>CM019042.1:31994260-32096639 GCA_009664405.1 Drosophila bifasciata
AATTGTGGATTTTCGTCTTTGTGGGGCGGAAAAGGGGCGTGGCGAAATACCTTTGTTCAGGTTTGGTACTCCACAGGAGTCTTGGCCAAAAGTTTGCCGTTTTAGCCTTATATAGTCTCTGAGATCCAGGCTACACAAAATACAAACGAGAAAGAACGTACGGAGTCGCTGTAAACGCGACTCTACTTTTTTATACCCGTACTCAGTCAGTACACACGTGATTTTATGTGGAATTTTCAAATCAGTTTTACATTTTACATTTATTTGATGCATCCGTCATCTACATCTACATCAGTTCTCACAACAACACACGTACACTGCACGAGACAGAGCGTGCGAGTGTGAGTGTGAGAGAATCAGCAGCAGCAACCCTCAAAATAAAATGTATATTTTGTTTTGGTTGTAGCGGCGGCCGGGGAAGCTCGCTGCTGAAAATTCATTTGATCATTGTGGCTACAATAATGATCCGATCTGAACCAAATTCGGGAATCTGGTAGATATGGTCATTTTTGCCAATACTGCATTTTGGTTTTGTCTATCTTCAAAAAATTGTGGATTTTCGTATTTTGGGGGCCGGGAGTGGGCGTGGCAAAATTTTTGAAATAAACTTGCACTGAAGCGATATCACAGAAGTCTAGGCAAAAAATTTGGTTGTTCTAGCTCTTATAGTCTCTGAGAACGAGGCGCTCATTTATACGAAAAACCAAATCGACTCGATTTTGTGTGAGTGCGAAAGGGATGGAGCGAAGTTTTTTGCGTATGTTTTGTCTATTGTGGCTATAATGATCCGATCCGATTCAGATTTGGGCCCCGATGATAGATAGAGCTGTCTCTATGATTCTGCATTTTAGTTTTTGTTATTTTCAAAAATTGTGGCCGCCACAGATGTGCGCCCTTTGTGGGGGCGGAAGTGGGCGGGGCGAAATTTTGAAACACTTTTCAAGGAGTGAGATATCATCAATCTGGATAAAAGTTTGGTTGCTCTAGCTCTTATAGCCTTCGAGCAATGGGCGACAAAAACAAGACGGACAGACGGACAGACGGACAGACAGCAATTAAACAAATACAATATACCCTTTTACCTTCGAGTACGGGTATAAAACCAAATCGACTTTCGATTTTGTGTGAGTGCGAAAGGGATGGAGCGAAGTTTTTGCGTATGTTTTTGTCTATTGTGGCAAATTAATGATCCGATCCGATTCAGATTGGGCCCCCTGATAGATATGGTCTACATCTATGATTCTGCATTTTTCGTTTTCATCAGTATGGAAAAAAAAAAATTTGACGTGCTCCGCTCTTTAGCCGTCGTCGAGCAATGGGCGACGAACAAGACGGACAGACGGACGGGGATGGCTATATCGACTCGGCTGGCTGATGCTCATCAAAGAATATATATACTTTATATGGTCGGAAATTAGCCTTCTCTATGTTACACACATCCACTTTTTTACCACAAATACAATATACCCTTTTTACCTTGAGTACGGGACTATTATTATTGCAACAAGAGACGTTTTGATTTTTAAATTCAATTCTCCCGGCGTACATTTGAAAATCATCCGGTGTACTGATCGATATTCATCATCCGAAAATAAACCCATTACTAGTGTCTCCTGAGCAATTAAAAGATCAGCTAGACCAAATATTGGATAATTTGCCACCAGATCAAATTTTGCCTGGCGAACACAAAATGTTAACGCAATTGTACAGGCTCATGCAAGCCGAGGGAACTCCAACCGCCCCTCACATGTCGAATTCAAGGTGACTCTACCCTCTGGTCTTAACAGTTAAACGCGAAGTCTTCAGCATCATATCAATTCCGTTCTGGGACTCAACAAGTAGCTGTGAATATCCACCGAGATCAGTTCAAGGGCAGAACTCTAGAGACCTTTCGGTCTTGCTTCCAAACTACTACACGAGAAATTCATCTGTTTTAACCAACATATTATTGTTCCAATGTTGATAATCGCAGCGACGTTATATTATTATACCCGTACTCGAAAGTAAAAAAGGGTATATTGTATTTGTGTTAAAAGTGGATGTGTGTAACATAGAGAAGGAATAATTTTCCGACCCTATAAAGTATATACATATATTCTTAATCAGCATCAATAGCCTTGTCGATATAGCCCTGTCTGTCCGTCCATCGGTTGTCCGAATTTTTTGTCGCCCATTGCTCGGAGGCTATAAGAGATAGAGCATCGAAATTTTTTTTTTACCAGACTAATGTGTTCTCTCACTCCTAGAAAATATTTTAAAAATTTCTCCCCACCCACTTTCGCCCCCACAAAGGGCACACATCTGTAGCGTCCACAATTTTGAATATAACAAAAACGAAAAAATGCAGAATCATAAAGAAAGACCATATCTATCAGTGGCCCAAATCCAAATCGGATCGGATCATTAATATAGCCACAATAGAGAAAAACATACGAAACGAGAAAGAACGTATGGAGTCGCTGTGAACCTGACTCTACTTTTATACCCGTACTCAGTCAGTACACATGTAATTTATGTGGAATTTTCAAATGTTGTATCAGTTTCTTACATTTTACATTTAACATTTGTTTGCTGCATCTGTCATCTACATATACATCAGTTCTCATAACAACACACGTACACTGCACGAGGCAGCGTGTGAGCGCGAGTGTGTGTGAGAGATTTGTAGCTACAATCATCCCCATAAATGACTTACGCTGCAATCGGGCAAGGGGAATCACTGAACGGGCGCGGGGCATTCCCGCTGCTGAAAATTCATTTCATCATTGTGGCTACAATAATGGTCCGATCTGAACCAAATTTGGGAATCTGGTAGATATGGTAATTTTCTACAATACTGCATTTTTTCGTTTTTCCTATCTTCAAAATTGTGGATTTTCGTCTTTTTGGGGCGGGAGGGGCGGGGAAAATTTTGAAATAAACTTGCACAGAAGCGATATCACAGGAGCCTAGGCAAAAAAATTTGGTTGTTCTAGCTCTTATAGTCTCTGAGATCGAGGCGCTCATTTATACGAAAAAAAATTACTCGATTTTGTGTGAGTGCGAAAGGGTGGGAGCGAAGTTTTTGCGTCTATTGTGGCTATATTAATGATCCGATCCGATTCAGATTTGGGCCCCTGATAGATATGGTCTTCATCTATGATTCTGCATTTTTCGTTTTGTTATATTCAAAATTGTGGACGCCACAGATGTGCGCTCTTTTGGGGCGGAAGTGGGCGGGGCGAAATTTTGAAACATTTTTCTAGGAGTGAGATATAACATCAGTATGGATTGCTCTATCTCTTTTAGCCTTCGAGCAATGGGCGACGAACAAGACGGACAGACGAACGGGACAGACAGGGGCTATATCGACTCGGCTATTGATGCTGATCAAGAATAATATATCTACTTTATATGGTCGGAAATTACTCCTTATCTATGTTACAAACACATCCACTTTTACCACAAATACAATATACCCTATTACTCTTCGAGTACGGGTTTAAAAATAACAGAAAACGGAAAATTCAGTATCGTAGAGAATGACCATACCTACCAGATCTGGCTAAGATCGGATCATTATTATAGCGACAATGATTAAATGAATTTGGAGAACGAAACGGTGTGTTGTTGTAAAAAGTTATGTAGATGTAGATGGAAGATATAGCAAATAAATGTAAAATGTCAAAAATGATAAAACTTTTTTGAATTCCACATAAATCAGAAGCTGACATGTGTACTGACTGAGTACGGACATGCGGACGTTGGATGTTTTGGACGTTTCCCACTGATATGTTCACTGTATTGCTCTTGTCTCTACCCATGTACAGGACCGCAGACTTGCTTGGGTTAACGCTAAAACCAAGGTTTCCACAGAGGAGATTGAAATCTGGCAACTTCTTCTGCAAATTTACAACAATGAAACATGTGTGTCTTGGAATCGCATACATACATTTTGGGGAATTTTTCACCTTCCATCAACCTTTTTACGAAGTTTTGATTAACACAATAGAACGTGTTGTTAAGATTCACTGACGCTAATACAACATGTACAACAAAAAGGTACATTGTATTTGTGGTAAAAGTGGATGTGTATAACACAGAGAAGGAAGCTTTTCCGACCATCAGCATCAATAGCCGAGTCGACATAGCTATGTCATACCGGTCCGTCCGTCCGTCCTGTTTTGTCGCCCAGTGCTCGAAGAGTACAAGAGCCTAGAGCAACAAAAATTTTATACCCGTACTCGAAGAGTAAAAAAGGGTATATTGTATTTGTGCTAAAAGTGGGATGTGTGTAAACATAGAGAAGGAGTAATTTCCGACCATATAAAAGTATATATATTCTTGATCAGCATCAATAGCCGAGTCGATATAGCCCTGTCTCGTCCGTCCGTCTGTCCGTCTGTCCGTCCGTCCGTCTTGTTTGTCGCCCATTGCTCGAGGGCTAAAAAGAGATAGAGCAAATTTGTTGTTGTTGTTGTTGTTGTTGTTGTTGTTGTTGTTGTTGTTGTTGTTGTTTTTTCCAGACTGATGTATTCTCCCACTCCTAGAAAAATGTTTAATAATTCCGCCCCGCCCACTTCCGCCCCCACAAAGGGCGCACATCTGTGGCGTCCACAATTTTGAAGATAGCAGAAAACTAAAAATGCAGAATCATAGAAAAGCCCCATATCTATCAGGGGCCCAAATCTGAATCGGATCGGATCATTAATATAGCCACAATAGACGCAAAAACTTCGCTCCCTCCCTTTCGCACTCACACAAAATCGAGTAATTTTGGTTTTTCGTATAAATGAGCGCCTCGATCTCAGAGACTATAAGAGCTAGAACAACCAAATTTTTTGCCAGGCTCCTGTGATATCGCTTCAGTGCAAGTTTATTTCAAAATTTTTGCCACGCCCACTCCCCGCCCCCAAAAGACGAAAATCCACAATTTTGAAGATAGAAAAAAAAATAAAAATGCAGTATCATAGAAAATGACCATAGATTCCCGAATTTGGATCAGATCGGATCATTATTGTAGCCACAATGATCAAATGAATTTTCAGCTACGAGCTGTCCCTTTCCAGTTGCGCCGTAAGTCATTTATTGGGGTTGATTGTCGCAGCAGATTCTCTCACACACACACACTCACGCTCAAACATGCTGCCTCGTGCAGTGTACGTGTGTTGTTGTGAGAACTGATGTAGATGATGTAGATGTAGATGTCGATGACAGATGTAGCAAAACAATGTAAAATGTAAAACTGATAAAACATTTTAAAATTCCACATAAATCACTGAGTACGGGTATAAAAGTAGAGTCGCGTTCGAAGCGACTCCGTACGTTCTCTCGTTTTCCATACTGAGGTGATATCTGACTCCTACAAGTGTATTTTTAAATTTTAGCACCGCCCCCACAAAAAAGTGCACACATCTGTGGCGTACACAATTTGAAGATATCAGAAAACGAAAAATGCAGAATCATAGAGAAAGACCATATCTATAAGAGGCCCAAATCTGTATTGGATCACATCATTAGTATAGCCACAATAGGCCACAATATCATTCCCTCTCTTTTGCACTCACACAAAAACGAGTCGATTTGATTTTTCGTACAAATGAACGCCTGGAGCTCAGAGACTATAAGAGCTAGAGCAACCAATCTTTCTGTCTAGACTGCTGTGATACCGAACCAAGACAAGTGTATTTAAAATTTCGCCACGCCCCCTTCCGCCCACCCAAGTAAAAAGACGAAAATCCACAATTTTGAGGAAAGAAAAAAAACAAAAAATGCAGTATCGTAGGGAATGATCATATCTACCAGACTGCCGAATATGGTTCAGATCGGATCATGTAGCCACAATGATGAAATTAATTCTTAGAAGCAGCTAGCCGCCATTTCTTCAGCTGTGCAAGGTTGTTATGAGAAGTGATGTAGATGTAGATGATGGATGCAGATATTCAAAGCTATGTTGTTTTAAATTAAAATGGAATGGAAAAGATTTTGAGGGTATATTCTAAATTTAAAAGTATGATTTAGTGTTTTTCTATACTATAAATTTGTAGAACAAAGTTTGTGTGTATGCATCTATCTCCGCGGCGCGAGCACCCTATGCCCCTTTTTTAAATGATAGTCAGAGCATGTGCATGGTTTACAAACAAATTTGTACTTTCAATGAATAGGTTCCTCAAGAATTAAAAATTAATCAAACAAATCCTAAATTTGGTTCACAACTGTATGTTTGAACGCCATTGTCATTTCATTTTGTGTCATTCTGTAACAGAACATTTTATGATACATTTTTTGTTTACCTTTTGTGTGTAAAATTGTTTTCTGAAAAAATTGCAATTTGTTTAGGTATATTTGTTGCTTTTGAAAATGTGTTTTAAACCAACCATTGTGATTTTTATACCCGTACTCGAAGAGTAAAAGGGTGTATTGTATTTGTGGTAAAAGTGGATGTGTGTAACATAGAGAAGGAATAATATCCGACCCTATAAAAGGCGTTCATCTTGATCAGAATCAATAGCTGAGTCGATATAGCCATGCCTGTCCATCCGTCTGTCTGTCTGCCTCTCTGTCTGTCTGTCCGTATGTCTGTCCGTCCGTCTTGTTTGTCGCCCATTGCTCGGAGGCTATAAGAGATAGAGCATCCAAATTTTTTTTCCAGACTGATGTTTTCTCACCTCCGAGAAAAAGTGTTTTAAAAAATTTCGCCCTGCCACTTCCGCCCCTGGGCACAAAAGCGCGCGCACATCTGTGGCGGCCACAATTTTGAAAATAACAAAAAAATCCAAAAATGCAGAATCATAGAGACAGCCCATATCTATCAGGGCCCCAAATCTGAATCGGATCGGATTAATAATATAGCCACAATAGAGGAAAATATACGAAAAACTTCGCTCCCTCTCTTTCGCACTCACACAAAATCGAGTCGATTTGGTTTTGTATTTTGTGTCGCCTGATCTCAGAGACTATAAAGAGCTAGAGCAACCAAACTTTTCTGCATAGACTCTGTGATACCAAACCCGAACAACAAGTGTATTTCAAATTTCGCCCCGCCCCTTCCGCCACCACAAAAAGACGAAAAGTCCACAATTTTTGAAGATAGCGAAAAACGAAAAATGCAGTATCGTAGGGAACGATCATATCTACCAGATTCTCGAATTCTGATTGGAGTTCAGATCGGATCATTATTATAGCCACAATGATCATGGATGTGTGTAACATAGAGAAGGAGTATTTCCGACCATATAAAGTATATATATTCTTGATCAGCATCAATAGCCGAGTCGATATAGCCCCTGTCGTTCGTCCGTCCGTCTGTCCGTCTGTCCGTCCGTCCGTCTTGTTTGTCGCCCATTGCTCGAGGGCTAAAAAGAGATAGAGCAACCAAATTTTTTCCAGACTGATGTATTCCCCTCCCGCCTAGAAAATGTTTAATAATTCCGCCCCGCCCACTTCCGCCCCCACAAAGGGCGCACAATCTGTGGCGTCCACAATTTTGAAGATAGCAGAAAACTAAAAATGCAGAATCATAGAAAAAGCCCATATCTATCAGGGGCCCAAATCTGAATCGGATCGGATCATTAATATAGCCACAATAGACGCAAAAACTTCGCTCCCTCCCTTTCGCACTCACACAAAATCGAGTAATTTTTGGTTTTTCGTATAAATGAGCGCCTCGATCTCAGAGAGACTATAAGAGCTAGAACAACCAAATTTTTTCTAGGCTCCTGTGATATCGCTTCAGTGCAAGTTTATTTCAAAATTTTGCCACGCCCACTCCCCGCCCCCAAAGACGAAAATCCACAATTTTGAAGATAGGAAAAAAAAAAAAAATGCAGTATCATAGAAAAATGACCATAGATTCCCGAATTTGATCAGATCGGATCATTATTGTAGCCACAATGATCAAAATGAATTTTCAGCTACGAGCTGTCCCCTTTCCAGTTGCGCCGTAAGTCATTTATTGGGGTTGATTGTCGCAGCAGATTCTTTCTCACACACACTCACGCTCAAACATGCTGCCTCGTGCAGTGTACGTGTGTTGTTGTGAGAGCTGATGTAGATGATGTAGATGTAGATGTCGATGACAGATGTAGCAAACAATGTAAAATGTAAAAAACTGATAAAACATTTTAAAATTCCACATAAATCACTGAGTACGGGTAAAAAGTAGAGTCGCGTTCGAAGCGCTCTCTGTACGTCTCTCGTTTTCCATACTGAGGTGATATCTGACTCCTACAAGTGTATTTTAAATTTTAGCACCGCCCCCACAAAAAGTGCACATCTGTGGCGTACACAATTTTGAAGATATCAGAAAACGAAAAATGCAGAATCATAGAGAAAGACCATATCATAAGAGGCCCAAATCTGTATTGGATCACATCATTAGTATAGCCACAATAGGGCCACAATATCATTCCCTCTCTTTTTGCACTCACACAAAACGAGTCGATTTTTGAGTTTTTTTCGTACAAATGAACGCCTGGAGCTCAGAGACTATAAGAGCTAGAGCAACCAATCTTTCTGTCTAGACTGCTGTGATACCGAACCAAGACAAGTGTATTTAAAAATTTCGCCACGCCCCTTCCGCCCACCCAAAAGACGAAAATCCACAATTTTGAGGAAAAAAAAAAAAAAAAATGCAGTATCGTAGGAATGATCATATCTACCAGACTGCCGAATATGGTTCAGATCGGATCATGTAGCCACAATGATGAAATTAATTCTTAGCAGCTAGCCGCCATTTCTTCAGCTGTGCAAGGTTGTTATGAGAAGTGATGTAGATGTAGATGATGGATGCAGATATTCAAAGCTATGTTGTTTTAAATTAAAAATGGAATGGAAAAAGATTTTGAGGGTATATTCTAAATTTAAAAAGTATGATTTAGTGTTTTTTTCTATACTATAAATTTGTAGAACAAAGTTTGTGTGTATGCATCTATCTCCCATATGCGAAAGCACCCTATGCCCCTTTTTTAAATGATAGTCAGAGCATGTGGCATGGTTTGCACAAACAAATTTGTACTTTCAATGAATAGGTTCCTCAGAATTAAAAATTAATCAAACAAATCCTAAATTTGGTTCACAACTGTATGTTTGAACGCCATTGTCATTTCATTTTGTGTCATTCTGTAACAGAACATTTTATGATACATTTTTTTTGTTTACCTTTTTGTGTGTAAAATTGTTTTCTGAAAAATTGCAATTTGTTTAGGTATATTTGTTGCTTTGAAAATGTGTTTTAAACCAACCATTGTGATTTTTATACCCGTACTGAAGAGTAAAAGGGTGTATTGTATTTGTGGTAAAAGCGGATGTGTGTAACATAGAGAAGGAATAATATCCGACCCTATAAAAGCAGCATTGATCAGAATCAATAGCTAGTCGATATAGCCATGCCTGTCCATCCGTCTGTCTGTCTGCCTCTCTGTCTGTCTGTCCGTATGTCTGTCCGTCCGTCTTGTTTTGTCGCCCATTGCTCGGGCTATAAGAGATAGAGCATCCAAATTTTTTCCAGACTTATGTTAATCTCACTCCGAGAAAAGTGTTTTAAAATTTCGCCCCACCACTTCCGCCCCCACAAAGTGCGCACATCTGTGGCGGCCACAATTTTGAAAATAACAGAAAACTAAAAATGCAGAATCATAGAGACAGCCCATATCTATCAGGGCCCCAAATCTGAATCGGATCGGATTATTAATATAGCCACACCCAAAAAACGGACGCTTTGGTTATTCGTACACACAAAATCGAGTCGAGAGACTTTTGTATTTTGTGTCGCCTGGATCTGCTGTGAAAGACTATAAAATAGAGCAACCAAACTTTCTGCATAGACTTCTGTGATACCAAACTTGAACAAAAGTGTATTTCAAATTTCGCCCCGCCCCCTTCCGCCACCAAAAGACGAAAGTCCACAATTTTGAAGATAGCGAAAAGTGCGAAAAATGCAGATGTAGGAAACGATCATATCTACGCGATCCCGAATTCTGATTGGTTCAGATCGGATCATTATAGCCACAATGATCAAATGAATTTTCAGCCAAAATTCCTAGTTCCAGCGTAAGTCATTCCTGGCGATGATAGTCACTAATTCTCTCTATCACTCACACACTGCTCACAATATTCTGCTCTTGCCGATGTACGTGTTGTTGGAGAAGTGATGTAGATGTAGATGACAATTTAGCAAAAATGTAAAATGTAAAAACTGTTAAAACCATTTGAAAATTCCACATAAATCACATGGGTACCAACGACTGAGGAACCAATTAAAAGTAGAGTCGCGTTCACAGCGACTCCAAACTCTGTTTCTCGTTAAAGTTAAAAATGGGAGACGATTACCATTTTGGGCCGGCTTGATGTGAAATGTGTCGCGGAAGTCTGTTTCGGAGCCCCTCCGCCAAGGCGAGCAACAAATCGAAATTAAAATTATCGTCTACGCACAGCAAGGTCCCCGTTCAAATCAAAGGAACAATTATGCAACAGCAACTGCAAATGAACGTCGTGATATACAAAAATCTACAAGGTGTTGCATTCGCGTACAATAGTTTCACCGACAAGTTTCTATAGGCAAATTATGAGTTCCCAGCAATGAACGACAACTGGTTTCATTGTCAGAATATAAATTTAAAGATGAAGCAGATAGGATGTGCTCAGAGTGAGTGGTAAAGTGGTGGCTTGAATCGGGGAGCCCACCACTACCATTGAAAACACATTACGTTATGCATTTGACCAAAAGTCGAAAATATTTTGAACAATGATGAAAGTAAAATTCGAATTTTCAAATGACATATTTTGGCGACACAAACATCATAAGACAACTTCAGGATAGCATTATGTGTAATTTGTGCATTTAAATTGGGAGCATCCGGTGATGAAAGCATGGTCAACTGTTTGTAGCATGGTCTCGAGTAGGCGAACCTCCGTCCTTAATTAATCATTTCGCGACGGCAAAACAAACGAGAAGGACACAACTTGCTGTCAACGGAACTACTAGCATACCCGTCACGCAGTCAAAGTTTATACATGTGATTTACAATGTGGAACTTTAAAATATTCTATCCAATTTACATTTTGACATTTTTTTCTGCATCTGTCATCTACATCACTTCTGACAAACAACACTGCACGACAAGGGTGGGCGGCTAGCTGCTGAAAATTCATTTAATCATTGTTTTTACAATAATGTCACTGCTTTGAGGCAGATTCGGCAAATTGGAAGATATGGTTTTGTCTACGATACTGCATTTTTCGGAAATGGGTCACATTTTTGTGTGAGAGAGCGAGAGGGAACGATGCCTTTCCAAATAATTTGTGCCGTTGTGAGGGATACTATGATCCGAGCCGATAGATTCGTGCCTTTATAGATATGGGCTTTTCTATGATTCTGCATTTCTAATTTTCTGTTATTTTAAAGTGGTGGACGCCACAGATGAGAGGACAGAAGTGTGTGGGGCGAAATTTTGAAATACATTTGTTGGAGTGAGATAGCCAAAAAAGTCTGAAAAAAATTGGTTGCCTAGCTACAATAGCCTCCGAGCAAAGGGCGATTTACAGAGAAGTGGGGTCGGAAACGAAGCAGCAATGTTACACACATCCGATCCTTTACCACAAGCCCAAATATACCCATTTACCGTTCGAGCAATGGGCAAAAAATATTGTTTATCACAAAACATTGCAAAAAAAAAATATGTTATTACATCAAACAATATCATTGATTAATTCCCGATGAATTCCTGCAACAATAAATAAGTAAAGCAGCGATACGCGGTTCTGCTCCAACTGCGTGCCATTTCACAGCAGTGGTTCATTAAAGAACATTTTAGTTAAAATAATCCGAATTCCAAGCCGAGCTACGAGTCATCTGTGTTCGGTCTCCTGGCTAGCATTAGAAAAATTAAAAACTTTATAGACACTAATCGACACGATTTTTCCTCAAAGAAGTCAAAAACCTTTTTTCTGAAAGATTTGGGGGTATAGTATATATATTATTGATCAGCATCAAATAAGCCGAGATCTATCGTCTGTCCGTCCGTCTTGCTTTGTCGCCCAGTGCTCAAAAGACTATAGAGCAAACCACATTTTTCACAAACTGATTGATATATCAGTGAACCGCTCGTCACTCACTTAAACCGGTCGTTCATTCACTGCCCGTGTTCCTGCTTTTTATACCCGTAGTCGAAAGTAAAAGGGTATATTGTATTTTGTGTTAAAAGTGGATGTGTGTAACATAGAGAAGGAATAATTTCGACCCTATAAAGTATATACATATATCCTTAATCAGCATCAATAGCCGAGTCGATATAGCTCTGTCTGTCCGTCCGTCGGTCTGTCCGAATTGTTTGTCGCCCATTGCTCGGAGGCTATAAGAGATAGACCATCGAAATTTTTTCCAGACTAATGTGTTCTCTCAATTCTAGAAAAATATTTTTAAAATTCTCCCTCGCCCACTTTCGCCCCCTACTGTGGGGCAATACATCTGTAGCGTCCACAATTTTAATATAACAAAAACGAAAATGCAGAATCACCAAAGAAAGACCATATCTATCAGTGGCCCAAATCTGAATCGGATCGGATCATTAATATAGCCACAATAGAGAAAAAACATACGAAACGAGAAAGAACGATGAGTCGCTTTTCGTGAACCTGATAGGAACATTTATACCCGTACTCAGTCAGTACACATGTAATTTATGTGGAATTTTCAAATGTTGTATCAGTTTCTTACATTTTACATTTAACATTTGTTTGCTGCATCTGTCATCTACATATACATCAAAAAAGTTCTCATAACAACACACGTAAACTGCACCTTAGGCAGCGTGTGAGCGCGAGTAAACAGGTGAGAGATGGTTAAAGCACAATCAAGAATAATAGGACTTACAGCTGCAATCGGGCACAGGGAATCACTGAACGGGCGGGGCATTCCCGCTGCTTAAAAATTCATTTCAAGTTTGTGGCGCAAGCAATACCGATCTGAACCAAATTTGGGGAATCTGGTGTAGATATGGTAAGAGACAATACTGCATTTTTCGTTTTTTCCTATCTTCAAAATTGTGGATTTTCGTCTTTGGGGGCGGGGAGTGGTTGCGTATGGGAAAATTTTGAAATAAACTTGCACTGAACCGAATAAGAGCCTAGGCAAAAAAAAATTTGGTTGTTCTAGCTCTTATAGTCGCGGAGATCGAGGCAGTTTATTTATTGTACGAAAACCAAACGTATTCGATTTTGTGTGAGTGCGAAAGGGAGGGAGCGAAGTTTTGCGTCTATTGTTTTTGAATAATGATCCGATCCGATTCAGATTTGGGCCCCTGATAGATATGGTCTTCTATCTATGATTCTGCATTTTGTTTATTCAAAATTGTGGACGGTACAGATGTGTATATTCCTTTTGGGGCGGAAGTGGGCGGGGCGAAATAGAGAAACATTTTTCTAGGAGTGAGATAAATTATATATATCTTGATCAGTATGGATTGCTGAGTCTATCTCTTTAGCCTTCGAGCAATGGGCGACGAACAAGACGACAGACGGACGGACAGACAGGGGCTATAATATCTCGGCTATTGATGCTGATCAAGAATATCGCCCCGCTTTCGCTTTATATGGTCGGAAATTGGCGTCCCAATTATCTATGTTACAGACATCCAAATTTACCATCATAAATACAATATAACCCTATTGAATCGGTCGAGACGGGTTTAAAAATAACAAAAACGGAAAATTCAGTATCGTAGAGAATGACCATACCTACCAGATCTGGCTAAGATCGGGTTCCATTATTAGAGCTGGAATTAAAATGAATTTGGAGAACGAAACGGTGTGTTAACAGAAAATTTATGTAATGTAGATGGAAGATATATAAAAATAAAATGTAAAATGTCAAAAAATGATAAAACTTTTTGAATTGCACATAAATGCAAGCTGACATGTGTAGTGGACAGAGTACGGACATCGGACGTGGGATGTTTTGGACGTTTCCCACTGATATGTTCACTGTATTGCAGCGTTCTCCCCATGTACAGGACCGCAGACTTTTGGGTTAACGCTAAAACCAAAGTTTTGCACAGCGATGCCCCTGGGCAACTTCTGCAAATTTACAACAATGAAACATGTGTGTCTTGGAATCGCATACATACATTTTGGGGAATTTTTCACCTTCCATCGGCCTTTTACGTGAAGTTTTGATTAAAATCCAAGTGTGTTGTTAAGATTCACTGACGCTAATACAACTCCAACAACAACAAAAGGAACATTGTATTTGTGGTAAAAGTGGATGTGTATAACACAGAGAAGGAAGCTTTTCCGACCACAAAAAGTATTTAGCCTTATTGATCAGCATCAATAGCCGAGTCGACATAGCCATGTCTGTTTCAGTCCGTCCGTCCGTCCTGTTTGTCGCCCAGTGCTCAAAGCGTATAAGAGCCTAGAGCAACCAAAATTTTTTATACTGAGGTGATATCTGACTCCTACAAGTGTATTTTAAATTTTAGCACCGCCCCCAGAAATGATGCACATCTGTGGCGACGATATTTTGAACACCTCTCTGACGCCAATCACGGTGAGAATCATAGAGAAAGACCTGCATAAGAGGCCCAAATCTGTGCCGATCAGATCATTAGTGAGCCCACAGTGGTAGCCCACTAGAATCATCCGCCCTGAAAACCGCCACCAATAGTTCACACAAAAGTGGGAAAATATTCTAGACACAATGAACAAAATAAGCTCAGAGATTATAAAATGTCTTTAGAGCAACTAAAAACTATAAATCTAGAGGAGTATGCATTATGAACCAAGCAAGTGTATTTAAAAATTCTCGCCACGCCCCTTCTTCGATGATGAAAGCACCAAAAAGACGAAAAATCGACAATTTTGAACGATAGAAAAAAAACAAAAATCGCGGTATCCGTCAGGGAATGATCATATCTACCAGACTGCAGAATATGGTTCAGATCGGATCATGTAGCCACAATGATAAAATGTAGTCTCAGCAGCTAGCCGCCATTTCTTCAGCTGTGAAAATGTTTGAGGAGAAGTGATGTAGATGTAGATGATGGATGTTGATATTCAAAGCTATGTTGTTTTAAATTAAAAAATGGAATGGAAAAAAAGATTTTGAGGGTATATTCTAAATTTAAAGTATGATTTAGTGTTTTTTTCTATACTATAAATTTGTAGAACAAAGTTTTGTGTATGCATCTATCATAACTGTTTTATGCGAGAAGTCTATGCCCCTTTTTAAAAAATGATAGTCAGAGCATGTGGCATGGTTTGCACAAACAAATTTGTATTGCCTTCAATGAATAGGTTCCTCAAGAATTAAAAATTAATCAAACAAATCCTAAATTTGGTTGGGACTGTATGTTTGAACGCCATTGTCATTTCATTTTGTGTCATTCTGTAACAGAACATTTTATGATACATTTTTTTTGTTTACCTTTTTGTGTGTAAAATTGTTTTCTGAAAAAATTGCAATTTGTTTAGGTATATTTGTTGCTTTTGAAAAATGTGTTTTAAAACCAACCATTGTGAGCAACGTCCCGTACTCGAAGAGTAAAAAGGGGTGTATTGTATTTGTGGTAAAAGGGATGTGTGTGTAACATAGAGAAGGAATAATATCCGACCCTATAAAGCAGCATCTTGATCAGAATCAATAGCTGAGTCGATATAGCCATGCCTGTCCGTCCGTCTGTCTGTCTGCCTCTGTCTGTCTGTCCGTATGTCTGTCCGTCCGTCTTGTTTGTCGCCCAACCTTAGATCCTATAAGAGATAAGCATCCAAATTTTTTTCCAGACTGATGTTTTCTCTCACCTGAGAAAAAAGTGTTTAAAAATTTCCGCCCCGAGCCACTTCCGCCCCCACAAAGAGCGCACATCTGTGGCGGCCACAATTTTGAAAATAACAAAAACTAAAAAAATGCAGAATCATAGAGACAGCCCATATCTATCAGGGGGAAATCTGAATCGGATCGGATTATTAATATAGCCACAATAGAGGAAAATATACGAAAAACTTCGCCCCTCTTTTCGCACTCACACCAAAAATCGAGTCGATTTGGTTTTTGTATTTTGTGTCGCCTGGATCTCAGAGACTATAAGAGCCAGAGCAACCAAACTTTCTGCATAGACTCCTGTGATACCAAACCTGAACAAGTGTATTACCAAAATTTCAATATCGGCCCCCTTCCGCCACCACAAAAGACAAAAAGTCCACAATTTTGAAGATAGCGAAAAAACGAAAAATGCAGTATCGTGGGAACGATCATATCTACCAGGATTCCCCGAATTCCTGATTGGTTCAGATCGGATCATTATTATAGCCACAATGATCAAAATGAATTTTCAGCAGAAAATTCCCTTCCCATTCGTAAGTCATTTATGGCGATGATAGTCACTAATTCTCTCTCTCACTCACACACTGTCTTACACATTCTGCCTTGTGCAGTGTACGTGTGTTGTTGTGAGAAGTGATGGATGTAGATGACAATTTAGCAAAAATTTAAAATATAAAAACTGTTAAACCATTTGAAAATTCCACATAAATCACATGGGTACTGACTGAGTACGGGTATAAAAGTAGAGTCGCGTTCACAGCGACTCCGTACGTTCTTTTCTCGTTGTTATTATAATACAATTTTAATCACATATTATCGTGTACATTTTTGAAACCATCATAACTGATAACTAAACTTGATCTAGAAATTTGTTAGTGTTTTTATTCATTCCGCTTTGAATAACTGCTGCCTGTGCTCATCGCTCGTGCACCTACTGCATCTCCTACGTACACACGCTCTGGAGTGCGCAAGTGCAAAGCTCTCTTGCTCTCACACTCTCTGGACTTCGCCTGCATTTTATTTGGAATAGCTCTTTCGGTGTCTCGACTTTCGTGAGCTTTACCGTTTCTGCTGCTGCTTCTGCTGATCGTCGCTCGCTCTACTGCCTGCTCTCTCATATAGCTTGCGCTCACACTCCCAGTTTGCGTTCTTCTTTGTAAATATGAATATTGTCTGCAGTGCAAAGAAATGCGAATTTGTGGCACCATTGTCGGCGATGTATTGACTTAGCTGCTGGCTTTTGTGAAAATTTCGCCCACATAAAATGTGCATGTGGATGGCAATCTTGGTCGGCTACATGATCTGTTCTCAAAAACGTGTCGGTCTAACCTGGTCATGGTCGTTCAATATTCTTTTGAATCGCAGCATGAATTTGTCAAAAACGTCGTTCAATTTCATTAAACCTTCTTGAATTCTTCACCTTTGTGCAAGAGGGTTTCGCAAAGCGATCTCAAACTGACGTTGTTTACACTGACTTTAGTAAGGCTTTTTATTCAGTAAATCATAATCTCCCTTATCCAGAAGCCTTATCTTCTAGGGTTTCCATCTAAACTTCATTTCTTGATTAGTGCATATCTTTCCAATCTTTCTCAGCGTGTCCGTTTTAATTCATCTCTCTAGGCCTGTTTCAGTTACGTCAGGGGTACCTTAAGGTAGTCATCTTGGCCCTCTGCTATTTGATTTATTCATTAACGATCTTCCCCAAGCTTTACTTTACTTACGATTTACTTTACGATTACTTACATATGTATGCGGACGATGTGAAGTTGTGTTTTTCCTATTGTGACCCTTTTTCCCCGTTATTTTTACAATCTGATCTCTACGCCCTCAACAATTGGTGCTTAATAAACTTGCTTCCTCCTAACATTTCTAAATGTAACGTCATGTCTTTCCATCTTATCAAGCCTTACCTTTTTGACTACACTATCAATAACTGTTCCTTCCACCGCCTCTTCAAAGTTACTGACTTGGGAATTATATTTTCACCTAATCTGTGTGTTAACTCCCACATATCCGCTTTCTCGAATAAAGCTAGAGGCGTCCTGGTCTTTATTAAAGATGGTCCAAGGGTTCACCGATCCTTATACGACCAAACTTCTCTATGTGTCTTTTGTCCGGCCTATCGGGGAATATGGTTCCTGCGTCTGGATATGATAAAGTCCGTCCAAAACAACTCCCTCCTCCTTGCACTTCGTGGTGTTAATTGGGACCGTTCTAGACATCTCCTCTTATGAGAGTAGGCTGCGACTTCTCGATATCCGTTCTCTCCAAAGTCGTAGGATCTGCCACGGAGTTCGTTTTCTACATAAACTTTCGCTGGTGAGGTTGATTCCATTCTCTGTAGCCTTATCAACATCTCATCAATGCTGTCTTCCTAATTATTAAATCTTAGCTAATGAATATTTTTTAATTTAATTTAATTTAATTTAATAGTCTAGTGATCCTTCTTTATTTTAGGTTAGGTTAGGTTTAAAGGGCTGCTCCACCGAAGTCGAGACGAGTTTCGAGTTTCGAGACACTGGGAGTTAATTGCTAGTGATATTTCGGGTAGGAGTTCGTCCCATGTGTTTTGATGGTCCTCCACGAATTGTGCAATCATGGTCTTCACTGTCCGATTGGCCCGTTCCGTAGGGTTTTCCTGGGGGCAATCCGGTGCGGTGTGTTGCAGATCCACGCCGGCTGTTTGCATAAATGTGCGGAATGAGCGGCTGGTGAACTGTGTTTCAATTGTCACAGAAGAATCGTTTTGGTACGCCAAAGTGACTGAGAATGCGTTCCCGAAAAAGCTAGCTCTAGAGTGGCGGTGGTAGCCTTCTTAAGGGGCACTAGTTAGACCCATTTTGAAGGTGTCGAAGAATACCAGCAGCATGGTGTTCCCTCGTTTTGATCGAGGAAGTGGCCCTACGAAGTCGGCACATAGTGTGGCGAAAGGTTCCTCTGTCCTGCGGGTAAGCATCCTACCCACGGGCTTGCGTTGCAGTGCCTTAAACTTTTGGCAGCTCAAACAGCTGCGTATTTCCGCACATCGCGATATAGGCCGGGCCAATAGTATCGTTGTGTTATCCGTGTGATGGTTTTCCGAATGCCGAGGTGGCCTGCCGTTGGCTGATCATGGCATTCCTTGAGTACTCTTTGGCGTCGGTCTTTTTTGGGACACAGGGTTTTTCCATGACACGTAGTCGTGATCGTCGGCTCCGTGGCCCAGATGTCTGTAGAGTTATCCATTCTCGAAGACGTAGTCGGGGTATTTATCGGGTTCCTCTTTGGTTTTGCTGAATCCGTCGTGTGAGCCAGGGGCAAGATGTTGCGTCCTCTTTGATTCTTGCTAGCGTCTCCAAGGGTTGTCGGGACAGGGCATCGGCAACCACGTTTTGTTTCCCTGCTCTGTAGTGGACGTCGTTGGAGTTCGAGCGCCCATCTCGCTATTCTTCCGTAAGGGGGCTTTCCAGAGTATTCAGCCATTTCAGCGCGAGATGGTCGGTTATAACGTCGAACCGGTATCCCCTAGGTAGCATCGTAGTTTTCGGATTGCCCAAATGACGGCGAGGCATTCCTTGTCGGTGGCGGAGTAGTTTCCTTCGGCCTGGTTCAAGCGCCGGCTGACATAGGCGATGACGCGTTCCTTTCCTTCGATCTCCTGCGTGAGTACGGCGCCTATGCCGAGGTTACTCGCATCTGTTTGTAGTGAAAACTTGACGTTGAAATCGGGGCAAGCAAGTACAGGAGCGGTCGTGAGTAGTTCCTTTAGTTGGTCGAAGGCCGCTTGTTGATCAGCGGTCCATGTCCATGTTTGTCCCTTCTTGAGTAGCTGAGACATTGGTTGGACTACTGTAGCAAAGTTTGGCACGAATCTTCGGTACCAGGATGCCATTCCGATGCATTGACGTAGTTCTTTGAGGTTCGTGGGTGGCTTGGTTCTTTGACGGCAGCAATCTTGTCGGGGTCTGTGTGGATACCTTCTTCGCTGATGACGTGACCAAGATATTTTATCCGGTTTTGGAAAAAATGTGCACTTTTCCGCGTTTATCCGCAGGTTCGCTTTTCGAAGGCGAGAGGACTATTGCCAGGTTGTGTAGGTGGTCCTTGAAGTCTCGTCCGACGACGACAATGTCAGTTAAATAGGCGAATGCGTAGGGTTCCATGTTGGCACCGATCACAGTATCAAGGGGCCCGTTGGAATGTTGCTGGTGGAGAATGTAATCCGAAGGGCATCACTCTCCATTGATAGTGACCTCTGCCGGGGACCGTGAAGGCGGTGGCTTCTCGACTTCCGTTGGCCATGGGTATTTGCCAGTATCCGTTCTTCTTCAGATCGAGGGTGGTTATGAAGCGTGCGTTCTGTAGGCGCTCCAAGATGTAGTTGATTCTGGGCAGTGGGTATGCGTCGGGAATACAGAGTGAGCGTTGAGTTGTCGGTAGTCCACGCACATGCGCCATTTGCCGTTCTTTTTACGTACGAGTACGATGGGGGCGCTGTGTGGGCTTCGTGAGGGTTCGATGAGAACTTCTTGGATCAGTTGGTCGACTTGCTCGTCGATAATCCGCATCATGGCTGGGTTCTTTGGGTAATACCTCTGTTTGATGGGTCGATTATCCCTCATGACGATGGTGTGCTCGGCGATGTTGGAGGTCCCGTGGAGATTATTGAACTTTGGAAGTTCTGTGTCCAGAAATTCTTGGATCTGTGGCGCTATGTCCGGCGGCCAGGGATCGGAGATCAGTTCTGGGGTAGGGTTCGGTGAGATCGGGGGTGTCGGGGTCCTTTGGCTGGCTTGGGTCTTCTGGGAGGATGGTTGTCGAACGCGCTGGGGGTTTGATCCTACCTGGGGTAGTCGCTTATGTGGGCGACGATCGGAGTAGCGTTGGCCGTGAGTGGCGTAGCTTCGTGGGTCTGGCGGTATACCTGGGTCGTAATGTCTCCAGATCTACGTATGGCCAGGCGGGTCTCAGTGACGACTCTGTTTTCGCAGCAACTACTTGTTTGGGCGACGAAGATTTCGGACGTGGTGCTAGGCATGGCGTGGTGCATGGCGCTGAGTGGGCACGTCAGTACGCGGAAGGTACTCCAGTGGGTTGGCGAAAATCGGTGTGGCGTCGGCCGTGGGTACGACAGGGCTGCGGTCGGTGTTTCGGGGGTCATCGGGCTAGATTCCGGTTCCGAGTGGAGAGGTTCTGTGGATATTAGTTCGATGATTGGACCCGACCAGCAAGGGATTTGCGTGGCTGTTTCCCTCGTGGTTTGGTTGTTGCACTGTTGCTGCCGTTGTCATTGTCGTTGTTCGGGGCTGGTTGTCGTCTTTGAGGGTGTCCGTGGGTTCACCTTCTCCGTTGAGGGTAGGGGTGCATGGGTGCGTGGTGGCTGAACTTGGACCTGGGCTTCCTGTGTCGAGCGGGTTCCAGTTCGTTGGGGTTTGTCTCGTGTGTGAGATCCTTGTGGTAGGTTCGGGATGCGTGTGCCCCGTGCTGCCGTTTAGATCCTGGGCTTCCTGTGTCGAGCGCCTGGTTCAAGTGTGTTGATTCTTGTCTCGTGTGTGATATCCTCATGGTGTGTTTGGGATGTGTGTTCCCCTGGTTTGGCTTAGGACGCGGGTGCTCCGTAGTGGCCGTGGGATTCGTTTTCCGTTTTCTTGGTTGCAGTTTACCGGTGCTTGCTTCGGATTCGTGTTTTCCGTTGTGGGCCGGTTCTTCGCTTCGCTGTGGTTGGTTTCGGTGTCGTATTCTTCGTTGCATTATTGGGTGCCGTCTTCTTTGGGGTAAGTCGGGGATGTGTGTTCGCTGTGGTTGGTTTCGGTGTCGTATTCTTCGTTGTGATATTGGGGGCCGTATTCTTTGTGGGTAGGTCGGGGAAGTGTGTTCGCTGTTGACCTAGATTTCTTGGTGCTGGGTTCGGTGACTTGTACGTGGTTGGATTGAACTGACGGTGGCGTTGGCGTGGGGTGGCGATCTTGTAGCTTTAGCAGCGTGGTGCCGCATTGATCGTCGTTTCGATAGCACATAGGAAGTCCATGCCGACTATAACTTGCTCCAGCATGTTAGGGAGGACCAGGAGTGGGATTTGGGCCTCTCGTTGATCCAGCTTGATGTGCGCCAGTAGAACTTGTGTGATCTCTCTGACTGAGCCGTCAGCCAGGCGTATGCGGACGCATGCATCTTGCAGGTTGGAGTTGTTGTTTAGTTGTCGGGCCAGGTTGTCGCTGACGAAACTTCCGGGATGCCCCGGTGTCGATGGTGGCCTCCGTTGTTTGTCCTCCATTGTCACTGTCGCCACTATTCGGCCGTCGTTCACGTGTAGTGGGTTGCTTAGTCGCGGGTCTGTGGAGGCGTCGTTCTCGGCTGATCCCGGTCAGTCGAGGACGCGTGTCGTTTCCCCGACGTGGCTCGGCGGCAGCAGTCGACGGTGCGAGTGCCGCGCTTTCCACATTCCCAGCAGAATAGGACAAAAGCGTTGGTGCAGTCGTAGGCGGCGTGTTCAGCTTGACCACATCGGCGACAGGCTGCGCGGGGGTTGGCAATGGGAGTGGTGACCATTCGATGGGCGACGTCGTGGTTCGTTGCATTATTTTGATTCAATGACTGTCTGCGCGGTGTGTCGGCTGAATCCCAATGGGGTCTCCGAAAGGGGGTACGGTAGGATTCACCTTCTCTGCGGTCTGGTTGTCTTGCCGGCCTGGTGTCTCTTTGCTGGGATTCGCATGGGTGCGGGAGTCGTTGCGTGTTTCCTCTCGTGAATAATCTCGTACTCTGCCGCTAAATCGGGTTAGCTGTGACAAGTTTTTCAATTCGTCTCGTCGCACGTATAGCTGGAGTCCTGGCAGGGCGTTGTCGTAGATCCGGTAAAGCTCCGTGTCTAGGTCGTACTCGGCATGGTGCATGAGTAGCCGTATCTCGATGAGATAGTCTTTGAATGGTTCTCCCACCGCTTGCTTGCGGCCTCGGATCTGGTCCTCCAATTGTTCGAAATACCTTGGCGGCAGAAAATACGTCAGAAACTCCTGGCGGAAATATGCCCAGGAACTGCCCCTGTAGTTGGCTGGTACGGTGCCAGCGACTGGCTCGGTCGGTGAGTAGTTCGGCCATGCTCCGAGGCAGTTGGTTGGTGTCCACTCCGTAGGCGCGTGCGCGTTCCTCTCGAGTAGTTCAGAAACGGGTGGTCATCTTCTCCGTTGAACTGGATGCACCATCCGGGGATGCGTTCTGCTGTGCGTGCGACGTGGTTATAGTCGGGCCCGATTATGGGTGCGTCAATCGATGGTATAATTCTCTGTGTGGGGCGAACGGAGGTTTCCATAGTGGGCGGCCTTGGAAGATCGGTGGCTGTGACCACTGGGGGTCGGGGCGTGGGCTCTGGGGCTGCGCGGACTTGCAAGCCTGCTTTTGGGTCCCATCCTCCGGTGCCTGATGCTCCTGGAGTAGTGGGCAACGGGGACTTGGAGCGTCCTGCTGGTCTTGCGTATTGTCTGTCGAGTTCTGCCAAGCGAGTCCAGGCACCCGGCGGGAGTGGTCCGGCGACTAGTATGGCAAAGTTCTTGCGCAACTCTTCAATAGTTCCTTCGGTGTCAAATTCGAATTCCTTGGCGAAGGCCTCCAGCTTGTCTCGGCGGCGCTTGTAGATCCAGCCGATGCTGACGCCTGGATTGGCGACTGGCTCGCTGGTGTGGAAATCAATGCTCGCGTCGTCTTCGTAGGCTTCCATAGTGATTTTTTTTTTTTTTTTTTTGGGCACTTTTCACTTGATCACTGCGTTTTACTTTCCCGGCACTCGCGACTGGATTCGGGTGGCGAATTTGTTTTTACCGGACTTCTACGATTAGCTCTTATATTCTGTCTCGATGGCCGTGGGTCTTTAATCCACGTAGCCCCGTGTTAAGGTTTTCTCTTTAAGTTTCCTTAAAAGTTGCCAGAAAGTTGGCTTTGAAATCTCCTTAAAGTTTCCGTAAGTCCCTGCTCGGGCGCCACTTGTAAGATACCTATCTCAGACTGAGGTAGGCTCAGTCTGTTCAGGGTTCTCTACTAGAAATTTTGTAGTATTGCTGGAACTTTAGGGCAGGGCTTGGCCGTGAGACCGAAAAGTGGAGCGGGCGTAGAGTCTGGTTACCGTGTAGGTAGTTTGGTAATCGCACTTGGCGATGAAAGGAAAACGCTGGACACCTGAGTTTTGGTGTGTGCGGTAATATATGGTTTTTTGCGTCACCTGCTTTGTGTTCGCGCTCGGCGAAGAAGAATTTTGCATGAATCGATCGGCGCGTGGGACACTAAATGTCAGGTGGTGTTTGTGTTGTTGGTGTATGGATTATATAATGGATTATATATGACAAAGTAACTTAGTGCTATGAAAATGAATATGTATATGAATGTAACGGGCCCTGGTCCCAGGGTTCGTTACAGCAGACTATGTTCCTCGGAGGTATCTCCCAGGTATATACCAACTTTGCCGCTTGCCACACTACGTATATCTCCGCCTGAATTACACTGCACCAGTCTGGTAGTCTTAGGGATATGTTGGTTGCTAGTTCTTCAGAGAAGATTCCAGCTCCTGTCCCTTCTACAGTCTTTGACCCGTCAGTGAAGATGGAGAGCACGCGTTCTGCCCAGGGCAGCGTTACGCATCCATTCCTCTCTGTACGGTATGTGTCCTTTAAAATTTCTCTTTCATGAAAACTCCGAGACACAGTAGTCGCTCCGTTCGCCCGTTCCACTTTCCTCCTTACGAAGTATTGTGGCGTGGCCATAAGGCGATGGCTTGCAGAACCGCGCTGAGAGCCTCACGGCACTTGTCGCAGCCTTGCACTTAAGGTGGAGGTCTATGGGCTCCAGGTTTAGCATTGTGTCAGAGCAGCCTGTGGTGTGGATTTGAGAGATCCAGTGACCCCAAGGCATACCGTCCGTTGGATTTTATGGAGGTTCTCTTGGTTCTCTTCCTACAAATGTAGAAAGCAGCCATTGCCTTTTTTCTTCCTTTCCTGTGTTTCTCTGTCTTTCTCTTCCAGGAGAGTTTGGAGTCTAGGGAAGACACCAAGATACTTTGGCTTCGTTCGATAACTCAAGCGTCGTTCCACCAATTGCTGGTCGTTTGAAGTTTGGTATCTTATATTTTCGTGAGAAAACACCAGTTCTGTCTTTTGGGGATTAACCCCCAGACTGTTTTGGTGTGCCCAGCTCGCGGTCGTTCCCAGTGCAGATTTCAGAAGATCACTGATTGTAGGTAGGAACTTCCCCGTTACCAGTATCACTAGATCATCCGCATAGCCCACGAACTTGTATCCGCTCCTCCCCAACTGAAGAAGAAGGTCGTTGAGGACTAAGCTCCACAGGGGAGGAGATAGAACCCCCCTGCGGAGTACCTCGTGTGACCGTCTTCCTTGAAGAGGAAGTGCCCAGATTAGCGCTAATCGTTCTGCCCCTGAGAACGCTGTCCAGCCATATAGTTACCGTCGGGAGGGTGCCGTTATTGACTCGATCCTGACGTTGTTGAAGGCTCCTCTATGTCTAGGAATGCCGCCAAAGCATATTCCTTATTGCTAAGAGTCTGTTCGATACTGCCAATAACTTCGTGTAGTGCGGTCTCAATTGATCTACCTTTGAGGTAGGCGTGCTGAGCTCCGCTGAACACTTGTCTGTCGAGTTTGGTTCTTGTGTATAGATCCATCAGCCTTTCCATCGTTTTTAGCAAAATGAGTATAGACTAATGGGTCTGTAGTCCTGTGGAGAGATGTGTTTTATCTTCCCGGCTTTGGGGATGAAGACCACTCTCACCTCTCTCCATACTTGGGAGACGGACCCAATTCGGAGACATCCTTCGAAGATTTTCTTCAGCCATGGTAGCAGGGGTAGGCCCCGGTGACTTTGTAGGTGTTAAAGCTGCGGCGATATTCGTCCCATCTTTCCTGTGTGTGTTTGCCACTTTTGCCCTGTTGAAGAGCCTCCTTGACTCCCTCCTGACTTCGCTCAGCTCCGCGTCCACCACGGGTTGCGGTTGGACTTTGGAGGTCGGTTGATCGGGCAAGATTCAAGGAAGGCCCCCTGTAGGGCTTTAGTGACATTCTGAGCCGCTTCCTCTAGTGCTTCCGTTTGAAGGATGTTCCCTTCCGGTGGGGAGGGTAGTTCCTTCTTTACGGTTGCGGAGAAGCGGCTCCAGTCTGTCCGCTTGCGATTGCGGTAGGCCGTGGGTCTTTTCTCTGTTCCATTTGATGCTGAACACTATCCTGTAGTGGTCCGAGAAGGAGCTCACCGGACACATGCCAATCATCAATGGTTAGGGAGTCACTCTGTAACTCAGTAACCTCTGTACGGTTCTTGTTGCGGAAGGTGGTTTGGTCTCCCCGGTTGCACACAAAGAGATTTGTGGACAGAATGTACTCGAACAGTGACTCTCCTCTAGAATTTGTGCCCGTGCTTCCACAAAGGGAGTGATGGGCATTCGCGTCGCAACCCTAGGACGATGTCGAGACCCTCTTTCCGCACTTGGTGTTGGGGCCCTGACATCCCCGAGGGTGGGTCCTCTTCCTCATACGGCAGGTATGCCGAGCCCAGGTATAGGTTCTTCCCGTCCTTCCTTTCACATAGTGCTACCGTTAGGTCCGGAGTGCTGTACCTACAAGAAAACGGAACATTAAGCTCGCTTCTTACCACGATACAGGTTCTTGGCGCCCCCGGGGTGTGGCGTGAGAAGGCGGTATCCGTGACCTTTCAGTCCCCGAACCCCTCCCTTAACGGTTCAGGGCTCTTGGATTGGGGGCCACGGCTACCCTTCTCGCCTTCTCGTCCATAAACCGCAGCAGGTCTGCCGATGGTACACAATTTGGAGTGATGCAGAATAATCTGCACCACTTTCATGCTGTTCAGCGGACCTGGGGTGTCGCGGTACTACTACCGCCAGTGTGCCCATACCAAAGGATATGCAGCAGTGCTTTTCAAGGAGTTTGGCAAGGCTTTCTTGAGAGTTTCTGCGTTACCACGCTATCGCCAGTGCTTTGGCTCCCTTATACCACTTGATGCCCTTGAACTTTCAAACAAACGGTTTGTCTGAGCGAACAATGGCATCCTTCATGGCGGTCAGGATGTCCGATTCTGCCTTCAGCCAGTTAACGTCCGATATCTTCCCTTCCGGGTGGCTTCGGTCGATAATGGCTCTCTGCAGCTCAGGCGGTGCTCCTAGGCTGGCCAGAATGTCCTCTGGTTTCGCCTTCTTCGGCTCGGAAGCTCTTATGGAGTCATCCGTCCTCTGCCGCTTGAACCTTGACTCTCGACCAGACGGTTTCCACCGTTGCCTTCTGTACAGAGGGCGTTGGTGGTACCTTGGCGCATGCCGTGTTCTGCGGATGAGGTTTGGTCTTCTTCCTCTGCTTCCCAGGTACATTCTTCCCCTTTCTCCCTCACGAGTTCGCAGACGATGACGTTGAGGGTTGGTCCACCATCGTTTTCGTGTCAGCTGCTGCTGACGGTGAAGACGACGGCTTGGGGTCCTCTGCCACCGTCGCGTGTACGCTTGGGGGTCTGGTCTCCGTTGGCAGGAGCGACTCCGTTCAGCCGCTCGTACCTCCGCACGTTCTGTTCGTGCTTCTTCCTTAGGCTCCCTTCCTTCGCGGTCAGCGTTTCGGGGGGTCTTTGACTTATAGCACGAAGGTTTTTCCGATGCCCCTGTATGCCGAAAGCCGTTTGCGTCCGGGTCTGAGTCTCGTCCTCCGTCCCAGGTAGTGGACTCGAGTCGAACCTGGATGTTGGGAGCCGTGACTTGTGGCTCCGCCTTCTGCAGTCCTCGCTGTGTCCAAGGCGAGAAGGCCTTTGGCCAATCTGCCTCCGACACGTAGGGGCCAGTGAAGATGAAGCTTCCGTCGCTGGTTCCCGGTTCCAGGTCCTCAATCGTCCCTCTCTGCCTGCGGATCCTCCGTTCGCTTGTGGCATTACACGATTTGACAGCCAAGCTCTCCACTGCCATCTCGGGTTTCCTGCAGTCACAGGATATCGACGCCGGGGGGCCTGCGCACGCACCCCCAATCACGGCCGGTACTGGGTGTCCGACTCCTGCACCGTAACTGTTTTTGTGTTAACGGACATTGCCCCATAACGTACGCGTTTTAGCCCTACCGCCAGGGTGAGCTACTTTTAGTTTCAGCGCTCGCCCTTGACCGCCCGGCTTGGGTGGTCCTTCTGGCAGCGTGTGCTGCCGCCGGTATAGCTCTCGGGGTCCTTACGCTTACTAAGCCCCCACATCGTGGCACGATGGTAGTTCGCCGAGGGGGTTCTTTATTTTTGTTTCTATTAATGTATTAGTCTTACTTTGAAATGGACATTGTTCAGCCTTAAACAATAAACAATTAGGGCCGCCCACTTCCGCGACCCCACGGAGCGCACATGTGTAGCGCCCACAATTTTGAAGAGAACAGACAACAAAAAATGCAAAATCATAGAGAATAACCATATCTACCAGATTGGCGAATATATGGTTCAAAACGGAGCCATTATTGTAGCCACAATGATGAAATGAATTTTCAGCAGCTAGCCTCCCACCCTTGCCGTGCAGTGTTGTTGTAAGTGATGTAGATGCCAGATGCAGAAAAAAATTTAAAATGTAAAAAATTATAGAATAGAATAGAATAGAATACCCGTACAGACTGAGTACGGGTATAAAAAGTAGTGTCGCGATAAGAGCGACACAGCACGTCCTTCTCGCTTTTATTTTGTATCGGGAAAAGAATTTAAGAATTAAAAAAATTATAGTTTTAATTATTTTTTCACATAACTTAAGTATCTTACATCTGGTTGTAATAAACTTTGCCATGCTGAAAAGCATATTGATAGAGCTTAATAAACCAAAAAGATTGTAATTTTTGTACAATTTTTTCGAATCGTACTGTTTTATTTTTTCAGACATGATATATTTGGCGGCATGTATTCTTAACAAAATAAGGTACCAATAAATAAAATTGTCCAAAGATTGCTAACGGTTCGCATTAATTTTTTACCTGCATCAATTGGCGTTTCAGAATGCGAAAAGTTCATTACTATTAGATGTAGGTTAGTTTTTGTTAAGTCGGTAGCCGGAGAGACTTCCCCGCTAACTTGGTCCAGTTATAGGACTTTTGTGATGCCGCATGGGCGCGAACACCTTCCTACTGGCCTAAACTGGGGTGAGCAACTTAATGCGAAACTAAAGGCAGTCCCATCCGGTGGCTTCAGATGTATTTGGACAAGATCCCTGGTTTTGGTTTCGGAGAGGTCCGAAATGTCCGGAAGGAAGGGGCCATTTTAAGGAACCGTAGTCTACGGTTTCCCAGGGCCGGGCAGAAACAGAAAAAGTGGTGGACCGACTCCTCCTCTTCCTCGTCCCTTCAACTTCTACAGAAGTCGTTGTGAGAGATCGACAGCCTTGCAGCGTGTGTGCCGATCTGCCAGTACCCGTGATGTCTTAGGAAACGACGGAGCAATGTGCTCTGCTGAGTCTGTATAGCTCTTCCGAGCGTTTTTTCGAACTATTTGGCCAGATCGCTCTTGAAGTTTTACATGTGATGGCCAGCTGCCATCGTCTGTCAGCAATTTGCTCGAAGGTCTCGTGCGTTATTAAACTACACGTAGCCAAAGACATCGCTACTTTCATCTCAGGTAGGTGAGGTATGCTAGTGCCCTGCCTGGCTAGCTCGTCGGCGGCATCGCTTCCATCAAGTGTCACTGTTTCCGGGGACCCATATTAGGATGAGATCTAGCTGCTCTTTGGTGTCATTTAGAGATCAACGGCAGGCGTTGACGGTCGCTGAGTTCGACAATTTTGAGACAAGTGCCTTGACGGCTGCTTGGCTGTCTGAGAAGACGCACATTGAGTGTCCGTCTAAGGAGAGTTTGAAAACGATGGAGATCGCCTCTTTGATTGCTACGACCTCTGCCTGGAACACTTTTAAAGTGATCCAGGAGTCTGAAGCAGTAACTGATGTTGAGCTCGTCGCAGAAGATTCCCTAACCACGCGACCGTTTAACTTTGAGCCATCAGTGTATAAGTGGATAGAGTTTGCAGGTCTAGTTTCGAACCTCTCCCAGTCATCCCTAAACGGGATGGATAGTTGGAAAGGCAACGAGCGGTAGTCACTTGAGATGCAGTAGTCTGTGCTCTCTAAAAGTTGCGGGAGTTTTGTTGGGATTCTGGGAGTGGCCGGCCGCTGATGTTTTCTACAGGTTGATCTCTCTCATTCTCAGAGCGGAGAGTGTTGCAACCTTTTACCGCATAAGTGTCTGTTGTTGAAAGCCCTTCTATGTCAAGAAAGGCTACCAGGGTATATTTCTTTTGCAGCTAAGGGACGATTCGATTATCGATGTGATCACGTGAAGGGCTGATTCGGTGGATCTTCCCCTCCGATAGGCATGCTAAGAGTCAGAGATCCAATTCGGCAATATAGTTGCCTTAATATCTTAATACCCAGACATAAAAGAACGATAGGAAGGACGTTAGACTTATGGGTATGAAATCTTGGGGGGCAGTGTGCGAGGGCTTGCCTGCCTTGGGTATAAAGACAACATTGCCCTGAAGCCTGTCCCAGGATTTTTCCGTGGGCGAAAACCCCTCGAAAGTTTAGCTGGGACGATGCCGTCTGATCCCGCGGTTTTGTAGGGCTTAAATTCCTGCTTCCCAGTGACGTCGGTGAGCGTTGGCGTCGCATCCCACAATTAGGCCGATGTCCTTGGACTCGCAATCTGCGATGAGCGCCCTTTAAGGCGCATGTGGAGGAGGGTCCGGTTGGTCGTGCCCCATATATGCTGAGCAGATCCGGAGTGAGCGTTCCTGGCCTTCGATGCTCACCGCCGTGTGATCTTCATTGCAGAAATTAAGGGAGAAAAAAAATAAGCGCAGTTCTCTTTTTGCAAGAATTCAGGTGCCATTTTTTACCTGGGGAGTCAGCTATGTCGTCTAGCTTATAGTCAGTCTGGAGTTCTCAGATCGGAGACTCTGTTACTCGCCTCTTGAGACTTGCCTCCACCGTTGTTGTGTCGGCATCGCTCTCCTCTCCGACGTCGATGAGTCCGATCGGCTGCAGGAATGTGGGGGTTGCAGACCTGCAGAACCTTGACGATTTTCTCCGGTCCTGCAGTTTTAACCGACACCCACGCTCGGGCCCTCGGGCTGCTCGGAATGTCTTTCCAGCGTACGGCGTCCGGTTTGGCTCCGAGAGAACGTTATGAGTCGGGCACGACTCTACTTTCATACCAGTACTCAGTCAGCTCGTCGCTCGTCGCTCGAATTAGCTACCAATTTAATATATAATATTTTAATATTTTTTATTGGTTCAATATATTAAATTGGGATCACTATAGCCAAAACATAATCTTGGGGACCTACGAGTCGACATGAGCTGTATTGAATAGCATTTTAAGCTCCATATTCCACAAAAAAAAATTAAAAAAAGATTAAAGTCCCTTGCTTAAAATATAAATACGTACAATTAATTGATGAAAAGAATATAAAAAGAAGAAATAAAATAATAAATCCAACAATAAATTTAAAAAATGAAAAACCTTAAGCAAATTAATAATTAAATAAAAACAATTAAACAAAAATAAAATAATTAAATGAATAAAATTAAACATATTAAATAATAAAATTAAAACAGAATTAAGTAAAAATGAATATTACGCTTAAATATACAAAATATTAAATATATACACTAATGCTTGCTGTCGGGTTTCCCATCCCGATATTTGGTCGGAAAATCTTTATATAATATTTGGTGGAGCAAACTAACGTTAGTTTCTACCTATGTTTGCTATTTCGAATGCCCACTGTACATCAATATGGTAATTGCTTATGCTTACGCAGGGCAGCAGCTGGTCTCTCGCCTCTTTATGTCAACTTCTTTGTTTCGCAACTACAGCTGCAACATCTATGCTGTTCTCTCGCGCTCTCTCTATGTCTTTCTATCTATCGCTCGTACTCGGCTCAGCAGTAGACCGAGCTTCTATCGTTTCTTGCGTTGTCTCTATCGCTTGCATTTTGGCACGGGCAATTCGGTCCGTCTGCCACCTTTTTAGTTTTGAGCTGATCGTCATACTACATACATACATACCAAACAACATACCTTCCCTTTCGCCTAACAATAAATTAAATATATATTCCATCGAAACAACTTTACTTAATTCAACAGCTATTAAAAGGCTTAGCAGCTTTACACCTGCTATCTAAAAGAAACATTAACTAAAATTCCACTAGATAACTATAGACAGTCTCAGAGGTGAGCACGCTGGCCCTGCTATCGGAAATGTCTAAAAACGCCCGGTCAATATACGTATTTCAAGTGGTCAGAACGAGTCCAAACCTAACAAAAACCTAAAATTCCTTTTTGAGAGGAATTCATGAATTTCCATACATCTATCTACGAGAAAGAGAATGCATTGCTACCTAAAAACGAATTACGTTTAGAAGTAAGTCTTTAAATTCTTGTTTAATAAAACCGACAGATTGGTCCTTAAACAAAGCATACTTGAACACTGGAGATGCTAAGTTTTTGGCAAGAGCATAAAATCGATCACTTTCAACAATACTAAAAATGATCCTACAATTTATTCCTAACGTATATAGGAATGTCTATTTTCGGTGTAGCTCCGCTGGAAACGGACTGGCACAAAATAGAAGATTGAAGCATTAGCTCATCAGCACAGACGTAGCTCAAATGTCAGTGCAAGTTTTTCCGTATTATGGAAGAAAACATTAAGTTCGGACGGATTGACAATCGAAGTGGGGGTGTGAAATAACTTAGCGGAACGTAAGTTCTCCATCTCTCTCGCGACGGGACAGTTCTGTTTGGTCTTCGGGGGGATGAAGGTCCATTCGTACTGGTGGTCCTACTACAAGCTACATACATATGTACATACCAAAAAAAGGACTTTCGTGAATTGAAAATATTTGCTAAGGGGCTTATCCAATTATCAAAACATTTTTTCACCGACCATAGAAATCTTGTCAAGTATGGGAAGTTTAAGATAAATAAATCTTGAACACAAGGTATTCAATAAATCTGGTCCCAACTGTTTAAAAGCATGGTTGGATTGATTGAGTGGTAATGAAAACATTAAGTGAAGTGTGGCACTTATAATATCAAATTCAGCTTTTCCTGTGGGAGCACATAGAAATACTTTTACAGTATTTGGGTTAGATACTGGTCTACTATTAAACTCCTGGGAAAATGCCTGAAAAATTGTAGATATGGTTCTACTGCGCAGACGTCTGCGCCGCCACCTACAAACTCATAAAAAAGTTCCTCATTTCTCACACTATGCAGAATATGGGTGAGATACTTCTTTTTGCTTCAAATTAAGCGATCTTATCTTATTGTCTAAATAAGGAAACTTAATAATTCGAATACTTTAAAATCGAAGGCTTGGTCCATTTCCAAACAAAACCACTACCATCGAAGAGAGGCAAATACGCTTCTACTATGATCTCATTTTCTTCGTCCTCTTCATCATCACTGTTTTCGCCAGATCTTTTTTTCGGCTTTTGGAAAATTCATAATATGCTACAAAATTGGATTAACACAGGCACCAATGTTCTGTAGCCTACCGCCTAAATTTTGAAATACCCCTATTGGATTTATTTATATAATTAATTATATATCTACATAAGCACACACAGCACGCATAAGGGTCCAAAATGTATTGATGATATATATTGCCCTTTGCATTGAAATAATGTGTTTATTATAAACATTATTGCTAATCTCAGCAAATGACCTTTTTTAGAGAAATGGTTGGTTTCTTTTTAATCCAGAATATATTGCATATTTGTAGTCCTCGTAAATGGGGCTCACTTGTTCGTGCGAAAGAATTTACTCTAATGTTTTAAACTACTTTTTAGAGCTTCCAGGCTGTTCGTCTTTGTATACGTTGTGACGTATTTTGTCCCTGTTCAGTACCTAGCGTGCCTTTCTGAGCCGCCGTTGTTTAAGACTTCGCGATTTCTTTTACGGACAATTCTCCCCTGGTCCCCTGGTCCCTCCCCATCTCTAACTGTAACTGATTTAAATAACTACATATCTTTGTAAATACATGCAGGCATTTTAAGAGGGGTAAACTTGCATTCACTGGTCTCCTCCCCTTCCCCCAACTATAACGGCTGATTTAAGGGGCTGTTCTCCCTCCACCATCATCATGATAGATCCATATGTATCAACACAGGAATGCGGGAGGGGGGTGATTGAACTAAGCAGTCTGCGCTTTAAGAATAGACCAGACACTGTTTTCGAAAGGGTCTGTGAGTGAGTGAGAAAATGGTGATGAGTGACGTGAGCTAACTATGGTTAAATTAATTTCTTCATTTTGGCTTAGTAATGATTCGGTCTGAACCAGAATCGGCAACAAAAATCATTTGGAGAGGCATTGTTCCCTCTCGCTCTCTCTTACACACCAAGGCATCTGTTTTGGTTGTTCGTGTTTTATGTCGCCTGGGTCTCAGAGATTATAAGAGCTAGGGCATCCAAACTTTCTGTTCAAGCTGATACCACGTCAATACAAATGTAATTCATCATTTTGCCCCGCCCCCTTCCGACCCAACAAAAGACGAAAGATCACAATTTTGAAGATAGAAAGGAACTGAAAATGTAGTATCGTACAAAATTATCCACCAGATTACTGAATCTGGTTCAGATCGCATCAGCATTATAGCCAGTATAGCCAGTGTTATACGCCTCAGATTTTCGCCCTTTGCGGTGGCGGAAGAGGACTGGGCGAAAATTTAAATACATATTTTGGAGTGAGATATCACATCATTTTGGAAAAAAAATTTGGTTGCTCTAGCTCTTTTATTGTCCGAGCACTGGGCGAAAAACAAGACTTACAGAAGGACGGACAGGCAGACAGGCAATATCGAATCGGCTATTGGTGCTGATCAATAATATAAATACTTTATAGGGTCGGAAACGCGCCCTTCTCTATATTACACATATCCACTTTTACTACAAATACAATATACCCTTGTTTGTAGGAGGATGGATGTCCCGGCAATATTCCCAGTAAATAGATCGGGGGCGTCAATTTAATACGGCTTGTTTTTATTGCGAGTAAAGGGGTTCACAAATTGGGGCTGGTTTTGGTAGTTGCGGCTGTGTTCGTCTTTGAAGAGCGAGTGACAGGTCAAGCTTGGCCTACGGCTAGAGCCCATGGTGAAGAGCCGAGCGAACACCACGAGAGGCGCGCGAGCTAACAGCGCGCTGTTACCTCCGCTAACAGCGCGCTGCTGCCCTCAACATCCTCCCCCTCCTTGCAGGACTGCAACAACCCATCCTACGGAGCGCGCAGGCCCCGGACACAATCCATCCAAAGACCGTGCTTTTTGGCCACTGGAAGGCCGTCGTCTCGCGCGCGAGGAACCCAGTTGGATAACCTTCGGGTAGACGTCTGCTCCCAACACGAGAGAGATGGTAGACGGGCGATGGAATTGCTCATTGGCAAGGCGGATGTCGTCGAACCTGGCCCGAGTCGCCTCGCTCAAGGATCGCAGCGGCGTGCGGACGCGCAAACGGGGTTCCATCTTAAGGACCACGTCCAATTGAACCTCGACTGTCCTGGCGCGGATGATGGCGGTGGCGACCTTTTCAGCGCCGATGCGTGTGCTGGGCAATTTCAGGTCGGTGGCCAAAGGAAGCGTCAATGCAGCTCACCGGCGTGCACGGGTCGATGAGCGCCGTCATCTCATGGATTTTCCCCATGTGCAAGACCACCTGGGCCGTCGGGAGAAAGTTGATGCCCGGGTGCTGGAGCAGCGTGTCGTCCGATGGCGCCGGATTTCCCACGATGGGGCGGCGATCATCTCGGGGCATTGGAGCGGTAGACGGACCCGGAGCCGCCGCTGACGACTCTTAGCGGGCTCGATGGCTGGCGGACCCTGCCTTTTGCGCGTCTGATGGAAATCCGGGGGCGGCGAGCGGCTCGGGACACAGGAGCTGGAGACGGAACTCGCACCGGACCTGGGGACTCCGAGCGAGCTGGACGCTGGGACGGTCGCGTGTGGAGCAACGTGTGGTGGCTTTTGTGGCACACCTTGCACCGGCCGCCACTTCGGCAATCCTTGCCGGAGTGCTGATGAGCCAGGCAGTTCTGGCAATACCTGTTCGCCAACACAGCTCGGAGCCTCTTGGCCGCGCTCAGCTTGAGGAAGCTGCGGCAGTCCCGTAGCGGATAGCTTCCGGAGCAGACTCGGCAGCTGTAGGAAGCCTTTTTTCGTGAGCGTCTGCTCCCTGAGGTGTGGTTGTCCCGGGGTTGTGGAGCCATCGGAATCTGGAGACAAAAAATCAGCTGGTATGGAAAAGAAGAAGCGGAGACGCATTAGTTCGTGATTGGAACAGGTGACAGGCACTCTCTCAGTACTGTGGGCTGAACGCACGAGGGCGTTCTGGAGAAGAAAAACAAAACAAAAACGTGGGTGGAACAGTGGACAAGGACAGGCTTTATTCAACGGACTAGGCACAGGAACGCTTCCGTTACTGTTGTGCGGGACGAGGGGAGCCCCGGAAGGAGAACGACTTTAGCGACCGGGCGTTTGAGCACCCCGCGGGCAGTAGGGATGTCTACAACACGGACCCTGTTGTCGGCGCCGGGATACACGGACTGACTCTCCGGAGTCGCCAGTCGTTGGAAGGCAGGTTATCTTCCTTTATGATAACCAAATCGCAGATCTGAAGATTTGGCATATCCGTCTGCCACTTGTTGCGTTTGTGGAGTTCCTTGAGGTACTCATCCTTCCATCTCTGGCAGAACTGCTATTTGAGGGCTTTAAATGCTTCCACCGATTAATGATCGACTGGAGGTTCTCCTTTATTTCGGGCTCTGCGGTCGCCATTAACGGTCCTCCGATAAGGAAGTGCCCGGGAGTGAGGGCCAGCAACTCCGTCGGATTTTCGGACATAGGTGAGATTGGCCTGGAATTGAGGCATGCTTCAATCTTAGCGAGGAGCGTCGAGAGCTCCCACAAAGATATACTTTCGAGTAGACGTGGATTTGTAGAAGAGTGTTTTGAAACTCTTTACACCGGCTTCCCACAGGCCTCCCATAAGTGGCGGGATGAAACGCCATGCAATTCGTTGATGGCTATATGCCTCAGTGATCGAAACCTGGAATGCCGCTTGAAAGTCCCGAGAAAGTATAGTTTCTGCTCCAACGTAAGTTTTGACATTTTCGGAATGAATACGCTGCGGACAGCCTCGTCGAGCAACGAAACGAGCGAAAGCTGCCTGAAACTTCTCGGTGGTCAGGTCGGAAATGGCCTCCAAGTGAATGGCATTCGTGGAAAAGCAGACAAATACGCACAATTAACCCTCGGTGATCAGACTTGCTCTTCCGGTAAAGTTCCTTATGTCGAAAGGACCGGCGTAGTCAATACCGGTATGGGTAAATGGTCTGGAGAAAGAAGCTCGGTCTGTTGGGAGATCACCCATCAGTTGGGCTGTAGCTTCTTCTTGTGGATGATGCAAATTTTGCAGGAATTCACCACGCCCTTCATCAGGTTCCGGATTCGCGGAATCCAATATTTGCAGCGGATGAGGTGAGTCATTAGTTGACTACCGGCATGGAGAGTTATTTTGTGCGTGAAATGCGCCAGCAGGCGAGACAGGCGGCAACTGTAGGAAAGGATGATTGGCAGACGCTCGTCATACTTCAAATCTTGTGACGCTGTGATCCGGCCACAGGATCTCATGATCCCATGTCGGTCTAGAAAGGGGTTCAGGTTCAGGATAGAGCTCGAACTTGGCACGGACGTTTACCACTCAGGCAGTGAAATTGTTGGGAAGTCCCGGCGCTGAGCCTCTAGGATAAGAGTCTGCTCCCGCTTCGTTAATTTCCCCACTAGTGAGGTGGCCCCTGCGTGCGGGTGTTACCTTCCGGCAACACTGAATAAAACGGAGCATTTACGCCCGCACGCAAAGAGCCTTCTCAAGTTGGGAGAAACGCTCCAGGAAATCTTGGGGAGGGCCGGCAGCAAAATGGACCTTCACGGCCCGCTGCTCTGGAGTCATAGGTGGAGCTTCGTTGGTTTGAGGTGGCCACTGTTGCCGTGGGGATTGCAACCAAGCTGGTCCATGCCACCAGAGGTGGTTACCCACCAGTTCTGGTAACGATACGCCCCGACTCGCTAAATCAGCGGGGTTATGTTCGGACCGAACATGAGCCCAATTCGTGGTGTCGGTAGTCTGAGCTATCTTGGTTACTCGATTGGCCACAAAGGTAGTCCAGTGGCACGCTGGCTTGCTCAACCAGGCCATCACAATAGTCGAATCGGTCCAGTAGTAGCATTGAGGATCTTTTGTCGGCATGCTTGGCAGGATAGCCGTCGCCATTTCGGAAAGGAGCACTGCACCGCACAGCTCTAACCGAGGAAGTGAGACGGTTTTCACGGAGCAACTCGTGTTTTGCTGATAGCAGATGCACCGTGATATGATGGCCACACTCGACGCGCACGTAGATCGCTGCACCGTACGCCTTTTCGGAGGCATCGCAGAAACCGTGATGTTCGACCTTACCGATGGCTGGGCAAAATCCATCTTGATTTCGGGGAGTGCAGCGTAACTCTGCAGAAAGTCCAGCCAGCGCTGGTACAACGCACTTGGCAGAGGTTCGTCCCATCCCATTCTTGCAACCAGATTTCCTGCATGAAAATCTTGGACCGGACGATGAATGGGGCTAGCCAACCCGCGGGGTCAAACAGCTTCGCAATCTGGAGAAAGAACTTCTCGCTTGGTGAAGGATGACTCGAGCGTGAACACGGGAGGAACAAAGAAGAACTCGTCTGACGTCGCCTTCCAGCGAACTCCGAGTGTCTTTGCCGTGCTCTCGGCATCGATTTCCAGAAAATCGGTGTGCAGGGGTGGTCATTTGGAAGCCCGTCCAAAATCTCCTTTTGATTGACGTCCATTTACGCAGTGGAAAACCTGCGGAGTTGAGGGCGGCTTGCAATTCGTGAATGGCCAGCTGAGCTTCCTTGACGGAGTCTGCTCCGGCTAGGACGTCGTCGACGTACATGAATTGCCGCACAATGTGACTTGCCCTTGGAAATCGCGACTGGATGTCGTCGGCAAGCTCTTGCAGGACCCGGATGCTAAAAACGGAGCGCAATTGACTCCAAAAGTCACGGTTTTCAGCTCATAATCAAGAATCTCACCCGCCTGGTTTCGGAATAGGATTCGTTGGAAGGGGTGTGCGTCGGTTGTACTCAAATCTGGCGATACATTTTTGTAATGTAGGCGTTGAAGACGTATCGGAAATAGCGCCTCTTCAGGATTTGGAGGGTTAAATCGGATTGGAGGACCGGAAGGAGCATGAAGGAGATCATTCAAGCTCGTGCCGTTCGCAGAAGGGCTGGACGCGTTGAATACCACGCGGACTTTCGTAGTAGTGCTCTCCGGCTTGATTACCGCATGGTTCGGGAGATAATAATTGGCGGAATCATTAGTGGACGGAACCTCTGTCATATGGTCGAGATCTAAATATTCACGGATCACAGAGTTATACTGCTCTTGAAATGGAACGTCTCTCTTAAGCCGATTCTCATTTCGGAGAAACTGAGCTAGAGCAATGGACCTTGAATGCCCCAGGCCTGACCCACAATGAGCAGGGTCACGAAACGGCAGTGTTATCACGTACTTCCCGCTTGACGTGGTTCGAATAAAATGGCTTTCGCAAAAGGAGTCCGACTCTCCTACTACCTTGATAGGCAGATCCTCCACCTCCCAAAACTTTGTGAGAAGTTTGTCTAACGGAGCGTCGCGGACGTGGGGAAATTCGAGTGGAGAAGGATGCAATCTGGTCAGGAACAGCACATGGCAATGGACCGGTAAGCATCCACCCAAAGATAGTTTCCTGTCCGAGGAGGGGAGCCACAGATGTCGGTCTGCGAGCCGCCTAACAATACGGACTTAAGGAGATCGGCTCCGATCAGAACGTCTGTGAGCTCTCATAAAACGTAGGGTCTGCTAATAGCAGGTTCGGCAAATCTCGCAGCGCGTTCTGCGGGATCGGATATGAAGAAATATTGCCGGCTATCTCTGGCAGGACGTAGGCCGTGGCGTTGTGCCGAACTGTACGCTCGGCGTAACCAGGGAGCTAATAGAAACATCACAGAGCTTCGTGGACTGAGCTGCTACAGTATGATTAAGGCCTGAAACTTGGGCCTGAATAAGGCGGAATGGTAGTTAAATGATATTAAAGAGACGTTCCGTAATGAACGTTGCCTCGGAGCCCGAGTCGATAAGAGCGAGGGCACGGAAATTTGTCCCTCGGTGGCAAATGTTGATCATTGCAGTGCCGAGAAGCACCGCTCTTGTTCCCGAGGCAAAATAGTTCTGAACGATGGCTGGAGTGACGGAGGAACCGGAATCCTCCGCTGTCGTGAAAGTCAGTTCGCTGGGAGCTGAGGTACCCCGATGCAGAAGCGTGTGGCATTCCCGGAGCTGGTCACTTCTAGCGAAACAGTTCAAGCACAGCTGCCTTTTTTTAATGCAACTGGCCCGTGCATCCGCGGTCTTCTGTAGGAAGTGCGGACAAAGTCGGATCGGATGGTTCTCTTTGGAGCAGAGATCACACGTTCTTCTCTTTGGACTCACTTGTGTCTGGAAGGAGTGAAACTTCCTAAGCACGGGACTCCCATGAGACCGGAACGGGTTGGAGTTGCTTCCGGAGGGCTAAAAATTCAGGGTACCTTTGGACGGTGGTGGGTTCGATGGCCTTTGGAAGTGGACGGGTCGCTCTCCATGGCCTCTAGCGTCAAATAGCGCTGAGTGAGGAAGGCGTCGATTTCCGCCCAAGGAGGAACCTCTTTCTTGTCGGTGACGGATTCTTCCCACAAGGACCGGGTCAGCTTCGGCAACTTGGAGGCACAGATAGTAACAACAAGGCTATCCTATCCCAGTTGTCCGTGCAGACCTTGGAGTGAGCAAGGGCGGTGAGGACCGCTTGCATCGTGCCCTGAAGCTCTTTCGAAGCTCGGCTGGTCTCGGACTCGACGCGACGCAGAAAGAGCAGAATATTGATCTGGTTGGTCACCAGGAGCCGTATATTTTCATATCGGTTTCGCAGGGGCCGACCATGCCGACTCGAACCCATCGTTTGTGAGCGGGGACTTTTCGACGATGGCCTTCGGAGCGCCACTTGTCTTAGCGGTGAGATGATATAGCTTCTCTACCGGAGAAAGCCTAGAATTATTGATATAAATGGCCGTAAATAAATATCGGAAAGTAGGCCAACGGACGTAATCTCCTGTGAAGACCTCGATGTCGCAGGGGGGCAGTCGACAGCCGCCCTGGTAAGTCTGCGGTGCAGACGGATGGACTGATGTTTGTGCCCGCTGAGTATTGAGATTAGCGAGGCAATGCTCAAATACCCCATAACACTCGCCGTACTTATCTCGGATGTCCTCTTGGACCCTTGGATCCTCGTCAACCATCACTGCGGAGCACGCTTTGTACTCCGCCTCGACATCCGCCCACATACTCAGAATTTGTCCTCGGCGAACCTCGGAAAGAGATGCGGATGGAGCGGCAGTGATGCGAGCTTCCAAATGAGCCAAACGGCCGATGGCGGCGGCTAATTTTTCTCGTGCCGTAGTGGTGGCGGATTGAGCCATTTTAATAACGGGTCTCGAGCTGACGGGACTGAAAACGGAAGAGCTGGTGAAATCGTCTTGGATCCGAGCTGGCACCTTGAGAGTGACGGGAGACGGGAAGAGAACCGATTTGGTCCTGGCAGCAGGGCTGCTACTGGCTGCTCTGGGTGTGACTGTCGACTTGATCCTCTGAGTGGGGGTAGTTCCTGAGGCGGAAGAGGCGCGTAGCCTTTGCTGTCCTTGTCACCCGTTGGCATACTACGTACGCCCACGCGCAGAGTGTGGCTGCGAAGTCTGAAGCTGAAGTCGGATTGACGGAAGGAAAACAAAAAACTTAGGCTGGGCAGGGCACCACAACAGACGGCAATAACTTCCGTAAATACGCAAAAAGAGAAACCCACTGCAGGGTGAATGGAAAAGAAAAGGCCTCGCTCTGTGTTGGACAACAATTTTCAATACCGACTCGAATTATTTGGGGAAGCTCTGGATCGAGGTTCCCAAACAATGAGTGGATCAATTGATACACGCCGAGGAGAGTAACGTTCACACTGGTTGTGACAATATTTAAAAAAATATTGTTAGTGCGGCGCTTCTCCGTTTACCTTATGACGGACTTGTGCAGTGGGCAAATAATATTGTTTCTCGGAAGGATTGCGTACGAAATTGTTATCTTTCTTGTTCTGTTCCACAAGCACGAGGAATGGGCCCAAGAAACTAATTGCCTCTGGATATGAAATAACAAATAAATAGGCGCGCGCTATTTAAAGCCGGCACCTGGGGTGTGAGGCCGCTGAGTCCGCGTTTTTGTCTTGGGTTTTCCGGGAGTGGGTTTGTGGAGAGTTGGGGCACCGTTTCGCTGTGATCGCGGAACTTGAGTGCAGTGTCAGGTTTCGTGTAATATGGGTGACCTAGTCGCCGCGTTTTGCTAACATAGCATCGCGGAACTGGGTGCAGTGTATTGTACACTTTTGCTATCGTAGCATCGCGGAACTTGAGTGTAGGAAGTGTCAGGTGTAGTGTTGCTTAGTTTTTGTTTATGATACTAGCTATATTGTATTGTAATTGTTATGAGTCTTACATTATATTAATTGTGGCGGACCGTTGCGGTCCGCTACACTTCACACACACTTTCTTCCGGGCGGATGAAAGATGGTGGGTGTGGTTGGTGGTCACGGTGGTATATTTGCCGTTGCTGGTGGTTGTCTTCTGGTGGCTTATTGCTCTGGGGTCCAGATTTATATACCGGCCCGGGGTGATCTTCTTTCTATTAGATACTTGGTGTTTCGCGACTTGTTTGCCATTTCCGCTGTCGTCGGCGTTTCTACGGGTATCTTGGTGTTCTGGTTGCGGTTGGTGGTGCGGTTGCTAACGTCTAATTACTGCTGTCTAAAACTGCTAATTGTCGGTTGGGATACCCGGGAGTGGGTCAGTAGTACTGTTGGTGTCATTTAATTCATCAGCGGACCCGCTGTCCACTGCGTCGTGGAATTCTTTTTAGATCGTTGATGTTCGCCACCTTTTGCTTTCGGCTTCCGGGGTGCTGTAATTTCACGATATTTGCCGACGTAAAGCCTTTGACTTTTAGGGCCCGTCATACTTTGGGGCCAATTTTGCCGCAAAACCGTCGACTGCATTAGATAGATGATGTTGGCGGATTAGTACTAGCGAGCCCACCGTGGGACGCCATTGTCGGCGGCGGAGATTGTAGTGCCGGGATTGTTCTTGACTTGCCCGCTGGATGTTGTTTCGTACTACTGCAAATACTTCTTTAGTCGCGTTGCCTTCGCGTGTGCTGTGTCCGGGGGCTTTCCTGTCCCTGGTGTGACTTCATCGTACAGTGCTCCAGGTAAGCGAGGTTCTCTCCCGTGTAGCAGGAATGAGGGGCTGAAACCAGTGGTTTCGGAGACGCTGGAGTTGATTGCCAGTGAAATCTCGGGTATCAGCTCATCCCATGTGTTTTGGTGCTCTGGTCTTCACCGTCCGATTGGCCCGTTCCGTAGGGTTTTCCTGGGGCAGTACGGTGCGGTGTGTTGTAAATTCACGCCGGCTGTTTGCAGAAACGTACGAAACGAGCGGCTGGTGAACTGCGTTCCGTTGTCGCAGACAAATCGTTTTGGCACGCCGAAGTGGCTTTAGAATGCGTTCCCGAAAAGCTAGCTCCATTTCGAGAAGGTGTCGAAGAATACCAGTAGCATAGTTTTTCCTCGTTTGGATCGGTGCAGTGGCCCGACGAATTCGGCGCATAGTGTGGCGAAAGGTTCCTCTGCCCTGCGGGTGAGCATCTTACCCACGGGCTTGCGCTGCAGTGCCTTTAAACTTTTGATAGCTCAAACAGCTGCGTACGTATTTCCGCACATCTCGATATAGGTCGGGCCAATAGTATCGTTGTGTTATCCGTGTGATGGTTTTCCGAATGCCGAGGTGTCCTGCCGTTGGCTGATCATCGCATTCCTTGAGTACTCTTTGGCGTCGTTCTTTTTTGGGACACAGAGTTTCCATGACACGTAGTCGTGATCGTCGGCTCCTTGGCCCAGATGCCTGTAGAGTTCTCCATTCACGAAGACGTAGTCGGGTTCCTCTTTGGTTTGCTGAATCCGTCGTGTGAGCCAGGGGCAAGATGTTGCGTCCTCTTTGATTCTTGCTAGCGTCTCCAAGGGTTGCCGGGACAGGGCATCGGCGACTACGTTTTGTTTCCCTGCTCTGTAGTGGACGTCGTTGGAGTTCGAGCGCCCATCTCGCTATTCTTCCGTAGGGGCTTTCCAGAGTATTCAGCCATTTCAGCGCGAGATGGTCTGTTATAACGTCGAACCGGTATCCCCTAGGTAGCAGCGTAGTTTTCGGATTGCCCAAATGACGGCGAGGCATTCCTCGTCAGTGGCGGAATAGTTTCCTTCGGCCTGGTTCAGGCGTCGGCTGACATAGGCGATGACGCGTTCCTTTCCTTCGATCTCCTGCGTGTGTACGGCGCCTATGCCGAGGTTGCTCGCATCGGTTTGTATTGAGAACTTGACGTTGAAATCGGGGCAAGCAATTACGGGAGCGGTCGTGAATAGTTCCTTTAGTTGGTCGAAGGCCGCTTGTTGATCTGCGGTCCAGGTCCATGTGTGTCTTTTTCTTGAGTAGCTGAGACATTGGTTGCACTACTGTAGCAAAGTTTGGCACGAATCTTCGGTACCAGGATGCCATTCCGATGCATTGACGTAGTTCCTTGAGGTTCGTTGGTGGCATGAGTTCTTTGACGGCAGCAATCTTGTCTGGGTCTGTGTGGATACCTTCTTCGCTGATGACGTGACCAAGATATTTGATCCGGTTTTGGAAAAATGTGCACTTTTCCGCGTTTATCCGCAGGTTCGCTTTTCGAAGGCGAGAGGACTATTGCCAGGTTGTGTAGGTAGTCCTTGAAGTCTCGTCCGACGACGACAATGTCATCTAAATAGGCGAATGCGTAGGGTTCCATGTCGGCACCGATCACAGTATCAAGGGCCCGTTGGAATGTTGCTGGTGCAGAATGTAATCCGAAGGGCATCACTCTCCATTGATAGTGACCTCTGCCGGGGACCGTGAAGGCGGTGGCTTCTCGACTTCCGTTGGCCATGGGTATTTGCCAGTATCCGTTCTTCAGATCGAGGGTGGTTATGAAGCGTGCGTTCTGTAGGCGCTCAAAGATGTAGTTGATTCTGGGCAGTGGGTATGCGTCAGGAATAGAGTGAGTGTTGAGTTGTCGGTAGTCCACGCACATGCGCCATTTTCCGTTCTTTTTTACGTACGAGTACGATGGGGGCGCTGTGCGGGCTTCGTGAGGGTTCGATGAGACCTTCTTGGATCAATTGGTCGACTTTCTCATCGATAATCCGCATCATGGCTGGGTTCTTCGGGTAGTACCTCTGTTTGATGGGTCGATTATCCCTCATGACGATGGTGTGCTCGGCGATGTTGGAGGTCCCGTGGAGATTATTGAACCTTGGAAGTTCTGCGTCCAGAAATTCTTGGGTCTGTGGTGCCAGGCCCGCGGCCAGGGCTCTGAGACCGGTTCTGGATCGTGTTCTGAGGGATCGGTGATCTCGGAGTCCGTGGGCTGGCTTGGGTCTTCTGGGAGGATGGTGGTGTCGAACGCACTGGGAGGTTCGATCCTACGTGGGGAGTCGCTTATGTGGGCAACGATCGGGGTTGCGTTGGCCGTGAGTGGCGTAGCTTCGTGGGTCTGGCGGTATATCTGGGTTGCAATTTCTCCAGATCGACGTATGGCCAGGCGGGTCTCAGTGACGACTCTGTTTTCGCAGCGACGACTTGTTTGGGCGACGAAGATTTCGGACGTGGTGGTAGGCATGGCGTGGTGCATGGCGCTAGTGGGCATGTCAGTACGCGGAAGGTACTCCAATGGGTTGGCGAAGATCGGGGTGGCTTCGGCCGTGGGTACGACAGGGCTGCGGTCGGTGTTTCGGGGGGTCATCGGGCTAGATTCCGGTTCCGAGTGGAGAGGTTCTGTGGATATTAGTTCGATGGTTGGACCCGACCAGCAAAGGGATTTGCGTGGCTGTTTCCCTCGTGGTTTGGTTGTTGCACTGTTGCTGCCGTTGTCGTTGTCGTTGTTCGGGGCTGGTTGTCGTCTCTGAGGGTGTCCGTGGGTTCACCTTCTCCGTTGAGGGTAGGGTGCAGGGGTGCGCGGTGGCTGAACTTGGTCCTGGGCTTCCTATGTCGAGCGGGTTTAAGTTCGTTGCGGTTTGTCACGTGGGTGAGATCCTTGTGATGGGTTCGGGGTGCGTGTGCCCCGTAGGTTGCTTTGTTCCTGGGCTTCCTGTGTCGAGCGCCAGGTGCGTTTGTGCTTATCTCATGGGTGAGATCCTTGTGGTTTGTTTGCGATGGGTGTTCCCTGTGGTTGGCTTAGGACGCGGGTGCTCCTTAGTGGCCGTGGGATTGGTGTTCCCGTCTGCTTTCTTGCAGTTTACCGGTGCTTGTTTCGGATTCGTGTTTTCCGTTGTGGGCCCGGTGTTTCGCTTGCGCTGCGGTTGGTTTCGGTGTCGTATTCTTCGTTGCGGTATTGGGTGCCGTTTTCTTTGTGGTAGCTCGGGGACGTGTGTTCGCTGCGGTTGGCTTAGGTTTCTGGTTGCTTGTTTCGGCGTCTTGGACGTGGTTGGTCAGAACTGTGGCGTTGGCGTGAGGTGGTGATCTCGTAGCTTTAGCAGCGTGGTGCCGCATTGGATCGTTGTTTCGATGGAATATTGGAAGTCCATGCCGACAATAACTTGCTCCAACATGTTTGGTAGGACCAGGAGTGGGATTTGAACCTTTTGTTGATCCAGCTGGATGTGCGCCAGTAGAACTTGTGTGATCTCTTTGAGCCGTCAGCCAGGCGTATGCGGATGTTGTTTCGTACTACTGCAAATACTTCTTTTAGTCGCGTTGCCTTCGCGTGTGCTGTGTCCGGGGGCTTCCTGTCCCTGGTGTGACTTCATCGTACAGTGCTCCAGGTAAGCGAGGTTCTCTCCCGTGTAGCAGGAATGAGGGGCTGAAACCAGTGGTTTCGGAGACGCTGGAGTTGATTGCCAGTGAAATCTCGGGTATCAGCTCATCCCATGTGTTTTGGTGCTCTGGTCTTCACCGTCCGATTGGCCCGTTCCGTAGGGTTTTCCTGGGGGCAGTACGGTGCGGTGTGTTGTAAATTCACGCCGGCTGTTTGCAGAAACGTACGAAACGAGCGGCTGGTGAACTGCGTTCCGTTGTCGCAGACAAATCGTTTTGGCACGCCGAAGTGGCTTAGAATGCGTTCCCGAAAAGCTAGCTCCATTTCGAGAAGGTGTCGAAGAATACCAGTAGCATAGTTTTTCCTCGTTTGGATCGGTGCAGTGGCCCGACGAATTCGGCGCATAGTGTGGCGAAAGGTTCCTCTGCCCTGCGGGTGAGCATCTTACCCACGGGCTTGCGCTGCAGTGCCTTAAACTTTTGATAGCTCAAACAGCTGCGTACGTATTTCCGCACATCTCGATATAGGTCGGGCCAATAGTATCGTTGTGTTATCCGTGTGATGGTTTTCCGAATGCCGAGGTGTCCTGCCGTTGGCTGATCATCGCATTCCTTGAGTACTCTTTGGCGTCGTTCTTTTGGGACACAGAGTTTCCATGACACGTAGTCGTGATCGTCGGCTCCTTGGCCCAGATGCCTGTAGAGTTCTCCATTCACGAAGACGTAGTCGGGTTCCTCTTTGGTTTGCTGAATCCGTCGTGTGAGCCAGGGGCAAGATGTTGCGTCCTCTTTGATTCTTGCTAGCGTCTCCAAGGGTTGCCGGGACGGGGGGCATCGGCGACTACGTTTTGTTTCCCTGCTCTGTAGTGGACGTCGTTGGAGTTCGAGCGCCCATCTCGCTATTCTTCCGTAGGGCTTTCCAGAGTATTCAGCCATTTCAGCGCGAGATGGTCTGTTATAACGTCGAACCGGTATCCCTCTAGGTAGCAGCGTAGTTTTCGGATTGCCCAAATGACGGCGAGGCATTCCTCGTCAGTGGCGGAATAGTTTCCTTCGGCCTGGTTCAGGCGTCGGCTGACATAGGCGATGACGCGTTCCTTTTCCTTCGATCTCCTGCGTGTGTACGGCGCCTATGCCGAGGTTGCTCGCATCGGTTTGTATTGAGAACTTGACGTTGAAATCGGGGCAAAGCAATTACGGGAGCGGTCGTGAATAGTTCCTTTAGTTGGTCGAAGGCCGCTTGTTGATCTGCGGTCCAGGTCCATGTGTGTCTTTTCTTGAGTAGCTGAGACATTGGTTGCACTACTGTAGCAAAGTTTGGCACGAATCTTCGGTACCAGGATGCCATTCCGATGCATTGACGTAGTTCCTTGAGGTTCGTTGGTGGCATGAGTTCTTTGACGGCAGCAATCTTGTCTGGGTCTGTGTGGATACCTTCTTCGCTGATGACGTGACCAAGATATTTGATCCGGTTTTGGAAAAATGTGCACTTTTCCGCGTTTATCCGCAGGTTCGCTTTTCGAAGGCGAGAGAGGACTATTGCCAGGTTGTGTAGGTAGTCCTTGAAGTCTCGTCCGACGACGACAATGTCATCTAAATAGGCGAATGCGTAGGGTTCCATGTCGGCACCGATCACAGTATCAAGGGCCCGTTGGAATGTTGCTGGTGCAGAATGTAATCCGGAAGGGCATCACTCTCCATTGATAGTGACCTCTGCCGGGGACCGTGAAGGCGGTGGCTTCTCGACTTCCGTTGGCCATGGGTATTTGCCAGTATCCGTTCTTCAGATCGAGGGTGGTTATGAAGCGTGCGTTCTGTAGGCGCTCAAAGATGTAGTTGATTCTGGGCAGTGGGTATGCGTCAGGAATAGAGTGAGTGTTGAGTTGTCGGTAGTCCACGCACATGCGCCATTTTCCGTTCTTTTTACGTACGAGTACGATGGGGGCGCTGTGCGGGCTTCGTGAGGGTTCGATGAGACCTTCTTGGATCAATTGGTCGACTTTCTCATCGATAATCCGCATCATGGCTGGGTTCTTCGGGTAGTACCTCTGTTTGATGGGTCGATTATCCCTCATGACGATGGTGTGCTCGGCGATGTTGGAGGTCCCGTGGAGATTATTGAATTTTTGGAAGTTCTGCGTCCAGAAATTCTTGGGTCTGTGGTGCCAGGCCCGCGGCCAGGGCTCTGAGACCGGTTCTGGATCGTGTTCTGAGGGATCGGTGATCTCGGAGTCCGTGGGCTGGCTTGGGTCTTCTGGGAGGATGGTGGTGTCGAACGCACTGGGAGGTTCGATCCTACGTGGGGAGTCGCTTATGTGGGCAACGATCGGGGTTGCGTTGGCCGTGAGTGGCGTAGCTTCGTGGGTCTGGCGGTATATCTGGGTTGCAATTTCTCCAGATCGACGTATGGCCAGGCGGGTCTCAGTGACGACTCTGTTTTCGCAGCGACGACTTGTTTGGGCGACGAAGATTTCGGACGTGGTGGTAGGCATGGCGTGGTGCATGGCGCTAGTGGGCATGTCAGTACGCGGAAGGTACCCAATGGGTTGGCGAAGATCGGGGTGGCTTCGGCCGTGGGTACGACAGGCTGCGGTCGGTGTTTCGGGGGTCATCGGGCTAGATTCCGGTTCCGAGTGGAGAGGTTCTGTGGATATTAGTTCGATGGTTGGACCCGACCAGCAAGGGATTTGCGTGGCTGTTTCCCTCGTGGTTTGGTTGTTGCACTGTTGCTGCCGTTGTCGTTGTCGTTGTTCGGGGCTGGTTGTCGTCTTTGAGGGTGTCCGTGGGTTCACCTTCTCCGTTGAGGGTAGGGTGCAGGGGTGCGCGGTGGCTGAACTTGGTCCTGGGCTTCCTATGTCGAGCGGGTTTAAGTTCGTTGCGGTTTGTCACGTGGGTGAGATCCTTGTGATGGGTTCGGGGTGCGTGTGCCCCGTAGTTTTGCTTTGTTCCTGGGCTTCCTGTGTCGAGCGCCAGGTGCGTTTGTGCTTATCTCATGGGTGAGATCCTTGTGGTTTGTTTGCGATGGGTGTTCCTGTGGTTGGCTTAGGACGCGGGTGCTCCTTAGTGGCCGTGGGATTGGTGTTCCCGTCTGCTTTCTTTGCAGTTTACCGGTGCTTGTTTCGGATTCGTGTTTTCCGTTGTGGGCCGGTGTTTCGCTTGCGCTGCGGTTGGTTTCGGTGTCGTATTCTTCGTTGCGGTATTGGGTGCCGTTTTCTTTGTGGTAGCTCGGGGACGTGTGTTCGCTGCGGTTGGCTTAGGTTTCTGGTTGCTTGTTTCGGCGTCTTGGACGTGGTTGGTCAGAACTGTGGCGTTGGCGTGAGGTGGTGATCTCGTAACTTTAGCAGCGTGGTGCCGCATTGGATCGTTGTTTCGATGGAATATTGGAAGTCCATGCCGACAATAACTTGCTCCAACATGTTTGGTAGGACCAGGAGTGGGATTTGAACCTCTTGTTGATCCAGCTGGATGTGCGCCAGTAGAACTTGTGTGATCTCTTTGAGCCGTCAGCCAGGCGTATGCGGACGCATGCATCTTGCAGGTTGGAGTTGTTGTTTAGTTGTCGGGCCAGGTTGTCGCTGACGAAACTTCGGGACGCCCCGGTGTCGATGGTGGCCTCCGTTGTTTGTCCTCCTATTGTCACTATCGCCACTATGCGGTCGTCATTCACGTGTAGTGGGTTGCTTAGTCGCGGGTCTGGGGAGGCGTCGTTTTCGGCTGATTCCGTGTCAGTCGAGGACGCGTGTCGTTTCCCCGACGTGGCCCGGCGGCAGCAGTTGACGGTCCGAGTGCCGCGTTTTCCACATTACCAGCAGATTAGGATCGAAGCGTTGGTGCAGTCGTAGGCGGCGTGTCCAGCTTGACCACATCGGCGACAGGCTGCGCGTGGGTTGGCAATGGGCGTGGTGATCATTCGATGGGCGACGTCTTGGTTCGTTGTACTACTTCGATTCGATGACTGTCTGCGAGGTGTGTCTGCTGAATCCCAATAGGGTCTGCGAAGGGGCGTTCGGTAGGCGTCATCTCTCTGCGGTCTGGATGCCTTGCCGGCCTGGTGTCTCTTGGTGGGCTTCGCATGGGTGCGGGGGCCGTGGCGCGTTTCCTCTCGTGAATAATCGCGTACTCTGCCGCTAATCGGGTTAGCTGTGACAAGTTTTTCACTTCGTCTCGTCGCACGTATAGCTGGAGTCCTGGCAGGGCGTTGTCGTAGATCCGGTAGAGCTCCGTGTCTAGGTCGTACTCGGCATGGTGCATGAGTAGGCGTATCTCGATGAGTTACTCTTTAATCGGTTCTCTCACCGCTTGCTTGCGGCCCCGGATCTGGTCGTCAAATTGTTCGAAATACCTTGGCGGCAGAAAATACGACAGAAATTCTTGTTGGAAGTATCCCCAGGAGCTACGCTGTAGTGGGCTGGTACGGTACCAACGGCTAGACCGGTCGGTGAGTAGTTCGGCCATGGCCCGAGGCAGCTGGTTGGTGTCCACTCCATACGAGCTTGCGCGTTCCTCGAGTAGTTCAGAAATGATATTGGGTCATTTTCTCCGCTGAACTGGATGCCCCATCTGCGGATGCGTTCCGCGGTTCGTGCGATGCGGTTGTAGTCGGGCCCGTCTATGTGTGGGTCGATCGCTGGCACAATTCTCTGCGTGGGTGAGCGGCAAGTTTCCGTGGTTGGCGGCCTGGGGAGATCATCGACCGTTAAGGCTGGTGGTCGGGGCTCGTTCTCAGCCCTTGTGGGGATTTGTAAGCTGGTTTTTGGGTCCTGCCCCTGGGTGCCTGATGGACCCGGGGTGGTGGGCAGCGGGGACTTGGAGCGTCCGGCTAGTCGGGCGTATTTCCGCTGAAGTTCCGCCAGGCGAACCCAATTACTCGGCGTGAGTGGTCCGGCGACTAGTATGGCAAAGTTCCTACGCATCTCGTCGACAGTTCCTTCACCGCTGAATCCAAATTCCTTGGCGAAAGCCTCCAGATCCTCTCGACGACGATTGTAAATCCAGCCGATGCTGACGCCTGGGTTAGTGGTTTTCTCTACGGCGTGGAGTTCGCTGCCTGAGTCCTCTCGTGGGATTCCATGGTGTTTGTGTTGCTTCTGTGGTGTTTTTGGGCACTTTTCACAGTTTTTTGGTCACTTTGGTACTTTTCCCGTATACTCGCGACTGGATTCGGGTGGGTGCGCGGACTTGGTTTTGTACCGGACTTGTGTTCTGTGGTTAGCTCTACTATTCTTTTCTCGGTGGCCGTGGGTCTTTAGTCCACGTATCCCCGTGTTAAGGTTTTCTCTTTAAGTTTCCTTAAAGTTGCCAGAAAGTCGGCTTTGAAATCTCCTTAAAGTTGCCAGTAAAGTCCCTGCTCGGGCGCCACTTGTAGGATACCTATCCCAGGCTGAGGTAGGCTCAGTCTGTCCAGGATTCTTTCTACAAAAAATTTGTAGAGGTGTTGGCCTTTTAGTGAAAGGGGGGTGGCCGTGAGACCGAAAGTGGAGCGGGCTAGCGTCTGGTTACCGTGCGGGTAATTTTGTATTCGCACTTGGCGATGGAAGAAGCGCTGACACCTATTTTTTGGTGTGTGGTAATATCTTTTGTGTTACCTTACCCGCGTTCGCGCTCGGCGAAGAAATTATGACGCTTGGATTGGTTGAGTTTCGATCTTCTTTATTGCTTTTAAACGTGTTTAATATTGTCTGTGTGTGGGTTCTTGTATTGGTCACCGCGGCGGATGGTTCGCTTGACGTTGGGTGAAACTGTTGGAGGTTGTGTGACTGCCTGTCGGAGGTTGTGTGACTGCCGTTACTGTTTAGGATAGGCGATGGACTGCCCTGATTGGTCCACGGGCGCGCTATTTAAAGCCGGCACCTGGGGTGTGAGGCCGCTGAGTCCGCGTTTTTGTCTTGGGTTTTCCGGGAGTGGGTTTTGTGGAGAGTTGGGGCACCGTTTCGCTGTGATCGCGGAACTTGAGTGTAGTGTCAGGTTTCGTGTAATGTGGGTGACCTAGTCGGCGCGTTTTGCTAACATAGCATCGTGGAACTGGGTGCAGTGTATTGGTATGTGACCTATTAGTTGCACTTTTGCTATCGTAGCATCGCGGAACTTGAGTGTAGGTAGTGTCAGGTGTAGTGTTGCTTAGTTTTTTTTTATGATACTAGCTATATTGCATTGTCATTGTTATGAGTCTTACATTATATTGTAATTGTGGCGGACCGTTGCGGTCCGTTACAAGTTCTTTAACATTCTTATTTTGTTAAATTCATTGAAAGATTTCTTATTTTATAGTGAAAAACTTTTCCAAACTATGACTGATCTAATTGTCGCTGATGGATATGCTTCTGCTGGTTACGAATTTATTAATATAGATGATTGCTGGTTAGAAAAACACCGCAGTCACGATGGAAAGCTATTAGCTGATCACCAAAGGTTCCCAAATGGAATAAAAGCTTTATCTGATTATGTAAGTAGCAAAATTTCATCAATAATATACTTTGAACCTTGTGTCTTTAGTCTCTAAGGAATACAGACAGAATCTGTGTCTCAGCGTAGCAAAGCTACGTTCCTGATTTTCGCGCTAGTAAATTAAATTTTCCAGACTGATGTGATATCTTACTCCTACAAATGTGTTTCAAAATTTCGCCCCGCCCCCTTCTGCCACAAAGGGCACATATCTGTGGCGTCCACAATGTTGAATAGAAAACGAAAAATACAGATTCATAGAGAAACCCCATATCTATCAGAGACCCAAATCGTAATCGGATCGAAGCATTGGTTTACACAATAATAGAGAAAATCTTTTCGAGAAACATCGTTCCCTCTTGCTCGCACTCACACACCAACATGTTGACTTTGACCAGATGAGCGCCTGGATTTCAGAGATTGTAAGAGCTAGAGCAACCAAACTTTCTGTCCAAAATTCTGTGATATCACTTCAATATAAGTTTATTTCAAAAAGTTCGCCCCGCACCCCTTCCGCCTCTACAAAAGACGAAAGTCCATAATTGAAGATAGAAGAAAAAAAAAAAATGCAGAATCGTAGAGAATTGCCATATCTAACAGATTGCTGAATCTATTTCAGATCGGATCATTATTGTTGCCACAATGGTGAAATACATTTTCAGCAGCTAGCCCGTGATGAAGATGTAGATGACAGATACAGAAAAAAATGTAAAATGTAAAAAATGATAAAATATTTTAAAATTCCACATAAATCACATGTGTAATGACTGAGTACGGGTATAACAACGAGAAAACACGTTCTTCTTATTCTACCTGTACTCGAAAGTTAAGGGGTATATTAGATTTAGAACGAACCACGAAAGGTGAATATAGTATTGGTCAGCATCAATAGCCGAGTCCGTCCGTCTGTCCGTCTTGTTGAGCAACCAAATATTTGTTCCAGACTCAATTTTGTCGCCTGCACCCTTTTCACCCACACAAAGAAAGTCCACACTTCAGGTTAGGTTAGGTTAAGGCGGTAGCAGACGGGGAGAGTTCTCCCCCGCTCACTTGGTCCAGTTAGTGGACCATTGTGATGCCGCATGGGCGCGAGCCCCTTCTCCTGGACTCAACCGTGGTAAGCAACTTAGTGCCGAGCTAAGGGCAGTCCCATCCGGTGGCCTGAATGTATTTAGACAGAGTCCCCGGTTTGGTTTCGGAAAGGTGCGAAATGTCTGTAAGGAAAGGGGCCCCGAGGAACCGTAGTCTTCGGTTTCCCAGGGCCGGGCAGAGACAGAAGAAGTGGTGAACCGACTCCTCCTCCTCCTCGTCTCTACAACTTCTGCAGAAATCGTTGTGAGGGTCGACAGTCTTGCAGCGTGTTTGCCGATCTGCCAGTGCCCCGTGATGGCTCGGGTGACGGCGGAGCAATGTGCTCTTCTGAGTCTATAAAGCTCTTCCGAGCGCTTTTTCGAACGATTTGGCCAGATCGCTCTTGAAGTTCTGCATGATGATGGTCAGCTGCCATCGCCTGTCAGCAAATTGCTCGAATGCCTCGTGCGTTAATAGCCTGCACGTAGCTAAAGGCATCGCTACTTGCTCCCTCTTCGGAAGGAGAGGTACAGTAGTGCCCTGCCTAGCTAGCTCGTCGGCGGAATCGTTCCCGACAAAGTCCCTGTGTCCTGGGACCCATATTAGGGAGAGATCTAGCTGCTCTGCGGTCACTCACACTGAGTGTCTGTCTAAAGAAAGTTTGGAGACGATGGAAATGGCCTCCTTGATGGCTAAGACCTCTGCCTGGAACACGCTACAGTGGTCCGGAAGTCTGAAGCAGAGACTGCTGTTGAGCTCGTCGCAGAAGACGCCCCCTCCCACGCGGCCGTCTAACTTAGAGCCATCAGTGTAGAAGTGGATCGCGTTTGCAGATCCAGGTTCGCCCCTCACCCAGTCCTACCTGAGTGGGTTGGATACCTGGAAAGGCGTCAAGAGGTAGTCACTTGGGATGCATTAGTCTGTCATCTCTGGAAGTTGCGGGAGTTTTATTAGGATTCCCGAGTGGCCAACCGTGGTGGTTTTCCACAGGTTGGATTCCCTCATTCTAAAGGCGGAGAGTGTTGCAACCTTTTCCCCAGAAGTTCTACAGGTAGAAGGTACAACATGGTATCGAGAGATTCACTTGGGGTAGTGCGTAATCCGCTCGTTATGTATAGCTCTGCCATGCGTTGGACTCTTTTGAGTTTGTCAAGACAAGAGTTCTTGTCCAGGGCTGGCCACCAGACCACTACCCGTAAATCAGGATTGGTCGTATGATGGCGTTGTACAGCCATGGGACTATGCACGGGTCATGCCCCACTTTAGACCGATGGTTTTCCCTGCAGGTGTAGAGGGCTAATGTGGCCTTCTTCACCCTGTCCTCTATGCTCAACTTCCAGTCGAGCTCCTATCGAGGATAAGTCCAAGGTGTTTGGCATGGTTGCCAAACTAGCGGCTCTTCGCATAGTTTCGGTGGGGTAAGTGTCGGAATCTTGTATTTCCTGGTGAATAGTACAAGTTCCGTCTTAGATGAGTTAGCACTTAGCCCACATTTGGCTGCCCATTCTGACAGGTTTGTGAGAATGCTTGTCATGCACTCGCATAGGGTCTGTGGAAACTTCCCAGAGAATGCTATAGCGACGTCATCCGCATACGCCACCACGCGGCATCGCCGTTCCATCGCCTTCAGGAGGAAGGACGACAGGCTTATTGGTCTGAAATCTTTGGGGCAGTTTGCGAGGGCTTGCCTGCCTTGGGTATGAAGACAACTTTTGGCCCGAAGCCATGTCTCCGGATTTGTCCGTGGGAGAAAATCCCTCGTAAACCGTTTGAGCCAATTTATGGCTCTTTGTCCGGTTTGGATCAGCTGCGCTGGGATGATGCCGTCTGGTCCCGCGGGCTTATAGGGCTTGAAGCTTTTTATTGCCCAGTATATATTCTCCTGACTTAACAGGCTCAGAATGGAGCCCATGGCATTAGAAGGATGCGCTCTGTAGGTTTACAGCGCAGCCTGGGAAATGTATACTGAGAAGGAAGCTTAGCGACTCGGAACTGGATATCGTCCAGGATTGGTCGGCTTTTCCTCAAATACCCCAAGGTTGGAGTTGATTTCGAGAGTACTTTACGTAAGCGCTAGGCTTCGGAGTTGCTCACGATTTCGGTGCAGAAATGGCGCCATGACGCGCGTTTGGCTTTCCTGAGTTCTTTGTTGCATGTTGACAGACTTGCCTTGTATTCGGTCCAGTTCTGCTCAACGTTAAGAGCTTTCGCTTTGTTAAAAAGTCTCCTTGAGGATTTCCGGAGCTCTCCCAGCGTCGGAGTACACCATGTTGGTTTCTTCCGACCTCTGGTTTTGCCGGGTGGACAGGCTTTATGCGTTGAAGGCGTCGGAAAAAACCTTTACCAGACGAGTCGTGGTCACCCATGAGATATCTTCCCTAGGTGGGGTCTCAGGGAGAGTTTGGACTTGGAGAGTTTGGGCTGGACTCGGTATGGTGAACGTGAAGACAGTTTCACGTACCTGTGGTCCGAGAAGGAGTCTTCTTCGAGGACTCTCCAGGATACTATGTTATCCTGTAGCGTATAAGAGGCAAGCGTGAGGTCCAGGACCTCCTTTGCGGTTCTTAATAATGAAATTCTTCATAATTTTTAATTATGTAGGTTTATCTGCAGGAGTATCAGGGACATTCCTCTGAGACTCGCCTCGACGTCGCTCTCCGGGGAGTCGTCGTCCTCCCCGACGTCGATGCGTCCGAGACCTCTGGCTATATCGCTCGCGTCGGACTCGTAGCGATCCAGGATATCGTCCGATACCATGGACGCCGTGTCCGACGCCTTGGGTTGGCTCCCCACTCCCGGGACGTCAAGCTCGAGGTCTGGCTGGGCCCCCGCTTTTCCCCTTGGAGTCCTTAGGGGACTATGGTCACCTTACGCACGGCAGCCATAGTCCACTTCTCCTGCCGACTCCTAGGAGCTCCAGCAAATCCTCGTTTAGGACGAGGATGATCTGTCGCCTCTGTCCTGCGACCTCCTCGACCTTGGCCACCTTCCAATCGGCTGTAGGAAGGTGGGGATTGCAGACCTGCAGAACCTTGCGAATTTGCTCCGGCTCTGCAGGTTTAACAGACACCCACGCTCGGGCCCTCGGTCTGCTTGGGACGTCTTCCCAGCGTACGGCCTTCAGTTGGATCCCGGATAAACTTACTGTGCTCCGCCACCGCCTTCATGTAGAGGGCCGCCGAGCGTGCATCTTGGCAGGCTATGGTATCACCGTGCCCTGATGCCACCGGGCGTCCTCACATTTGGCCGGGGGTCCACCGTTCTCGGCAAGCCTCTACCAGATGCCACTTGTCGCGGGGGATATTACCATCCGTAGCGCCCCTGTCTAGGACGCCAATTAGGGTTTTGCCCCTCGCCACCTCCGCAAAAGAGCTGTTGGTCAGGTGCGTCTTCACCCGCTTGGCTTGCTGGGCTTGGCCTGGCTGGGTGGCATTGTCTTCCGCCGAGCGTTGCCGCTTGTTCGGGGCTTGGCTGCTCCCTTTCCGGCTTTGACTGGTTGGAAGTCTGGGATGATTGAGCTGGCCTAAAGCCTCTGCTCCATCCCCTTCGCTGATGCCATATACTCCGGATCCTCATTAGCCAATATGAAGGCAGCACGCCTCATGTCCTGGTAGAACGGCTTCCTGCCCTGGCTTGCGGAACCGCCACCTGCCGAGGTTGACGGTGATTCCTCGGTCTCGAGGCGCTTACCAGCCGTGATTACGCTCTGTTTGTCAGGCACATCGATGACCGGTTGGACTCCGGTGCCCCCGACGTGGATGGGCCCGACTGAGTCTCTTCCACGTCTTCTTAGGACCTAGTTTCCCACGCGTTGATGGAGTGGGATGGTCTTTTCCCTCCGGTTCTTTAAGAGGAGTACCGAGTTCTTCTGTGGTGTTGTTTGTTATATATTTGTTTTGTTTTCCTTGTTGGTCCCACGAGTAGGCGGGAAGGGGTTAGTCACCCGAGGCATAGCCCACGTGAAGCCTGATTTAAACTGGAGGTCGGCAGGTATCCAGAGTTCGCATACTAACGACCGAGCACACCATTGGCCATGCATCCGTCAGCGCATGCTGTTCCACCTAGGATTGGGGTAATTACACTCAGATTTTTCTTCTCTCCGCCCGACTACCATTATCCAGCATCCGTGGCAGAGACTTGACTGTGCCAGGACCTGCTGCCAGGCGCCATTACGAGGAGATTATAGTTGCACTTCCATCGGTGTGTACAGTTACGGCGGGTGACAGTACGCTCGTGGTCCCACTGTGTCCTAGAACCGGGGCATGGCCGCATCGAGTTAGGGCAAGTCCCAGCCCGAGGCGAGTCAGCCCGTCATCCGTGATTACCCCTGTATCACCCGAATGGCTGATGGCCCCATTGCTGAAATTACTTTTCTGGATCTGGCCCCCACTCCTGTAGCGATGATAGTCATTACTAAATTTTTCTTTCTTGTTTTCAAATTGTTTGATGAAATTTACGATTATTCAAAGAACATTTTTTTTGACTGATATTCTTAGATGATTTTAAAGTTTTTATACCCGAACTCGACGAGATCTTAAGCTATTTAGTGTTTTTTAGTAGATATTGAACTTTGATTTTTAATGAAAAGTCGAGCATGTTCGGTGTAATCTGTACTATAAATATGTAGCAAAAAAAAATCTGTGTGTATGTATATATCTCCGCAACGCGTGCACTACAGAATGTGCATGGTTTGCACAAACAAATATTTATTATTACATAAATAGGTCCCTCAAAAATAAGTATGTATGTATGTATGTAGGAACTGCTGCTTATGAAATTAATGATTGTTTGAAAACATCTAATTTGTTTCACTCTGTGAAAATACTTAGATTGACTGCAAATGTATCTGATCAATTCAAAATGATGCTTCAGCAGATTTGTTTTCCAGACAACTGGTAGACCGTTAATGTAAGGAATTCTTCGAAGGAATACTTGAGTCAGAGTGTGTTTCCAAATCTATACCATAAATATATAGAAATAAATCTGTGTAATCGGTATTAAAAAAAAAAAAAAATCTAAAATTTGGTCTAGAAATGTGTGTTTGAACGCCTATTTCCTTTCATTTTCTGTCATTCTGTAACAGAACATTTTATGATAGATTTTGTTTTTATACCTTTTTGTGTGAAAAATTGTTTTCTAGCCAAAAAAACTGAAATATGTGTAGGTATATTGCTTGCTTTTGAAAAAAGTGTTTTAAACCAACCATTAAAGTTTTTAAAGTGAAATGTCGAGACTTTTAAATTTGAAGCTGGCGAACGCGAAATGCGTCGCGAACTGTGGCTTCGAGGAGACGTGAAAGTAGCTAAGATATTAGAAATCGCAATAAAAATAATAGTCTACGCACTGCAAGGTCCCGTTCTTATCAACGGAACAATGATACAATAACAAGTGCAAATGAACGTCGTGATATACAAAATCTACAAGTTGTTGCTTTTGCGTACAATAGTGTCACCGAGTACGCTTCTCAAAGGAAAATTATATCAATATAAAGCCAGGATCGTGAGGGATTTATGCCATTACAAAAATAAAGAAACCATGACGTGTTGATGGAAAGCCCAATTTTGCCGGAACAAATAAAGATGTCAATGAGATCAACGGATCTATTAAGAATACCATCCCAGGAGAAATGGTTGCGTATAGGTCGATTGATACAAGTATCACCACTAAATTAATGTAAATTATCCAGTCGAGTTTCTAATTTGATTGAATTAACCAGGATTGCCGCCATACTATTCACAAAAAACAAGCCACCTTAGTTATGATGCGGAATCTAAATCCACCACGCCTTTGCAATAGTACAAAACGCTGAGAAAAAAAAAAAGTTATGACTTATTTTTCGAAGCAACTATTTTGACTGCGAATTTTGTGGGTGAACACGTTTTAATTCCGAGAATTCCGATGATTCCGACTGACATGCCATTTGATTTCAAACGACGAAAATTTCCCCATTCGTCTTACTTTTAATAAATCACAAAGACAGTCGTTGTAAATTTGTGGTTTAAATTTTGAGCATCCGGTATTTTCAACCGGTCAACTGTATGTAAGAATCTTGCAGTATGCACTGTCATTTGCTATGCTCGGGTGAGACCCTCACACATCGATACATCTTGCAAATATCTTCCGTATTATCATCTGCATATGACCGAAATAGAGTAAGAATATGAAAAAGCTTGGGTGGGCAATTTTACAGGCAAAGCCATTAAAAATCGTTAAGGCAATAGTCAGATGTAGCTGATGCGGATCCATCGAAAGCATCCAAAAACGTTGAAGAAGAACCTCAAGTCTCTCGTCTATGTTATCTCTACGGCAGCTACGGCCGGAGCACGGGAAAACTTAAAAATGGGGACACTTATTTATTTCGTGAGCGCTATCACTGCACATCACGCAGCTTGATATGTTTTTGGTTAATGGCAAAAGGTGCTGATTTAAAATGATTCGATGTTCTACATCACTGCTGCAATAACGAAGCCATCTATTTCCTTGACGAAATTAGATTGACGAAGGTTTCGTCTACTGAACGTTTGGCCCAGTGTGCTTGGGTCATTGGATGAAAGTGCTTCCCATGCAGCACCTGCACGATGATGCATCCCGCGATCTATCAAGAGTGCTCAAAACCTTTTGGGGTCCGAATATGAGCGTTGAATTTGTCAGAACACTCCCACAGCATGGACACTGCCCCTCCAGGATCTCAGTAATGTGTGCATCAATAGCCGAGTCGTTATAGCCATGTCTGTCTGTCCAACCGTCTTATCCCACTCCTACTAATGTATTTCAAAATTTCGCCATGCCCACTTTGCCCCCACAAAGGGCGCACATTTGTGGCGTCCACAATGCCCAATTCTGAATTGGATCAGATTTGTTCAGCGTGCGACCTCTGGCGGGGAAAAATTGGAACGACTTGTTGTTGTGAGAAGTGATGTAGATGAAATATGTTGCAATAAAATGTAAAATGTAAGAACTCGTAAAATATTTAAGATTCCACATAAACTACAGGCCTATATATAGACTGATTGAGTACGGGTATTAAAGTAGGCTTTGGTAGCTGCGACTCAACGTTCCCTCTCGATTTTCTTATATGTAAATTATATGTAATGAACTCTGAAATGCTAATAAATACAGATATAAGGCGGACCAAAATGTTTTGTAGCTTAAGCTTATCGTCAGGAAAATGTAATGCTTTCAAACTTAAAACTAATACCTGGTCGAAATAAATATTGAACACTCAATTTTTTTTGATGCATACTCAAAACCGATCGCCAACATGCAGGAAAGATAGGTGTTAGACTAATATTTGAGGAAAAAATCAGGGCTAAACACAACGCTAAACATGCAAAAATTACAAAATAATATTACTAATTACGGGCAAGGTATGTTAGTATTAGTGATTTAAGTAGAGGAAGTGATTTAGTGGTGGATCGTTATATGGTAGAACGATATATAATCCGAGCATAAGATCCGAAACGGTTCATGCAAGGAATAATTCGATCTGAACCACAGTGGAAGGTACAAAGGAATAACATTTCTAGAGGATCTAATAGGAATGGCTCAACAAGTAGGGGCATACGATGTCCCCCTGATCAATTTGTGCATGAAAATCCCAACAAGCATTTTTATTACGATTAAGTAAGGATGGATGGTTTATTAAGAGATAATCTACGAGAGTAAGAAGGCAGTCTCACACCTTCATCCCAGTGGAGGCCACGCAGAGCAAATTTTTCTGGACTGATTCTATACGGTCTTTGTTTCCATGGTTTCCTCCTGTACTTTTGTACTGATGGCATCGTACACAAGAGCCATACTCTAAAATCGGACGAACAAGCGAAATATAGAGAGTCTTCGATATATAGGGGTCGTCAAATTCCTTTGACCACCTCTTTATAAACACAAGAAATCACATAGCTTTATTTACCATGGTAGAAATCTGTTCAGAAAACTTTTAACTTGGGGTCCAGTTTAACACCAAGATCATCAACCAATGTCATTCTCTTCAAGAGAACCACCGCAGAGGGTGTAAGGAGCCAACAAGGCTGGAGCGATGAAATGTCATTAGTTTACATTTTCGAGGCATTCAGGTGTAACATATTTGCACAGAACCATGACTGAAAGTTATTGAGATCGGATTACAAGTGAGAGTGAAATAAAATGTCCTTATACTGGACACAGAGTTTAACGTCATCCGCATACACGATTACTGAGAGTTTGATAATACTGAAGGCAGGTCATTAATATAGAGTAAAAAAATAGGGAGCCTAGATGGCTGCCCTGTGGTACTCCAGAAGTAACCTGAACAGGTGAAGACAAGGAGTTTTTTAAAGAGGACCTTTGAGACCAAGAGCAAAGTTAGCTGGAAAGCCATTTCAAAAGATTGGGCGGAAATCCTAAAAATGTCAAGTTTTGTGCTAAAAGGAATGGTTTAGAGAGTCGAACATGTATGTATTTTAACATGTGTTATTTGAACAGCCGAGTACGACCAAGTCGTCCATATGTAGAGGAATGCTTGTTGCAGGTGATAATTCAGCAAATGCTATGGTCATTATTCTTTGAATGAGTTTGGCCCTATTTTAAGGCCGTAGGGCAACTTTTGAAGATGTAACGCAAAAGATGTAACCATTCTTGACCTTTTCTCTAGTTCATTTTGGTGGAAACCTGATGATTGAAAAATTAGAAATAGTTTTTCTAATGCAAAAACAACCGAAAACTTAAGGTCGTGGAAAGATTTATTGGGACAAAAAAAAAATGGCATGTGCGCTCAATCGAATTCAATATTACGACTCTATTCTAAAAAACTTCATAACATCTTCTTAGGCCTCGCTAACCTACGGTGGCAAGGCGGGGCGAATTCGCCGAGAGCGAGAGAGAGCTTTTATTGCCTTCCGCCTTGCCCTAACTTACTTACTTACACTAGACTTCATCAAAACAAATTTCCTGAGCTGGCGAAACACCGGCCCCGTTGAAGGCCTGCACGGCTTCAACACCATTGGTAGCGGCGCCAACTTATGGATGGCCATCCGAAAAACTCCTCCATCGCTTCTCCTAACGCGACGACTCTGACCATGCCGTTCACCCCCTGCGTGCGTGGCTATGATCCTCCCTAGCAGCCAAAACTGCGGAGACACGGGGGACGAGGTTTCCCTCCTTGGCGTCGAGTTTCTGCTGATGCCACTTGGCCCGCACCTGCAGCCCTAGGACATGTGCGTCGCTCGAGGCGGTATGAACGCAAATTCGCGTTCGCCTCTTGATGCGAATCCACGAACTGCGTTTTGCCTCTTCCTCGAGCGCCTTCCGCATAGCGTTGAGGTGGCGTCTCGCCCGACGAAATTCATCGCAATGGACGACCTGAGGACGATCCGTTGGAAGCCAACCAAGAAGAGTTAGTGGTCAAGTCTGAGACTTGAAAAGCGCGATATAAGTGCGAACCTCAAATTTTTAATGTTGTCGAGACTGGTCCACAAAAATCAACGCCGCAATTGAAAATGGGCGGAGAGCACGGAGCCGGTCTACTGGCAAATTTCCCATAGGTTAGGTTAGGTTTATAAGGCTGCTCCACCGAAATCGAGGTCACTCGGGAGGCAAGAATTGCCCATTGTGATGCCCACACTCGTCATGGGATTATGTCCGGTGCCTAGGAGGTTTCACGAACCATCCTGAGGATCAATAAAGAGCATCAGCCTTTTCAGAGGCATGTTTGCCAGGCTATATAGGTCCTCGTGAAAAGCGCTGCCGAGTATTCGGAGACGCCTTTCCATGAGTGCAGGACAGCCACAGAGAAAATGCTGATGCTTCTCTATTTCCTCCTCGTCCCTGTAGCTGCGGCAGAAGTCATGGTGGGGCAGTCTGAACCTAGTGGCCATGTGGCCGATTACACAGTGCCCCGTTATAACTCCTGTCAGTGTTCGCACCTGACTCTTCCGAAGCCTAGGAGAGTTTTAGTGCGTTTAGGGTCATAGTAGGGCCAGAGCCAGCGTGATATCTCACAGTTGATTTTTATTCCCACCGTCTTGTTGATCTCGTTCTAGATCAAACTATCATCTGAGAGACGATGTCTCGTAGTGGCCTCTCTGAATTTCTGCTGACTGCGTCCGCCAGTGGGGCTTAGCTGATCCGTTTCTGGCACACTTCGTCCGCACTCTCGTTGCCCGCGATGTCGGTACGACCCGGGACCCACGTGAAAGTGATTGAGTGCGCCCTGATCCGTTTTTTAGTGCGTCCACCGTATCACGTACGAGTCTGCTCGTGCTCTTGCAGGAAACCAGGGCTTTGATAGCAGCTTTGACTGTCAACGCAGATTGGAGATCCTGGGAGATTTTCTCCAAGGTTGGGGGCAAACTTTGCCGCTTGCCATACTTCGTAAAATCTTCGCCTGGAATACACTGTAAAAGTCTGGTAGTCTTAGGGGATATGTTGGTTGCTAGTTCTTCAGAGAAGATTCCAGCTCCGGTCCCTTCGACTGTCTTTTGACCCGTCAGTGAAGATGGAGAGCACGTTCTGCCCAAGGGCAGCGTTACGCATCCATTCCTCTCTGTCCGGTATGTGTCCTTAAAATTTCTTTTCATGAAAAGTCCGAGACCCGGTAGTCGCTCCATTCACCCGTTCCACTTTCCTCCTTACAGATATCCTCCTTATCGCCCTCCCAAATCAGTGAAGAAGAAGGTCGTTGAGGACTAGGTTCCACAGGAGTGGCGAGTTTGGTTCTTATGTATAGATCAAATCCAGCCTTTCCATCGTTTTCAGAAAAAATGAGGATAGACTGAGGGGTTCGTAGTCCTTTGAGAGATGTGGTTTATCTTCCCGGCCTTGGGTATGAAGACCACGACTCACCCTCTCCATGCTTGGGGACGTACCCGATTCGGAGACATCCTTCGAAGTTTTTCTTCAGCCAAGGTAGCAGGGGAGGCAGGCTGCTTGCAACATGGTTGGTCGTTTATCATCTGGCCCCGGTGACTTGTAGGGACCGCAAGTTTTAATGGCCCACATAATCTTATCTGGCGCCAAAATGTCTTGTATGAGATCCTCAGTTTCCTATCCCTGGTATTTCAATGTCGTTGATGTCGTTGATTTGACACCGGTAACATCTGAGCATCCCGGGAAGTGGGTGATCATGAGGAGCGCTAGGGATTCCTGACTGTTTTTTGGGAAGGCACCGTCCTGGTTGCGGAGCAATCCAGGTGTGGTTGGCGCCTTTGATAGCACCCGTCGATGCCTTGAGGCCTTCGGTGGTACCATCTATGGCATCGCAGAAGGCAGTCCATGACTCCTTTTTCGCCTTCCTACAGGTGTTCTTGTAGGTTTTTAAAGCTGCGGCGATATTCGTCCCAGCTTCTCATTGTTTGTTACTTTTTGCCCTGTTGAAGAGCCAAATTTGACCCCTTCCTTACTCGCTCAGCTCCCGCGTCCACCACGGATTGCGATTGGATTTTGGAGGTCGGCTGATCGGGCAAGATTCAAGGAAGGCCCCCTGTAGGGCTTTAGTGGATGCCGCTTCCTCTAGTGTTTCCGTTTGAAGGATGTTCCCTTCCGGTGGGGAGGGTAGTGCCTTCCTTATGGTTGCGGAGAGGCGGCTCCAGTCTGTCCGCTTGGGATTGCGGTAGGCCTTGGGCCTTTCTTCGTTCCATTTGATGCTGAACACTATCCTGTAGTGGTCCGAGAAGGAGCACTCACCGGACACATGCCAATCATCAATGGTTAGGGAGTCACTGTCCGAGGCAAGTGTTATATCAATAACCTCTGCACGGTTCTTGTTGCGGAAGGTGCAGCGGGTGGCAGGTCTACCCCCGGTTGCACACAACAAGATTTGTGGACAGAATGTACTGAACAGTGACTCTCCCCTAGCAAATGTGCCCGTGCTTTCCCAAAGGGAGTGATGGGCATTCGCGTCGCGCTTGGTGGATCAGTGCCCTGACAGTAACCGAGGGTGGGTCCTGTTCCTCATACGGCAGGTATGCCGAGGCCAGGTATAGGTTTTTCCCGTCCTTCCTCTCACATAGTGCCACCGTTAGGTCCGGAGTGCTTCACCTGCAAGAAAACAGAACATTTAGCTCGCTTCTTACCACGATACAGGTTCTTGGCCTACATTTTTGTGGGGTGAGAAGGCGGTATCCGCAACCGTTCAGTCACTGAACCCCTCCCATAACGGCCCAGGGCTCTTGGATGAGGGCCACGTCTACCGCCTTCTTGTCCATAAACCGCAGCAGTTCGCCGATGGTAAGTCCTCATCCGCTCTGATCGGGGGAGGAATTGAGACCTTCATGGTCGTCCTCCTGGGTTTTTCATCAATGGGGACCACGCAGAGTGGCGCTCCTGGCCAAAAGTCAACCAAAAACCTTCGACCGTGTTTTTGAGAAAGTCAAGAGATTCTGCGTTACACAGACCACTGCCTTGGCTCCCTTATACCACTTGATGCCCCTCTTGATCTCGCAAACAAACGGGTTTGTCTGCGCGGACAATGGCGCCTCATGGATCTCTGATTCTGCCTTCAGCCATTTGACGTCCGATATATTCCCTTCCGGGTGGCTTCGGTCGATATTGGCTGTCTGCAGCTCAGGCGGTGATCCTCGCTGGCCAGAATTTCCTCTGGTTTCGCCTTCTCTGGTCTCTGCTGGCAGGAGCGACTCCGTTCAGCCGATCGTACCTCCGCACGTTCTGTTCGTGCTTCCGGGGGCGCTTCTTTCCCTCGCGGTCAGCGTTTCGGGGGGTCTTTGGTTTACACCACGAAGGTATTTTGCCGATGCCCTGTATCCCGAAAGCCGTTTGCGTCGGGTCTGAGCCTCCTTATTCGTCCCAGGTAGTGGACCCGAGTCGACCTGGACGTTGGGGAGCCGTGACTTGTGGCTCCGCCTTCTGCGCGCTCCTCGTTGTGTCCAAGGTGAGAAGGCCTTGGCCAACTCCGCCTCCGACACTGAGTCCGTTTCGCTCTGCCTGCGGATCCTCCTTTCGCTTGTGGCACTACACGATCTGACAGCCAAGCACTCCACTGCCATATCGAGTTTCCTGCAGTCACAGGATATCGACGCCGGGGGGCTTGCACTGCAGGCGCACAATTACCGCCGGTACTGGGTCTACGACTCCCCTGCACCTTAACTGAAAAATCGTTATCGGACATTTTCTCATAACGCATGCATTTTAGCCCCACCGCAAGGGTGAACTACTTTTGACTTCGGCGCTCGCTTGACCTACCCGGCGTTTGGTGGCCCTTCTGGAAGCATGCGCTGCCGCCGGTATAGCTCTACTGGTCCTACGCCGTTAAGCCCCCTCATCGCGGCAAGATGGTATTTTCGCCCCATATTTCCCATAAGTTGCGTCAGAAGTCGAGGCTTGCATTTAATGCAGCGGATACAAGATCGAACTGTTGACTTCAGACCTCTTGAGCTTTTACGATCCAAACACTCTGCCGGAGGATGCTCACAAGTGCTCGTGGATCGACATGAAAATTGGTATTGTGCTTGAAACGAACATAGCTCCACACGAATTGAGCGCTTAGTCAAGAGCAAAGGAAACTTGGCTTTGTATAATATAGAAGCTTTTAGCTAGTGGCCTCTCGTAACGTTGGACAATTTCGACAATTTTTGCGAAAGGCTTCACCATACTCGGTCGGTTAGACTGTTTTTTCAAACCGTATGTTCGGGTTCTTACATTTTCTTATGGAGCGGAACATATGACAAAATACTGTAAGCAGCTTGATGTGTGACGAGAATCCTCGATGAAATCTACCAACTCAGAACTTTCCACGGCAGCGGTCAGTCCAAACGATGTCTTCCTCTTTTCCAGCTTTCAATGTCTGCTGGGTTCTGTTTTGTCGGGACATGCGGCCACGTAGCTTCATCTGACCACTCGAATCTTGAATCTCAGCCACACTATTCGAAACGAACATCGACAACGTAGATGGATGCGACCGAATCCAGTGAAGCGTCACTTCAGAGTTTGACCAATAAACAGCTCATTTGATAGGAACCTTTAATAGGGCTTGATTCTGTGGCAGAGATCCAGAAGAAGGTGAACGGCACATAACTTCAGCCTTGGGAGCGTTTGGTCTTGAGCGGCGCCATACGGACTTTGACGTCAACAACGATATCTTCAAACCTTCTACAGTTCTTGCTACGTATATAAACGCACGCTCCATAATTCTCTCATGGAGGCTTCCGTTGAAGGAATACACAAAACGAGGTATGGATATCTCTTCCAATTGAGACAGTGTATGTTTCAACATATTCCATGCTGTTTCCAAATGCGTCGGAATGGACTCATCCCAACCCAGTTTTTAGGCCAAAGTTCACAATGGGATCTTGCCTTTTATGACAACAGGAGTTAGCAATCCAATGGGGGGTCGAACAATTTCGATGTCACCGACAGTATGTTCCTGCTTTTTTTTTGTCGCTCGGAGACCCGTCATTGAATTGAATTTTGAACTGAAAGGTGTCTTTATTAGGCAACCATGAAATTCCTAACGCCTTGGTCGAATATGAATCGAGATCATTATGGGATTGACTGTGCTCTCAGATGCGGTATCCCATCTAAAGTGGTTCGAAACCACTTTTTGCTAACTCAAGCCCTTCGGTCTGAAAAGAACCTTGAGATATTTCGGACTTAATTGACCTTAGCTCCCCTACGAATGCAGCACCAGTCAACATGTCATCAATAACGTCAAACCGGACCCATAACGTCAGCAGCTTTAAGGAATGATAGCTTTGCAGACTACCTAAACTTTTTTTAAACACCGGATAACCAAGAAGGGCTCAAGGACTCAGATGGGTCTCTCTCCCACACTATCATCTGAAACTGTCCATCCGCTTCATTCACCATTACTTGGCGATACATCTTTTTTCATTGAGTTGGCCAGTCGGGGCGAACCTGTGCAGACGGAAGCGGAGAAAGCGTTGAGTATAATTCCTCTTGAATTGTCGGTCCATCAGAATCTCATTCAAGGCCACTTAGAGGAACCTGGCCCGACGACGCATCGAACACGACGCGCAGGACGTGGATGGGCTCCACTTTGGGGACGAAGGAACACTAATCGTGGAATTAGGTAGTGTGGAGTAGAAGGAACAGTATTTTCCGTCAGCGACGCGTGACCTAGCCGAGAGGTCAGTCCCATGAATTCCAAGTACATTTTTTCAACTCAGGGTCACGAGACAATCTTCTTTCGAGCGACAAAAATCGCCATTTTGCAACCTGAAAGGAGTTGCCCAAACAATTTGGATCTGATTTAAACGGCAGCCTTACTTCTTTGAACCGACCTGATGGTAATACCTGAGTCGTCTTCCGAAAGTAGTTTACACATAACGTGGGCTCCAGACGAAATAAGATTCTTTTGAGATGGAATTTCTTCCAGTGACCAGAATTTTGCAAGGTCCTATCAATGGAAACCAACAACTCTTCACTGCAACTAACGGTTGCAGTTTGGGCAAAACTTTTGGAAAAATATTTTATTCGAAACAACCCAGCCAGGAAGGACTTCTGAAGAGTTTGATAGTCGGACATTGCTTGATTTTTTGACCAACAGCTAATAACTCAAAGAATGATTCAGCTCCAATCAGCATGTCTCATTCTTTGTGACTTGTAGAAATAGGGGTCTGCCAGTGGTAGGTTGTCTGGGATTATCCAATCGGTTACATTAACTGACTGGTCAGGGTAATAATCTGAAATTAATTTCAGGATCCAGAAATCAAAGGAGACCCCGCTATCGTTTATGCGCGACTTCACCACTGTGTGTATTTTATTCTTAACTTGAGAATTGGATTAACCAATACCAAGCAAGTTAATACATGACCTCTGTACGGATCTGTAAATCGGTGGGCCATTTCTTCTGTGATGAAGTTTGTTTGTGATCCAGAATCAAGAAGAGCTTTGAACAAAATGTGTTCACCTGTTTTTTCCAACAGTCCCTTTTGACGTAGCCAGAATTCCTTTATCGACGTCGCATGCAGAGCATGTGAGGTGGAAGGGTGAACTGATTTAAAGAAGGAGACGAACTCTCTGGGAGTGGCGGCAACGCGAGACTATTGTCTGGACACTGTGTATCGATGCAACAATGTGTGATGTGAGCGGCCACAAGCTCGATATTTGGCGACGTTGCATCTTACTTCGCCGACCCTTTTGCAGATCCAGTTCTAATACATAATGATGCAGACTCTTTGTAAACTCAATCTTTGCATAACCGAGAGACTGAGAATGTCGCGCAAATGGCCACTACATGGTCATCCGAATTCGCAATAGCTGCATGCTGCGGAGCTTTACTGTTGGGGAAAATGGCAAGTGCTGGTATCGACGATTTAAAATTTTTCCATGGTCCGACCATACTGGCAACTTTACAAAGTCAAGCTGTTCTTCCCACTTCTGTCTAGTCACTGGGTCGACTCTGTTCAAAACGATATGAAGGAGCATTCCATTCCGAAATCTTCGTATCGTCTCCTATCGAGAGAGGTAACGAACCATAGATCGATGACACTGTATCGATTAGGTTCCTTAGGGACGCTGGCGGATTAAAGATTTTGGCAGATTAAACGGTGCGGAGACTTGGTTTAAAAAAATATTAAACACTCGTTGTCGTAAACTCGCTTTAGGCTGGCCGTAGCCTTTGCATAATTGTCCGTCGGTGACTTGGAACGCCTTTATTGTTCCTAATGCTTCATTAGAGAGGCACGAAATCAAATGATTGAATTTTTCTGATCACAGTTATACTATCATCATTATGAACCAGAGTCTCAAAAAAGGCTAATAAAATTTTTAAACTCCGAATATTTACCCGTACTAAATTTCGGTAGGGCTAATCATCGAAGTCGAGCACGAGTTGGGGCCACCCGAAGCAGATACCGAGGCGCCGTGTTGTTGATATCTTTTAAGGCATCGATAAGCGACATTATCTTTTGCTTTGGTTACAAATACCCATTTCTCCGAGCTCGGCATCCAAATTCATCTTTGCTATCAATATCTTCTATTTTGTGCTTCAAGCATTTGGCCTCATTTATAGCAGAATTAAAAAAGGCGGAGTCTACAAGCAGCTCTATCAACTGCAATGGGATCAACCCACCCCTCTAAGCGATCTTTTAAGCGGCAAATGCTTTTACTCGGATCTTGAGCATATTCCTAAGTTCATCGAGAACAGCCTTATTTTCTTGTGCCATTTTAGAATTTATAATCTACGCGACGACATCCACTATTTTTGTAGATGTATAAATAATAAATGTCTTTTTAAGTGAACTTGAAGTGTTAAAACGCGGTATAACCAAAAACGCATAAGACTTGGAATAACTAAACGTATCTCAAACAGCTAAGCTAATTTTTCTATGAATCAACCATGGTTGAAAATTTGAGTTTGAAATCTTGGGAGGTGAAACTGAAAAGAAGTGAAGTTTAATTAACAATGCCCCGACCAAGACGATTGAATCTTTCCCGACAAAGCCGTAAATGCAAGTGGGGATACGAAACACTGCATATGAAATGAATGAACAGCGACGCGTTAGTATGACGACTCCTCGTGCGACTCAATATATTGCGTCGACATGTATGTCAAAAATAGAAACAAAGCCAAACTACGTTCTGAGGAGAAGATACTTTACGACGCACATGAAGAAATATAACAAGTACCGATTTGAATCGAGCAGCGTTTCGATACGATTGCATCATTGATTACGTCATACTATGTAGCGTTCGCATTGGGTAGGAAGACGGACGTTGTTTGCGAGTATTGAGCCGGATTGAAGTTTTTTCTGGAAAACGCCAGGGTTTTTTTTTCTGCCTTAGTGGGAAAGTGAGATTTCCAGGGAATCCATGCGAGTTTTGCTGATTTAAATGCGTTGTGAAAGAAGGAATGGGAGACGATCAACTGAAGATGACGGAAACGGGAACGGATATTGGCGATTTTATCCCTCCAATTATTTTAAAAAATACATATTTTTAACGTACAAATCTTTGGCTCAATTTTCACGGAAGAGCACAATGTGTCTCCACAGTGAATCGTGGCCGGGCACGCCTAGTAAAAGATATACATCCCATTGTTTTCTTGTAACTGTACATTTACTTATATAATGTGTTGATGTTTATAGTTTAAAAAATAATCTGATGATAGGGACGGAGGGGTCAAGTAGATCGTCTCGTCACTTCTCGCGTTCTTTGATGGTAAATCCGTTGGGAACAGTACGGTTACAAGCCGTTCGTCTGATTTCCCCTGGCGAGTCTCCTCGCCAGCGCATTGGGGTGGCACTCGAGTTTGATGATATACCCGCGGCGTATCTGTTTAAGACGTCGCCAACTAGGGGGACACTAAGTTGTCTCTGGCTATATCGGTGTTTTTATAGACCAATCCGCTCCAGATATCCTTCGTAGCAATTACTTTGAATGGGATCCAATTGAGGTTGATTTGGCAGATATCCCATATACTTAGACCATAATACGTCATCGCTGGAGCCATGAATTGCCTTGTATATAAGCACCTTTGTTATACCCGTACTGGAAGAGTAAAAGGGATTTATTGTATTTGTGGTAAAAGTGGATGTGTCTAAACACACAGCAAGCGAGGCGTTTCCGACCACATAAAGTATATATTTTTGATCAGCATCAATAGCCGAGTCGATATAGCCATGTTCGTCCGTTCGTCCTTCCGTCTGTCCGTCTGTTTTGTCGCCCATTGCTTCTTGTCCTAAAGCCAGAGCAACCAAATTTTTTTCTGAATGATGTGATATCACCCGAGAAAAAGTTTTTGAAAATGGCCCGCCTGTGGCGTCCACAATTTTGAAAATAATAGAAATTGGAGAAATGCATAATCATAGAGTTAGACCATATCTATCAGAAGCGGCAAATGAAATCGGTTGGGATCATTATTATACCCACCATAGAGAAAACCATTTCGAAAACATGATTCGATTTTTTCGCACTCACAAAACGAGTCGCTTTTGGTTTTTCGTACAAATGAACGCCTGGAACCCAGAGAGACTATAAGATTTTCAGAAAACCACGCCTTTCTGTGCAAGCTCCTGTGATACCACTTCAGTACAATGTGTATTTCAAAAATTCGCCATATGAATCTTCGCTTCCACAAAAGACACAAGTTTTTAGATAGAGAAAACGAGAAATGCAGTATCGTAGGGAATGATCATATCTACCTTAGGACGGTTCAGATTAGTTCAGATCGGATGGCAGAAGCCACAATGATGCAAATGAATTTTCAGCAGCGATTTGCCGTGAGCCCCTTGCTGGGTAAGTCATTTGGCGGGAATGACACTGCTCACACATTCTGCCTCGTGCAGTGTACGTGTGTTGTTGTGAGAGGTGATGTAAATGATGTAGATGTAGAAATAAAATGACAGATGTAGCAAAAAAAAAAAAAAATGTAAAAACTGAAAAAACATTTGAAAATTCCAAAAAATCACATATGTACTGACTGAGTACGGGTATAAAAGTAGAGTCGCGTCTTCACAGCGACTCCGTACGTTCTTTTATGGTTTGTTTTGGTTTTGCACAAGTTGGCCCCTGATGGATTTTTGTGTGGCTGTTAAATGTCAGTCGAGTGTCCAGGGTCACGCCGAGGTATTTAACCTCCCTTGTATTGGTCGATATGACCCTGTTTGCTCCGGCGCCAGGGCATAAGTCTGCGTTTTTCTAGTTTCGGCATCGTGGGTGATGTTGGTGTACAGTACCGGCCCCAATACACCGTCTTGAGGAACACCAGCCCGATTGTTTTGGGTGAGGGGTAATGCCATTTTGCACCACACGGAATTGGGTCCCCGTCGGGAAGCTGTTGATCACCGTGTGTATAGCTGCGGGTTTAGCATTGGTTTGATTTTGATAGGAGCCCGGCATGCCACACCCGGTAATAAATGTCTAAAAAGAACGAAAAAAGAGCCAAAAAACAATATATATCACAATGGTAGCGCTATCACTTGCAAAGTGACAACAAAACAGTATGTCTAAAAACAGGGAGCGCGTCACTTGTCGTTCCGTTTTGATAAAGCGCGGCAATTCTTCCAAACTACACATCAAGCAAACGGTCGCTAAGCGAAAACGAGAAACGAAAAATAATGCACAGAATTAATGCACCAGAAGTATGTAATTGTGGGAGCACACCGCGGCTTGGGTTAACGAACCAACTGTACGTATGTATGTTGTAATGATATCTTTCAGACTGAGGTAAAGCTCAGTCTGTCCAGGGTCATTACAATAAATTTTGTAGTATTGCTGGAACTTTAGGTAGGGCTTGGCCGTGAGACCGAAAGTGGAGCGGGCGTAGAGTCTTGTTACCGTGAAGGTAGTTTGTGATCGCACTTGGCGATGAAAGGAAAACGCTGACACCTGAGTTTTGGGTGTATGCGGTAATATGGCTTGTTGCGTCACCTGATTTTGTGTTCGCGCTCGGCGAAGAAATTATGAAACTTCGTGAGTTTGTTTTTATGTTAAAATGGTTTTATTTGTGTTCTGTATGGTTTTCTCGTGGTTTTTGGTGTCGTGTAGTGGTTTTAGTATAGGTTCTTTTTGCGGATGCGTGGTGCTGATAGCCGCGGCGGGATGTACTGCCGTTACTGTTGACGATCGGCTGATGGTCGGCTGATGGACCGCCGTTTTGGTTTATGATAGGCGATGGACTGCCGTTTTGGTTTATGATAGGCGATGGACTGCCGTTTCGGTTTAGATAGGCGATGGACTGCCCGGATTGATCGCGGGCTCGGGCTATTTAAGCCCGATCTCGATGGCTGAGTCCGCAAGTTTTTGGTTACGGAAGTGGTGTCGAGTTCTATTTACTCGTGCCACCGGAGCGTCATTGTTCCGGTTACACCGGAGAATTGAGCTGAGTCTAGATTTGCACTTTGTCATTGACTCCGGTTGCACCGAGAAATGACCCGTATGGAGTTGTGTAACCGGGGGGGGGGAGATGTGGCGCGTGTGTCGATTCTGCATGAATCGATCGGCGTGGACCGTAAATGTCCGGGGTATGGTGTTTTGTGTTGTTGGATTATATATGACAACGTAACCTAGTGCTATTAGTACGAATATGTATATGAAATGCAAAAGTAACTTAGTGCTATCAGTATGAATATGTATACGAATGTAACGGTTCGTTCACAATTTACGCACCGACAACCTATGGTTTTTGGTAGATAAAACAATAAATATAATATAAACATACTATATTTTAATATGAGTAATAATAGTCCGAATAAGAACTAGAAACGAGACCGACAATTGAATGTCGACGCGAGACGTAATGTTGGTTTCTGCGAGAATGAATCAAAATATACCCTCAAGAAACAGGGTAGCGCGTCACTTGGATCTCCACTTTCATCAAGCGCGCCAGCGAAAATTCTCTCAACAAGTACACAGCAAGCAACGATGAATAAGCGAAAGCGAAAGAAAAGCTGCTTGTATGTACGTATATATGTAGTATCTATTTAGAGAATTGTATGTTATACACCGCGGCTTGGATTAACGGACCAACTTTTTAGCGAATTTTAAACGAGAGTGGAAAGGGGGGGCGACAGTGATTGCAGTAAACGATATACATATATAAGGTTGTCAAAAAAGTCTTGCGGTATTTCCGCTGAGGTGTTTTTTGCAAGCGCGTAGTTCTAGTTTTATTCATCGCATCGGTTCACGCTAGAGCTTATATATAATTGTGCGTTCAAATAGCGGTTCAATAGAGTCTAGTATGGTTTTGTATATGCAATTCGGGGTTATACAGTGCCGCTCAACTGAATAGGTTTGAAAATTATTTCTTCTATTTTTATACACGTACTCGAAGAGTAAAAGGGTATATTGTATTTGTGGTAAAAGTGGATGTGTGTAACATTGTGAGAAACCTATCTCAGGCTGAGGTAGGCTCAGTCTGTCCAGGATTCTTCCCTACAAGGAATTTGTAGTTCGTGGGAACTTTAGGGCAGGGCTTGGCCGTGAGACCGAAAGTGGAGCGGGCGTCGAGTCTGGCTACCGTGTGGTAGTTTGGTAATCGCACTGGGCGATGAAAAGGAAAAAAACGCTGACACCTGAGTTTTTGCGTGTGCGGTAATATGGTTAGCCAATTTCGCAGCGAAACCGTCGGCTGCGTTGGAGAGGTGGTGTTGTCTGATCAGTACTAGTTGGCCTACCGTGGGGCGCCATTGTCGTCGGCGGAGATTGTAGTGCCGGGCTTGTTCTTGACTCGCCCGTTGAATGTTGTTCCGCACTATCGCGAATACTTCTTTGAGTCGGGTTGCTTTAGTGTGGGCTGTGTCCGGAGGGCTTCCCTGTCCCTGGTGTAACTTCGTCGTATAATGCTCCAGGTAAGCGAGGTTCTCTCCCGTGCAGCAAGAAGGCGGGGCTGAATCCAGTTGTTTCCGAGACACTGGAGTTGACAGTGATATCTCGGGGATGAGTTCGTCCCATGTGTTTTGATGGTCCTCCACGAGTTGTGCAATCATCGTCTTTACTGTTCGATTGGCCCGTTCAGTAGGGTTTTCCTGGGGGCAATACGGTGCGGTGTGCTGCAGATCAACGCCGGCTGTTTGCATAAACAGGCGGAATGAGCGGCTGGTGAACTGTGTTACATTGTCACAGACGAATCGTTTTGGTACGCCGAAATGCCTTAGAATGCGTTCCCGAAAAGCTAGCTCTAGGCTAGCTGTGGTAGCTTTCTTAAGTGGCACTAGTTCGGTCCATTTTGGTGTTCCCTCGTTTTGATCGGGGAAGTGGCCCTAAAAAGTCGGCGCATAGTGTGGCGAAAGGTTCCTCTGCCCTGCGGGTAAGCATCTTACCCACGGGCTTGCGCTGCAGTGCCTTGAACTTTTGGCAGCTCAAACAGCTGCGTACGTTTTTCCGCACATCTCGATATAGGCCGGGCCAATAGTATCGTTGTGTTATCCGTGTGATGGTTTTCCGAATGCCGAGGTGGCCTGCCGTGGGCTGGTCATGGCATTCCTTGAGGACTCTTTGGCGTCGGTCTTTTGGGACGCAAAGTTTCTATGATACGTAGTCGTGATCGTCGGCTCCGTGGCCCAAGTGTCTGTAGATTTCTCCATTCTCGAAAACGTAGTCGGGATATTTATCGGGTTCGTCTTTGGTTTGCTGAATCCGTCGTGAGCCAGGGGCAAGATGTTGCGTCCTCTTTGATTCTTTGCTAGCGTCTCCAAGGGTTGTCGGGACAGGGCATCGGCAACCACGTTTTGTTTCCCCCTGCTCTGTAGTGGACGTCGTACTGATACTGTTGGAGTTCGAGCGCCCAGCTCGCTATTCTTCCGTAGGGGCTTTCCAGAGTATTCAGCCATTTCAACGCAAAGGTCGGTTATAACGTCGAACCGGTATCCTTCTAGGTAGCAGCGTAGTTTTCGGATTGCCCAAATGACGGCGAGGCATTCCTTGTCGGTGGCGGAGTAGTTTCCTTCGGCCTGGTTCAAGCGTCGGCTGACATAGGCGATGACGCGTTCCTTTCCTTCGATCTCCCCTGCGTGAGTACGGCGCCTATGCCGAGGTTGCTCGCATCGGTTTGTAGTGAGAACTTGACGTTGAAATCGGGGCGAGCAAGTACAGGAGCGGTCGTGAGTAGTTCCTTTAGTTTGTCGAAGGCCGCTTGTTGATCTGCAGTCCATGTCCATGTTTTGTCCTTTCTTGAGTAGCTGAGACATTGGCTGACTACTGTAGCAAAGTTTGGAACGAATCTTCGGTACCATGATGCCATTCCGATGCACTGACGTAGTTCTTTAGGTTCGTGGGTGGCTTGAGTTCTTTGACGGCAGCAATCTTGTCGCGGTCTGTGTGGATACCTTCTTCGCATGACGTGACCAAGATATTTGATCCGGTTTTGGAAAAATGTGCACTTTTTCCGCGTTTATCCGCAGGTTCGCTTTTCGAAGGCGAGAGAGGACTATTGCCAGGTTGTACAGGTGGTCCTGAAGTCTCGTCCAACGACGACAATGTCGTCTAAATATGCGAATGCGTAGGGTTCCATGTCGGCACCGATCACGGTATCAAGGGCCCGTTGAATGTTGCTGGTGCGGAATGTAATCCGAAGGGCATCACTTTCCATTGATAGAGACCTCTGCCGGGACCGTGAAGGCGGTGGCTTCTCGACTTCCGTTGGCCATGGGTATTTGCCAGTATCCGTTTTTCAGATCGAGGGTGGTTATGAAGCGTGCGTTCTGTAGGCGCTCCAAGATGTAGTTGATTCTGGGCGGTGGGTATGCGTCGGGAATAGAGTGAGCGTTGAGTTGTCGGTAGTCCACGCACATGCGCCATTTGCCGTTCTTTTTTACGTACGAGTACGATGGGGGCGCTGTGTGGGCTTCGTGAGGGTTCGATGAGAACTTATTGATCAGTTGGTCGACTTGCTCGTCGATAATCCGCATCATGGCTGGGTTCTTTGGGTAATACCTCTGTTTGATGGGTCGATTATCCCTCATGACGATGGTGTGCTCGGCTATGTTGGAGGTCCCGTGGAGATCATTGAACTGGAAGCTCTGTGTCCAGAAATTCTTGGATCTGTGGCGCTATGTCCGGCGGCCAGGGATCGGAGATCAGTTGTTCTGGATCGGGTTCGGTGAGATCGGGGGTGTCGGGGTCCTTTGGCTGGCTTGGGTCTTCTGGGAGGATGGTTGTGTCGAACGCGCTCGGGGGGTTCGATCCTACCTGGGTAGTCGCTATGTGGGCGACGATCGGGTTAGCGTTGGCCGTGGGTGGCGTAGCTTCGTGGGACTTGCGGTATACCTGGGTTGTAATGTCTCCAGATCGATGTGTGGCCAGGCGGGTCTCAGTGGCGACTCTGTTTTCGCAGCAACGAATTGGTTGGGCGACGAAGATTTCGGACGTGGTGTTAGGGCATGGCGTAGTGCATGGCGCTAGTGGGCACGTCAGTACGCGGAAGGTACTCCAGTGGGTTGGCGAAGATCGGGGTGGCGTCGGCCGTGGGTACGACAGGGCTGCGGTCGGTGTTTCGGGGGGTCAACGGGCTAGATTCTGGTTCCGAGTGGAGATGTTCCGTGGTCTTAGTTCGATGGCTGGACCTGACCAGCAAGGGGTTTGCGTGGCTGTTTCCTCGTGGTTTGGTTGTTGCACTGTTGCTGCCGTTGTCGTTGTCGTGAAGTTCGGGGCTGGTGGTCGTCTCTGAGGGTTTCCGGGGTTCACCTTCTCCGTTGAGGGAATGGTGCATGGGTGCGCGGTGGCTGAACTTGGACCTGGGCTTCCTGTGTCGAGCGGGTTCCAGTTCGTTGGGGTTTGTCTCGTGGGTGATATCCTTGTTTTGGGTTCGGGGTGCGTGTGCCCCGTAGTTTGTTCTGATCCTGGGCTTCCTGTGTCGAGCGCCTGGTTCACATGTGTTGATTCTTGTCTCATGTGTGAGATCCTCGTGGTGTGTTTGGGATGTGTGATCCCTGTGGTTGGCTTAGGACGCGGGTGCTCCGTAGTGGCCGTGGGATTCGTTTTCCCGTTTGCTTGGTTGCAGTTTACCGGTGCTTGCTTTGATTCGTGTTTTCCGTTGTGGGCCGGTTGGTTGCGGTGTCGTATTCTTCGTTGCATTATTTCGCTGTGGTTGGTTTCGGTGTCGTATTCTTCGTTGCATTATTGGGTGCCGTCTTCTTTGCGGTAGGTCGGGGAAATGTGTTCGCTGTTGGCCTAGATTTCTTGGTGCTGGGTTCGGTGACTTGTACGTGGTTGGATTGAACTGACGGTGGCGTTGGCGTGAGGTGGCGATCTTGTAGCTTTAGCAGCGTGGTGCCGCATTGGATCGTCGTTTCGATAGCACATAGGAAGTCCATGCCGACTATAACTTGCTCCAGCATGTTTGGTAGGACCAGGAGTGGGATTTGAACCTCTCGTTGATCCAGCTTGATGTGCGCCAGTAGAACTTGTGTGATCTCTCTGACTGAGCCGTCAGTCAGGCGTATGCGGACGCATGCATCTTGCAGGTTGGAGTTGTTGTTTAGTTGTCGGGCCAGGTTGTCGCTGACGAAACTTCGGGATGCCCCGCTGTCGATGGTGGCCTCCGTTGTTTGTCCTCCTATTGTCACTATCGCCACTATGCGGCCGTCGTTCACGTGTAGTGGGTTGCTTAGTCGCGGGTCTGGGGAGGCGTCGTTCTCGGCTGATCCCGTGTCAGTCGAGGACGCGTGTCGTTTTCCCGACGTGGCTCGGCGGCAGCAGTTGACGGTCCGAGTGCCGCGCTTTCCACATTCCCAGCAGAATAGGATCGAAGCGTTGGTGCAGTCGTAATCGGCGTGTCCAGCTTGACCACATCGGCGACAGGCTGCGCGTGGGTTGACAATGGGAGTGGTGATCATTCGATGGGCGACGTGTTTGGTTCGTTGTACTATTTGATTCGATGACCGTGTCTGCGCGGTGTGTTTGCTGAATCCCAAAGGGGTCTGTGAAGGGCATACGGTAGGCGTCACTTCTCTGCGTTCTGGATGCCTTGCCGGCCTGGTGTCTCTTGGTGGGCTTCGCATGGGTGCGGGGCCGTGGCGCGCGTTCCTCTCGTGAATGAGCTCGTACTCTGCCGCTAATCGGGTTAGCTGTGACAAGTTTTTTCACATCGTCTCGTCGCACGTATAGCTGGAGTCCTGGCAGGGCGTTGTCGTAGATCCGGTAGAGCTCCGTGTCTAGGTCGTACTCGGCATGGTGCATGAGTAGCCGTATCTCGATGAGATAGTCTTTGAATGGTTCTCCCACCGCTTGTTTGCGGCCTCGGATCTGGTCGTCCAATTGTTCGAAATACCTTGGCGGCAGAAAATACGTCAGAAACTCCTGGCGGAAATGTACCCAGGAACTGCCCTGTAGTTGACTGGTACGGTACCAGCGATTGGCTCGGTTGGTGAGTAGTTCGGCCATGCTCCGAGGCAGTTGGTTGGTGTCCACTCCATAGGCGCGTGCGCGTTCCTCGAGTAGTTCTAGAAACGATATTGGGTCATCTTCTCCGTTGAACTGGATGCCCCATCCGCGGATGCGTTCTGCCGTGCGTGCGACGTGGTTATAGTCGGGCCCGCTTATGGCTGCGTCTATCGCTGGCACCATTCTCTGTGTTGGCGAGCGGGAGGTTTCCGTAGTGGGCGGCCTTGGAAGATCGGCGGCTGTGGCCACTGGTGGTCGGGTCGTGGGCTCTGGGGCTGCGGGGAAATGCAAGCTGGCTTTGGGGTCCCATCTTCCGGTGCCTGATGGTCCTGGAGTAGTGGGCAGCGGGGACTTGGAGCGTCCTGCTGGTTTTGCGTATTGTCTTTTTCGAGTTCTGCCAAGCGAGTCCAGGCACCCGGCGGGAGTGGTCCGGCGACTAGCATGGCAAAAGTTCTTGCGCAACTCTTCAAAAGTTCCTTCGGTGTCAAATTCGAATTCCTTGGCGAAGGCCTCCAGCTCGTCTCGGCGGCGCTTGTAGATCCAGCCGATGCTGACGCCTGGATTGGCGATTCGCTCGCTGGTGTGGAAATCAATTCTCGCGTCGTCTTCGTAGGCTTCCATGGTGATTGGACTGAGTTTTCCTCGGTGTTGTTTTGGGCACTTTTCACTGTTTTAGCACTTGGTCACTGCGTTTACTTTCCCGCTGGCACTCGCGACTGGATTCGGGTGGGTGCGCGAATTTGGTTTTGTCCCGGACTTGTGTTCTGTGGTTAGCTCTACTATTCTTTCTCGGTGGCCGTGGGTCTTTAATCCACGTAGCCCCGTGTTAAGGTTTTCTGTTTAAGTATCCTTAAAGTTGCCAGAAAAGTTGGCTTTGAAATCTCCTTAAAGTTGCCGTAAGTCCCTGCTCGGCGCAACTTGTGAGAAACCTATCTCAGGCTGAGGTAGGCTCAGTCTGTCCAGGATTCTTCCCTACAAGAAATTTTGTAGATCGCGGGAACTTTAGGGCAGGGCTTGGCCGTGAGACCGAAAGTGGAGCGGGCGTCGAGTCTGGCTACCGCGTAGGTGGTTTGGTAATCGCACTGGGCGATGAAAAGGAAAAAAAACGCTGACACCTGAGTTTTGGTGTGTGCGGTAATATGGTTCTGGGTCACCTGAGTTGTGTTCGCGCTCGGCGAAGAAATGACGACACTTTGTTGAGCTTTTGCTGTTTATGATTTATTCTTTATTCTCGTTTATATATATGTTTTTTTTATATTGCTAGTGTCGCGTGGTAGTTCGGCGGATGTTTTCTTACTGAGGCGTGGTGTTGGTAGCCGCGGCGGATGTACTGCCGTTTGGTGCTCGGCTGATGGACTGCCCCGGATTGATCGAGGGCTCGGACTATTTAAGGCCGATCTCGATGGCTGAGTCCGCAGTTTGTGGTTACGGAAGTGGTATCGAGTTCTCCTGCGCGTCCCACTGACCTGGTCATTGCATCGGTGGTACCGAGAAATGAGCTGTGTAGTTTTGGTCATTGACTCGGTTGTGGAGTCGGGTAATCTGGTGGGAATCGTGGAGTTGGGTAACTCTGCGGAAATTAGGGCGTGTGTGTTGCTTCCGCCAAGATCGATCGGCGTACAGTGCCGGGTGTATGGTGTTCGTGGTTTTGGGTTGTGATTACAAAATATGGTACGTGGTATTGTGTTTTGTGTTCTTATATTGATTGGTCTTACCTATTACAAAAGTATTTTCGAAATATGGTAAATGTATGTATATTATTAAATGTAGCGAGCCCTAGTCCCAGGGTTCGTTACAACATAGAGAAGGAATCATTTCCGACCCTATAAAGTATATATATTCTTGATCAGCATCAAAAACCGAGTCGATATAGCCCACTTCCGCCCACACAAAGGGCGCACATCTGTGGCGTCCACAATTTTAAAGATAATAGAAAAACGAAAATGCAGAATCATAGAGAAAACCATATCTATCAGGGGCCCAAATCTGAATCGGATCGGATCATTAATATAGCCACAATAGAGAAAAACATACGAAAAGCTTCGCCCCTCTTTCGCACTCACACAAAATCGAGTCGATTTGTTTTTGTATTTTGTGTCGCCTGATCTCAGAGACTATAAGAGCTAGAGCAACCAAACTTTTGCCAAGACTCCTGTGATACCAAACCTGAACAAGTGTATTTCAAAATTTCGCCCCTCGTTGTCCCCCATCAAAAAAAAGATCAAAATCCACAATTTTTTTGAAGATAGAAAAACCAAAAATGCAATATCGTAGAAAATGAACATGTCTACCAGATTCCCGAATTTGTTCAGATCGGATCATTATTGTAGCCACAATGATCAAATAAATTTTCAGCAGCAATTCCCCCCACCCTTTTGCAACGTAAGTCATTTATTGGGGTTGATTGTCTCTGCCGATTTCTCACACACGCACACGCACACGACGGTAAATCAGAACACATTTCATCGTGAAATTCGCTAAATGTGTGGTCTATTTTGGCTCATCTGATTAGGTTTGACAACTTTGACTTCTTTTTTTGATTGACTGTGTGATTGAAAACATATAATTTCTTTGGTATACTTAAATTAAAAGTAATTGCTACCTTTTTTTTAAATAAGGGTCGGGGAAAATCTTTTAACCGATTTTAAAAAGGTTCCAAAGTAAAGGCTATATTGAATCTAGCCTAAAACATAATGAAATAGCAAAGATTTTGGTCGAAGCCAAACGTGGTAAGCAATTTTTCTTCGTAATAAAGCCGATTACGGGAAAAAAATGAAAGGAGGAAAAAATATGCTACAACGGCATCAGAGAGGCGACTAATCTTTTGATCTGCTTCGAATTCCCAACTCTCTGCCAGTAAAACAGGGATGAATGCGGTGTAAATGCTAGTTTGGCAACGGTAAAACGAGTTATTCGGAGTGCTAAACACTTAAAGAGATTAAAAATAAAAATAAAACCTTCTCAATGATACACGGAAGGAAGCGCGACATCGATTTGCGCGGGATCACATGACATGGAACAAGGAGTGGAAGGTTGTGGTCTTCTCCGACGAAAAATGTTCAATCTCGACGGACCGGATGGTTACAACTATTATTTTCACAATATGCGAAAAGAGGAATGCTTTTAGAGTCATCAGTCCTGTACAGGAGGCGTAATGGTTTGGGGAGCCATATCGTTTTATGGAACTTGCGAGCTGCAGTGTGTTTCATCAAAGATGAATGCAAATGTCTACAAAACTGTATGTCCAAAAAGGTTTTTCCCAGTTTTCCGAAATTTTTGGACCTATTCAATGGACGTACCAACAAGACAACGCCCCCATCAATACAGCCCGGGTTACAAAACAGTGGATTAAGGACCATAATGTCAACTTGCTCGAGTGGCCGCCATACTCCTTAGACATAAATATTATTGAGAACATTTGGGGACTTTTATCCAGGAGAGTGTATGAAGGGGGAAGCCAATTTCAAGACTCGGCGACCCTGGTTGAAGCGATTAAAAAGCATGGTCAACTATTTTACTGAGTAAAATTGAAAAATATTACGATTCCTTATCAACTCGAATGTTTGAAATAATTAAGAATAAGGGTGGTCATACCAAATATTAAATAATGCAGAAATAGTGTCTTTTATTATTTAAGTTACCAAGTGCCATGAAATATTGCTGTAAATAATTTTTTTTATAGTTTTGTTGGTCAAACCTTTTCCTTGAGCCAAAAATAATGTAGATTTTCAGCTATGTTTTTGAAAATATAATAAAAAAATATAAAAAAAACCAAAAAAAAAAAAACTTTTGTATTTTATAAATAATTGATTGTTTTACTTAACAAAAATTTATTTAGTTTAAATTCGAGTGCTCGTTCTGAAGATACTATGTTCTAAGTCTAAAAAAAGAAGTCAAACCTATTCAGTTGAGCGGCACTGTATATTGTATATGTATGTATGTATGTGCACTAATTACATGCATCCAACCAACTCTACTATATCATTCGTCTGTGTCAAGAAATGAAAGCGAGGTGCAATTTTCAGCACAAGACAATTTATGTGTATTTAAGAATGTCTTCGACTCTAACTTTCAAATTTTCGCACAAATACCCTCAGGCTCTGCTTGATCTTGAAGTCAAGCTTCCACTTTCCTGTCGCAGTCGTTGTGATCTCCGATTGCCATTTATCCCCTGGTGTATATGTGATATGCGATGAACACTGGATTACGCGGCCGACATGGTTATTATAGCCAGGTTTTTAGCACAAACTAACGACGAGGGCACCAACACTGGATTTTTATAATATTGTAGTCATCAATTATAACTATTTTATTATTCTTGTTTTATGCACTTTAATTTATTGTGTATTGTAGGAGTTGCCTTGAACACATCCAAGTACCGACACGAAACAAGAAATAGCCAGATCATCTAGCTTAAAAAGATTAAGATTGTGTGGTGTGTGTTTTATTCTATTTGAGTGGGGAATACATTTCTTAGATTTAACCCTCAAATGAACCTTTCTTACATACCGCAGTCGTACCTTCCACTTTCTTTGAGCTGGTCAATCGGAATAAATCCGAAGCGGGAAAGTATGGCTTAACTTTTCTAATTCTAGGTGTGACCGCATACCACCCTAAATACATAATCCGAACGACACTTGTCGTTACATTCGAATAGCCTGACTATTGAGCATTAGGACTAGTTCGTTCCGCGACATCCCGACCCCCGTGAAGCAGCTGCATTCACCACATCCAGAACAGCTTACTTGGAGACGAGACGCATCATCACCTTGGCTCGATCGTCGCGCTGGCCACGCGCACCGCCGCCCATCGTGGTATCCATCCACACCAGGGTACACGAACCTCCACGATGCTGTTTTCTCCATTCTGGTTTCGTGGTACGGCAGGATCGCAGATGTTGGTTGTCTCTTCGACGCATAGGTCGACGTGCGGTCCGCACCACTTCTCGCTGCGTACAAGCGTAGGTAGGTATTCGTGTACCCAGCGCTTCCAGAATCGGTCTATCATCATCCAGGCAACTGAATGGCGCCACTGGCGCCACTGCTTCCTTGTGGCTGCTGACCCTTGCTGGAAGGTCCGGCAAGTCGGCTCCTCCCTTCAGCAAGTCGTTCGGCGTCAATGGGGCTTCCTGATCAGCCGTGACTGGCAAGTGAGTGAGCGGACGCGAATTAACAATATTTCTGCCTCAATCAGGACGCTTTCCAGCACGTGCTCTTTTACGGGGCCACTTCCTTAGTGGTATGCTGCAGCACCTTCCTGACGCGTTCTCTCTCCCAGACGCCTCCTTCAGCTGGGTTCGCTGGACAGTTGAAGATCCATTCGACTCCTTTGCACGACAGCTCGCCCTGAATCTTCTCTGGTTCGAATACTTCGTGGAATTTTCTTGGGCATCTCGGTTAGCTCCAACGAAATTCATTCCATTGTCGTTTCTCATCCTGACCACCGGTCCACGGCGGCACACGAAAGTTCCTCATCGCCATCTCCAAGTAGATGGCCCTTGTGGTTAAACAGGTGCGACCCACCTTTTTTCCGTTCGACGCCCAACCGTCATAATCAGCGGTCCCAAAAAGGTCCAGGCCGGTATACTTAAGAGGGCCATCCATTGTCCTCGAGCCGGTCCCTGGCAAGGGACCTATCATTGGCTGGTTCGGTCGTGCTCTTCGTAGCTTGCATATACGGCAATTGATTACCACCCTTTGCAGTAACCTCCGCAAATTGGTTATCCAGAACTTTGTCCGGATCTCGCATATGGTCGCAGCCAGGTTTTGATGCCGCATCTTTGCGTGGTAGTGAAAGACGATCATCTCTGTTATTGCGTGCTTGAGCGACAGTATGACTGGGCGTCGCGCGCTGAATGCCATGCACGCGGCGGCATCGATTCTTCCACACTCACGTATAACTCCATCGTCGTCAATATATGGCGACAGCCCTCGTAGTCCATGCCTCTTGCGACAGTCTTCCGTTGAGTTCTCCTCAGCGAACGCCTCGCTTTGCGCCCGGCGGATCAACATGCGCTCCACATTGGTACACTCAGTTGCAGTTTATCCGTACTGCTCACTCCAAACAGTAGCCCCTGACCAATCGGTTGTAGCTCGAGAACCTCTGGAATGATATAAACGTCTTTGCTATGACCAGTGCAAACTCACATGACATCTCTTCTTTATCCGTAGTTCGTAGGCAACCATCACCCGAAGAAGATTTCGGCCGTGGTTCTCCTCAGGTTCCCGTTGAAAGGAAGGATTTTTACCATCGTGAACCTTGACCAAGATCCACATGGATTCGTTTTAGAGTCAGTTCAGAGTACACAGCTGCTAATAGCGATAGCGTGCCCCCGTCTTACGTCTTACTGTCTTGCCGTATTACGGCAAATACGTCAGGCAACGGCTCGTTCTAGTCCACTCCCCTACGCCAAATCTCTCGCATCAGCACTTTGGGTCAAACGTTAACTTGACGAGGCTGCCAGTATATGCCCAGGATCTTTCCCCTCAGCTTCGGTCCATTCAACATTCATATTGAATCTCTTGGGGTTCGGCAGATTTTGACAACGCTTTCCGAACTTGAAAAACCGGCACAAATCGAAACCAGCGTTAGCATGAATTTCTCAACCGTGTTGATACTGGTAGCTTCTTTTCGTCCGCAAAGTTATCAGCGTAGTCGTGCACATAGTGGAAATCCTGGCAGTTTATTTAAGGACCGCTCGGGGATCTGTATGAAGGTATCCTGCGGCATTTAGAGTCTTGACGTAATGCGCTGAGCACGGCGAACAAGCGGCTCCGAACGTCATGGCCTTCATTTCATATATGTCGGGATCCCGCCGGTCATCTCCATTCCTCCACAGGAATCTCTGGGCGCATCTATCCTGTGGCTGTATCAACACCTGATTGAACATACCTTGATGTTCCAGAATACCCCCACTGCTCCTTCTCGAAAGCGAAGGCACAGCTGGGAGAGATTTGTACTGCTGTGGACCCAAAGAAGAGCTCGGTTGGGGATACGCCACCGACCTAAGCTGCCGCATCGAACACCAGTTGAATCTTTCCCGGTTCTAATCAGGTTCCTCGACCCCAAATGCGGTTGATACCAGATTCGGTCACTGTTGACTGAAGTGGCTTCTTGTTAATCTACCAGTCGAACATATCCCTTCCTGACGTAGTCATCCATGATTCTATTATAAGCCTGTGAGAAGTTTACATCTAGCCGCATTTCCCACTCGATGCTGACTAGTCTCTTGAGTGCCATGTCGTAGCTGTTTGGCAGACTCACTTCGTCCTTCCATAGAAGACCAGTTTGGAATCGTTGGCCTGTTCGCTTAGTCGTCTTCTGTAGAATTTTATAGCCCGTGCATCGCCGCTAGCTGCGACTGGCGGCGCTGGCTTAACAACAAAATTCTCAATTTCAAAGTAGTCGTTGACCATCTTTTCCAGAAGAATGTCCTCGGGGAATGTTAGGAGACACGATTTCGGTGTGGCGAACTTACGTTTCACATGACCAAACACCACCCATCTAAGCTTGGTGCAGCTGCATGGGGGTCCTCCCCTACTCCAAAACTCCTGTTTTGTTTAGGTATTTTATGCTGTTTTAGATCTAGTCCAATCAAGATCTTCGGCACCGCGTTTTGTTACACTATGGCTTGATTGGTAAGTTTGCGTTAGACCTGGCCGTTCAATCTTCTCGACGGCTTTGCATCGGTAGATTTAGATCCGAGACCGCGTACACCATTTGTGAGATACCTATCTCAGGCTGAGGTAGGCTCAGTCTGTCCAGGATTTTCCTACAAGGAATTTGTAGTTCGCTGGAACTTTAGGGCAGGGCTTGGCCGTGTAGGTAGTTTGGTAATCGCACTTGGCGATGAAAGGGAGAACGCTGACACCTGAGTTTTGGTGTGTGCGGTAATATGTTTCTGGGTCACCTGAGTTGTGTTCGCGCTCGGCGAAGAAATGATGACACTTCGTTGAGTTTGTTTTGATGTTATTAAATGGTTTTATTTGTGTTCTGTATTGCTTCTCGTGGTTCTGGTGTCGTGGTTTCTTGTATTGTTTTCTTGCTGAGGCGTGGCTTTGGTAGCCGCGGCGGATGTATTGCCGATACGGTTTAGAATAGGCGATGGACTGCCCGGATTGATCGAGGGCTCGGGCTATTTAAGGCCGATCTCGACGGCTGAGTCCGCAAGTTTGTGGTTACGGAAGTGGTGTCGAGTTCTCCACTTGTGCCACTGACACGGTCATTGCCTCGGTTGCACCGGGAAATGAGCTGAGTGTAGTTTTGGCCCTTTGGTCATTGACTCGGTTGCACCGGGAAATGACTTGAGTGTAGTTTTGCAATTCGGGGGAAACTGATGCGCGTGTGTCGATTTCGCAGAAATCGATTGGCGCGTGTGACTTGGAAAATTACAGAGTCAGGTGTATGGTGTTTGTGTTGTTGGTGTAAAGATTATATATATGACAAAGTAATTTAGTGCTATGAATATGTTTTATTTTTTTTTAAATTTTTTTTATCTCATTTATTTTAAAAATTACGCATACTGAGACTATTTACTAAAGGCTTAATAAATGTTATGTATTAAATTATAGGATAAAATTAAATTAAGGTTGCCGCCAGGGTATGTGGAGAGTCAAAAGGAGTTCAGTGTCGTGGGACGGACGCGTTTTACTGCTTCGCAGGACGGTTTTCCTCCTATACTGGGGTCGTTCTAAGGCGCTCGCATCTGGAGCTCGTTCAACGCGGCGGCAGCAAAATTGGTTACTGCTGACCATACCGCTTCGTGGTATCATTCTTCCACCAGGTCGTTGACAACCGCCTGCCAACAGTTTCCATAGTTCGCTCCTCGTCTGGTCGAAACGCCCGCAGATAACATGATATGCTCCGCGTCCTCTGTAATGCGCCGCATCATCTTTGTGGCGAAACTTCGTGCCCGAATCTAGCGCCGTACTGGCCGAAGCAGCCGTGTCCGTTGATGAGTTGCGTGGTATAAAGTTCACCGCGCCGTGGCCCCTATTAGTGCTTCGTCACGGGGATAAGACGGTAGGTCCACCGGCCGTTTTCCGAACTATCAGCGACTTTGCCACACATGAGGTCTCCCTTGCCTGCTCTCGCGCCGCCTTACGTTCGACTCCTGCCTTGATTGCCAATGCAACGTTCTTCTCCTCGACGACTGGGAGATGTGTGGGGAGGGCTTCCTGTCCCTGGACCAGCGCAGCGTCGTCTCGATATCGTCCGAGGTTCTCACAGCATATTCGCAAGAGCGCAGGCCGATGAATCGAGTTGACGCCCCTGGCGTAGCTGGCGATTTTGATGGCGTCCGCCCATACTGCGCCGCGTACGTTATTGGCTGACGGACAACGTGGTCAGCAGTGTTTTCCTGCTTCGGTCCGCGGGTGTTTAGTAGCAGGCGAAACAGGGCTCGGCTTGTGTCCGCTTTCTCCCGTATAAAGGTAGGGTGTTCCCGGAAGCAGAGCCTAGTGTCGATCATCACGCCTAGGTAGCGGATGGCTCGCCTCGACGCTATTGTCTGGTCTCCTATACGGACGTGCGCTGTCTCCATAGTTGATCGAGTGCTGACCAACACTGCCTCCGTTTTTTGAGCCGCTAACTCCAGCCCCACAGAAAAAGCCAGTCCGCTATCAAGTGGCGGCCGCGTTGCAGGTTTCTTCTGCCGGCACTAGATGTTTGGACACCATTTGTAAGGGCTACGTCGAATACGTAGCACAGCAGCTGGACAACCTCGGTTGGAAGTGTCAGCCGGCCCTACCATCATACGCTATGTTGGCGAAAAGTAGCGGGCACAGCACCGAGCCCCTGAGGAACGCCTGCCGAAATACGGTGGGATTGCATGCCGTTGCTGTGCCGAAGTTCAGCATTCTCCCCGTCAAAGTAGCTGCCTACGATCGCCGCAGATATGGAGAGATGCCCATCGGACCAGTGAGTTGACAATGCAGTCCCAATTCGCCGAGTTGAATGCGTTCTTAGTGAATGTGTCCGAGGGCTTCCTGTCCCGTGTAACTTCGTCGTACAATGCTCCAGGTAAGCTGAGAGGACTCTTCCCGTGTAGCAAGAAGGCGGGGGCTGAATCCAGTTGTTTCCGAGACACTGGAGTTAATTGTCGTGATCGTCTCGGGTATGAGTTCGTCCCATGTGTTTTGATGGTCCTCCACGTTCTCCATTCTCGATGACGTAGTTGGGGTATTTATCGGGTTCTTCTTTTGGTTTGCTGAATCCGTCGTGTGAGCCAGGGGCAAGATGTTGCGTCCTCTTTGATTCTTGCTAGCGTCTCCAAGGGTTGTCGGGACAGGGGCATCGGCAACCACGTTTTGTTTTCCTGCTCTGTAGTGGACGTCGTACTGATACTGTTGGAGTTCGAGCGCCCATCTCGCTATTCTTCCGTAGGGGCTTTCCAGAGTATTTAGCCATTTCCGCGCGAGATGGTCGGTTATAACGTCGAATCGGTATCCCTCTAGGTAGCAGCGTAGTTTTCGGATTGCCCAAATGACGGCGAGGCATGAGTTCTCTGTAGCGGAGTAGTTTCCTTCGGCCTGGTTCAAGCGTCGGCTGACATAGGCGATGACGCGTTCCTTTTTCCTTCGATCTCCTGCGTGAGTACGGCGCTTATGCCGAGGTTGCTCGCATCTGTTTTAGTGAGAAGTTGACGTTGAAATCGGGGCAAGTACAGCGGTCGAAGGCCGCTTGTTGATCTGCGGTCCATGTCCATGTTTGTCCTTTCTTAAGTAGCTGAGATATTGGTTGGACTACTGTAGCAAAGTTTGGCACGAATCTTCGGTACCAGGATGCCATTACGATGCACTGACGTAGTTCTTTAGGTTCGTGGGTATTTTTGAGTTCTTTAACGGCAGCAATCTTGTCGGTACGTGTGGATACCTTCTTCGCTGATGACGTGACCAAGATATTTGATCCGGTTTTGGAAAAATGTGCACTTTTCCGCGTTTATCCGCAGGTTCGCTTTTTTTATCCGCAGGTTCGGTTTTTCGTGGTCTCGAAGTTCTCGTCCGACGACGACAATGTCGTCTAAATAGGCGAATGCGTAGGGTTCCATGTCGGCACCGATCACAGTATCAAGGGCCCGTTGGAATGTTGCTGGTGCAGAATGTGATCCGAAGGGCATCACTTTCCATTGATAGTGACCTCTGCCGGGGACCGTGAAGGCGGTGGCTTCTCGACTTCCGTTGGCCATGGGTATTTGCCAGTATCCGTTCTTCAGATCGAGGGTGGTTATGAAGCGTGCGTTCTGTAGGCGCTCCAAGATGTAGTTGATTCTGGGCAGTGGGTATGCGTCAGGAATAGAGTGAGCGTTGAGTTGTCGGTAGTCCACGCACATGCGCCATTTGCCGTTCTTTTTACGTACGAGTACGATGGGGGCGCTGTGTGGACTTCGTGAGGGTTCGATGAGACCATCTTGGATCAGTTGGTCGACTTGCTCATCGATAATCCGCATCATGGCTGGGTTCTTTAGGTAGTACCTCTGTTTGATGGGTCGATTATCCCTCATGACGATGGTGTGCTCTGCGATGTTGGAGGTCCCGTGGAGATTATTGAACTTTGGAAGTTCTGTGTCCAGAAATTCTTGGATCTATGGTGCTATGTCCGGCGGCCAGGGATCGGAGATCAGTTCTGGATCGGGTTCGGTGAGATCGGGGTGTCGGGGTCCTTTGGCTGGCTTGGGTCTTCTGGGAGGATGGTTGTGTCGAACGCGCTGGGGGTTCGATCCTACGTGGGTAGTCGCTTATGTGGGCGACGATCGGGGTAGCGTTGGCCGTGAGTGGTGTAGCTTCGTGGGTCTGGCGGTATACCTGGGTCGTAATGTCTCCAGATCGATGTATGGCCAGGCGGGTCTCAGTGAAGACTCTGTTTTCGCAGCAACGACTTGTTTGGGCGACGAAGATTTCGGACGTGGTGTTAGGCATGGCGTGGTGCATGGCGCTGGTGGGCACGTCAGTACGCGGAAGGTACTCCAGTGGGTTGGCGAAGATCGGGTTGGCGTCGGCCGTGGGTACGGGGGGCTGCGGTCGGTGTTTCGGGGGTCATCGGGCTAGATTCCGGTTCCGTGGATATTAGTTCGATGGTTGGACCCGACCAGCAAGGGATTTGCGTGGCTGTTTCCCTCGTGGTTTGGTTGTTGCACTGTTGCTGCCGTTGGCGTTGTCGTTGTCGTTGTTCGGGGCTGGTTGTCGTCTCTGAGGGAGTCCGTGGGTTCACCTTCTCCGTTAAGGGAATGGTGCCTGGGTGCGCTGCGGCTGAACTTGGACCTGGGCTTCCTGTTTCGAGCGGGTTCCAGTTCGTTGGGGTTTGTCTCGTGGGTGATATCCTTGTTTTGGGCTCGGGGTGCGTGTGCCCCTGTAGTTTGTTCCTGATCCTGGGCTTCCTGTGTCGAGCGCCTGGTTCAAGTGTGTTGATTCTTGTCTCATGTTTGAGATCCTCGTGGTGTGTTTGGGATGTGTGATCCCTAAGGTTGGCTTACGACGCGGGTGCTCCGTAGTGGCCGAGGGCTTCGTTTTCCCGTTTCTGCTTGGTTGCAGCTTTACCGGTGCTTGCCCCGGATTCGTGTTTTCCGTTGTGGGCCGGTTCTTTGCTTTCGCTGTGGTTGGTTGCGGTGTCGTATTCTTCGTTGCATTATGGGTGCCGTCTTCAATGCGGTAGGTCGTGTTCGTAGGTATGTGTTCGCTGTGGTTGGTTTCGGGGTCGTATTCTTCGTTGGGGTATTGGGTGCCGTATTCTTTTTGGTAGGTCGGGGACGTGTATTCGCGGTGGTTGACCTAGATTTCTTGGTGCTGAGGTTGTGGATTTGTACGTGATTGGTTTGAACTGACGGTGGCGTTAACGTGAGGTGGCGACCTTGTAGCTTTAGCAGCGTGGAAGCCGTGCATTGGATCGTCGTTTCGATGGCACATAGGAAGTCCATGCCGACTATAACTTGCTCCAGCATGTTTTGGTAGGACCAGGAGTGGATTTGAACCTCTCGTTGATCCAGCTTGATGTGCGCCAGTAGAACTTGTGTGATCTCTGACTGAGCCGTCAGCCAGGCGTATGCGGACGCATGCATCTTGCAGGTTGGAGTTGTTGTTTAGTTGTCGGGCCAGGTTGTCGCTGACGAAACTTCGGGATGCCCCGGTGTCGATGGTGGCCTGCCGTTTGTCCTCCCTATTGTCACTATCGCCACTATGCGGCCGTCGTTCACGTGTGTAGTGGGTTGCTTAGTCGCGGGTCTGGGGAGGCGTCGTTTTCGGCTGATCCCGTGTCAGTCGAGGACGCGTGTCGTTTCCCGACGCGGCTTGGCGGCAACAGTCGACGGCCTGAGTGCCGCGCTTTCCAACATTCCCAGCAGAATAGGATCGGAAGCGTTGGTGCAGCCGTAGGCGGTGTGTGTCAGCTTGACCACATATATGACATAGGCTGCGCGTGGGGTTGGCAATGGGAGTGGTGGATCATCTGATGGGCGACGTCTTGTCTTGTGTAAACATTTTGATTCGGATGACTGTCTGCGCGGTGTGGCTGCTGAATCCCAATGGGGTCTGCGAAAAGGGTGTTCGGTAGGAGTCACTCTCTCTGCGGTCTGGATGCCTGTACGCCCTGGTGTCTCTTGGGTGGGTTTCGTATGGGTGCGGGGCCGCCAGCGCTGCTCTCCGTGAATAAGTTTTTTCCGTACTCTGCCGCTAATCGGGTTAGCCAGACAAAAGTTTTTCAATTCGTCTCGTCGCAACGTATAGCTGAGTCCTTTGCAGGGCGTTGTCGTAGATCAGGTAAAGCTCCGTGTCGAGGTCGTACCGGCATGGTGCATGAGTAGCCGTAGATCTCGATGAGATAGTTTGAATGGTTCCTCCCACCGCTTGCTTGCGGCCTCGATCTGGTCGTCCAATTGGAAATACCTTGGCGGCAGGAAATATGCTGTGAAACTCCTGGCGGAATGTACCCAGTTCCTTCGGTGTCAAATTCCGAATTCCCTTGGCGAAGGCCTCCAGCCTCGTCTCGGCGGCGCTTGTAGATCCAGCCGATGCTGACGCCTGGATTGGCGATTTACTGGGCTGGTGGAAATCAACTCGCGCCGTCTTCGTAGGCTTCCATGGTGATTGACTGAGTTTTCCTCGGTACTGTTTTGTGCACTTTTTCACTCGTTTTAGCACTTGGTCACTGGGTGTGTTTACTTTCCGGGTGGCACTCGCGACTGGTTTTGTCCCGACTTGTGTTCTGTGGTTAGCTCTACTATTCTTTCTCGGTAACCGTGGTTTTTAATCCACGTAGCCCCGTGTGTTAAGGTTTTCGACGCTCCTTTAAAGTTGCCAGAAAGTCCCCTGCTCGGGCGCCACTTCTTGTGAGATACCTATCTCTGTATTGAGGCCTGGGGTCTGTCCAGGATTTTCCCTACAAGGAATTTGCGGTATGGTAGTTCGCTGGAACTTTAGGCAGGACTTGGCCGCGAGACCGAAAAGTGGAGCGTAGAGTCTGCTGGTTACCGTGTAGGTAGTTTGGTAATCGCACTTGGCGATGAAAGGGAGAAACGCTGACACCTGAGTTTTGGTGCGTGCGGTAATATGTTTCTCGTTCACCTGAGTTGTGTTGCGCTCGGCGAAGAAATGATGACACTTCCGTTGAGTTTTGTTTTGATGTTATTAAAATGGTTTTATTTGTGTTCTGTATTGCTTCTCGTGGTTCTGGTGTCGTGTAGTGGTTTCTGTATTGTTTTACTGAGGCGTGGCGTTGGTAGCCGCGGCTGATGTTTTGAAATTCGCGGGAAACTGGGGCGCGTGTGTCGATTTCGCAGAAATCGATCGGAGCGTGTGACTTGAAATTTACAGAGTCAGGTGTATGGTGTTTGTGTTGTTGGTATAGATTATATATATGATAAAGTAATCTCCAGTGCTATGAATATGAATATGTATAAGGAATGTAACGGGCCCCAGTCCAAGGGTTCACTATAACATTTCTTAGCCCATTGCGTTTCAGCCGCTCAGTTCCTGCTAATCTGCACGCTCACCATTTTCGTGTGTTTCGCTTGAGGACTTCACCAAACCATTGGATGTTCAGTTTTCAATGTTTACGGACAAGCCTTCATCGAACAGCGCGTGGTGTCTACTTGTTGTTGCCCCCGTACAGAGTCACGGGCAAGATGCGGAAGAGCAAACGACGGACACCCATCCATGTCGACACAGCTTAGGTTCCGGTGTGACACATCAGTGCGTTCATTTGAAGCTGCCTCCTGTGAGACCTCGGTCGGGGCTGCGTCTGATGGCTCCGATGCTCGCGCGTCTCGTCCTGCTGTTGAACACCTCCTGCATGCGGTGGTCGGTTGCGACTACCTTTTGATCCCTCCGTGGCCAGCTGTCTGGCCTACGGGTCTGGGGATTATCCAATCCATCAGTAGGTAATGATGCCTTCCCTGGCATCCGTGGGACATTGCATTTCTTTCCCTTTGCAGAATCTGGCCATATGTCCAATCTTCTCCAGACACGAGAAACAAACCGATGCTGCCTCACCAACTTAATTCGGTGTGTGTGGAAGAAGTATGGTTGAAATCCTTTTGCAGTCCTTGATCGTGTGGTGCCCCCTCAACAATTGGTACGATCGTTATATCGCTGCTGACCATATGACCTGTGCAAAGTACGCAGCACCCTTCGTCTGGAGTCCTTCCCCCCTGCATCTGTAATCGTACCCACCAGTTTGGGGAGGTCATTCAGCCATTCGCTCAAATGCACGACCGTTTGGTACGATCCTATTGTTGCAGCGTGCCTTAGCCCATTCCAACCTTTTGCTCAGGGGCAATCTTGGCTATCAAATCCCTCCGTCAGGGAGGTTGACCGTAGAACGCTTTGAGATTGATAATTGTGTTCCTGAATTGCAAGCAGTTGACTGCGTACGCCTCCAGTTGACTACCGGAATATCGGAATCATAGCTGATCCATTACGGCCGCAACGTTGCTCGGGTATGAGCAGCGATTTTAAATCGCGCCTTCTAGCCTTTTGGTTGTTGTCAAGAGCTGTACAGTGATATGCTGCAGTTGTCTCCGGGAACGCGAATTGGAATATTCCAATTGCCATTCCTCTGGCTGACCCTTCAAAACTCCGGAAGGTCAGGCACCTACGCGGCGTCCATCCACTTGACAGTTTTCCGGCGACGCTACCCATATGACCAAAGGGGATTGTGTGGGCATCAGAAAATGTGTTGTGGTGTTCCCCGTAGTACCTGCACACAAACCTGCTGTTCTGGCAGCACCGTGGCCGTAACACAACATGGTTTGGAGGAGTTTTAGCGTTGTGCAGTTCGCACTGGTGCGGACTTGTCGCCCAATTGCCAGATGTCCACCAATTGTGGCGGCAAGATTCCACTCAATTGGGGCGGCAACGGTTAATCTAAAGATGGCGTCTCCTAGGTAAATCTGGAAGCAGATTCTCACTCAAAAATATGGCCGTATATTTTCACACAAAATCTGCCGGTCTTTTATTCAAACATTGCGGTGTATTCTACCCAAAACCAAGCTAACGCCGTTTCCAACGGGTTTCTGTGGGGCCGTTTCTTCTTTGCCCTGCCTTTTCCAGCTCCTTCTTCTCCAAGATGGTGGCGATCCTCTGCAACGAGCAGCAACTTGGACGTTGGTGGGATTTCTGCTGTGGCCTGATCCGACAGGCTGTACAGCACCACCCCCATCAGTGTATATGTGGATCGTATTTGCAGGTCCAGGTTCGCCTCTCCTAGTCCCTTCCTCAAGCGCTCTCTATGCTTGAAAGGCATCGAGAGATAGTCACTTTGGGATGCAGTAATCTGTTTCCTCTGTAAGTTGCGGGAGTCTTGTTAAGATTCCCTGACTGGCCAACCGCAGATGTTTTTCTGGCATAAACTTGAATTCCCTCATTCTAAGAGCGGGCTATCTAGGGCTTCTGAGCTCTTCAAGTTTGCTAAGACAAGTTTTCTTTCCAGGGCTGCCCCTCCAGACCATTAACTCGAACAGCTTCCTGTCGAAGATCAGTCCAAAATTCTAGGCACTATTGCTAAAAAACTAGCGGCAATTCGCAGAATTTGGGGAGTTCGTTTCTGAACCTTGTATTTCCTGTTGAATAGTATTAGTTCCATATTACACGCTTTATAACCTAGCCGCATTTGTCTGCCCATTGTGAAAGTTTTCTGAGGGTGCTTGTCATGTAATTCGCATAGGGTCTGTGGAAACTTCCCAGAGAATGCTATAGCGAAATGATCAAGGTCCGCTACCACATGGTATTCAACAACATCTATCTCCCGCAGCGTTTCATTTACTGGTACGTTCCACAAAAGAGGCTAGAGGACTTCGCCTCTGTGGGGGGTTGCCTCTGCTGACAAACATGGTGGACGTTGACGCCTTGGGTCAGGTCGGGATGATGTTGTTGTCTTCTATGTCTCAGAAGTTGCTACCAGGTGTACCTTACAGCTGAGGAACGAATCGATGATCGCGTATAGGGCCGTTTCGGTGGATCTTCCCTCCGATAGGTATGCTGGAGAATCAGATATTGCTTTCAACAATATAGTCGCCCTAAGAGTCCCAACGCATCTCCCTTCAAGAGAAAGGACGATATACTTATGTGACTGAAATCATTGAGGGCAGTGTGCAAGGGCTTGCCTGCCTTGGGTATGAAAAACAACTTTGTCCTGGAGGCCATGTTCCCGGTATTTGTCAGTGGGAGTAAATTCGGTTGAGCCAATTTATGGTTTGTCCGGCTTGATCAGCTGGGCTGGGATGATGCCGTCCAGATCCCGCGGATTTGTAGGGTTTGAAGCTTTAGATTGCCCAGGATATATTCTCCTGACTTAAAACGTCAGAATGGAACATGTTCATGAGGCACGGGGAAGAAGGTGTGCCTGTAGGTTGGTCTGTTTTACAGCAGCCTGAAAAATGTGTTGAGGAGAAAGTTTACTGACCTTCCGGTGGTGGACGTCGTCCAGATTGATCGGCAATCTTCAGATAAGCCAAAGTTGGAGTTGAGTTAGAGAGTACTTTGCCTAAGCGCGAAGCTTCGGAGTTTCTCTCGATTTTAATTTGTCTTCCTAAGGTTCCGGAAGTGGACTAGACTTGGTATGAAAAATGAGAGAAAATAGTTTCCAGTTTCTTTTCGAGAAGGAGGTTTTTCAGGGACTCTTCAGGATACTATTTTGTTCTGTATAAGAGGTAAAGCGTGAGGTCCAGGACCTCCCTTGCGATGTTTACTTTAATAAAGGTGGATCATCCCCATGGTTTAAAATTGCCGTCTGAGTGGTCAGTAAGATGCCGAAAGGGAACTTAACCCTTTCTTATTTGTATCAGTGATTCCCCCACTGATTGTGGTGAGCGCTGGCCTCGCATCCCACAATAAAGCCGATAAGTTTTTGGACTCGTGTTCGCGATGAGCACCCGTAGGAGCGCATGTTGAGTAGGGTCCGGTAGGTCGTGACCATGTATGCTGAGCAGATCCTGAGTGATCGCTCCTGGCCTTCGAGGATCATCGTCGTTTTATCATCTTTGCTGAAGTTCGGGGAGCAAAAATAAGTGTGCCCTTTTTGAAAAGCATGTGAGGTGCATGTTTGAACTGGGATGACAGTTATGTATTGTAATATCCCTCTTATGTCCAGTTTGTTCCGGAATGAGTTCACGAGCGTGTATCGTTTTTCAGATCGCTAATAGCGGTATCACTTTATTGAATATTTTATATATTTGTTCCCACAGTTAGCTTAGCTAAAGCTGCGGTGCTACGCCATGAGCCGTCGGCAGAGCAGCTGAATTGTAAGAAATACATAATTGTATATAAGCTTATATTATAAACGCTAAAATACTGCTGCAGGGCAGAGTATTTTACGTAAACGGTCAGAGGACCGGGAGATATCTTCCCGGTCTCATTGCCCGCCAACATTCAAGTGCGATCATATTTCATTGCACTTTGAATGTGCTTGTTCTGAGTTGTGAATCCAACAACGAAGTGTCGCTACTGGGCTTATGTTTATGTACTAATGCGTTGCTTTAGTTATTGATGAGTACAGTGTACCCCGACATAAGCGCATACCACAGTATAGATTATAGTCCCAAGGATCCAGGCTCCTGAATAAGGACCGCGTCAGCTTCACCCTTGGCTGAGTGGAGCAGTAAGGCCCAAGTAATGCTGCCCTAAAATGGTGGATGTTTATAGCGCAGGAGTAATCAGTGATATTCTTAAAGTTTCCACACAGGCTACGACCGACACCTCGGGTTGGCTACCCGCTTCCGGGACCTCTAACTCAAGGTCAATGTCTGGTTGGAGCCATGTACGGGACTAAGGTCACCTTCCTGTAGGCCAAACCCGGCCACCGGCCTCCGATTTCCCAGGTCACAAGGCGCTTACCAGCTGCTATTACGCGCAGCCACCCCGATAACCGGTCTGCCCCCGGTGCCCACCGACGTGGTGGGCCTGATTGGCTTATCGGAGCCCTCCTCGAAGCGCTTTCTTCTAGAAGACAAGCATTTGCCATTATGGTCTCACGAGTAGGGGTTTGTCACCCAAGGCATAGCTCGCATGCGACGGGAAGCCTGACTTAAGCTGGCGGTCAGCGGGGGTCCAGAGTTTGCATACTTGCGACCGAGCACTTCCTCTGCCATGCATCGGCGTATACTGACTAAAATAGGGATTTTGGGGTAAGACTTTTCTTCCCTCCGCCCAACTACCATTACCCAGCATCCATGGCAGAGACTTGACTGTTCCAAGACCTGTTACCAGCTGTTACATCACGAGGAGAGTATAGTCGCACTTCCATCAGTGTGTGTACAGTTAGTGCGGGTGTCAGTCCGCTCATGATCGCACTGTGTCCTATAACCGGGAACATTGCGGCATCGGGTGAAGGCAAAACCTAGCCCGAGGCACCCCTATCCCCGTCAAAGTTTACAGTAATTGCGTGACAGCCCGTCATTCGTAATTCAAAACAGATGTTATAAAATATTTAAATTGTAAACTGATAAAATATTTTAAAATTCCACATAAATAAAAATCTCACATATAGACTGACTGACTTCGGGTATAACGGAAGTGTCGCGGTAGCTGCGACTCACAACTTTCCCTATCGTCTCTTTGTTCAATGCTTTTAATATCTCATAATTTATCTGATCGAAATTTCCAGCTGTTTTCTAGTTTCGACAAGAACGTTTTCAAGATCTATACTATAGTGAATTCTGATTCTCGTTATTTTGGGAATTGTAAAATCGGTGATTTGGTTTCAAACCGGTATTTGCTTATTTAAGCATTTCTGAAACGCACCCCGTTGTTAAGCGTTTTAATAGCATATTGGTAGTTTAAGCCTTTAAGTAAAGAGTCTGTTAATCTCAATTGAACTACAATTTTATGTATTTTATTTTATTTTATGTTTAATAAGAAAGCCGCAGTACGCGTTTGTTTTTAGTTAGACAATCAAACGAAAGCGATGATGATTAGGTCTAGACTAAGAATGCAGAGCCATGGGTTAGGAACCCATATGCCCTATAGTGGGTCTTAGGGAGAGCGTGAGAGCACCATAGTGTAGCTTGGCGCGGTTTTAAAGCCGAACATGAGCGGAAGAGAGTTGCCTAGACGTAGCAGGTGCACAAGTAAGATGAACGAAACAGAGACATAAATGACAAACTGTCCGCTGTCATGCTATGCTGCCTGACCCAACACCCGTCTTTTCTGATAGAGTTATTCCAGTGTTTCTGATTTCCAGTCCTTAAGATTTGTTGAGAAACCTAGTTGCATCCCTTCTGTTTTTTTGAATTGATTTTGATTCCTGTTAGTTTACAGGTAGAGCAAAGTTTTTTTTCCAAGTTTTCCAAAAAATTTGCCTAGACTTTCGTCCCATCATAACTTTGGCAATTTCCACCTTTTTATACGTAGTTTCTTTTTATTCCACTAACCATACTTCTGGCTAGAAGTATTCTGGCTTTTAATATATCCATCTATCACGATCTGCCCTAGTAATAATCTTTTTGAATACAAACTTTTGACTGTACCCTCAAAATACTAGGATAATGACGACTTTTGTGACCACTTGTGTTTTTGATTCCCTTTACAAAAGTCAAGTCCAATACTAAACTTGTAGTAGAGTCTATGTTTCTCCTGTAGGTTAGGTTAGGTTAAGAAACAGTCGGGGGCGACAAATTAATTCGGCGTTTATTGCGGGTAGAGGGTTTATAATTAAAGTTGAATTGGCTGCCGCGGGCTGGGTTCGTTTGGTGAAGAGCGAGTGTTTAGCCATAGCTAGACCTGGCAGAGCCCATGGTGGGAGCCGAGGATCGCGTTCAAGAGCGCAAGAGGAACGGCAAAGGAGGGGAG
>CM019042.1:32096939-32113226 GCA_009664405.1 Drosophila bifasciata
TGGTGCTAAAATTGGTTAGCCAAACACGCTGCATGAATACACTATAAACTGTTTATTATGTCGAATATGTGCTAGACAAGCCATTTGGGGATGCGACTCTCGGGAATAAAGTAGGCTAGCCGATACCGGACACCCAGGGACCCTGATACTATTTCTCTAGGCTTCAGGATCATGGTAGGGTGGGCGTGGCATAATTTAGTGCCAGCAGAACAGAGATGTCCGAAACGTTGGTAGGTCCTTCTCCTTTCCTCTTCTATACTATCTCTTCTACTATTATTTCCAGTTTACCGTGTACTTTTCCCATTATTTCCTTTTCTTCCCCCCCAAGACCAGTACGCGAAATTAATTAAATAATACCGATAGGAGCGAAGCAAATAAACTGAACGGCTACCCTCCGAGCCCATACCCATATCTGACCAGAAACTAGCCGTAGAAGCAAGCGCGTACTCTGTTCCAGTTGACGACCACCAGCTTCATTGCCCGAAGATTTTGTTCGTTAATCGTTACAAGGTTAGGTTAGGTTTATAGGCTGCTCCACCTAAGTCGAGGTCACTCGGGAGGCAAGAATTGCCCATTGTGATGCCACACACCGTCATATGGGATTACGTACGGCGCCTAGGGAGGTTTCGTGAACCATCCGAGGCTTTCAACAAAGAGCATCAGCCTCTCCAAAGGCATGTTTGCCAGGCTATCTGTCCCGTGAAAGGCGCTGCCGAGTATTCGGTGACGTGCCTTTCCATGAGTGCAGGACAGCCCACAGAGAAGATGCTGGATGCTCTATTTCCTCCCTCGTCCCTGCAGCGGCAGAAGTCATGATGGGGCAATCTGTACCTAGTGGCCATGTGGCCGATGACACAGTGCCCCGTTATAACTCCCGTCAGTGTTCGCACCCGACTCTTCCTGAAACCTAGGAGAGTCTTACTGCGTTTAGGGTCATAGTGGGGCCAGAGCGAGCGAGAGATCTCACAGTTGGGTGTTGCGTTCCACCGTCTGTCTGATCTCGTTCTAGTTTCGACCCATCATCTGCGAGATGATGTCTCGCAGCGGCCTCCGTATATCGCTGACTGCGTCCGCCAGTGGTTTGGCCGATCGATTTCTGGCACACTCGTCCGCACTCGTTGCCCGCGATGTCGGTGTGACCCGGGACCCACGTGAGTGTGATTGAGTGCGCCTGATCTGGTTTAGCGCGCCCACTGTGTCACGTACGAGTCTGCTTGTAATTTTACAGGAAACCAGGGCTTTGATAGCAGCTTTGTCAACACAGATTGCTATGTTCCTCTGATGTATCTCTAAGGTGTATATCAACTTTTGCTGCTTGCCATACTGCGTATATCTCCGCCTGAAATACACTGCACCAGTCTGGTAGTCTTAGGGATATGTTGGTTGCTAGTTTTTCAGAGAAGATTCCAGCTCCTGTCCCTTCGGCTGTCTTGACCCGTCAGTGAAGATGGAGAGCACGTTCTGCCCAAGAGCAGCGTTACGCGTCCATTCCTCTCTTTCCGGTATGTGTCCTTTAAAATTTCTTCCATGAAAACCTGAGACACAGTAGTCGCCTGTTCGCCCGTTCCACTTTCCCTCCTTACGAAGTATTGTGGCGTGGCCATAAGGCGATGGCTTGAAGAACCGCGCGGCTGAAAAGCCTCGCGGCACTTGTCTCAGCCTTGCACCCTAAGGTGGAGGTCTATGGGCTCCAGGTTTAGCATGGTGTCCAGAGCAGCCTGTGGGGTGGATCTGAGGGATCCAGTGACTCCAAGGCATGCCGTCCGCTGAACTTTCCGGAGGTTCTCGAGGTGGGATTTTGGTGTTGGCCGCTTCCCACCACACCAAGCTTCCAGAGTGTCAGAATGGGTCTTATTACCGCTGTGTACATCCCAATGGATGATGTGCGGTTGTAAGCCCCATGTCCGTCCAAAGGTCTTCCTACAGATGTAGAAAGCAGCCATTGCCTTTTTTTTCTTCCTTTTCCTCCGTGTTTCTCTTCCAAGAGAGTTTGGAGTCTAAGATGACACCAAGATACTTCGGCTTCTTTCGATAACTCATGTCGTTCCACCAATTTCTGGTAGTTTGAAGTTTGGTATCTTGTATTTTCGTGAGAACAACAACAGTTCAGTCTTTTGGGCGTTAACCCCAGACCGTTTTGGTGTGCCCAGCTCGCGGTCGTTCCCAGTGCAGATTCCAGAAGATCACTGATTGTAGGTAGGAACTTACCCGTTACCAGTATCACTAGATCATCCGCATAGGCCACAACCTTGTATCCGCTCCTCCCCAACTGAAGAAGAAGGTCGTTGAGGACTAAGTTCCACAGGAGAGGGATATAACCCCCTGCGGAGTACCCTCGTGTGACCGTCTTCCTTGAAGAGGAGGTGCCGAGACCATCGCTGATCGTTCTGCTCCTGAGAACGCTGTCCAGCCATAAGGTTACCGTCGGTGTGTGCCAATCTTGGTCAGTGTGGCCGTTATTGACTCGATCCTGACGTTGTTGAAGGCCTCTATGTCTAGGAAGGCCGCCAAAGCATATTCCTTATGGCTGAGAGAGTCTTTTTCGATACTCCCCACAACCTCGTGTAGTGCGGTCTCAACTGATCTACATTTGAGGTAGGCGTGCTGAGCTCCGCTGAACATTTTGTCTGTCGAGTTTGGTCCTTATGTGTAGATCGATCAGCCTTTCCATCGTTTTCAAACAAACATGAGGATAGACTGATTGGTCTGTAGTCCTTGGGGAGATGTGGTTTATCTTCCCGGCTTTGGGGATGAAGACCACTCTCACCTCTCTCCATGCTTGGGGAACGTACCCATTCAGAGACATCCATCGAAGATTTCTTTAGCCATGGTAGCAGGGGCAGGCAGGCTGCCTGCAACATGGCTGGTCATACACCATCCGGCCCCGGTGACTTGTAGGAACCGAAGGATTTAATGGCCCAGATAATCTTGTCTGGTGCCATAATGTCACGTATGAGATCCTCAGTGTCCTCTCCCCGGTATGGCTCAGTGTCGTTGATGTCGTTGGATTCGTCACCGGTGACATCTGAGCATCCCGGGAAGTGGGTGCTCATGAGGAGCTCTAGGGATTCCTGACTGTTTTCTGCAAAGACACCATCCTGGTTGCGGAGCAGTCCAGGTGTGGTTGGCGCCTTTGATAGCACCCGTCGAAGCCTTGAAGCCTCGGTGGTACCATCTATGGCATCGCAGAAGGCAGCCCAAGATTCCCTTTTCGCCTTCCTAAAGGTGTTCCTGTAGGTGTTAAAGCTGCGACGATATTCGTCCCAGCTTTCCTGTGTGTTTGCTACTTTTGCCCTGTTGAAGAGCCTCCTTGACTCCCTCCCCCCTTCGCTCAGCTCCCGCGTCCACCACGGGTTGCGGTTGGGCTTTGGAGGTCGGTTGATCGGGCAAGAATCAAGGGAAGGCCCCTGTAGGGCTTTTAGTGACATTCTGAGCCGCTTCCTCTAGTGCTTCCGTTTGAGGGATGTTCCTTTCCGGTGGGGAGGGTAGTGCCTTCTTTACGGGTTGCGGAGAAGCGGCTCCAGTCTGTCCGCTTGGGATTGCGGTAGGCCTTGGGCCTTTCTGTTCCACTTGATGCTGAACACTATCCTGTAGTGGTCCGAGAAGGAGCACTCACCGGACACATGCCAATCATCAATGGTTGGGGAGTCACTGTCGAGGCAAGTGTTATATCAATAACCTCTGCACGGTTCTTGTTGCGGAAGGTGGGGTGGTCTCCCCGGTTGCACACAACAAGATTTGTGGACAGAATGTACTCGAACAGCGACTCTCCTCTGGAATTTGTGCCCGTGCTTCCCCAAAGGGAGTGGTGGGCATTCGCATCGCAACCTAGGACGATGTCGAGACCCTCTTTCCGCGCTTGGTGGATTAGGGGCCCTGACATCGCCCGAGGGTGGGTCCTCTTCCTCGTACGGCAGGTATGCCGAGGCTAGGTATAGGTTTTCCCGTCCTTCCTCTCACATAGTGCCACCGTTAGGTCCGAGTGCTGTAGCTGCAAGAAAACAGAACATTAAGCTCGCTTCTTACCACGATACAGGTTCTTGGCTTACCCATGGGGTGTGGCGTGTGAGAAGGCGGTATCCGCGACCGTTCAGTCCCCGAACCCCCCCTTAACGGTTTAGGGTTCTTGGATGAGGGCCACGTCTACTGCCTACTCGTCCATAAAACCGCAGCAGGTCCGCCGATGGTATTTGGAGTGATGCAGATTAATCTGCATCACCTTCATGCTGTTCAGCGGACCTGGGGTGTCGCGGTACCATTACCGCCAGTGTGCCCATACCAAAAGATATGCGGCAGTCCTTTTCAAGGAGTTTGGCAAGGTTTTTCTTGACCAATACTGATCCAGAGTTCCTTGCCGTTCCCTTGTCTCGCGCTATCGCCAGTGTGATGGTCCAGTCCGACGTTCCCAGGATCCGGTTCTGTGCCTTGATCAGGACAAGTGTGTCCTCATCCGCCTTGATTGGGGGAGGAATCCACACCTTCATAATCGTTCTCCTGGGAATCTCATCGATGGGGACCACGTAGAGAGCCGCTCCTGGCCAAAGTTCACCAAAACCTTGAACCGTGGTTTTGAGAAACTCAAGAGTTTTCTGCGTTACCACAGGCCACTGCTTTGGAATCCCTTATGGCGGTCAGGACGATTGATCATTTTCCTTGAACTCGCAGACAAACGGATTGTCTGCGCGAACAATGGCATCCTTCATGGCGGTCAGGATCTTCTGTACAGAGGGCGTTGCCTTCTACGGTACCTTGGCGCTTGCCGTGTTCTGCGGTTGAGGTGTGGTCTTCTCCCTCTGCTTCTCGGATACCTTCTTCCCCTTTCTCCCTCGCGAGTTCGCAGACGATGACGTTGAGGGTTGGTCCAACATCGTCTTCGTGCCAGCTGCTGCTGACGGTGAAGACGATGGCTTGGGGTCCTCTGCCACCGTCGCGTGTACGCTTGGGGGACTGGTCTCCGCTGGCAGGAGCGACTCCGTTCAGCCGCTCCTACCTCCGCACGTTCTGCTCGTGCTTCTTCCTAAAAGGCACCTTTCCCTCGCGGTCAGCGTTTCGGGGGGCCTTTGGCTCATACCACGAAGGTATTTCACCGATGCCCTGTATCCCGAAAGCCGTTTGCGTCGGGTTTGAGCCTCATCCTCCGTCCCAGGTAGTGGACTCGAGTCGACCTGGATGGTGGGAACCGTGACTTGCGGCTCCGCCCTCGGCAGCTCGCTATGTCCAAGGCGAGAGTCGGGCCTTGGCCAACTCTGCCTCCGACACTGAGGGGCCAGTGAAGACGAAAGCTTCCGTCGCTGGTTCCCGGTTCCAGATCCTCGATCGTCCCCTTCTGCCTGCGGATCCTCCTCTCGCTTGTGGCATTACACGAGCTGGCAGCCAAGCTCTCCACTGTCAAGTTCGGGGTTCCTGCAGTTTGCAGGATATCGACGCCGGGGCCTGCGCTCGCACCCCAATCACCGCCGGTACTGGGTCTCCGACTCCCCCTGCACCGTAACTGTTAATTCGTTAATGGACATCTTCCCATAACGTATGCGTTTTAGCCCTACCGCCAGGGTGAAACTACTTTTGGCTTCGGTACTCGCCTTTGACCTGCCCGGCTTGGGTGGCCCTTCTGGCAGCATGTGCTGCCGCCGGTATAGCTCTCGGGGTCCTTACGCTTTACTAAGCCCCCTCATCACGGCAAGATGGTAGTTCGCCGAGGGGAAAAAAACAATGTCCAGACCATTTCATTTGGACCGGCGGACGCGATATGAGTCACGAGCTGTGGCTTCAAGGAGCCGTGAAATGATGTCCAACAATTGCAAATGAACGTCATTATATAGAAAAATCTACAAGGTGTTCAGTTTGCGTACAATAATTTCACCGAATACCCTTCTCATAGGCTAATTATAATTGGTCCCATGAAAGACCGTTGTCAGACATATAAATTTAAAGGTGAAGCAGATGGGATGTGCTGTATGAGTAGTAATGTGAAGTTGCCTGAATTGGGGAGCCCACCACAACCATTGAGCACATTACTTGATGGTTTTACAAATGAGTTTAATCATTTTTTGAAGAATATACGAAAGGATAATTCGAATTTTCAAATGACATCTTCTGGCTCCACAAATATCATAATAGACAACTTCATGCCAACGCTTAAGGTAATAAAGTAGTTTTGTTTATGCGAATTTAACGTTTTACTCATTCTTTCGTATATTTTATTTAAATTCAAGGTAAAATGTATGGATCGAGCTGACTCTTTGTTACCATTCGACAACGCAGTAAAAGGGTATATTGTATTTGTGGTAAAAGTGGATGTGTGTAACATAGAGAAGGAATAATTTCCGACCCTATAAAGTATATATTCTTAATAAGCATCAATAGCCGTTTCGATATAGCCCTGTCTGTCCGTCCGTCTGTCCGTCTTGTTCGTCGTCCATTGCTCGAAGGCTGAAAGAGGTAGAGCAACCAAATTTTTTTTCTATACTATTGTTATATCTCGCTCCTAGAAAAATGTTTTAAAAATTCTTCCCACCCACTTCCGCCCCCAAAATGGGCGCACAACTGTGGCGTCCACACTTTTGAAGATAGCAGAAAACTAAAAAGGCAGAATCATAGAGAAAGGCCATATTTATCAGAAGCCCATATCTGAATCGGATCGGATCATTCGTATAGCCACAATAGATAAAACCATTTCGAGAAACACATTCCCTCTCTTTCGCACTCACACAAAAACGAGTCGTTTTGGTTTTTCGTATTTTGTGTAGCATGGATCTCAGAGAATATAAGAGCGAGAGCATCAAACTTTTCTTTCTAGACTCCTGTGATACCAAACCTGAACAAGTGTATTTCAAAATTTCGCCCCCGCCCCCTTCCGACCCCCACAAAAAGACGAAAGTCCACAATTTTGAAGATAGAGAAAAACGAAAAATGCAGTATAGTAGGGAATATCTACCAGATTCCCGAATTTGGTCCAGATCGGATCATTATTATAGCCACAATGATAAAATTAATTTTTAGCAGCGATTTGCCCCGCCCCTTGCAGCGTAAGTCATTTTAGGGGTTGATAGCCGATCCGATCCGATTCACACTCACACACTGCTCACGCGCTTTTCTCGTGCTGTGTACGTGTGTTGTTGTTGATGTAGATGTAGATGACAGATGCAGCAAAACAAATGTAAAATGTAAGAACTGATACAACTGATTCTACATAAATCACATGTGTACTGACTGAGTTCGGGTATAAAAGTAGAGTAGCGTTTACAGCGACTCCGTACGTTCTTTCTCGTTGAAAATATATTTTATCGGGAAATCGGAAGTCGAATCTGATCGTAGGTGTGGCATTATTACCACCACGCGGAGAAAAATTATTTTCGATTTGCAAGATATGTTCCATGAGCACAACGAATTGGTTCAGTTATTCAAAACGTCGCTGGATCGAATGCCATCGGACGATCATAACATTTTTATTCGAGCTGATAAAACACTTGGCCAACATTCAAAGGCGTTTTAATGCACAAACAGTTGACGAAGTGGCAATAGTCATAGTTGGTGACCAATTTAATAATTGTGATATTGTGCTTCATCGTAGAAATGAGCAACTTGACCGTGTATCGAAGACTCATAGCTGTTATGATGCACTACAATATCCGATATTGTTTTGGACATATAAATGATAAATCCAGTAAACGGTAAATTGATAAATAAATTATCATTGATTTTTATTTATATTGAAATTGAATTTAATTCAATTGTAGGTCGAGAAGGAACAATAAAAGTTAGTGCTATGAATTATCACGCATGCTGTAGATACGGCACAATCAAGACAAGCACATTTTGAGTTGTACAGCACTTTTCCACCAGTATATTGTTGATAATATTCCCTGTGTGGTTGAAGGAAATGCTCCAAACGTTTTCCAAAAATGTTCTCTCCGATCTTACAGTGACGGGCAACGATGGATATTCCGAATATTAGCATCGTTCAACTGAAGATAATCGCCATTCGGTAAGTTATAGAGTTCAAAATCAAGATTTGGAGATTGATTATCGTTGGGTTGTGCCATATTCACCGTAATTATCTACGATTTTTAAAAGCGCACACAAACGTAGAGGTCTGTAATTCAGTTCGTGCTATTAAATACATTTTGCAAATACATCAACAAAGGAAGTGATATGGCTGTTTGATCAGTGGCTACTGTTACCGATGAAAACACTCAATTTCAAATGGGCAGATACATTAGTTCAAATAAAGCAGTATGGCGAATATTATCATTCCCGATCCATGATAGGCATCCAACTGGTTTTTTTATTTACCGTTTCCTTTTGAAAACGGTCGAATTTTTTGATTGCCTCGGAAATGCAATGCGAAGAGCTGCGCAACCGTGTTGGTGGTTGCATTCTAACTGCATTTTTGCGTTATATCAAGCAGATGATTTTGCGAAATCATTGCTTTACGCTGAAGTACCCCAATATTATATATGGAATAATTCGTCAAACGTTTTTTCAAAGGCGAAGACGCGGAGAAGCCGTTTATGGTCAGCCAATATTGTTTCACTAAGATGCGATAGGACGAATTTATGCAGTTCATCCTAATAATCAAGAGTGTTATTATTTGCGATTGTTGATAATAAATTTTCGTGGACCAACATCACCAACAACTGTTGATAAAGAATTGTGTGGGACGTATCGCGAAGCATGCGAACGATTGAATTTGCTTGAGAATGACATGCATTGAGTCATCAAGTCCACATCGAATTCGGACACTTTTCGCAATTATTACAGCCACCTACAAAATCCAGCAAAGCCGACTGAATTGTGACAAAAACATCAAAATCATGTCAGTGGCTTTTTCTACATCGATTGCGCAGGCAAACGGGTGATATAAGGACTATACGCCGGAAATTTACAACGAAGCATTAATCGCTGTTGAAGCGTTGTGCTTGGTGATGGCAATCAAAGCTTTAGCTAATTAAGTTTGACAGCGCCTAATTGTGAAAATACACAACCTTTTAACAAACACCTGGAGAATGAACAGTATGATCATGCCGAGCTTAATGCGTTTGTGCAAAACAATGAGCCAAGGTTAAATATCAATCAAAGATCGGCTTACGACCAAATATTGCGAGCTATCGAAGAACAACGTTCAACGTTGAAAGATATTCAACGTGATTGTGGTGAATTATATTGTTAGCAGGTGATTTCAGACAAACATTGCCTGTAGTCAAACTTGGAACTGCTGCTGATGAAATTAATGCGTGTTTAAAACATTTTATTTCTGGAGCTTTGTGAAAACACTTAGAATTGACTAAAAATTAAGTGTTCAATTGCAAAACGATGCTTCAGCAGATTTGTTTACCAGTCAACTGTTAGACATTGGTAATGGCATATATCCCGTTGACAATTCTGGCTTTATAACGCTGCCAAATAATATTTGCACTTTTGTGTCATCGAAGGAATACTTTATTCGGAGTGTGTTTCCAAATATTGTACAAAGTAATAGAAACCATGACTGGTTGAGGGATAGAGTAATTTTGGCCGGAACAAATAAAAGATGTTAATGAGATCAACGCATAAACGTATAGGTCGATTGATACAATTATCAACGAAGATGATGTTGTAAATTAACAGAGCTAGCAAATAACAGTTGACCGTTTCATTGCAGTCAAAAACTTGTTTTGCGCACCTGAATTTGCAAAAGTCAGACAAGAACCGTTCACCAGTGTCTCTTGAACGAACGGTCTGTGCTCAACCAAAACCAATTTCGTGTTTCATTTTTCAATTGCTCATTAATGACCGTTTTGCGAAGAGCGAAGAAAATAAAATAATTTTGCATTTGTATGAGTGTACATACATATATGCGAATAATCAGTTTACTTGTAAAACCATGTTTGTTTTTGTGGATTTAATTGCGTTTGGAGTGTTTTAATTTTTTGTAAAGATGGGTCGCGATCACAACTAAAAAAGTGCAGTTTTTAATTTAATTGCAAAACATGCGGAAGTATTTAATGAATTCGAGATTGACGACGACAAAGTTCAACAAAATAAAAAAAGAAAAATTTCATATGAAACCAGTGAAGCATCAATCGTCTCTTCAATTATAAAGATTGTGACCACCGATGGAAAGCCAATTTTTTATTTCTGGATAGCGAAGGGTTTCGACAGATATTAAACCCAATTTATAACGCGTTTCGATGAATCCCATAACAACTTAAATGTTATGGAATATGTGACTGTCAAAGAGCAGACCATTAAAGAAAATATAAAAGCGCTTGTCAAGGGAATGCTTGTATCACTGAAAATAGATTTTGCCACTAGAATGGACCAGGCTATTTTGGGCGTGAATTTACAAATGATACAAATCTAGTATGTCTAAAGCTGAGATCGTCATCAAGACTTTAGGCATGATACAGCTTCGTCGGTCGCACACAGGAATTTACATCATGGAAAAAGTTATGCAGATCATAAATGACTACGGAATAACCCTCGATCAAGTTTTCAGGTAAAAATCTTAATTGCAAAATATATTTAAAAAAGCCTGTTACTGAAAACCTAAAACTATAACCACAGCATTACATCGGATAATGGAAAAAACATGATAAAAGCCATTCAAATTTTAAATGATGATTCGGAGATTCTTTTGACGATAACACTCACGATGACATTAACGGTGAAAAATGTGATGGAAAAAACTCGATTCCATAGAGTTGGCGAATATTCAACTTGTAAGGTGTGCTGCGCACTCTCTTCAACTGTGCGTATTCGACATCAACAAGCTAGACGAGATCATCAAAAAAGTTTCATCATGTCACAAAATTTGTAAATTATTGCGTACAGAAACGAATAGGTAAGTGAAATCTTAAGATTTTTTTTAATATTATTTTAAATGTTTAAAAATATTCAATCGAGCAGACGTTGGTTGAACGAGGGCAAAAACGTACCATGTCTCGATGTTGTTACGAGATGGAACTCTACATATTTAATGACATTAAATTTTTTTTAGATTTAAAAAGAGTTCCTTTCTGTGCACCCTAGCATAAGTATTGATGCGGACTGGGATTGGATGGAGGTATATATTGACGCGTTCAATGACACATACGAAGCAACCTTAAAGTTGCAGGATACAAAATTAGTATACAGCGGATTCTTCATAATATGGATGGAGCTTAAAAAGCGCGAGAACAGCCCAAAATTATATTAAAAACGAGAAAAACGTACGGAGTCGCTGTGGCGCGACTCTTTTTTTTATACCCGTACTCAGTCAGTACACATGTGATTTATGTGGAATCTTCAAATGTTTTATCAGTTTTACATTACATTCATTTTTGATGCATCTGTCATCTATAGTACATCTTACATTCAACAACACACGTACACTGCACGAGACAGAGCGTGCGAGTGTGAGTGTGAGAGAATCTCAGCAGATATCAACCACCATAATAAATGTATATTTTGTTATGGTTGTAGGGGTGAGGCAGTACGCTGCTGAAAATTCATTTGATCATTGTGGCTTCAATAATAATTCGATCTGAACCAAATTCGGGAATCTGGTAGATACGGTCATTTTCTACAATACTGCATGGTTTTTCTATCTTAAAAATTGTGGATTTTTCGTCTTTTTTGGGGCGGGGCGAAATTTTGAAATACACTTGTTCAGGTTTGGTATCACAGGAGTCTTGGCCAAAAGTTTGGTTGCTCTAGCTCTTATAGTCTCTGAGATCCAGGCGACACAAAAAAACAAAAAACCAAATCGACTCGGATTTTGTGTGAGTGCGAAAGAGAGGGAGCGTTTTTTTTTTTCGTATATTTTCCTCTATTGTGGCTATATTAATGATCCGATCCGATTCAGATTTTGGGCCCCTGATAGATATGGGCTGTCTCTATGATTCTGCATTTTTAGTTGTTTGTTATTTTCAAAATTGTGGCCGTCACAGATGTGCGCTCTTTGTGGGGGCGGATGTAGGCGGGGGCGAAATTTTGAAACATTTTTCTAGGAGTGAGATATCACATCAAACTGGATAAAAGTTTTTGAAATTTGCTCTAACTCTTATAGCCTTCGAGCAATGGGCTACAAACAAGACGGACGGACAGACGGACGGACAGACAGGGCTATATCGACTCGGCTATTGATGCTGATCAAGAATATATATACTTTATAGGGTCGGAAATTATTCCTTCTCTATGTTAAACACATTTTTACCATTAAATACAATATACCCTCTTACTCTTCGAGTACGGGTATAAAAAATTACTAGGACAGATCAAAATTCGAGAATGTAAGTTACTTGAAAATGATGCGATGTTAGCTGCAATCTACATTGATCCACGCGTTAATTACATCTTAAATGACCAGCAAAAAATGCTTAGCAAAGCAAAATCTAAAAAAAAAAATATCATTCCGTTTATTCGAGCTTAAAGCAAGTAAGGTTACGTGTGTTTGAAGTTAATTGTTTTTAACAAAGTATATTGTCCATGTCAAAAACTCACACTTGTACTAAACTAACATTGCAAAAAATATGTTCTAATTTCGTTATGTTATTTTAGATGCATTCCCAACACAAAGTGCGCCATCATGCGAGGTCGATATCCAAGACCAGAAAAGGAGCTCACATCCGACGGTGATAAATGTTGTAACAAAGAAGAGTCTCTGTTTTCCGCCTATTTGGATACAGAAAATCTCCGAAATTAAAGAGCCTGCATCTAAAAACTGGTCCAAATCTATGCTGACATAGAAAATTTCGACCTAATGCATGGACGTTTGCCACTAAATGCGAACATTTTACAGTTTTACCGATATAAAGTGGGTGTCGCCCCACCTGAATGCGCTCGCACACGTTGTACTGGCTACACCGGCGACTCAGGTCCGTCGAATTTGAGAGGGATTTTTTTCAGCGCTTCATTACATTTTAAGCGAGCGACGAAGCTCTTTTAAGTGCAGAAATCTAAATTCGCTACTAGTTGTAAAGCTTAATACTGAATAAATAATAAATCTATTGTTTAGATCTAATAAAGAAGAAGAAGAAAATAAAAGTCTTTTGCATTTGTATGAGTGTATATGCGAATGATCAGTCTACTTGTAAAACCACAATTTTGCACACTCACACTTTTTAATAAAAAGGCACTGAAGTCAAAAGACCGTTTACGATGAGTCTTTCGTTTTTTCGCTCTTCTGCTGTCCGTCTTGAGCGAGCGTTCAGTTGGATCGCTCTCTAAAGTTGTTGTTGAGTGAGCATAACAGACCCTCGCAACTGAGAACAGTTAACCGAAAACCAAAAATAAAAGAGCAACGAAAAGTTCTGCCCAGAGCGAGAGCGAGAGCACACGCACATCGCACTTTTCGGTTGTGTTAGTTTTGCAGACCGCAAAAACGAAAACGGTTGATTGTTATTTGCGAGCTTTGTAAATTAAATCCAGTCGAATTTTAAAATTCATTGGATTTATTTTGATTGCCGCCATACTATTTGCAAGTAAAAGTTGGAACCACAATAATTATGCTGCGGTATCTTAATCCACCACGATTTTTTGTAACAGGACAAGACTTGATGTGAACAAATTTATGACTAATTTACTTCAAGCAACTATTTTGAATGGGAAATTTTGTGCTCAACACGTTTTTAATCCGAAAATTCCGACTGACATGCCATTTTATTTCAAACGATTACAATTTCACTTGCTTTTGCTATGACTATTAATAAATCACAAGGACAGTCGTTGCAAATTTGTGATTTAAATTTGATCATCTGGTATTTTTACATGGTCAACTGTATGTAGCGTGCTCACGAGTAGGCAAAACCTTCGGCCTTAATTATTCATACAACCGACGGTAAAAAAAAAAATATTGTTTATAACAAAGCATTGCAATAAATAAATTATGTTATCACATACAAAATTGACATTGTTTAATTTCGATGAATTCCTATATATTGATTTGTAAGCAGCGAAGCGCGCGGACTTTCTAGTAGTATATATGTATGAGCACAAGTTGAATGTGTAAACTTTTATTTTCACAGATTTAATTGATTGTATAATATTTTGTCATTCGTCTTGAGCAAAATAAACAAGTTCGATGGCTTGACACGTTCGTGTTAAAAGTGTTCAAAAAATATATATGTAATTCGCAAGCGGACAAAGTCGGACCTTTGTGATTTGTTTAATCGTTATTGTAAAAGGGAATTGACTTGGGATTTTTTGCATATCATAGCTAAAAAGAGGACACAAAAGCGGAAGAATTCAAAATTATAATTTGATTTGGTTTTTTTCCGAGTGCAGCCCGGTAGTTTAAATACTATCTGAACGACATTTTGCATACATACAGTTTTATTTATTTAGAAAAATTTTCCAAATTGTGCCAAAAGAGCGGGCAAATCAAAGTTCTGAGTATAGCAAGGCAATGTGCACTTGCACCAGAGCAGTTTGTTAATTTTTTCTGAGCTTTTGGATAAGTTTTCTGTTCAAATGAGTCTTCAGTTCGTTCGAAGCCTAAGTACTAGGCTTGTGTTTTTAGACTTAGGGTAATAATTTTCGATAGGGTAACAACTTTAAATTATGAATTAATTTCCGTTAATTTTCCAATTCCTTTTGAAATAGTGCACGTTGTTTTAAAATAATGACTGTGATAGCAAAAGTAATTTTAAATTATATTTATTTGAATATACTTTTTACCATGTCTGATCATTCCAATGTCCAGGTCCCGCATTTGAATGCTATTAAATCTTGATTATTCCCGTAATTTTCAATTATATTTTCAACAGACGTCCAAGAATCTTGAATGTCATCATAATTTTAAAGATTGCCGTAAGCCCTCACTGCAGAAAAATTTGGTTGAATGCCGGCATATATTTGATAAACAGGCCAGCTACATGAATAAAACCATTGGTTTACCAGTATTATTTAAAAATTTTCCGAACGTGGAATAGCCTAAGTCCATTTCTAGTGGCAAAAGAATAGCAACCATCTAATTTAACATAATCAACGTTCCATCAGCAAACTGAAATTCATCATTTTGTTCATACCCAATGAACCTGGATATCCAGCGTAAAAGTAAAGTTACCATAATCCTCATAGATTCCAAATTTCAGGCCTCTTGAATGAATCTAAACAACAAAAAAAGATACAAAAAATGTTTATATTTTTATTTTTACATATTCAGTTTTTTTTATACCCGTTTTTCATCATTGCTCGAATGCTATTAGACTAGATAAATAACATTTTTTCCAGACTGATGTAATATCCCACTCCTAGAAAAGTGTTTAAAAATTTCGCCCCGCCCTTCCGCCCCAACACAAAGGGCGCAACATCTGTGGCGTCCACAATTTTGAAAAAAACTAAAATGCAGTATCATACAGAAAGACCATATCTAGAAGGGGGCTCAAATCTGAATCGGATCGGATCATAATATAGCCACAATAGAGAAAAAAATACGAAAAAACTTCGCTCCCTCTCGCTTGCACTTACACAAAAACGAGTGGATTTGGGTTTTTCGTATAAATGAACGCCTGGATCTGAGAGACTATCAGAGCTAGAGAAACCAAACTTTCTGTCAAGACTCCTGTGATACCAAACTTGAACAAGTGCATTTCAAAATTTCGCCCCCGCCCACTTCCGCCCACACAAAAGACGAAAATACACAATTTTGAAGATACAGAAAACGAAAAATGCATAATCGTAGGGAATGATCATATCTACTCACCACTTTTTATACCCGTACTCGAAGAGTAAAAGGGTATATTGTATTTGTGCTAATTGCTGTCTGTCCGTCTCTCCGTCTGTCCGTCTTGTTTGTCGCCCATTGCTCGGAGGCTATAAGAGCTAGAGGGACCAAATCTTTTTCCAAACTGATGTGATATCTCACCCTAGAAAAATGTTTCAAAATTTCGCCCTCGCCCACTTGCGCCCCCACAAAGGGCGCACATCTGTGGCGTCCACAATTTTAAAGATAGCAGAAAGCGAAAAATGCAGAATCATAGAGACAGCCCATATCTATCAGGGGCCCAAATCTGAATCGGATCGGATCATTAATATAGCCACAATAGAGGCAAATGTACGAAAAAAAACTTCGCTCCATTTCTTTCTGCACTCACACAAAAACGAGACGATTTGGTTTTTTTTGTATTTTGTGTCGCCTGGATCTCAGAGACTATAAGAGCTAGAGCAACCAAACTTTTGGCCAAGACTCCTGTGATACCAAACCTGAACAAGTGTATTTCATTTTGCCACGCCCACTCCCGCCCCCCAAAATACGAAAATCCACAATTTTCAAGATAGAAAAAAAAAAAAATGCAGTATTGTAGAAAATGACCATTTCTACCAGAT
>CM019042.1:32113526-32274345 GCA_009664405.1 Drosophila bifasciata
ACAGTTCAAGCACAGCTGCCTTTTTTTTTATCACCAACTAGCCCGCGCATCCACGGTCATCTGTAGGAAGTGCGGACCGGATGGTTCTCTTTAGAGCAGAGATCACAGGTTCTTCTCTTTGGACTCACTTGTGTCTGGAAGGAGTGAAACTTCCTAGGCACGGGACTCCCCTGAGACCGGAACGGGTTGGAGTTGTTTCTGGAGGGCTGCGGATTCAGGGGTACCTTTGGACGATGGTGGGGTCGGATGGCGTTTGGAAGTGGCGCTGAGAGAGGAAGGCGTCGATTTCCGCCCATGGAGGGACCTCTTTTCTTGTCGGTGACGGATGCTTCCCCAGGGACCGGTCAACTTCGGCAACTTGGAGGCACAGATAGTCACAAGGAGGCTATCCCAGTTGTCCCGTGCAAACCTTGGGTGAGCAAGAGCGGTGAGGACCCCTTGCATCGTGCTTTGAAGCTCTTTCAAAGCTCGGCTGGTCTCGGACTCGACGCGTGGCAGAAAGAGCAGAATATTGATCTGGTTGGTCACCAGGAGCCGTATATTTTCATATCGGTTTCGGAGGGCCGACCATGCCGACTCGAAAGGGGGTACGGTAGGACTCACCTTCTCTGCGGTCTGGGTGCCTTGCCTTGGTGTCTCTTGGTGGGATTTGCATGGGTGCGGGAGTCGTTGCGTGCTTCCTCTTGTGAATAAGCTCGTACTCTGCCGCTAATCGAGTTAGTTGTGACAAGCTTTCCAATTCGTCTCGTCGCACATATATAGCTGGATTCCTGGCAAAGCGTTGTCGTAGATTCTGTACTGCTGTTTAACCGGATCGTACCCGGCATGGTGCATGCGTAGGCGTATCTCGATAGAGGTAATCTTTGATCGGTTCTCTCTCCGCTTGCTTGCGGCCCCGGATCTGGTCGTCAAATTGTTCGAAATACCTTGGCGGCAGAAAATACGACAGAAATTCCTGGTGGAAGTATCCCCAGGAGCTACGCTGTAGTGGGCTGGTACGGTACCAACGGCTAGACCGGTCGGTGAGTAGCTCGGCCATGGCCAGGCAGCTGGTTGGTGTACACTCCATACGAGCTTGCGCGTTCCTCGAGTAGTTCAGAAATGATATTGGGTCATTTTCTCCGCTGAACTGGATGCCCCATCCGCGGATGCGTTCCGCGGTTCGTGCGTTCCTGCGGTTGTAGTCGGGCCCGTCTATGTGTGGGTCGATCGCTGGCACAATTCTCTGCGTGGGTGAGCGGCAAGTTTCCGTGGTTGGCGGCCTGGGAGATCATCGACCGTTAAGGCTGGTGGTCGGGGCTCGTTCTCAGCCCTTGTGGGGATTTGTAAGCTGGTTTTGGGTCCTGCCCCTGGGTGCCTGATGGACCCGGGGTGGTGGGCAGCGGGGACTTGGGCGTCTGGCTAGTCGGGCGTATTTCCGCTCAAGTTCCGCCAGGCGAACCCAATGACTCGGCGGGAGTGGTCCGGCGACTAGTATGGCAAAGTTCCTACGCATCTCGTCGACAGTTCCTTCACCGCTGAATCAAATTCCTTGGCGAAAGCCTCCAGATCTCTCGAAGACAATTGTAAATCCAGCCGATGCTGACGCCTGGGTTAGTGGTTTTCTCTACGGCGTGGGTTCGCTGCCTGAGTCCTCTCGTGGGATTCCATGGTGTTTGTGTTGCTTCTGTGGTGTTTTTGGGCACTTTTCACTGTTTTAGCACTTGGTCACTGCGTATACTTTCCCGGTGGCACTCGCGACTGAATTCGGGTGGGTGCGCGGATTTGGTTTTTGTACCGGACTTGTGTTCTGTGGTTATCTCTACTTTTTTCTTTCTCGGTGGCCGTGGGTCTTTTAGTCCACGTATCCCCGTGTTAAGGTTTTTCTCTTTAAGTTTCCTTAAAGTTGCCAGAAAGTCGGCTTTGAAATCTCCTTAAAGTTGCCAGTAAAATCCCTGCTCGGGCGCCACTTGTAGGATACCTATCCCAGGCTGAGGTAGGCTCAGTCTGTCCAGGATTCTTTCTACAAAAAATTTGTAGAGGTGTTGGCACTTTATGGCAAGGGGGGTGGCCGTGAGACCGAAAGTGGAGCGGGCGTAGCGTCTGGTTATCGTGCGGTTAATTTTGTATTCGCACTTGGCGATGAAAGAAGCGCTGACACCTAAGTTTTTGGTGTGTGGTAATATCTTTTGTGTTACCTTACCCGCGTTCGCGCTCGGCGAAGAAATGATGACGCTTGGATTGGTTGAGTTTCGATCTTCTTTATTGCTTTTAAACGTGTTTAATATTTTCTGTGTGTGGGTTCTTGTTGTGGTCACCGCGGCGGATGGTTCGCTTGACGTTGGGTTAAACTGTTGGAGGTTGTGTGACTGCCTGTCGGAGGTTGTGTGACTGCCGTTACTGTTTAGGATGGGCGATGGACTGCCCTGATTGGTCCACGGCGCGCGCTATTTAAAGCCGGCACCTGGGGTGTGAGGCCGCTGAGTCCGCGTTGCTAACATAGCATCGCGGAACTGGGTGCAGTGTATTGGTATGTGACCTATTAGTTGCACTTTTTGCTATCGTAGCATCGCGGAACTTGAGTGTAGGTAGTGTCAAGTGTAGTGTTGCTTAGTTTTTTATGATACTAGCTATATTGTATTGTAATTGTTATGAGTCTTACATTATATTGTAATTGTGGCGGACCGTTGCGGTCCGTTACAAGTTCTTTAACATTCTTATTTTGTTAAATTCATTGATAGATTTCTTATTTTCTAGTGAAAAACTTTTCCAAACTATGACTGATCTAATTGTCGCTGATGGATATGCTTCTGCTGGTTACGAATTTATTAACATAGATGATTGCTGGTTAGAAAAACACCGCAGTCACGATGGAAAGCTATTAGCTGATCACCAAAGGTTCCCAAATGGAATAAAAAGCTTTATCTGATTATGTAAGTAGCAAAATTGCATCAATAATATACTTTGAACCTTGTGTCTTTAGTCTCTAAGGAATACAGACAGAAACTGTGTCTCAGCGAGCACCATTTAGCAAAGCTACGTTCCTGATTTTCGCGCTAGTAAATTAAATTTTCCAGACTGATGTGATATCTTACTCCTACAAATGTGTTTCAAAATTTCGCCCCCCCCCCTTCTGCCACAAAGGGCACATATCTGTGGCGTCCACAATGTTGAATAGAAAACGAAAATACAGATTCATAGAGAAAAACCCCATATCTATCAGAGACCCAAATCGTAATCGGATCGAAGCATTGGTTTACACACAATAGAGAAAATCTTTACGAGAAACATCGTTCCCTCTTGCTCGCACTCACACACCAACATGTTGACTTTGACCAGATGAGCGCCTGCATTTCAGAGATTGTAAGAGCTAGAGCAACCAAACTTTCTGTCCAAAATTCTGTGATATCACTTCAATATAAGTTTATTTCAAAAGTTCGCCCCGCACCCTTCCGCCTCTACAAAAGACGAAAGTCCATAATTGAAGATAGAAGAAAACGAGAAAGAACGTACGGAGTCGCTTCGAACGCGACTCTACTTTTATACCCGGACTCAGTCAGTACACATGTGATTTATGTGGAATTTTAAAATGTTTTATCAGTTTTTACATTTTACATTTTTTGCTACATCTGTCATCTACATCTACATGATCTACATCAGTTCTCACAACAACACACGTACACTGCACGAGGCAGCATGTTTTGAGCGCGAGTGTGCGTGTGAGAGAAGCTGCAGCAACAATCAACCCCAATAATTGACTTACTCTGCAAGAGGGTGAGGGGATTGCTGCTGAAAATTCATTTGATCATTGTGGCTACAATAATGATCCGATCTGAACCAAATTCGGGAATCTGGTAGATATGGTCATTTCCTAAGATACTGCATTTTTAGTTTTTTTCTATCTTCAAAATTGTGGATTTTCGTCTTTTGTGGCCTACATATTAATGATCCGATCCGATTCAGATTTGGGTCCCTGATAGATATGGGCTGTCTCTATGATTCTGCATTTTTAGTTTTGTTATTTTTCAAATTGTGGCCGCCACAGATGTGCGCCCTTTGTGGGGGCGGAAGTGGGCGGGGCGAAATTTTGAAACACTTTTCTAGGAGTGAGATATCACATCAGACTGGATAAAAAGTTTGGTTGCTCTAGCTCTTATAGCCTTCGAGCAATGGGCGACAAACAAGACGGACGGACGGACAGACGGACAGACGGACGGACAGACATGGCTATATCGACTCGGCTATTGATGCTGATCAAGAAATATATATACTTTATGGGGTCGGAAACGCCTCCTTCTGTGTGTTACACACATCCACTTTTACCACAAATACAATATACCCTATTACTCTTCGAGTACGGGTATAAAAAAAATGCAGAATCGTAGAGAATTGCCATATCTAACAGATTGCTGAATCTAGTTCAGATCGGATCATTATTGTAGCCACAATGGTGAAATACATTTTCAGCAGCTAGCCCGTGATGTAGATGTAGATGACAGATACAGAAAAATGTAAAATGTAAAAAATGATAGGTTAGGTTAGGTTGGGTTAGGTTTATAGGGCTGCTCCACCTAAGTCGAGGTCACTCGGAGGCAAGAATTGCCCATTGTGATGCCACACTCGTCATGGGATTACGTCCGTTGCCTAGGGAGATTTCGTGAACCATCCCGAGGCCTCAACAAAGAGCATCAGCCTCTCCAAAGGCATGTTTGCCAGGCTATCAAGTCCTCGTGAAAGGCGCTGCCGAGTATTCGGTGACGCCTTTCCATGAGTGCAGGACAGCCACAGAGAAGATGCTGGATGCTCTCTATTTCCTCCTCGTCCCTGCAGCTGCGGCAGAAGTCATGATGGGGCAATCTGTACCTAGTGGCCATGTGGCCGATGACACAGTGCCCCGTTATAACTCCCGTCAGTGTTCGCACCTGACTCTTCCTGAAACCTAGGAGAGTCTTGGTGCGTTTAGGGTCATACTGGGGCCAGAGCGAGCGAGAGATCTCACAGTTGGGTGTTGCGTTCCACCGTCTGTCTGATCTCGTTCTAGCTCGACCCATCATCTGCGAGATGATGTCTCGCAGAGGCCTCCGTATATCGCTGACTGCGTCCGCCAGTGGTTTGGCCGATCCACTTCTGGCACACTCGTCCGCACTCTCGTTGCCCGCGATGTCGGTGTGACCCGGGACCCACGTGAGTGTGATTGAGTGCGCTCCGATCTGGTTTAGCGCGTCCACTGTGTCACGTACGAGTCTGCTCGTGATTTTACAGGAAACCAGGGCTTTGATAGCAGCTTGGCTGTCAACACAGATTGCTATGTTCCTCTGAGGTATCTCTAAGGTGTATATCAACTTTGCCGCTTGCCATACTGCGTATATCTCCGCCTGAAATACACTGCACCAGTCTGGTAGTCTTAGGGATATGTTGGTTGCTAGTTCTTCAGAGAAGATTCCAGCTCCTGTCCCTTCGGCTGTCTTTGACCCGTCAGTGAAGATGAGAGCACGTTCTGCCCGAGAGCAGCGTTACGCGTCCATTCCTCTCTCTTTCCGGTATGTGTCCTTTAAAATTTCTCTTCCATGAAAACTCCGAGACACAGTAGTCGCTCCGTTCGCCCGTTCCACTTTCCCTCCTTACGAAGTATTGTGGCGTGGCCATAAGGCGATAAAAGAAGAACCGCGCGGCTGAAAGCCTCGCGGCACTTGTCTCAGCCTTGCACTTAAGGTGGAGGTCTATGGGCTCCAGGTTTAGCATGGTGTCCAGAGCAGCCTGTGGGGTGGATCTGAGGGATCCAGTGACTCCAAGGCATGCCGTCCGCTGAACTTTCCGGAGGTTCTCGAGGTGGGATTTGGTGTTGGCCGCTTCCCACCACACCAAGCTTTTCCGTATGTCAGAATGGGTCTTATTACCGCTGTGTACATCCAATGGATGATGTGCGGTTGTAAGCCCCATGTCCGTCAAAGGTCTTCCTACAGATGTAGAAAGCAGCCATTGCCTTTTTCTTCCTTTCCTCCGTGTTTCTCTTCCAAGAGAGTTTGGAGTCTAGGATGACACCAAGATACTTGGCTTCTTTCGATAACTCAAGCGTCGTTCCACCAATTGCTGGTAGTTTGAAGTTTGGTATCTTGTATTTTCGTGAGAACAACACCAGTTCTGTCTTTTGGGGGTTAACGCCCAGACCGTTTTGGTGTGCCCAGCTCGCGGTCGTTCCCAGTGCAGATTCAGAAGATCACTGATTGTAGGTAGGAACTTACCCGTTACCAGTATCACTAGATCGTCCGCATAGGCCACAACCTTGTATCCGCTCCTCCCCAACTGAAGAAGAAGGTCGTTGAGGACTAAGTTCCACAGGAGAGGGGATATAACCCCCTGCGGGTACATCGTGTGACCGTCTTCCTTGAAGAGGAGGTGCCGAGACCAGCGCTGATCGTTCTGCTCCTGAGAACGCTGTCCAGCCATAAGGTTACCGTCGGGTGTGTGCCAATCTTGGTCAGTGCGGCCGTTATTGATTCGATCCTGACGTTGTTGAAGGCTCCTCTCTATGTCTAGGAAGGCCGCCAAAGCATATTCCTTATGGCTGAGAGTCTTTTCGATACTCCCCACAACCTCGTGTAGTGCGGTCTCAACTGATCTACCTTTGAGGTAGGCGTGCTGAACTCCGCTGAACACTTGTCTGTCGAGTTTGGTCCTTATGTGTAGATCGATCAGCCTCTCCATCGTTTTCAACAAAAAGAGGATAGACTGATTGGTCTGTAGTCCTTGGGGAGATGTGGTTTTATCTTCCCGGCTTTGGGGATGAAGACCACTCTCACCTCTCTCCATGCTTGGGGAACGTACCCAATTCGGAGACATCCTTCGAAGATTTTCTTTAGCCATGGTAGCAGGGGCAGGGCAGGCTGCCTGCAACATGGCTGGTCGTACATCATCCGGCCCCGGTGACTTGTAGGGACCGAAGGATTTAATGGCCCAGATAATCTTGTCTGGTGCCATAATGTCACGTATGAGATCCTCAGTGTCCTCTCCCCGGTATGGCTCAGTGTCGATGATGTCGTTGGATTCGTCACCGGTGACATCTGAGCATCCCGGGGAAGTGGGTGCTCATGAGGGAGCTCTAGGGATTCCTGACTGTTTTCTGCAAAGACACCATCCTGGTTGCGGAGCAGTCCAGGTGTGGTTGGCGCCTTTGATAGCACCCGTCGAAGCCTTGAAGCCTCGGTGGTACCATCTATGGCATCGCAGAAGGCAGCCCAAGATTCCTTTTCGCCTTCCTACAGGTGTTCCTGTAGGTGTTAAAGCTGCGACGATATTCGTCCCAGCTTTCCTGTGTGTTGCCACTTTTGCCCTGTTGAAGAGCCTCCTTGACTCCCTCCTGACTTCGCTCAGCTCCGCGTCCACCACGGGTTGCGGTTGGACTTTGGAGGTCGGCTGATCGGGCAAGATTCAAGGAAGGCCCCCTGTAGGGCTTTAGTGACATTCTGAGCCGCTTCCTCTAGTGCTCCCGTTTGAAGGATGTTCCTTCCGGTGGGGAGGGTAGTGCCTTCTTTACGGTTGTGGAGAAGCGGCTCCAGTCTGTCCGCTTGGGATTGCGGTAGGCCTTGGGCCTTTCTCTGTTCCACTTGATGCTGAACACTATCCTGTAGTGGTCCGAGAAGGAGCACTCACCGGACACATGCCAATCATCAATGGTTAGGGAGTCACTGTCCGAGGCAAGTGTTATATCAATAACCTCTGCACGGTTCTTGTTGCGGAAGGTGGGGTGGTCTCCCCGGTTGCACACAACAAGATTTGTGGACAGAATGTACTCGAACAGCGACTCTCCTCTGGAATTTGTGCCCGTGCTTCCCCAAAGGGAGTGGTGGGCATTCGCATCGCAACCTAGGACGATGTCGAGACCCTCTTTCCGCACTTGGTGGATTGGGGGCCCTGACATCCCCGAGGGTGGGTCCTCTTCCTCGTACGCTTGGGTATGCCGAGGCTAGGTATAGGTTTTCCCGTCCTTCCTCTCACATAGTGCCACCGTTAGGTCCGGAGTGCTGTACCTGCAAGAAAACAGAACATTAAGCTCGCTTCTTACCACGATACAGGTTCTTGGCTTACCCACGGGGTGTGGCGCGAGAAGGCGGTATCCGCGACCGTTCAGTCCCCGAACCCCTCCCTTAACGGTCCAGGGTTCTTGGATGAGGGGCCACGTCTACCGCCTTCTCGTCCATAAACCGCAGCAGGTCCGCCGATGGTACAATTTGAGTGATGCAGATTAATCTGCACCACCTTCATGCTGTTCAGCGGACCTGGGGTGTCGCGGTACTACTACCGCCAGTGTGCCCATACCAAAAGATATGCGGCAGTCCTTTTCAAGGAGTTTGGCAAGGCTTTCTTGACCAATACTGATCCAGAGTTCCTTGCCGTTCCCTTGTCTCGCGCTATCGCCCGTGTGATGGTCCAGTCCGACGTTCCCAGGATCCGGTTCTGTGCCTTGATCAGGACAAGTGTGTCCTCATCCGCCTTGATTGGGGAGGAATCCACACCTTCATGATCGTTCTCCTGGGAATCTCATCGATGGGGACCACGCAAAGAGCCGCTCCTGGCCAAAGTTCACCAAAACCTTGAACCGTGGTTTTGAGAAAACTCAAGAGTTTCTGCGTTACCACAGGCCACTGCTTTGGCTCCCTTATACCACTTGATGCCCTTGAACTCGCAGACAAACGGGTTGTCTGCGCGAACAATGGCATCCTTCATAACGGTCAGGATCTCCGATTCCGCCTTCAGCCAATTACGTCCGATATTTTCCCTTCCGGGTGGCTTCGGTCGATTATGGCCGTCTGTAGCTCAGGCGGTGCTCCCAGGCTTGCCAGGATGTCCTCTGGTTTCGCCTTCTTCGGCTCCGGAGGCTCTTACGGAGTCATCCGTTCTCTGCCGCTTGAACCTTGGCTCTCGACCAGTCGGTTCCACCGTTGCCTTCTGTACAGAGGGCGTTGGTGGTACCTTGGCGCTTGCCGTGTTCTGCGGTTGAGGTGTGGTCTTCTCCCTCTGCTTCCCGGATACACCTTCTTCCCCTTTCTCCCTCGCGAGTTCGCAGACGATGACGTTGAGGGTTGGTCCAACATCGTCTTCGTGCCAGCTGCTGCTGACGGTGAAGACGATGGCTTGGGGTCCTCTGCCACCGTCGCGTGTACGCTGGGGGGATTGGTCTCCGTTGGCAGGAGCGACTCCGTTCAGCCGCTCGTACCTCCGCACGTTCTGCTCGTGCTTTTTCCTAAGGCTCCTTTCCCTCGCGGTCAGCGTTTCGAAGGTATTTCACCGAAGCCCTGTATCCCGAAAGCCGTTTGCGTCGGGTTTGAGCCTCATCCTCCGTCCGTCCAGGTAGTGGACTCGAGTCGACCTGGATGGTGGGAACCGTGACTTGCGGCTCCGCCCTCGGCAGCTCCTCGCTCTGTCCAAGGCGAGAAGGCCTTGGCCAACTCTGCCTCCGACACTGAGGGGCCAGTGAAGACGAAGCTTCCGTCGCTGGTTCCCGGTTCCAGATCCTCGATCGTCCCCTTTTGCCTGCGGATTCTCCCTCTCGCTTGTGGCATTACACGAGCTGGCAGCCAAACTCTCCACTGCCAACTCGGGGTTCCTGCAGTCGCAGGATATCGACGCCGGGGGCCTGCGCTCGCACCCCCCAATCACCGCCGGTACTGGGTCTCCGACTCCCTGCACCGTAACTGTTAATTCGTTAACGGACATTCCCATTGAACGATGCGTTTTAGCCCTACCGCCAGGGTGAAACTACTCTTGGCTTCGGCGCTCGCCCTTGACCTGCCCGGCTTGGGTGGCCCTTCTGGCAGCATGTGCTGCCGCCGGTATAGCTCTCGGGGTCCTTACGCTTACTAAGCCCCCTCATCACGGCAAGATGGTAGTTCGCCGAGGGGGAATGACAGATACAGAAAAAATGTAAAATGTAAAAAATGATAAAATATTTTAAAATTCCACATAAATCACATGTGTACTGACTGAGTACGGGTATAACAACGACAAAACACGTTCTTCTTATTCTACATGTACTTGAAAGTTAAGGGGTATATTAGATTTAGAACGAACCACGAAAGGTGAATATAGTATTGGTCAGCATCAATGGCCGAGTCCGTCCGTCTGTCCGTCTTGTTGAGCAACCAAATGTTTGTTCCAGACTCAATTTTGTCGCCTGCACCCTTTTCACCCACACAAAGGAAGAAAAGGAAGTCCACACTTCAGCTTAGGTTAGGTTAAGGCGGTAGCAGACGGGGGAGAGACCTCCCCCCCCCGCTCACTTGGTCCAGTTAGTGGACCATTGTGATGCATGGGCGTGAGCCCCTTCTCCTGGACTCAACCGTGGTAAGCAACTTAGTGCCGAGCTAAGGGCAGTCCCATCCGGTGGCCTGAATGTATTTAGACAGAGTCCCCGGTTTGGTTTCGGAAAGGTCCGAAATGTCTGTAAGGAAAGGGGCCCCGAGGAACCGTAGTCTTCGGATTCCCAGGGCCGGGCAGAGACAGAAGAAGTGGTGAACCGACTCCTCCTCCTCCTCGTCTCTCTACAACTTCTGCAGAAATCGTTTGTGAGGGTCGACAGTCTTGCAGCGTGTTTGCCGATCTGCCAGTGCCCGTGATGGCTCGGGTGACGGAGGTGCAATGTGCTCTTCTGAGTCTATAAAGCTCTTCCGAGCGCTTTTTCGAACGATTTGGCCAGATCGCTCTTGAAGTTTTGCATGTGATGGTCAGCTGCCATCGCCTGTCAGCAAATTGCTCGAATGCCTCGTGCGTTAATAGCCTGCCCGTAGCTAAAGGCATCGCTACTTGCTCCCTCTTCGGAAGGGAGAGGTACAGTAGTGCCCTGTCTAGCTAGCTCGTCGGCGGAATCGTTCCCGACAAAGTCCCTGTGTCCTGGCACCCATTTTAGGGAGAGATCTAGCTGCTTCGCGGTCACTCACACTGAGTGTCCGTTCAAAAGAAAGTTTGGAGACGATGGAAATGGCCTCCTTGATGGCTAAGACCTCTGCCTGGAACACGCTACAGTGGTCCGGAAGTCTGAAGCAGAGACTGCTGTTGAGCTCGTCGCAGAAGACGCCCCTCCCACGCGGCCGTCTAACTTAGAGCCATCAGTGTAGAAGTGGATCGCGTTTGCAGGTCCAGGTTCGCCCCTCACCCACTCCTACCTGAGTGGGTTGGATACCTGGAAAGGCGTCGAGAGGTAGTCACTTGGGATGCAGTAGTCTGTCCTCTCTGGAAGTGGCGGGAGTTTTATTAGGATTCCCGAGTGGCCAACCGTGGTGGTTTTCCACAGGTTGGATTCTCTCATTCTAAGGGCGGAGAGTGTTGCAACCTTTTTCCCCAGAAGTTCTACAGGTAGAAGGTACAACATGGTATCGAGAGATTCACTTGGGGTAGTGCGTAATCCGCCCGTTATGCATAGCTCTGCCATGCGTTGGACTCTTTTGAGTTTGTCAAGACAAGAGTTCTTGTCCAGTGCTGGCCACCAGACCACTACTCCGTAAATCAGGATTGGTCGTATGATGGCGTTGTACAGCCATGGGACTATGCACGGGGTCATGCCCCACTTTAGACCGATGGTTTTCCTGCAGGTGTAGAGGGCTAATGTTGCCTTCTTCACCCTGTCCTCTATGCTCAACTTCCAGTCGAGCTTCCTATCGAGGATAAGTCCAAGGTATTTGGCATGGTTGCCAAACTAGCGGCTCTTCGCATAGTTTCGGTGGGGTAAATGTCGGAATCTTGTATTTCCTGGTGAATAGTACAAGTTCCGTCTTATATGGGGTAGCACTTAGCCCACATTTGGCTGCCCATTGTGACAGGTTTGTGAGAATGCTTGTCATGCACTCGCATAGGGTCTGTGGAAACTGCCCAGAGAATGCTATAGCGACGTCATCCGCATACGCCACCACGCGGCATCCGCCGTTCCATCGCCTTCAGGAGGAAGGACGACAGGCTTATTGGTCTGAAATCTTTAGGGGCAGTTTGCGAGGGGCTTGCCTGCCTTGGGTATGAAGACAACTTTGGCCCGAAGCCATGTCTCCGGGATTTGTCCGTGGGAGAAAATCCCTCGTAAATCCGTTTGAGCCAATTTATGGCCCTTTGTCCGGCTTGGATCAGCTGGGCTGGGATGATGCCGTCTGGTCCCGCGGGCTTATAGGTCTTGAACTTTTTTTTATTGCCCAGGATATATTCTCCTGACTTAAAAGGCTCAGAATGGAGCCCGTGGCATTAGAAGGATGCGCTCTGTAGGTTGCCTGGGAAATGTGTACTGAGAAGGAAGCTTAGGGACTCGGAACTGGATGTCTTTCCTCAAATACCCCAAGGTTGGAGTTGATTTCGAGAGTACTTTACGTAAGCGCTAGGCTTCGGAGTTGCTCTCGATTTCGGTGCAGAACTGGCGCCATGACGCGCGTTTGGCTTTCCTGAGTTCTTTGTTGCATGATGACAGACTTGCCTTGTATTCGGTCCAGTTCTGCTCAACGTTAAGAGCTTTCGCTTTGTTAAAAAGTCTCCGTGAGGATTTCCGGAGCTCTCCCAGCGTCGGAGTCCACCATGTTGGTTTCTTCCGACCTCTGGTTTTGCCGGGTGGACAGGCTTTATCAAGCGCTGCGTTGAAGGCGTCGGAAAAACCTTTACCAGACGAGTCGTGGTCACCCATGAGATATCTTCCCTAGGTGGGGTCGTAGGGAGAGTTTGGACTTGGAGAGTTTGGGCTGGACTCGGTATGGTGAACGTGAAGACAGTTTCACGTACCTGTGGTCGAGAAGGAGTGTTCTTCGAGGACTCTCCAGGATACTATGTTATCCTGTAGCGTATGAGAGGCAAGCGTGAGGTCCAGGACCTCCTTGCGGTTTTTAATAATGAATTCTTCTTAATTCTTAATTATGTAGGTTTATCTGCAGGAGTATCAGGGACATTCCTGAGACTCGCCTCGACGTCGCTCTCCGGGGAGTCGTCGTCCTCCCCGACGTAGATGCGTCCGGAGACCTTTGGCCAGGTCGCTTGCGTCGGACTCGTAGCGATCCAGGATATCGTCCGATATCCGTGTCCGTGTCCGACGCCTCGGGTTGGCTCCCCACTCCCAGGACGTCAAGCTCGAAGTCTGGCTGGGCCCCCGCTTGCCTTCCCTTGGAGTCCTTTTTGTAGGGGACTATGGTCACCTTACGGTAACCATAGTCCACTTCTACTGCCGACTCTCCTAGGAGCTCCAGCAAATCCTCGTTTAGGACGAGGATAATCTGTCGCCTCTGTCCTGCGACCTCCCTCGACCTTGGCCACCTTCCAATCGGCTGTAGGAAGGTGGGGGTTGCGAACCTGCAGAACTTTGCGAATTTTCTCCGGCTCTGCAGGTTTAACCGACACCACCGCTCGGGCCCTCGGTCTGCTTGGGACGTCTTCCCAGCGTACGGCCTTCAGTTGGATCCCGGATAAACTTACTCGGGCGCCGCCACCGCCTTCATGTAGAGGGCCGCCGAGCGTGCATCTTGGCAGGCGATGGTATCACCGTGCCCTGATGCCACCGGGCGTCCTCACATTTGGGCGGGGGTCCACCGTTCTCGGCAAGCTCCTCCAGAAAGCGGTCCTGGAGCTCTGCCTCTACCAGATGCCACTTGTCGCGGGGACATTACCATCCTTAGCGCCCCTGTCTAACGCCAATTAGGGTTTTGCCCTCGCCACCTCCGCAAAAGACCTGTTGGTCACGTGCGTCTTCGCCCGCTTGGCTTGCTCTGCTTGGCCTGGCTGGGTGGCGTTGTCTTCCGCCGAGCGTTGCCGCTTGTTTGGGGGCTTGGCTGCTCCCTTTCCGGCTTTGACTGGTTGGAAGTCTGGGATGATTGAGCTGGCCTAAAGCCTCTGCTCCATCCCCTTCGAAGATGCCATATACTCCGGATCCTCATTAGCCAATATGAAGGCAGCACGCCTCATGTCCTGGTAGAACGGCTTCCTTCCCTGGCTTGCGGAACCGCCACCTGCCGAGGTTGACGGTGATTCCTCGGTCACGAGGCGCTTACCAGCCGTGATTACGCTCTGTTTGTCAGGCACCCCGATGACCGGTTGGACTCCGGTGCCCCCCGACGTGGATGGGCCCGACTGAGTCTCTTCCACGTCTTCTTAGGACCTAGTTTCCCACGCGTTGATGTAGTGGGATGGTCTTTTCCCTCCGGTGCTCTCAGAGGAGTACCGAGTTCTTCTGTGGTGTTGTTTGTTATATATTTGTTTTGTTTGCCTTGTTGGTCCCACGAGTAGGCGGGATGGGGTAAGTCACCCGAGGCATAGCCCACGTGAAGCCTGATTTAAACTGGAGGTCGTCAGGTATCCAGAGTTCGCATACTAACGACCGAGCACCCCATTGGCCATGCATCCGTCAGCGCATGCTGTTCCACCTAGGATTGTGGTAATTACACTCAGATTTTCTTCTCTCCGCCCGACTACCATTATCCAGCATCCGTGGCAGAGACTTGACTGTGCCAGGACCTGTTACCAGGCGCCATTACGAGGAGATTATAGTTGCACTTCCATCGGTGTGTACAGTTACGGCGGGTGACAGTACGCTCGTGGTCCCACTGTGTCCTAGAACCGAGGCATGGCCGCATCGAGTTAGGGCAAGTCCCAGCCCGAGGCATCCCTGCCCTCGTCCGAATGTTCAGTGATGGCGAGCCAGCCCGTCATCCGTGATTACCCCTGTATCACCCGAATGGCTGATGGCCTCATTGCTGAAATTACTTTTCTGCATCTGGCCCCACTCCTGTAGCGATGATAGTCATTATTACCTTTTTTTCTTTCTTGTTTTGAAATTGTTTGATGAAATTTTACGATTATTCAAAGAACATTTTTTTTACTGATATTCTTGGATGATTTTTAAAGTTCTTTTATACCCGAACTCGACGAGATCTTAAGCTATTTAGTGTTTTTAGTAGATATTGAACTTTTGATTTTAATGAAAAGTCGGGCATGTTCGATGTAATCTATACTATAAATATGTAGAAAATTCTGTGTGTATGCATATATCTCCGCAACGCGTGCACCACAGAATGTGCATGGTTTGCACAAACAAATATTTATTATTACATAAATAGGTCCCTCAAAATTCAAGTAAGTATGTATGTATGTATGTAGGAACTGCTGCTTATGAAATTAATGCTTGTTTGAAAACATCTAATTTGTTTCACTCTGTGAAAATACTTGATTGACTGCAAATGTATCTGATCAATTCAAAATGATGCTTCAGCAGATTTGTTTTCAGACAACTGGTTAATGACTGTTAATGTTCCTTCTTCGAAGGAATACTTGAGTCAGAGTGTGTTTCCAAATCTATACCATAAATATATAGAAATAAATCTGTGTAATCGGTATTAAAAAAATCTAAAATTTGGTGTAGAAATGTGTGTTTGAACGCCTATTTCCTTTCATTTTCTGGCATTCTGTAACAGAACATTTTATGATAGATTTTGTTTTTATACCTTTTTGTGTGAAAAATTGTTTTCTGAAAAAACTGAAATATGTGTAGGTATATTGCTTGCTTTTGAAAAAGTGTTTTAAAACAACCATTAAAGTTTTTAAAGTGAAATGTCGAGACTTCAAGCTGGCAAACGCGAAATGCGTCGCGAACTGTGGCTTCGAGGAGACGTGAAAGTAGCTAAGACATTAGAAATCGCAATAAAAATAATCGTCTACGGACTGCAAGGTCCCGTTCTTATCAACGGAACAATGATACAATAACAAGTGCAAATGAACGTCGTGATATACAAAATCTACAAGGTGTTGCTTTTGCGTACAATAGTGTCACCGAGTACGCTTCTCAAAGGAAAATTATATCAATATAAAGCCAGGATCGTCAACGGGATTTATGCCATTACAAAATAAAGAAACCATGACGTGTTGATGGAAAGAGCAATTTTGCCGGAACAAATAAATATGTCAATGAGATCAACGGATCTATTAAGAATACCATCCCAGGAGAAATGGTTGCGTATAGGTCGATTGATACAATTATCAATTAAATTGATGTAAATTATCCAGTCGAATTTCTAATTTAATTGAATTTACCTGCCATACTATTCACAAGTAACAAGCCACCTTAGTTATGATGCGGAATCTAAATCCACCACGCCTTTGCAATAGTACAAAAGCTGAGAAAAAAGTTATGACTTATTTTCTCGAAGCAACTATTTTGACTGCGAAATTTTGTGGTGAACACGTTTTAATTCCGAGAATTCCGATGATTCCGACTGACATGCCATTTGATTTCAAACGACGAAAATTTCCCATTCGTCTTACTTTAATAAATCACAAAGACAGTCGTTGTAAATTTGTGGTTTAAATTTTGAGCATCCGGTATTTTCAACCGGTCAACTGTATGTAAGAATCTTGCAGTATGCACTGAGAGTTGCTATGCTTGGGTGAGACCCTCACACATCGATACATCTTGCAAATATCTTCCGTATTATCATCTGCATATGACCGAAATAGAGTAAGAATATGAAAAAGCTTGGGTGGGCTTACAGGCCAGGACATTAAAAAAAAATCGTTAAGGCAATAGTCAGATGTAGCTGATGCGGATCCATCGAAAGCATCCCAAAACGTTGAAGAAGAACCTCATGTCTCTCGTCTATGTTATCTACGGCAGCTACGGCCGGAGCACGGGAAAACTTAAAATGGGGACACTTATTTATTTCGTGAGCGCTATCACTGCACATCACGCAGCTTGATATGTTTTGGTTAATGGCAAAAGGTGCTGATTTAAAATGATTCGATGTTCTACATCACTGCTGCAATAACGAAGCCATCTACTCCCTTGACGAAATTAGATTGACGAAGGTTTCGTCTACTGAACGTTTGGCCCAGTGTGCTTGGGTCATTGGATCAAGCTTCCCATGCAGCACCTGCACGATGATGCATCCCGCGATCTACTCAAGAGTGCTCAAACCTTGCAGGGTCCGAATATGAGCGTTGAATTTGTCAGAAATCTCCCACAGCATGGACACTGCCCCTGCTCCACAGCCTGCAGCCCCAGGATCTCAGTAATGTGTGCATCAATAGCCGAGTCGATATAGCCATGTCTGTCTGTCCAACCGTCTTATCCCACTCCTACTAATGTATTTCAAAATTTCGCCCCGCCCACTTTCGCCCCCACAAAAGGCGCACATTTGTGGCGTCCACAATTTAAAAGATAACAGAAAAGTATGATATACCGAATCAGCCCATATATATCGGAGGCCCAAATCTGAATTGGATCAGATTTGTTCAGCGTGCGACCTCTGGCGGGGAAAGAGCTAGAACGGCTTGTTGTTGTGAGTAGATGTAGATGAAATATGTAGCAATAAAATGTAAAATGTAAGAACTGGTAAAATATTTAAGATTCCACATAAACTATAGGCCTATATATAGACTGATTGAGTACGGGTATTAAAGTAGGCTCGCGGTAGCTGCGACTCAACGTTCCCTCTCGATTTTCTTATATGTAAATTATATGTAATGAACTCTGAAATGCTAATAAATACAGATATAAGGCGGACCAAAATGTTCTGTAGTTTAAGCTTATCGTCAGGAAAATGTAATGCTTTCAAACTTAAAACTAATACCTGGTCGAAATAAATATTGGAACACTCAATTTTTCTTTAAGCTGTATACCGAAACCGATCGCAAACATGCAGGAAAGATAGGTGTTAGACTAATATTTGAGGAAAAATCAGGGCTAAACACAACGCTAAACATGCAAAATTACAAAATAATATTACTAATTACGGGCAAGGTATGTTAGTATTAGTGATTTAAGTAGAGGAAGTGATCAAGTTGTGCATGAAAATCCCACCAAGCATTTTTCTTCGATTAATTAAGGATGGAAGGTTTATTAAGAGCAATCTACGAGAGTAAGAAGGCAGTCTCACACCTTCATCCCAGTGGAGGCCACGCAGAGCAAGCAATTTTTCTGGACTGATTCTATACGGTCTTTGTTTCCATGGTTTCCCTCCTGTACTTTGTACTGAGGGCATCGTACACAAGAGCCATACTCTAAAATCGGACGAACAAGCGAAATATAGAGAGTCTTCGTTTTATAGGGGTCATCAAATTCCTTTGACCACCTCTTTATAAACACAAGAAATCACATAGCTTTATTTACCATGGTAGAAATCTGTTCAGAAAACTTTTAACTTGGGGTCTAGTTTAACACCAAGATCATTAACCAATGTCATTCTCTCAAGAGAACCACCGCAGAGGGTGTAAGGAGCCAACAAGGGGCTGGAGCGATGAAATGTCATTACTTTTACATTTCGAGGCATTCAGGTGTAACATATCTGCACAGAACCATGACTGAAAGTTATTGAGATCGGATTACAAACGAGAGTTGTAACGGACCACAACGGTCCGCCACAATAAATATATATTAAATAATATAAGACTATTATTAAAAACACCTGACACTACCAAACACACTGCACCCAATTCCGCGTTGCTATATTAGCAAAACACGCCGACTAGGTCACCTGACACTGCACTCAAGTTCCGCGATCACAGCGAAACGGTGCCCCAACATACACCCACGAAAAATGCGGACTCAGCGGCCTCACACCCCATTGCCGGGGATCAATGGGGCAGTCGATCAGCAGTCCATCAGCAGTGCATCAACAGTCAACACCGCGCCACCACAAAATTACACGCAAGCATTACTACACGACTAGCAGTATAAAAACCCAATTAATCAAGAATAAAGACAAAACCCATAAACCTCAAAACCTCAACACAGTGTCATCATTTTCTTCGCCGACCGCGAACACAACCCAGGTAACCCAGAAACATATTATTACCGCACACACCAAAACTCAGGTGTCAGCGTTTTCCTTCCATCGCCAAAGTGCGAATACCGAATTGCCTGCACGGTAACCCGACGCTCCGCCCGCTCCATTTTCGGTCTCACGGCCATCCCCTTGCCTTAAAGTGCCAGCATTTCTACAAATTTCTTGTGGAAAGAACCTTGGACAGACTGAGCCTACCTCAGCCTGGGATAGGTATCCTACAAGTGGCGCCCGAGCAGGGACTTTACTGGCAACTTTAAGGAGATTTCAAAGCCGACTTTCTGGCGACTTTAAGGAAACTTAAAGAGAAAACCTTAACACGGGGATACGTGGACTAAAGACCCACGGCCACCAAGAAAAGAAAACAGAGCTAGGAACTAAACACACAAATCCAGTCGCGAGTGCCACCGAGAAAGTATACGCAGTGCGCGAGTACCGGAAAAAACAGTGATCAAGTGCCCAAAACACCCCAGAAGCAACACAAAACACCATGGAATCCCACGAAGAGGACTCAGGCAGCGAATTCCACGCCGTAGAGAAAACCACTAACCCAGGCGTCAGCATCGGCTGGATTTATAAGCGTCGTCGAGAGGATCTGGAGGCTTTCGCCAAGGAATTTTAATTCAGCGGTGAAGGAACTGTCGACGAGATGCGTAGAAACTTTGCCATACTAGTCGCCGGACCACTCCCGCCGAGTAATTGGGTTCGCCTGGCAGAACTTGAGCGGAAATACGCCCGACTAGCCGGACGCTCCAAGTCCCCGATGCCCACCACCCCGGGTCCATTAGGCACCCAGAGGCGGGACCCAAAACCCAGCATACAAATCCCCAAAATCGCTGAGAACGAGCCCCGGCCACCAACCTTAATGGTCGATGATCTCCCCAGGCCACCAACCACGGAAACTTGCCGCTCACCCACGCAGAGAATTGTGCCAGCGATCGACCCACACATCGACGGGCCCGACTACAACCGCATCGCACGAACCGCGGAACGCATCCGCGGATGGGGCATCCAGTTCAGCGGGAAAATGACCCGATATCATTTCTGGAACTACTCGAGGAACGCGCAAGCTCGTATGGAGTGGACACCAACCAGTTGCCTCGGGCCATGGCCGAGCTACTCACCGACCGGGCTAGCCGTTGGTACCGTACCAGCCAACTACAGCGTAGCTCCTGGGGATACTTCCACCAGGAATTTCTGTCGTATTTTCTGCCGCCAAGGTATTTCGAACAATTGGACGACCAGATCCGGGGCCGCAAGCAAGCGGTGAGAGAACCCTTCAAAAATTACCTCATCGAGATACGACTACTCATGCACCATGCCGGGTACGATCCGGTTAAACAGCTGCACAGAATCTACGACAACGCCTTGCCGGGAATCCAGCTATACGTGCGACGAGACCAATTGGAAAGCTTGTCACAGCTGACACGGCTGGCCTCTGAGTACGAAATCATCCACGAGAGGGAACATGAGATCAACCCCGCACCCATCCGAAGCGCACCGAGAGACACCAGGCCGGCAAGGCGCCCAGATCGCAGAGAAGATGACTCCTACCGGATGCCAGCTCGGAGACCCCATTGGGTCTCAGCGGACACATCTCGGAGACAGTCAGCAAATCCAACAGATGCGACGGCCCGGACGTGGCCCATCGCATGATCACCACGCCCATTGCCAATCCACGCACAGCCTGTCGCCGGTGTGGTCAAGCTGGGCACGCCGCCTACGACTGCACCCACCCCTCGATCCTATTCTGCTGGGAATGTGGAAAACGCGGCACTCGCACTATCGACTGTTGCCGCCGGCCACGTCGGGAAACGACGCGCGTCCTCGACTGACACGGGATCAGCCGAAAACGACGCCACAATAACCTCGCTAAGCCGCCCGCTCCACATGAACGACGGCCGGATAGTGGCGATAGTGACGATAGGAGGACAAAGAACAGAGGCCACTATCGACACCGGGGCATCCCGAAGTTTCGTCAGTGCCAACCTGGCCCGACAACTAGACAACAACTCCAACCTGCAAGATGCATGCGTCCGCATACGCCTGGCTGACGGCTCAGTCAGAGATCACACAAGTTCTACTGGCGCCCATCAAGCTGGATCATCGAGAGGTTCAAATCCCACTCCTGGTCCTACCAAACATGTTGGAACAAGTTATTGCCAACATGGACTTCCTATGTGCCATCGAAACGACGATCCAATGCGGCACCACGCTGCTAAAACTACGAGATCACCACCCCACGCCAACGCCGCCGCCGCCGTCAGTTCTGACCAACCACGTCCAAGATGCCGAAACCAGCAACCAGAAACCTAAGCCAACCGCAGCGAACATACGTCCCCGACCTACCACAAAGAAAAACGGCACCCAATACCGCAACAAAGAATACGACACCGAAACCAACCGCAGCGCCAGCGAAACACCGGCCCACAACGGAAAACACGAATCGAAGCAAGCACCGGTAAACTGCAACCAAGCAAACGGGAAAACGAATCCCACGGCCACTACGGAGCACCCGCGTCCTAAGCCAAACCCAGGGAACCCACATCCCAAACACACCACGAGGATCTCACACACGAGACAAGAATCGACACACTTGAACCAGGCGCTCGACACAGGAAGCCCAGGATCAAAACAAACTACGGGTCACACGCACCCCGAACCCACCACAAGGATTTCACCCACGAGACAAACCCAAACGAACTGGAACCCGCTCGACACAGGAAGCCCAGGACCAAGTTCAGCCACCGCGCACCCATGCACCATTCCCTCAACGGAGAAGGTGAACCCACGGACAACCTCAGAGACAACAACCAGCCTCGAACAACGATACAGACAACGGCAGCAGCAATGCGATAACCAAACCACGAGGGAAACAGCCACGCAAATCCCCTGGTCGGGTCCAATCATCGAACTAATATCCACAGAACCCCTCCACCCGAAACCGGAATCTAGCCCGATGACTCCCCGAATCACCGACCGCAGCCCCTGTCGTACCCACGGCCGACGTCACCCCGATCTTCGCCAACCCACTGGAGTACCTTCCGCGTACTGACGTGCCCACTAGCGCCATGCACCACGCCATGCCTAACACCACGTCCGAAATCTTCGTCGCCCAAACAAGTCGTCGCTGCGAAAACAGAGTCGTCACTGAGACCCGCCTGGCGATACGTCGATCTGGAGAAATTGCAACCCAGGTATAACGCCAGACCCACGAAGCTACGCCACTCACGGCCAACGCTACCCCGATCGTCGCCCACATAAGCGACTACCCACGTAGGATCGAACCCCCCAGTGCGTCCGACACCACCATCCTCCCAGAAGACCCAAGCCAGCCCACGGACCCCGAGATCACCGACCCCTCAGAACACGATCCAGAACCGGTCTCCGATCCCTGGCCGCCGGACCTAGCACCACAGATCCAAGAATTTCTGGACGCAGAACTTCCAAAATTCAATAATCTCCACGGAACCTCGGACATCGCCGAGCATACCATCGTCATGAGGGATAATCGACCCATCAAGCAGCGGTACTACCCAAAGAACCCAGCCATGATGCGAATTATCGACGAGCAAGTAGACCAATTGATCCAAGAAGGTCTCATCGAACCCTCACGAAGCCCGCACAGCGCCCCCATCGTACTCGTACGTAAAAGAACGGCAAATGGCGCATGTGCGTGGACTACCGACAACTCAACACTCACTCTATTCCTGACGCATACCCACTGCCCAGAATCAACTACATCTTGGAGCGCCTACATAACGCACGCTTCATAACCACCCTCGATCTGAAGAACGGATACTGGCAAATACCCATGGCCAACGGAAGTCGAGAAGCCACCGCCTTCACGGTCCCCGGCAGAGGTCTCTATCAATGGAAAGTGATGCCCTTCGGATTACACTCTGCACCAGCAACATTCCAACGGGCCCTTGATACTGTGATCGGTGCCGACACGGAACCCTACGCATTCGCATATTTAGACGACATTGTCGTCGTCGGACGAGACTTCAAGGACCACCTACACAACCTGGCAATAGTCCTCTCTCGCCTTCGAAAAGCGAACCTGCGGATAAACGCGGAAAAGTGCACCTTTTTCCAAAACCGGATCAAATATCTTGGTCGCGTCATCAGCGAAGAAGGTATCCACACGGACCCCGACAAGATTGCTGCCGTCAAAGAACTCAAGCCACCCACGAACCTAAAGGAACTACGCCAGTGCATCGGAATGGCCTCATGGTACCGAAGATTCGTTCCAAACTTTGCTACAGTCGTCCAACCAATGTCTCAGCTACTCAAGAAAGGACAAACATGGACATGGACAGCAAATCAACAAGCGGCCTTCGACCAACTAAAGGAACTACTCACGACCGCTCCTGTACTCGCTTGTCCCGATTTCAACGTCAAGTTCTCACTACAAACCGATGCAAGCAACCTCGGCATAGGCGCCGTACTCACGCAGGAGATCGAAGGAAAGGAACGCGTCATCGCCTATGTCAGCCGACGCTTGAACCAGGCCGAAGGAAACTACTCCGCAACCGACAAGGAATGCCTCGCCGTCATTTGGGCAATCCGAAAACTACGCTGCTACCTAGAGGGATACCGATTCGAAGTGATAACAGACCATCTCGCGCTAAAATGGCTGAACACTCTGGAGAGCCCCTACGGAAGAGTACCGAGATGGGCGCTCGAACTCCAACAGTATCAGTACGACGTTCACTATAGAGCAGGGAAACAAAACGTAGTCGCCGACGCCCTGTCTCGACAACCCTTGGAAACGCTAGCCAGGATCAAAGAGGACGCAACAACCTGCCCCTGGCTCACACGAAGGATTCAACAAACCAAAGACGAACCCGATAAATACCCAGACTACGTCTTCGAGAATGGAGAACTCTACAGGCATCTAAGCCACGGAGCTGACGATCACGACTACGTGTCATGGAAACTCTGCGTCCCAAAGGACCGTAGCCAGAGAGTCCTCAAGGAATGCCATGACCAGCCCACGGCAGGCCACCTCGGCGTTCGGAAAACCATCACACGGATCACACAACGATATTACTGGCCCGGCCTACACCGCGACGTGAGGAAGTACGTACGCAGCTGCTTGAGCTGTCAAAGTTCAAGGCACTGCAGCGCAAGCCCGTGGGTAAGATGCTCACCCGCCGGGCAGAGGAACCTTTCGCCACACTATGCGCCCACTTCGTCGGGCCACTGCCCCGATCCAAACGAGGAAACACCATGCTACTGGTATTCTTCGACACCTTCTCGAAATGGACCGAACTAGTGCCACTTAAGAAAGCTACCACAGCTACCCTAGAGCTAGCTTTTCGGGAACGCATTCTAAGTCACTTCGGCGTACCAAAACGATTCCTCTGTGACAATGGAACACAGTTCACCAGCCGCTCATTCCGCCTGTTTATGCAAACAGCCGGCATTGATCTGCAGCACACCGCACCGTATTGTCCCCAGGAAAACCCTACGGAACGGGCCAATCGGACGGTGAAGACCATGATCGCACAATTCGTGGAGGACCACCAAAACACATGGGACGAGCTGATACCCGAGATTTCACTGGCAATCAACTCCAGCGTCTCCGAAACCACTGGTTTCAGCCCCTCATTCCTGCTACACGGGAGAGAGCCTCGCTTACCTGGAGCACTGTACGATGAAGTCACACCAGGGACAGGAAGCCCACCGGACACAGCACACGCGAAGGCAACGCGACTTAAAGAAGTATTTGCGATAGTACGAAACAACATCCAGCGGGCAAGTCAAGAACAAGCCCGGCACTACAATCTCCGCCGCCGACAATGGCGCCCCACGGTGGGCTCCCTAGTACTAATTCGCCAACATCACCTATCTAATGCAGTCGATGGTTTTGCGGCGAAATTGGCCCCAAAGTATGACGGGCCCTACAAAGTCAAAGGCTTTACGTCGGCAAATATCGTGAGATTACAGCACCCCGGAAGCCGAAAACAAAAGGTGGCGAACATCAACGACCTAAAAGAATTCCACGACGCAGTGGACAGCGGGTCCGCTGATGAAGCAAACGACACCCACAGTACTACTAACCCACTCCCGGGTATGCCAACCGCCAGTTTCGCTGATGGAGCACCCGAACACAAGAGTACTACTGACCCACTCCCGGGTATGCCCACCGCCAACCACCAACCACACCCACCACCTTTCATCCGCCCGGAAGAAAGGGGTGTAACGGACCACAACGGTCCGCCACAATAAATATATATTAAATAATATAAGACTATTATTAAAAACACCTGACACTACCAAACACACTGCACCCAATTCCGCGTTGCTATATTAGCAAAACACGACGACTAGGTCACCTGACACTGCACTCAAGTTCCGCGATCACAGCGAAACGGTGCCCCAACATACACCCACGAAAACGCGGACTCAGCGGCCTCACACCCCAGGTGCCGGCTTTAAATAGCGCGCGCCATGGATCAATGGGGCAGTCGATCAGCAGTCCATCAGCAGTGCATCAACAGTCAACACCGCGCCACCACAAAATTACACGCAAGCATTACTACACGACTAGCAGTATAAAACCCAATTAATCAAGAATAAAGACAAAACCCATAAACCTCAAAACCTCAACACAGTGTCATCATTTTCTTCGCCGACCGCGAACACAACCCAGGTAACCCAGAAACATATTATTACCGCACACACCAAAACTCAGGTGTCAGCGTTTTCCCTTCCATCGCCAAAGTGCGAATACCGAATTGCCTGCACGGTAACCCGACGCTCCGCCCGCTCCATTTTCGGTCTCACGGCCATCCCCTTGCCTTAAAGTGCCAGCATTTCTACAAATTTCTTGTGGAAAGAACCTTGGACAGACTGAGCCTACCTCAGCCTGGGATAGGTATCCTACAGAGTGAAATAAAATGTCCTTATACTGGACACAGAGTTTAGCGTCATCCGCATACATGAGTACTCGGGAGTTTGATAATACTGAAAACAGGTCATTAATATAGAGTGTAAAAATAGGGAGCCTAGATGGCTGCCCTGTGGTACTCAGAAGTAACCTGAACAGGTGAAGACAAGGAGTTTTTAAAGAGGACTCTTTGAGACCTAGAGCAAAAGTTAGCTGGAAATCCATTTCAAAAGATTGGGCGGAAATCCTAAAATGTCAGTTTTTTTTTTGTGCTAAAAGGGAATGGTTTAGAGAGTCGAACATGTATGTATTTTTACCATGTGTTATTTGGAACAGCCGAGTACGACCAAGTCGTCCATGTAGAGGAATGCTTGTTGCAGGTGATAATACAGCAAATGCTATGGTCATTATTCTTTGGAATGAGTTTGGCCCTATTTTGAGGCCGTAGGGAAATCTTTTGAATCTATAAGTACCGTTGTCTGCCGTAAAAGATGTATCAATTCTTGACCTTTTCTCTAGTTCAATTTGGTGGAAACCTGATGATTGAAAAATTAGAATAGTTTTTCTAATGCAAAACAACCGAAAACTTTAGGTCGTGGAAAGATGTATTGGGTCGGGTCAAAAAAATTGCATGTGCGCTCAATCGAATTAAATATTACGACTCTATTCTAAAAACTTCATAACATCACCTCTTAGGCCTCGCTAACCTACGGTGACAAGGCGGGGCGAATTCGCCGAGAGCGAGAGAGTGCTTTTATTGCGCTTCCGCCTTGCCCTAACTTACTAACACTAGACTTCATCGAAACAAATTTCCTGAGCTGGCGAAACACCGGCCCCGTTGAAGGCCTGCACGGCTTCAACACATTGGTAGCGGCGCCAACTTATGGATGGCCATCCGAAAAACTCCTCCATCGCTCCTCCTAACGCGACGACTCTGACCATGCCGTTCACCCCTGCGTGCGTGGCGATGATCCTCCCTAGCAGCCACTACTGCGGAGACACGGGGACGAGGTTTCCCTCCTTGGCGTCGAGTTTCTGCTGATGCCACTTGGCCCGCACCTGCAGCCCTAGGACATGTGCGTCGCTCGAGGCGGTAGGAACGCAAATTCGCATTCGCCTCTTGATGCGAATCCACGAACTGCGTTTGCCTCTTCCTCGAGCGCCTTCCGCATAGCGTTGAGGTGGCGTCTCGCTCCGACGAAATTCATCGCAATGGACGACCTGAGGACGATCCGTTGGAAGCCAACCAAGAAGAGTTAGTGGTCAAGTCTGAGACTTGAAAAAAGCGCGATATAAGTGCGAACCTCAAATTTTTAATGTCGTTGAGACTGGTCCACAAAAAATCAACGCCGCAATTGAAAATGGGCGGAGAGCACGGAGCCGGTCTACTGGCAAATTTCCCATAGGTTAGGTTAGGTTTATAAGGCTGCTCCACCGAAATCGAGGTCACTCGGAGGCAAGAATTGCCCATTGTGATGCCCACACTCGTCATGGGATTATGTCCGGTGTCTAGGGAGGTTTCACGAACCATCCCGAGGATCAATAAAGAGCATCAGCCTTTCAGAGGCATGTTTGCCAGGCTATCCAGGTCCTCGTGAAAGGCGCTGCCGAGTATTCGGAGACGCCTTTCCATGAGTGCAGGACAGCCACAGAGAAGATGCTGGATGCTCTCTATTTCCTCCTCGTCCCTGCAGCTGCGGCAGAAGTCATGGTGGGGCAGTCTGAACCTAGTGGCCATGTGGCCGATTACACAGTGCCCCGTTATAACTCCTGTCAGTGTTCGCACCTGACTCTTCCTGAAGCCTAGGAGAGTTTTAGTGCGTTTAGGGTCATAGTAGGGCCAGAGCCAGCGTGATATCTCACAGTTGGATTTTGTATTCCACCGTCTGTCTGATCTCGTTCTAGATCAAACCATCATCTGAGAGACGATGTCTCGTAGTGGCCTCCGAATTTCGCTGACTGCGTCCGCCAGTGGCGTAGCCGACCCGTTTCTGGCACACTCGTCCGCACTCTCGTTGCCCGCGATGTCGGTACGACTCGGGACCCACGTGAAAGTGATTGAGTGCGCCCTGATCCGGTTTAGTGCGTCCACCGTATCACGTACGAGTCTGCTCGTGGTCTTGCAGGAAACCAGGGCTTTGATAGCAGCTTGACTGTCAACGCAGATTGGAGATCCTGGGAGGTTTCTCCAAGGTGTATACAAACTTTGCCGCTTGCCATACTGCGTAAATCTTCGCCTGGAATACACTGCAACAGTCTGGTAGTCTTAGGGATATGTTGGTTGCTAGTTTTTCAGAGAAGATTCCAGCTCCCTGTCCCTTCGACTGTCTTTGACCCGTCAGTGAAGATGGAGAGCACGTTCTGCCCAAGGGCAGCGTTACGCATCCATTCCTCTCTGTCCGGTATGTGTCCTTTAAAATTTCTCTTTCATGAAAACTCCGAGACCCGGTAGTCGCTCCATTCACCCGTTCCACTTTCCTCCTTACAGATATCCTCCTTATCGCTCCTCCCCAACTGAAGAAGAAGGTCGTTGAGGTCTAGGTTCCACAGGAGAGGCTAGTTTGGTTCTTATGTATAGATCAACCAGCCTTTCCATCGTTTTCAGCAAAAATGAGGATAGACTGAGGGGTCTGTAGTCCTTTGGAGAGATGTGGTTTATCTTCCCGGCCTTGGGTATGAAGACCACTCTCACCTCTCTCCATGCTTGGGGACGTACCCGATTCGGAGACATCCTTCGAATATTTTCTTCAGCCAAGGTAGCGGGGGAGGCAGGCTGCTTTCAACATGGTTGGTCGTTCATCATCTGGCCCCGGTGACTTGTAGGGACCGCAAGTTTTAATGGCCCACATAATCTTATCTGGTGACATAATGTCTTGTATGAGATCCTCAGTTTCCTATCCCTGGTATTTCTCAATGTCGTTGATGTCGTTGGATTTGACACCGGTAACATCTGAGCATCCCGGGAAGTGGGTGCTCATGAGGAGCGCTAGGGTTTCCTGACTGTTTTTTGGGAAGGCACCGTCCTGATTGCGGAGCAATCCAGGTGTGGTTGGCGCCTTTGATAGCACCCGTCGATGCCTTGAGGCCTCGGTGGTACCATCTATGGCATCGCAGAAGGCAGCCCATGACTCCTTTTTTCGCCTTCCTACAGGTGTTCTTGTAGGTTTTAAAGCTGCGGCGATATTCGTCCCAGCTTTCCTGTGTGTTTGTTACTTTTGCCCTGTTGAAGAGCCTCCTTGACTCCCTCCTTACTTCGCTCAGCTCCCGCGTCCACCACGGATTGCGATTGGACTTTGGAGGTCGGCTGATCGGGCAAGATTCAAGGAAGGCCCCCTGTAGGGCTTTAGTGACATTCTGAGCCGCTTCCTCTAGTGCTTCCTTTTTGAAGGATGTTCCCTTCCGGTGGGAAGGGTAGTGCCTTCCTTACGGTTACGGAGAGGCGGCTCCAGTCTGTCCGCTTGGGATTACGGTAGGCCTTGGGCCTTTCTCTGTTCCATTTGATGCTGAACACTATCCTGTAGTGGTCCGAGAAGGAGCACTCACCGGACACATGCCAATCATCAATGGTTAGGGAGTCACTGTCCGAGGCAAGTGTTATATCAATAACCTCTGCACGGTTCTTGTTGCGGAAGGTGGGGTGGTCTCCCCGGTTGCACACAACAAGATTTGTGGACAGAATGTACTCGAACAGTGACTCTCCCCTAGCAAATGTGCCCGTGCTTTCCCAAAAAAGGAGTGATGGGCATTCTTGGTTATCCGGTGTTTAAAAAGTTTAGGTAGTCAGCAAAGCTATCATTCCTTAAAGCTGCTGACGTTATTGGGTCCGGTTTGACGTTATTGATGACATGTTGACTGGTGCTGCATTCGTAGAGGAGCTAAGGTCAATTAAGTCCGAAGTATCTCAGGTTCTTTAGACCGAAGGGCTTGAGTTAGCGGAGCAGCGTTGAGTATAATTCCTCTTGAATGGTCGGTCCGACCATCAGAATCTCATTCAAGGCCACCTTAGAGGACGTCTTCGACGACGCATCGAACACGACGTGCAGCTTGGTGGATATACTTTGGGCTCAAGGACTCAGATGGGTCTCTCTCCACACTATCATCTGAAACTGTCTATCCGCTTCATTCACCATTACTTGGCGATACATCGAACCTGTGCAGACGGAGGCGGAGCAGCGTTGAGTATAATTCCTCTTGAATGGTCGGTCCGACCATCAGAATCTCATTCAAGGCCACCTTAGAGGACGTCTTCGACGACGCATCGAACACGACGCGCAGCTTGGTGGATATACTTTGGGGACGAAGGACGCACTGATGTGGAATTAGGTAGTGTGGAGTAGAAGGAACAGTATTTTCCGTCAGCGACATATGACCTAAGGAGAGGTACTCTCCCATGAATTCCAAGTACATTTTTTTCAACTCAGGGTCACGAGACAATCTTCTTTCGAGCGACAAAAATCGCCATTTCGCAACCTGAAAGGAGTTGCCCACACAATTTGGATCTGATATAAACGGCAGCCTTACTTCGAATCGACCTGATGGCAATAAAGGAGTCGTCTTCCGAAAGTAGTTTACACATAACGTGTGCTCAGACGAAATAAGATTCTTTGAGATGGAATTTCTTCCAGTGACCAGAATTTTTTCAAGGTCCTATCAATGGAAACCAACAACTCTTCACTGCAACTTAAACTGATTGCAGTTTGGGGGCAAAACTTTTGGAAACATATTTTCCCCGAAACAACCCAGCCAGGAAGGGTCTTCTGAAGAGTTGGATAGTCAGGACCTTGCTTGATTTGACCAACAGCTAATAACTAAAAAGAATGATTCAGCTCAATCAGCATGTCTATTCTTTGTGACTTGTAGAAATAGGGGTCTGCCAGTGGTAGGTTGTCTGGGATTTTCCAATCGGTTACATTAACTGACTGGTCAGGGTAATAATCTGAAATTAATTTCAGGATCCAGAAATCAAAGGAGAACCCGCTACCGTTTATGCGCGACTTCACCACTGTGTGTATTTTATTCTTAACTTGAGAATTGGATTCACCAATACCAAGCAAGTTAATACATGACTCCTCTCTACGGATCTGTAATCGATGGGCGAGGTCTTCTGTGATGAAGTTGGTTTGTGATCCAGAATCAAGAAGAGCTTTGGACAAAATGTGTTCACCTGTTTTTTTTCCAACACTCACGATTGACGTAGCCAGAATCTCCTTGTCCAACGACGTCGCATGCAGAGCATGTGAGGTGGAAGGGTGATCCTGATTTAAAGAAGGAGACGAACTCTCTGGGGGTGGCGGCAACGCGAGACTATTGTCTGTCACTGTGTATCGATGCAATCGATGAAGCGAACTTTGTAAACTCAATCCTTTGCATAACCGAGAGACGTGAGAATGTCGCGCAGTTGGCCACTACATGGTCTCCCGAATTGCAATAGCTGCATGTCCGCTGAGCTTTACTGTTGGGGGAAATGGCAAGTGCTGGTATCGACGATTTAAAATTTTCCATGGTCCGACCATACTGGCAACTTTACAAAGTCAAGCTGTTCTTCCCACTTCTGTCTAGGCACTGGGTCGACTCTGTTCAAAACGATATGAATGAGCATTCCATTCGAAATCTTCGTATCGTCTCCTATCGAGAGTAACGAACCATAGATCGATGACACTGTATCGATTAGGTTCCTTAGGGACGCTGCGGATTATTGCTAGATTTTTGGCAGATTAAACAGTGCGGAGACTTGGTCTAAAATATTAAACACTCGTTGTCGTAAACTCGCTTTAGGCTGGCCGTAGCCTTTGCATAATTGTCCTCGGTAACTTGGAACGCCTTTATTGTTCCTAATGCTTCATTAGAGAGGCACGAAATCAAATGATTGAATTTTTCGATCACAGTTATACTATCATCATTATGAACTAGAGTCTCAAAAAGGCTAATAAAATTTTTAAACTCCGAATATTTACCACTAAATTTCGGTAGGGCTAATTTCGCTCTATCAACTGCAATGGGATCAACCCACCCTCTAAGCGATCTTTTAAGCGGCAAATGCTTTTGACTCGGATTTTGAGCATATTCCTAAGTTCATCGAGAACAGCCTTATTTTCTTGTGCCATTTTAGTATTTATAATCTACGCGACGACAACCACTATTTTTGTAGATGTATAAATAATAAATGTCTTTTTTAAAGTGAAGTAAAGTGTTAAAACGCGGTATAACAAAAACGCATAAGACTTGGAATAACTAAACGTATCTCAAACAGCTAAGTAATTTTTTCTATGAATGAATGGTTGAAAATTTGAGTTTGGAAATAAATTTTTAGGTGAATTGAAAAGAGGTGAAGTTTAATTAACAATGCCCCGACCAAGACGATTGAATCTTTCCCGACAAAGCCGTAATGCAAGAAGGATACGAAACACTGCAAATGAAAAGAATGAACAGCGACGCGTTAGTATGGCTCGACTTCGTGCTACTCAATCATGTTGCGTCGACATGTATGTCAAAATAGAAACAAAGCCAAACTACGTTCTGAGGAGTAGATACTTTACGACGCACATGAAGAAATATAACAAGTACTGATTTGAATCGAGCAGCGTTTCGATACGATTGCATCATTGATTACGGCATACTATGTAGCGTTCGCATTGGGGAGAAGACGGACGTTGTTTGCGAGTATTGAGCCGCATTGAAGTTTTCTGGGGAAACGCCATGATTTTTCTGCCCTAGTGGGAAAGTGATATTGCCAGGGAATCCGTGCGAGTAGAGCATTTAAATGCGTTGCGAAAAAAAGGAATGGGAGACGATCAACTGAAGATGACGGAAACGGAACGGGATATTGGGTATTTTATACCCTCAATTATTTTAAAAATACATATTTTTAACGTAGTAATCTTTGGCTCACTTCTCACCTAATACCCTCTGCACACTGAGCCCATCCCGGGGAATGGTTGGAATATTTGAAAGATGTGAAACACCGATTCACATTGGCACCATCCACCATCCACCATCCACCATCCACCATCCACCATCCATGAGAAACCATCCATCCGGTGAAAATTTGTTTACGTTTGTAATTAAAATGAATTTAAATGACATTGCAATGGTTGTAAATGTGATTCAGCAGCAAAACATATTCTTGCACAAGCTAATCATGTTGCTGGACATGGATGATGATGATGAGGACAACTTTGACGAGGAGGAGATAATAGAATGGATATCTGTTTTGAAAACACTGAAGCCAGGAAGGTTGTGGTCATTTGTAAGCACTGACTACTACTAAATGACACCAAAAGGATAGCCATCATAAAACAATAGTGCCATTATATTGTGCTGTTGTATTTTGCACAATATGTTAAACATGCACAACAGCTCAATTAACGAAAGTTGGGAACTTATTTTAAGTGAGCAGAGAGAACAGCTGATTGTTCTGCTGATTATAATCATTCAGCAGAACATATACGATCTGCAATTGCAACATATTGTGTAAATAGAATAAATTTAAATAGTTAGTTTTAATCATTTATTAAAATTACTTAAATTTAAACTGACAAGAAATTTATTATAACTACTGCTGTTTGTTTTCTCTTAAAAATTGCATAAAAATCCGTTTGAAACGTCGTCTGGGTGCGGATCAGCTCCTCGAGGAGATCCTCCTGTTTTGTGAGATCTGATGGGTTTTTGTTGTTGTTTTTAATATATTCCTGTCTGTCATTGTTTACATTTTCGTGGAGAATTCCGATTTTTTGTTGTGAATGTCAAATATTTATGGTTGCATTTGACAATTATCGAAAAATACCGCACAGAAACGTGCGAATTAGGAACATCCCAGATGGATGGTGGAATAACTGGGAAATTTTCGGAACGGCAAAACCTTACGGACCATCCCCGAAATGGATGGTGGATGGTGGATGGTCGTCAGTGTGAAAAGGCTATAAGCTAGCACAATGTGTCACAGTGAATCATGGCCGGGCACGCCTAGTAAAAGATATACGTTACATTGTTTTCTGTAACTGTACAGCTACTTATATAATGTGTTGATGTTTATAGTTTAAAAATAATCTGATGATATACGGTGGGGTCAGTAGATCGTCTCGTCACTTATAGCGTTCTTGATGGTAAATCCGTTGGGTACAGTTTGGTTAGCCGTCTCTGTCGTATTTCCCTGGCGAGTCTCCTAGCCAGCGCATTGGGGTGGCACCCGAGTTTGATGATATACCTCGCGGCGTATCTGTTTAAGACGTCGCCAACTAGGGGGACACCAAGGTCTCTGGATATATCGGTGTTTCTTATAGACCAATCCGCTCCAGATATCCTTCGTAGCAGCTTACTTTGAAAGTGCGGATCCAATTGAGGTTGGATTTGGCAGATATCCCATATACTTGTAGACCATAATACCTCCATGCTGGAGCCAGGATTGCCTTGTATATAAGCACCTTGTTATACCCGTACTCGAACAGTAATAGGGTTTATTGTATTTGTGGTAAAAGTGGATGTGTCTAACACACAGAAGGAGGCGTTTCCGACCACATAAAGTATATATATTTTTGATCAGCATCAATAGCCGAGTCGATATAGCCATGTCTGTCCGTCCGTCCTTCCGTCTGTCCGTCTTGTTTGTCGCCCATTGCTCGGAGGCTATTAAAGCTAGAGAAACCAAATTTTTTTTCCTGAGTGATATGATATCTCACTCCTAGAAAATTTTTTGAAAACTTCGCCCTGTCATTCCTGCCCCCACAAGTGGCACAAATCTGTGGCGTCCACAATTTTGAAAATAATAGAAAACGAGAAATGCAGAATCATAGAGTTAGACCATATCTATCAGAAGCCCAAATCTGAATCGGATGGGATCATTATTATACCCACCATAGAGAAAACCATTTCGAAAAACATGATTCCCTTTTTTTCGCACTCACACAAAAACGAGTCGCTTTGGTTTTTCGTACAAATGAACGCCTGGAACCCAGAGACTATAAGAGCTAGAGCAACCAAACTTTCTGTGCAAGCTCCTGTGATACCACTTCAGTACAAGTGTATTTCAAAAATTCGCCACGCCCTCTTTCGCTTCCACAAAGGACACAAGTTTTTAGATAGAGAAAAACGAAAAATGCAGTATCGTAGGGAATGATCATATCTACCCGATCGGTTCAGATTGAAATGAATTTTCAGCAGCGATTTGCCCCCGCCCCTTGCTGGGTAAGTCATTTATGGGAATGATAGTTGCTACAGATTCTTTTCTCTCGCTCACACACTGCTCACACATTCTGCCTCGTGCAGTGTACGTGTGTTGTTATGAGAGGTGATTTAGATGATGTAGATGTAGATGTAGATGACAGATGTAGCAAAAATGTTAAATGTAAAACTGATAAAACATTTGAAAATTCCACAAAAATCACATGTGTACTGACTGAGTACGGGTATAAAAGTAGAGTCGCGTTCACAGCGACTCCGTACGTTCTTTATCGTTTGTTTTGCCTTTTGCACAAGTTGGCCCCGGATGTTCTTTGTGTGGCTGTTAAATGTCAGTCGAGTGTCCAGGGTCACGCCGAGGTATTTAACCTCCTTGTATTGGTCGATAAGGACCCCGTTCAGGAATACGCCAGGACAGTTCCCTCTTCTTAGCACATGGGTGACAACAGCGCATTTCTCCGGGTTGATGCTGAGGTTCCATCTGCATGTCTAGTTCTCAAATCGCTTAGGATATTCTTGCAGGATATCTGTGGCTTCGTAAACGCAGTTGGCTCTGGCCAAGATGGCAGTGTCGTCGGCAAACGTAGCCAGTGTGAGAGATTGTCGGTGGATAAGTCTGCGTTTTTCTAGTTTCGGCATGTCGTGGGTGACAGTGTGTACAGTACCGGCCCCAATACACTGTCTTGAGGAACACCAGCCCGGATTGTTTTGGGTGAGGGGTAATGCCATTTTGCACCACACGGAAGCTCCTCCCTGTCGGGAAGCTGTTGATCACCGTGTATAGCTGCGGGTTTAGCATTGGTTTGATTTTGGATAGGAGCCCGGCATGCCACACCCGGTTATAAATGTCCAAAAAGAACGAAACAAAAAGAGCCAAAAAACGATATACCTTCACACTGTAGGGTAGCGCGTCACTTTCCAAGTGAGATCCGAAAACAATATACCCTCACAATGTAGGGTGGCGCGTCACTTGCAAAGTGACAACAAAAACAGTATACCCTAAAAAAACAGGGGAGCGCGTCACTTGTCGTTCCGTTTTGATAAAGCGCGGCAATTCTTCCAACTACTACACATCAAGCAACGTTCGCTAAGCGAAAACGAGAAACGAAAATAGTGCACAGAATTAATGCACCAGAAGTATGTAATTGTTATACACCGCGGCTTGGGTTAACGAACCAACTGTACGTATGTATGTTGTAATGATACCTATCTCAGACTGAGGTAAGCTCAGTCTGTCCAGGGTTCTCTACAAGAAATTTTGTAGTATTGCTGGAACTTTAGGGTAGGGCTTGGCCGTGAGACCGAAAGTGGAGCGGGCGTAGAGTCTTGTTACCGTGTAGGTAGTTTGGTGATCGCACTTGGCGATGAAAGGAAAACGCCGGACACCTGAGTTTTGGTGTATGCGGTAATATGGCTTTGTTGCGTCACCTGATTTTGTGTTCGCGCTCGGCGAAGAAATGATGACACTTCGTGAGTTTGTTTTTGATGTTATTAAATGGTTTTATTTGTGTTCTGTATGGTTTTCTCGTGCTTTTTGGTGTCGTGTAGTGGTTTCTTGTATAGGGTTCTTGCGGAGGCGTGGTGCTGATAGCCGCGGCGGATGTACTGCCGTTACTGTTGACGATCGGCTGATGGTCGGCTGATGGACTGCCGTTTTGGTTTATGATAGGCGATGGACTGCCGTTTTGGTTTATGATAGCCGATGGACTGCCGTTTCGGTTTAGGATAGGCGATGGACTGCCCTGATTGATCGCGGGCTCGGGCTATTTAAGCCCGATCTCGATGGCTGAGTCCGCAAGTTTTTGGTTACGGAAGTGGTGTCGAGTTCTCTATTGCCTCGGTTACACCGAGAAATGAGCTGAGTCTAGATTTGGCACTTTGTCATTGACTCGGTTGCACCGAGAAATGACCTGTGTGGAGTTGTGTAACTCGGGGAGGGGGAGACTGGGGCGCGTGTGTCGATTCTGCATGAATCGATCGGCGCGTGGGACTGTAAATGTCCGGGGTATGGTGTTTGTGTTGTTGGATTATATATGACAACGTAACTTAGTGCTATTAGTACGAATATGTATATGAAATGCAAAGTAACTTAGTGCTATCAGTATGAATATGTATACGAATGTAACGGCTCGTTACAATGTACGCACCGACAACCCATGGTTTTTGGTAGATAAAACAATAATATAATATAAACATACTATATTTAATATGAGTAATAATAGTCCGAATAAGAACTAGAAACGAGACCGCAACAATTGAATAATGTCGACGCGAGACGTGTAAAGTTTCAAGTGAGAGCCGAAATCAATATACCCCTCAAGAAACAGGGTAGCGCGTCACTTGATCTCCACTTTCATCAAGCGCGCCAACGAAAATTTCTCTCAACAAGAACACAGCAAGCAACGATGAATAAGCGAAAGCGAAAGAAAAGCTGCTTGTATGTACGTATATATGTAGTATCTATTTGGGAATTGTATGTTATACACCGCGGCTTGGATTAACGGACCAACTTTTTAGCGAATTTAAAACGAGAGGGAAAGGGGGGGCGACATTGATTGCAGTAAACGATATACATATATAAGGTTGTCAAAAAAGTCTTGCGGTATTTCCGCTAGAGGTGTCTTTGCAAGCGCGTAGTTCTAGTTTTATTCATCGCATCGGTTCACGCTAGAGCTTATATATAATTGTGCGTCCAAATGCGGTTCAATAGAGTCTAGTATGGTTTTGTATATGCAATTCGGGGTTAAACAGTGCCGCTCAACTGAATAGGTTTGAAAATTATTTCTTCTATTTTTATACCCGTACTCGAAGAGTAAAAGGGTATATTGTATTTGTGGTAAAAGTGGATGTGTGTAACATAGAGAAGGAATAATTTCCGACCCTATAAAGTATGTATATTCTTGATCAGCATCAATAGCCGAGTCGATATAGCCCACTTCCGCCCCCACAAAAGGCGCACATCTGTGGCGTCCACAATTTTAAAGATAATAGAAAACGAAAAATGCAGAATCATATAGAAAACCCATATCTATCAGGGGCCCAAATCTGCATCGGATCGGATCATTAATATAGCCACAATAGAGAAAAACATACGAAAAAAACTTCGCTCCCTCTCTTTTCGCACTCACACAAAATCGAGTCGATTTGGTTTTTGTATTTTGTGTAGCCTGGATCTCAGAGACTATAAAAGCTAGAGCAATCAAACTTTTGGCCAAGACTCCTGTGATACCAAACCTGAACAAGTGTATTTCAAAATTTCGCCCCGCCCCCCCCAAAAGATCAAAATCCACAATTTTGAAGATAAAAAAACCAAAAATGCAGTATCGTAGAAAATTACCATATCTACCAGATTCCCGAATTTGGTTCAGATCGGATCATTATTGTAGCCACAAAGATCAAATGAATTTTCAGCTACGAGCTGTCCCCTTCCACTTGCGCCGTAAGTCATTTATTGGGGTTGATTGTCTCTGCCGATTCTCTCACACGCACACGCACGCTCAAACATGCTGCCTCGTGCGGTGTACGTGTGTTGTTGTGAGAACTGATGTAGATGTAGATGACAGATGCAGCAAACAAATGCTAAATGTAAAATGTAAAACTGATAAAACATTTGAAAATTCCACATAAATCACATGTGTACTGACTGAGTAAGGGTATAAAAGTAGAGTCGCGTTTACAGCAACTCCGTACGTTCTTTTCTCGTTTCTTCTCTCTTTGTTCCTATGGCATTTTTTTCCTTCTTTTTTTTTGTTTTGAACATTCATTTTGTTTACTCATAATATGACAAAAAAAATGTAACGGATTCTATGCGACGGTAAATCAGAACTTGCTTTTCATCGTGAAATTCGCTAAATGTGTGGTCTAGTTTTGGCTCATCTGATTAGGTTTGACAACTTTGGTTTTTTGATTGACTGTGTGATTGAAAACATATAATTTTGTTGGTATACTTAAATTAAAAAGTAATTGCTACCATTTTTTTTAAATAGGGGGTCGGGGAAAATCTTTTAACCGATTTTAAAAATGGTCAAAGTAAAGGCTATATTGAATCTAGCTTAAAACATAATGAAATAGCAAAAGATGTTGGTCGAAGCCAAACGTGGTAAGCAATTTTCTTCGTAATGAAGCCGATTACGGGAAAAAAAAAAATGAAAGGAGGAAAAAATATGCTACAACGGCATCAGAGAGGCGACTAATCTTTTCGATCTGCTTCGAATTCCCCACCTCTCTGCCAGTAAAACAGGGATGAATGCGGTGTAAATGCTAGTTTGGCAACGGTAAAACGAGTTATTCGGAGTGCTAAACACTTAAAGAGATTAAAAATAAAAAATAAAACCTTCTCTCAATGATACACGGAAGGAAGCGCGACATCGATTTGCGCGGGATCACATGACATGGGAACAAGGAGTGGAAGGTTGTAGTCTTCTCCGACGAAAAATGTTCAATCTCGACGGACCGGATGGCTACAACTATTATTTTCACAATATGCGAAAAGAGGAATGCTTTTGAGTCATCACTCCTGTACAGGAGGCGTAATGGTTTGGGGAGCCATATGGTTTTATGGAACTTGCGAGCTGCAGTGTGTTTCATCATAGATGTTTTATCAAATGTCTACAAAACTGTGCTCCAAAAGCCTTTTCCCAGTTTTTCCGAAATTTTTTGGACCTATTCAATGGACGTACCAACAAGACAACGCCCCCATCAATACAGCCCGGGTTACAAAACAGTGGATAAGGACCATAATTTCAACTTGCTCGAGTGGCCGCCATACTCCTTAGACATAAATATTATCGAGAACATTTGGGGACTTTTATCCAGGAGAGTGTATGAAGGGGGAAGACAATTTCAAGACTCGGCGACCCTGGTTGAAGCGATTAAAAAAGCCTGGTCAACTATTTTACTGAGTAAAATTGAAAAATATTACGATTCCTTATCAACTCGAATGTTTGAAATAATTAAGAATAAGGGTGGTCATACCAAATATTAAATAATGCAGAAATAGTGTCTTTTATTATTTAAGTTACCAAAAGTGCCATGAAATATTGCTGTGAATAATTTTTTTATAGTTTTGTTGGTCAAACCTTTTCACTTGAGCCAAAAATAATGTAGATTTTCAGCTATGTTTTTGAAAATATAATAAAAAAATATAAAAACCAAACCAAAAAAAACTTTTGTATATTATAAATAATTGATTGTTTTACTTAACAAAATTTATTTAGTTTAAATCTGAGTGCTCGTTATGAAGATACTATGTTCTAAGTCTAAAAAAAGAAGTCAAACCTATTCAGTTGAGCGGCACTGTATATTGTATATGTATGTATGTATGTGCACTAATTACATGCATCCAACCAACTCTACTATATCATTCGTCTGTGTCAAGAAATGAAAGCGAGGTGCAATTTTCAGCACAAGACAATTTATGTGTATTTACGGATGTCTTCGACTCTAACTTTCAAATTTTCGCACAAATACCTCAGGCTCTGCTTGATCTTGAAGTCAAGCTTCCACTTTCCTGTCGCAGTCGTTGTGATCTCCGATTGCCATTTATCCTCTGTGTGTATATGTGATATGCGATGAACACTGGATTACGCGGCCGACATGGTTATTATAGCCAGGCTTTAGCACAAACTAACGACGAGGGCACCAACACTGGATTTTCTAATATTGTAGTCATCAATTATAACTATTTTATTATTCTTGTTTTTTTGCACTTCTTAACCTATTGTGTATTGTAGGAGTTGCCTTCAACACATCCAAGTACCGACACGAAACAAGAAATAGCCAGATCATCTAGCTTAAAATGATTAAGATTGTGTGGTGTGTGTTTTATTCTATTTGAGTGGGAATACATTTTCTTAGATTTAACCTCAAATGAACCTTTCTTACATACCGCAGTCATACCTTTCACTTTCTTTTGAGCTGGTCAATCGGAATAAATCCGAAGCTGGAAAGCATGGCTTAACTTTTCTAATTCTAGGTGTGACCGCATACCACCCTAAATACATAATCCGAACGACACTTGTCGTTACATTCGAATAGCCTGACTATTGAGCATTAGACTAGTTCGTTCCGCGAACTTACTTGGCTTACAGCTTACTTGGCGACGAGACGCATCATCACCTTGGCTCGATCGTCGCTGGCCACGCGCACCGCCGCCCATCGTGGTACTCCATCCACACCAGGGTACTATTCCTCCACGATGCCTTTTCTCCATTCTCTTCGTGGTACGGCAGGATCGCAGATGTACACCAGATCTCTTCGACGCATAGGCTCGACGTGCTCGCACCACTTCTCGCTGCGTACAAGCGTAGGTAGGTATTCGTGTACCCAGCGCTTCCAGAATCGGTCTCTCATCATCCGGGCAATGCGCCACTGCTTCCTTGTGGCTGCTGACCATTACTTGCTGGAAGGTCCGGCAAGTCGGCTGCTCCCTTCAGCAAGTCGTTCGGCGTCAATGGGGCTTCCTGATCAGCCGTGACTGGCAAGTGAGTGAGCGGACGCGAATTAACAATATTCTCTGCCTCAATCAGGACGCTTTCCAGCACGTGCTCCTTAAGGGGCCACTTCCTTCACAGTATGCTGCAGCACCTTCTTGCCGCACCGTTCTCTCCCAGACGCCTCCTTCAGCTGGGTTCGCTGGACAGTTGAAGATCCATTCGACTCCTTTGCACGACAGCTCGCCCTGAATCTTCTCTGGTTCGAATACTTCGTGGAATTTTCTGGTATCTCGGTTAGCTCCAACGAAATTCATTCCATTGTCGCTTCTCATCCTAACCACCGGTCCACGGCGGCACATGAAGTTCCTCATCGCCATCTCTAAGTAGATGGCCCTTGTGGTTAAGCAGGTAAATAGTGCGACCCACCTTTTTTCCGTTCGACGCCCAACCGTCATATTCAGCGGTCCCAAAAAAGGTCAAGGCCGGTATACTTAAGTGGCCATCCATTGTCCTCGAGCCGGTCCTCTGGCAATGAACCTATCATTGGCTGGTTCGGTCGTGCTCTTCGTAGCTTGCATATACGGCAATTGATTACCACCCTTTGCAGTAACCTCCGCAAGTTGGTTATCCAGAACTTTGTCCGGATCTCGCATATCGTCGCAGCCAGGTTTTGATGCCGCATCTTTGCGTGGTAGTGAAAGACGATCATCTCTGTTAGTGCGTGCTTGTGCGACAGTATGACTGGGCGTCGCGCGCTGAATGGCATGCACGCGGCGGCATCGATTCTTCCACACTCACGTATAACTCCATCGTCGTCAATATATGGCGACAGCCCTCGTAGTCGGCTGCCTCTTGCGACAGTCTTCCGTTGAGTCTCCTCAGCGAACGCCTCGCTTTACGCCCGGCGGATCAACATGCGCTCCACATTGCACTATGGGCAAAAACCAGTTTTGGTGCATAAACTCTAGTTTATAAGATATCAACTTGAAATTTTTTGGTAAATTATTTAAAGTTAAATAAAATTTTTGATTTTTGTTTGTTTTGGAATTTATCCTCCGCACAGTGGGTAAAAAATAATTTTTAATTAAATAATTTTTAACAATTTTAATTTCAATTAAATTTAGTAAAACATGAACAAAAGAAGTTAAATGCAGTTATACATTTATTCAGGATCCATTGTTAAATTTATAGACCACTGAAAAAATAATTTATTACTTTTTTTGTGAAAACTCTAAAATTTTAACTTATTTCTATATATATTTCTTTTCTTAATATTTTTAATTTTCTATTTCATCTGAATCTGTCTCTAAATCTATATCAAAAGTGTCACTTCCATCATCATTATCATATTCTTCATCTGTATCATCTTCGCACGAATTTTGGGATGTACCTCAGTCTTTGTGGCCAATACCTAAGGATATGATTGGTGACTCCAAAAGATCGACAACCTCTGCTGGCAGGCGCATCCTGTTGGTTTTTTAATGCAAATACTAGATAGTAAGGGATCAGATGAATCCATAGCTCTGTGAAAAATATCTGACATATTGTCAAGCCGGCTACATTTTCTGGCATGATATTTTCTGTCAGCCTTGAAAAGTTTGTGTCTTGCTTCTGAAGCACTTTTCTGCTAAGGAGCCAACAGGAACAATTGATTTTTCAATGATGATGTATCCATGTACTAAAATTTTTGTGTACTGTTGGCGACATGGGGTACCAAAAGTAATTTGCCCTATACATAGTGAACGTTTCAGAACAGAATATTTTGCGATTGTTGCTTTCCCAAACTTTCAAGAAGAGCCGCGTGACCAAACACATATGTTGCTAGATAAATACAAGTTTTTTCGAAAAGGAGCAAAAAGTAGCAAAAAATGGTTAATTGTTTTATAACAAGGACACTTTTTTCGTTAATTTCACCTTCTTACCCTTTTGCTAGTCTGTGCTAATGATAAGTTACACTCCACAAAACACAAACACAATAGTTAGTACAAATCTAAAAAAGATACACATATAAAACAGCTCACAGTTGGACAACAAGACACATAATTCAAAAACACATAAGCTAATGTACATTAATAAATACCTTCGCAAGGAACTTCCATGTTCATATTTATGAATATTGTTTTTCACACAGCAGAACAATTACACAAAGTTTGCAAATTTTTCGCGCCAATTTGCCAAATTGCAAAGTTTCTCAAACAGCTGACTTTGTTGCTGTGGCAACACCATAGGGTTGCCACCTAAAAAATTTTTGCATGGCGGTTTTTTTTAATTATGGTATCTAGATTCAATTAACATGGGCCATTCTTAAAAATTAATTTAAAAATAAATAGGTTTATGCACCTAAACCGGGTTTTTTACCCATAGTGCATTGGTACACTCAGTTGCAGTTTATCCGCACTGCTCACTCCAAACAGTAGCCCTGACCAATCGGTTGTAGCTCGAGAACCTCTGGAATGATATAAACGTATTTGCTATGACCAGTGCAAACTCACATGACATCTCTTCTTTATCCGTAGTTCGTAGGCAACCATCACCCGAAGAAGATTTCGGCCAGTTCTCCTCAGGTTCCCGTTGAAAGGAAGGACCACTTTACCATCGTGAACCTTGACCAAGATCCACATGGATTCGTTTTAGAGTCAGTTCAGAGCACACAGCTGCTAATAGCGATAGCGTGCCCCTGTCTTACGGTGTCCATCAGTCTCTTTCCCAGTATGGCTGCTTACAGTTCCAGTCGTGGTATGACCATATAAAATGTGCCTTCATGTCGCCGGCAGCTCTCAAATGCTGTGGCAAATACGTCTGGCAACGGCTCGTCCTAGTCCACTCCCCTACGCCAAATCTCGCATCAGCACTTTGGGTCAAACGTTAACTTGACGAGGCTGCCAGTATATTCCCAGGATCTTCTCCTCAGCTTCGGTCCATTCAACATTCATATTGAATCTCTTGGGGTTCACAGATTTGACAACGCTTTCCGAACTTGAAAAAAAAACCGGCACAAATCGAAACCAGCGTTATCATGAATTTCTCTCACCCGTGTTGATACACCAATAGCTTCTTTCTCGTCCGCAAAGCTATCCACGTAGTCGTCCACATAGTGGTACTCATTTATGGCTAGGACCGCTCTGGGATCTGTATGAAGGTATCCTGCGGCATTTAGAGTCTTGACGTAATGCGCTGAGCATGGCGAACAAGCGGCTCGAACGTCATGGCCTTCATTTCATATATGTCCGGATCCCGCCGGTCATCTCCATTCCTCCACAGGAATCTCTGGGCGCATCTATCCTGTGGCTGTATCAACACCTGATTGAACATCTCCTTGATGTTTGCGCATACTCCCACTGCTCCTTCTCGAAAGTAGAAGAGCACAGCTGGGAGAGATTTGTACAGCTGTGGACCTTAAAGAAGAGCTGAATTCAGGGATACGCCCCCGACCTTAGCTGCCGCATCGAACACCAGACGAATCTTCCCGGGTTTTATTCAGGTTCTCGACCCCAAATTCGGTTGATACCAGATTCGGTCACTGTTGACTGAAGTGGCTTCTTGCTAATCTACCAGTCGAACATATCCCTTCCTGACGTAGTCATCCATGATTCTATTATAAGCCTGTGCAAAGTTCACATCTAGCCGCATTTCCCACTCGATGTTGACTAGTCTCTTGAGTGCCATGTCGTAGCTGTTTGGCAGACTCAATTCGTCCTCCTTCCATAGAAGATCAGTTTGGAATCGTTGGCCTGTTCGCTTAGTCGTCTTCTGTAGAATTTCCATAGCCCGTGCATCGCCGCTAGCTGCGACTGGCGGCGCTGGCTTAACAACAAAATTCTCAATTTCAAAGTAGTCGTTGACCATCTTTTCCAGAAGACTGTCCTGTGGGAATGCTAGGAGACACGATTTCAGGTGTGGCGAACTTACGTTTCACCGGACCAAACACCACCCATCTAAGCTTGGTGGCAGCTGCATAGGGTCCTCCTACTCCAAAACTCCTGTTTTGCATAGGTATTCCCAGGTGCGCATGATCTAGTCCAATCAAGATCTTCGGCACTGCGATACACTATGGCTTGATTGGTAAACGTGCGTTAGACTTGGCCTTTCTGACATCTTCTCGACGCAGGCTTTGCATCGGTAGATTTAGATCCGAGACCGCTTACACATTGTGAGATACCTATCTCAGGCTGAGGTAGGCTCAGTCTGTCCAGGATTTTCCCTACAAGGAATTTGTAGTTCGCTGGAACTTTAGGGCAGGGCTTGGCCGTGTAGGTAGTTTGGTAATCGCACTTGGCGATGAATGAGAGAACGCTGACACCTGAGTTTTGGTGTGTGCGGTAATATGTTTCTGGGTCACCTGAGTTGTGTTCGCGCTCGGCGAAGAAAATGATGACACTTCGTTGAGTTTGTTTTGATGTTATTAAATGGTTTTATTTGTGTTCTGTATTGCTTCTCGTGGTTCTGGTGTCGTGTAGTGGTTTCTTGTATTGTTGTCTTGCTGAGGCGAGGCGTTGGTATCCGCGGCGGATGTATTGCCGATACGGTTTAGAATAGGCGATGGACTGCCCGGATTGATCGAGGGCTCAGGCTATTTAAGGCCGATCTCGACGGCTGAGTCCGCAAGTTTGTGGTTACGGAAGTGGTGTCGAGTTCTCCACTTGTGCCACTGACACGGTCATTGCCTCGGTTGCACCGGGAAATGAGCTGAGTGTAGTTTTGGCCCTTTGGTCATTGACTCGGTTGCACCGGGAAATGACTTGAGTGTAGTTTTGCAATTCGGGGGAAACTGAGGCGCGTGTGTCGATTTCCCAGAAATCGATCGGCGCGTGTGACTTGGAAATTTACAGAGTCAGGTGTATGGTGTTTGTGTTGTTGGTGTATAGATTATATATATATGACAAAGTATCTTAGTGCTATGAATATGAATATGTATATGAATGTAACGGGCCCTGGTCCCAGGGTTCGTTACACCCCCCACCCTTTCATCCCGGTGGGTGTACAGATGCCGCTGTTGATTATTTGCTGGGTCGGTTTCTGGCCAACGTGTTTTGGCGTTTCTACTGGTGGTTTGCCGTCGTCAGGGGGTCGATGTGATCGCTGGTGTCGTTTGCTTCCTTAGCAGGATCGCTGTCCAACGTGTCGTGGTACTCTTTCAGGTCGTTGATATTTGCGACTTTCAGTTTCCGACTTCCGGGGTGTTGCAACCCTGACGATATTGGTTGACACGAAACCTTTGACTTTGAATGGCCCATCATATTTTGGGGCCAATTTCGCAGCGAAGCCGTCGGCTGCGTTGAGAGGTGATGTTGCCTGATCAATACTAGTTGACCCACCGTGGGGCGCCATTGTCGTCGGCGGAGATTGTAGTGACGGATTGTTCTTGACTCGCCCGCTGAATGTTGTTCCGCACTATCGCGAATACTTCTTTGAGTCGGGTCGCCTTAGTGTGGGCTGTGTCCGAGGGCTTCCTGTCCCTGGTGTAACTTCGTCGTACAATGCTCCAGGTAAGCGAGGTTATCTCCCGTGTAGCAAAAGAAGGCGGGGCTGAATCCAGTTGTTTCCGAGACACTGGAGTTAATTGCTAGTGATATCTCGGGTATGAGTTCGTCCCATGTGTTTTGATGGTCCTCCACGAATTGTGCAATCATGGTCTTCACTGTCCGATTGGCCCGTTCCGTAGGGTTTTCCTGGGGCAATACGGTGCGGTGTGGCGAACTTACGTTCCACCGGACCAAACACCACCCATCTAAGCTTGGTGGCAGCTGCATAGGTCCTCCTCCAAAACTCCTGTTTTGCATAGGTATTCCCAGGTGCGCATGATCTAGTCCAATCAAGATCTTCGGCACTGCGTTACACTATGGCTTGATTGGTAAACGTGCGTTAGACCTGGCCGTTCTGACATCTTCTCGACGCAGGCTTTTGCATCGGTAGATTTAGATCCGAGACCGCGTACACATTGTGAGATACCTATCTCAGGCTGAGGTAGGCTCAGTCTGTCCAGGATTTTCCCTACAAGGAATTTGTAGTTCGCTGGAACTTTAGGGCTGGGCTTGGCCGTGTAGGTAGTTTGGTAATCGCACTTGGCGATGAATGGGAGAACGCTGACACCTGAGTTTTGGTGTGTGCGGTAATATGTTTCTGGGTCACCTGAGTTGTGTTCGCGCTCGGCGAAGAAATGATGACACTTCGTTGAGTTTGTTTTGATGTTATTAAATGGTTTTATTTGTGTTCTGTATTGCTTCTCGTGGTTCTGGTGTCGTGTAGTGGTTTCTTGTATTGTTGTCTTGCTGAGGCGAGGCGTTGGTATCCGCGGCGGATGTATTGCCGATACGGTTTAGAATAGGCGATGGACTGCCCGGATTGATCGAGGGCTCAGGCTATTTAAGGCCGATCTCGACGGCTGAGTCCGCAAGTTTGTGGTTACGGAAGTGGTGTCGAGTTCTCCACTTGTGCCACTGACACGGTCATTGCCTCGGTTGCACCGGGAAATGAGCTGAGTGTAGTTTTGGCCCTTTGGTCATTGACTCGGTTGCACCGGGAAATGACTTGAGTGTAGTTTTGCAATTCGGGGGAAACTGAGGCGCGTGTGTCGATTTCGCAGAAATCGATCGGCGCGTGTGACTTGGAAATTTACAGAGTCAGGTGTATGGTGTTTGTGTTGTTGGTGTATAGATTATATATATGACAAAGTATCTTAGTGCTATGAATATGAATATGTATATGAATGTAACGGGCCCTGGTCCCAGGGTTCGTTACACCCCCCCCCTTTCATCCCGGTGGGTGTACAGATGCCGCTGTTGTCATTTGCTGGGTCGGTTTCTGGCCAACGTGTTTTGGCGATTCTACTGGTGGTTTGCCGTCGTCAGGGGGTCGATGTGATCGCTGGTGTCGTTTGCTTCCTTAGCAGGATCGCTGTCCAACGTGTCGTGGTACTCTTTCAGGTCGTTGATATTTGCGACTTTCAGTTTCCGACTTCCGGGGTGTTGCAACTTGACGATATTGGTTGACACGAAACCTTTGACTTTGAATGGCTCATCATAGTTTGGGGATAATTTCGCAGCGAAGCCGTCGGCTGCGTTGGAGAGGTGATGTTGCCTGATCAATACTAGTTGACCCACCGTGGGGCGCCATTGTCGTCGGCGGAGATTGTAGTGACGGGATTGTTCTTGACTCGCCCGCTGAATGTTGTTCCGCACCATCGCGAATACTTCTTTGAGTCGGGTCGCCTTAGTGTGGGCTGTGTCCGGAGGGCTTCCTGTCCCTGGTGTAACTTCGTCGTACAATGCTCCAGGTAAGCGAGGTTATCTCCCGTGTAGCAAGAAGGCGGGGCTGAATCCAGTTGTTTCCGAGACACTGGAGTTAATTGCTAGTGCTATCTCGGGTATGAGTTCGTCCCATGTGTTTTGATGGTCCTCAACGAATTGTGCAATCATGGTCTTCACTGTCCGATTGGCCCGTTCCGTAGGGTTTTCCTGGGGCAATACGGTGCGGTGTGTTGCAGATCAACGCCAGCTGTTTGCATAAACATGCGGAATGAGCGGCTGGTGAACTGTGTTTCATTGTCACAGACGAATCGTTTTGGTACGCCGAAGTGACTTAGAATGCGTTCCCGAAAAGCTAGCTCTAGGCTAGCTGTGGTAGCTTTCTTAAGTGGCACTAGTTCGATCCATTTTGAGAAGGTGTGGAAGAATACCAGCAGCATATTGTTCCCTCGTTTGGATCGGGGAAGTGGCCCTACGAAGTCGGCGCATAGTGTGGCGAAAAGTTGCTCTGCCCTGCGGGTAAGCACCTGCGGGTAGGCACCCACCCACCCACGGGCTTGCGCTGCAGTGCCTTTTTGAACTTCTGGCAGCTCAAACAGCTGCGTACGTATTTCCGCACATCGCGATATAGGCCGGGCCAATAGTATCGTTGTGTTATCCGTGTGATGGTCTTTCGAATGCCGAGGTGGCCGGCCGGTGGCTGATCATGGCATTCCTTGAGGACTCTTTGGCGTCGGTCTTTTGGGACGCAAAGTTTCCATGACACGTAGTCGTGATCGTCGGCTCCGTGGCCCAGATGTCTGTAGAGTTCTCCATTCTCGAAGACGTAGTCGGGGTATTTATCGGGTTCTTCTTTGGTTTGCTGAATCCTTCGTGCGAGCCAGGGGCAAGTTGTTGCGTCCTCTTTGATTCTGGCTAGCGTCTCCAAGGGTTGTCGGCACAGGGCATCGGCAACCACGTTTTGTTTCCCCTGCTCCATAGTGGACGTCGTACTGATACTGTTGGAGTTCGAGCGCCCATCTCGCTATTCTTCCGTAGGGGCTTTCCAGAGTATTTAGCCATTTCCGCGCGAGATGGTCGGTTATAACGTCGAATCGGTATCCCTCTATTTAGCAGCGTAGTTTTCGGATTGCCCAAATGACGGCGAGGCATTCCTTGTCTGTAGCGGAGTGGTTCAAGCGTCGGCTGACATAGGCGATGACGCGTTCCTTTCCTTCGATCTCCTGCGTGAGTACGGCGGCTATGCCGAGGTTGCTCGCATCTGTTTGTAGTGAGAAGTTGACGTTGAAATCGAGGCAAGGAAAAGTACAGGAGCGGTCGAAGGCCGCTTGTTGATCTGCGGTCCATGTCCATGTTTGTCCTTTCTTAAGTAGCTGAGACATTGGTTGGACTACTGTAGCAAAGTTTGGCACGAATCTTCGGTACCAGGATGCCATTCCGATGCACTGACGTAGTTCTTTAGGTTCGTGGGTGGCTTGAGTTTTAAACGGCAGCAATCTTGTCGGGGTCCGTGTGTGGATACCTTCTTCGCTGATGACGTGACCAAGATAATTGATCCGGCATTGGAACAAAGGTGCACTTTCCGCGTTTATCCGCAGGTTCGCTTTTCGAAGGCGAGAGGACTATTGCCAGGTTGTGTAGGTGGTCCTTGAAGTCTCGTCCGACGACGACAATGTCGTCTAAATAGGCGAATGCGTAGGAATCCATGTCGGCACCGATCACAGTATCAAGGGCCCGTTGGAATGTTGCTGGTGCAGAATGTAATCCGAAGAGCATCACTCTCCATTGATAGTGACCTCTGCCGGGGACCGTGAAGGCGGTGGCTTCTCGACTTCCGTTGGCCATGGGTATTTGCCAGTATCCGTTTGTCAGATCGAGGGTGGTTAAGAAGCGTGCGTTCTGTAGGCGCTCCAAGATGTAGTTGATTCTGGGCAGTGGGTATGCATCAGGAATAGAGTGAGTGTTGCCATTTGCCGTTCTTTTTACGTACGAGTACGATGGGCGCGCTGTGTGGGCTTCGTGAGGGTTCGATGAGACCTTCTTGGATCAATTGGTCGACTTGCTCATCGATAATCCGCATCATGGCTGGGTGCTTTAGGTAGTACCTCTGTTTGATGGGTCGATTATCCCTCATGACGATGGTGTGCTCTGCGATGTTGGAGGTCCCGTGGAGATTATTGAACTTTGGAAGTTCTGTGTCCAGAAATTCTTGGATCTGTAGTGCTATGTCTGGCGGCCAGGGGTCGGAGATCAGTTCTGTGTCGGGTTCGGTGAGATCGGGGGTTTCGGGATCCTTTGGCTGGCTTGGGTCTTCGGGGGGATAGTTGTGTCGAACGCGCTGAGGTGTTCGATCCTACGTGGGTAGTCGCTAATGTGGGCGACGATCAGGGTAGCGTTGGCCGAGTGGTGTAGCTTCGTGGGTCTGGCGGTATACCTGGGTCGTAATGTCTCCAGATCGATGTATGGCCAGGCGGGTCTCAGTGACGACTCTGTTTTCGCAGCAACGACTTGGTTGGGCGACGAAGATTTCGGACGTGGTGTTAGGCATGGCGTGGTGCATGGCGCTAGTGGGCACGTCAGTACGCGGAAGGTACTCCAGTGGGTTGGCGAAGATCGGGGTGGCGTCGGCCTGGGGAACGACAGGGCTGCGGTCGGTGTTTCGGGGGGTCATCGGGCTAGATTCCGGTTCCGTGGATATTAGTTCGATGGTTGGACCCGACCAGCAGGGGATTTGCGTAGCTGTTTCCCTCGTGGTTTGGTTGTTGCACTGTTGCTGCCGTTGGCGTTGTCGTTGTTCGGGGCTGGTTGTCGTCTCTGAGGGTGTCCGTGGGTTCACCTTCTCCGTTGAGGGAATGGTGCCTGGGTGCGCTGTGGCTGAACTTGGACCTGGGCTTCCTGTGTCGAGCGGGTTCCAGTTCGTTGGGGTTTGTCTCGTGGGTGAGATCCTTGTTTTGGGTTCGGGGTTCGTGTGCCCCGTAGTTTGTTCTGATCCTGGGCTTCCAGTGTCGAGCGCCTGGTTCAAGTGTGTTTATTCTTGTCTCATGTTTGAGATCCTCGTGGTGTGTTTGGGATGTGTGATCCCTGTGGTTGGCTTAGAACGCGGGTGCTCCGTAGTGGCCGTGGGATTTGTTTTCCCGTTTGCTTGGTTGCAGTTTACGGGTGCTTGCCTCGGATTCGTGTTTTCCGTTGTGGGCCGGTTCTTTTGCTTTCGCTGTGGTTGGTTTCGGTGTCGTATTTTCGTTGCATTATTGGGTGCCGTCTTCTTTGCGGTAGGTCGGGGAAATGTGTTCGCTGTGGTTGGTTTCGGGGTCGTATTCTTCGTTGCGGTATTGGGTGCCGTATTCTTTGTGGTAGGTCGGGGACGTGTATTCGCGGTGGTTGACCTAGAATTCTTGTTGCTGAGGTTGTGGATTTGTACGTGATTGGTTTGAACTGACGGTGGCGTTGGCGTGAGGTGGCGATCTTGTAGCTTTAGCAGCGTGGTGCCGCATTGGATCGTCGTTTCGATGGCACATAGGAAATCCATGCTGACTATAACTTCCTCCAGCATGTTAGGGGAGGACCAGGAGTGGGATTTGGGCCTCTCGTTGATCCAGCTTGATGTGCGCCAGTAGAATTTGTGTGATCTCTCTGACTGAGCCGTCAGCCAGGCATATGCGGACGCATGCATCTTGCAGGTTGGAGTTGTTGTTTAGTTGTCGGGCCAGGTTGTCGCTGACGAAACTTCGGGATGCCCCGGTGTCGATGGTGGCCTCTGTTGTTTGTCCTCCTATTGTCACTATCGCCACTATTCGGCCGTCGTTCACGTGTAGTGGGTTGCTTAGTCGCGGGGGCTGGGGAGGCGTCGTTCTCGGCTGATCCCGTGTCAGTCGAGGACGCGTGTCGTTTCCGGACGTGGCTTGGTGGCAACAGTCGACGGTTCGAGTGCCGCGCTTTCCACATTCCCAGCAGAATGGGATCGAAGCGTTGGTGCAGTCATAGGCGGCGTGTCCAGCTTGACCACATCGGCGACAGGCTGCGCGTGGGTTGGCAATGGGAGTGGTGATCATTCGATGTGCGACGCCTTGGTTCGTTGTACTATTTTGATTTGATGACTGTCTGCGCGGTGTGTCTGCTGAATCCCAATGGGGTCTGCGAAAGGGTGTTCGGTAGGCGTCGTTCTCTCTGCGGTCTGGATGCCTTGCCGGCCTGGTGTCTCTTGGTGGGCTTCGCATGGGTGCGGGGCCGTTGCGCGTTTCCTCTCGTGAATAAGCTCGTACTCTGCCGCTAATCGGGTTAGCTGTGACAAGTTTTTCAATTCGTCTCGTCGCACGTATAGCTGGAGTCCTGGCAGGGCGTTGTCGTAGATCCGGTAAAGCTCCGTGTCTAGATCGTACTCGGCATGGTGCATGAGTAGCCGTATCTCGATGAGATAGTCTTTGAATGGTTCTCCCACCGCTTGTTTGCGCCCTCGGATCTGGTCGTCCAGTTGTTCGAAATACCTTGGCGGCAGAAAATATGTCAGAAAACTCCTGGCGGAAATGTACCCAGGAACTGCCCTGTAATTGACTGGTACGGTACCAGCGATTGGCTCGGTTGAGTAGTTCGGCCATGCTCCGAGGCAGTTGGTTGGTGTCCACTCCATAGGCGCGTGTGCGTTCCTCGAGTAGTTCAGAAACGATAGTGGGTCATCTTCTCCGTTGAACTGGATGCCCCATCCGCGGATGCGTTCTGCCGTGCGTGCGACGTGGTTATAGTCGGACCCGATTATGGGTGCGTCAATCGACGGTATAATTCTCTGTGTGGGCGAGCGAGAGGTTTCCGTAGCGGGCGGCCTTGGAAGAGCGGCGGCTGGGACCATTGGTGGTCAGGGCGTGGGCTCTGGGGCTGCAGGGACTTGCAAGCCTGCTTTGTGTTCCCATATTCCGTTGCCTGAGGGTCCTGGAGTTGTGGGCAGCGGGGACTTGGAGCGTCCTGCTGGTCTTGCGTATTGTCTCTCGAGTTCTGCCAAGCGAGTCCAGGCACCCGGCGGGGAGTGGTACGGCAACTAGTATGGCAAAGTTCTTGCGCAACTCTTCAACAGTTCCTTCGGTGTTTTGTGCACTTTTTCAGTGTTTTAGCAGTCTCTGCTCGGTCGCCACTTTTGAGATACCTATCTCAGGCTGAGGTAGGCTCAAAGGAATTTGTAGTTCGCTGGAACTTTAGGGCAGGGCTTGGCCGCGAGACCACAAGTGGAGCGAGCGTAGAGTCTGGTTACTGTGTAGGTAGATTGGTAATAGCACTTGGCGATGAAAGGGAGAACGCTGACACCTGAGTTTTGGTGTGTGCGGTAATATGTTTCTGGGTCACCTGAGTTGTGTTCGCGCTCGGCGAAGAAATGATGACACTTCGTTGAGTTTGTTTTGATGTTATTAAATGGATTTATTTGTGTTCTGTATTGCTTCTCGTGGTTCTGGAGTCGTGTAGTGGTTTCTTGTATTGTTTTCAGGTCTATGGTGTTTGTGTTGTCTATAAATTATATATATGACAAAGTAACTTAGAGCTATGAATATGACTATGTATATGAATGTAACGGGCCCTGGTGCTAGGGTTCGTTACAACATTTCTTAGCCCATTGCGTTTCAGCCGCTCAGTTCCGCTAATCTGCAGACATCTCACCATTTTCGTGTTCTCGCTTGAGGACTTCCCACCAAACCATTGGATGTTCAGTTTTCAATGTTTACCTATCAGGTGTAAGCTTCGCATGAGCTCGTTATCGTTCATGATTACGGACAAGCCTTCATCGAACAGCGCGTAGGTGTCGGTTTTGCTTGTTTGCCCCGTACAGAGTCACGGGCAAGATGCGGAAGAGCAAACGACCTCCATCCATGTCGACACAGCTTAGGTTCCGGTGTGGCACATCAGTGTGTTCATTTGGAAGCTGCCTCTTGTCTAGAGACCTGGTCGGGGCTGCGTCTGATGGCTCCGATGCTCGCGTCTCGTCCTGCTGTTGAACACCTCCGGCATGCGGTGGTCGGTTGCGACTACCTTTTTGATCCCTCCGTGGCCAGCTGTCTGGCTCTAGCGGCCGTCTGGGATTATTCAATCCATCGTGCAGTAGGTAATGATGCCTTCCCTGGCATCCGTGGACATTACATTTCTTCTCCCTTTTGCAGAATCTGGCCATATGTCCACTTTCCAGACACGAGAAACAAATCCGATGCTGCCTCACCAACTTAATTCCATGTGGAAGAAGCATGGTTGAAATCCTTGCAGTCCTTGATCGTTTGGTGCCCCTCAACAATTGGTACGATCGTTATATCGCTGCTGATCCATATGACCTGTGCTAGCATGCAGCACCCTTCGTCTGGAGTCCTTCCCTCTGCATCTGTAATCGTACCCACCAGTTTGGCGAGGTCATTCAGCCACTCGCTCAAACGCACAACCGTTTGGTACGATCCTATTGTTGCAGCGTGCCTAGCCCATTCCAACCTTTTGCTCAGGGGCAACTTGGCTATCAGCTCCTCCGTCAGGGGAGGTTGACCGTAGGAACGCTTCGAGATTGATAACCCGTGTAGCAAACGACACAAGCTTGCCTAGATTGTGCTTCTGAATTGCAAGCAGTTGACTGCGTACGCTCTCCAGTTGACTATCGGAAGATCGGATTCATAGCTGATCCATTACGGCCGCAACGTTGCTCGGGTGTATGAGCAGCGATTTAACTGCGCCTTCACTAGCCTTTGGTTGTTGTCAAGAGCTGTACAGTGATATGCTGCAGTTGTCTCCGGGAACGCGAATTGGAATATTCCATTGCCATTCCTCTGGCTGACCTTCAAACTCCGGAAGGTCAGGCAATCTACGCGGCGTCCATCCACTTGACAAGCTCGGCGATGCTACTCCATATGACCAAAGGGATTGTGTGGGCATCGTGAAAATGTGTTGTGGTTCCCGTAGTACCTGCACATAACTCTGTTCTGGCAGCACCGTGGCTCTGTGTGACTTGTCGCCCAATTGCCAGATGTCCACTCAATTGTGGCGGCAAGATTCCACTCAATTGGGGCGGCAACGGTTAATCTAAAGATGGCGTCACTCTCTTAGGTAAATCTGGGAGCAGGTTCTCACTAAAATATGGCCGTATATTTTCACACAAAATCTGCCGGTCTCTATTCAAACATGGCGGTGTATTCGCTGGACCGCTCACTCCAAAACCGCTAACGCCGTTTCCAACGGGTTTCTAGGCGGCTGCTTCTTGCCCTTGCCTTTTCCAGCTCCTTCTCCAAGATGGCGATCCTCTGCAACGAGCAGCAACTTGGACGTTGGTGGGATTTCTGCTGTGGCCTGATTCGTCAGGCTGTACAGAACCACCCCATCAGTGTATATGTGGATCGTATTTGCAGGTCCAGGTTCGCCCCTCTCCTAGTCCTCCCTAAGCGTTCTCTATGCTTGGAAAGGCGTCGAGAGATAGTCACTTGGGATGCAGTAATCTGTCCTCTCTGTAAGTTGCGGGAGTCTTGTTAAGATTCCCGACTGGCCAACCGCGGATGTTTTCCACAACTTGAATTCCCTCATTCTAAGAGCGGGCTATCTAGGGCTTCTGAGCTCTTCTAAGTTTGCTAAGACAAGTTTTTTTTTCCAGGGCTGCCCTCCAGACCATTAACTCGGAACAACAGCTTCCTGTCGAAGATCAGTTTAAAATTCTTGGCATTATTGCTAAAAACTAGCGGCAATTCGCAGAATTTTGGGGGAGTTCGTTTCGGAACCTTGTATTTCCTGTTGAATAGTATTAGTTCCATATTACACGCTTTATAACCTAGTCAGCATTTGGCTGCCCATTGTGAAAGTTTTATGAGGTTGCTTGTCATGCAATTGCATAGGGTCTGTGGAAACTTCCCAGAGTATGCTATAGCGAAATGATCAAGGTCCGCTACCACATGGTATTCAACAACATCTATCTCCCGCAGCGTTTCATTTACTGGTACGTTCCATAAAAGAGGCTAGAGGACTTCGCCCTGTGGGTTGCCTGCTGACAAACATGGTGGACGTTGACGCATTGGGTCAGGTCGGGATGATGTTGTTGTCTTCTATGTCTAGGAAGGCTACCAGGGTGTACTCCTTACAATTGAGGAACGAATCGATGATCGCGTGTAGGGCCGTTTCGGTGGATCTTCCCCTCCGATAGGTATGCTGAGAATCAGATATTGCTTTCAACAATATAGTCGCCCTAAGAGTCCCAATAGTCCCTTCAAGAGAAAGGACGATATACTTATGTGTATGAAATCATTGAGGGCAGTGTGCAAGGGCTTGCGTGCCTTGGGTATGAAAACAACTTTGTCCTGAAGCCATTTCTCCGGTATTTGTCCGTGGGAGTAAAATTCGGTTGAGCCAATTTATGGCTCTTTTGTCCGGCTTGGATCAGCTGGGCTGTGATGATGCCGTCTGATCCCGCGGATTTGTAGGGCTTGAAGCTTTAGATTGCCCAGGATATATTCTCCTGACTTAAAAGGTCAGAATGGAACATGAGGCAATGTCAGAAGGTGCTCTGTAGGTTGGTCTGTTTACAGCGCAGCCTGGAAAATGTGTTGAGGAGAAGGTTTACCGACTCGGTGGTGGACGTCGTCCAGATTGATCGGCAATCTTCAGATAAGCCAAAGTTGGAGTTGAGTTCGAGAGTACTTTGCCTAAGCGCGAAGCTTCGGAGTTTCTCTCGATTTTAATTTGTCTTCCTAAGGTTCCGGAAGTGGACTAGACTTGGTATGTAAAATGAGAAAATAGTTTCCAGTTTTCTTTCGATAAGGAGTGTTTTTCAGGGACTCTTCAGGATACTATTTTGTTCTGTATAAGAGGCCAGCGTGAGGTCCAGGACCTCCTTGTGATGTTTAATAAATAAAGGTGGGATCATCCCCATGGTTTAAAATTGCCGTCTGAGTTTTCAGTAAGTTGCTGAAAGGGAACTCACCCTGTTCATTTGTGTCAGTGATTCCCCACTGATTGTGGTGAGCGTTGGCCTCGCATCCCACAATAAAGCCGATGTTCTTGGCCTCGTGTTCTGCGATGAGCACCCGTAGGAGCGCATGTGGAGCAGGGTCCGGTGGGGTCGTGACCCATGTATGCTGAGCAGATCCTGAGTGACTGCTCCTGGCCTTCGAGGATCATTGTCATTTTATCATCTTTGCTGAAGTTCGGGAGCAAAAATAAGTGCAGTTCTCTTTTTGAAAGCATGTAGGTGCATGTTTGAACTGGGATGACAGTTATGTATTGTAATATCCTCTTATGTCCAGTTTGTTCCGAATGAGTTCACGAGCGTGTATCGTTTTCAGATCGCTAATAGCGGTATCACTTTATTGAATATTTTATATATTTGTTCTTAACAGTTAGCTTAGCTAAAGCTGCGGTGCTACGCCAGCGAAGCCGTCGGCAGAGCAGCCGAATTGTAAGAAATACATAATTGTATATGTATATAATACAACGCAAATGCTGCTGCAGGGCAGAGTATTTTACGTAAACGGTCAGAGGCCCGGGAGATATCTTCTCGGTCTGGCCATTGCCCGCTACATTCAAGTGCGATCATATTTCATTGCACTTGGAATGTGCTTGTTCTTGAGTTGTGAATCCAACAACGAAGTGTCGCTACTGGGCTTATGTTTATGCATTAATGCGTTGCTTTTTAGTTATTGATGAGTACAGTGTACTCCCGACATAAGCGCATACCACAGTATAGATTATAGTCCCGAGGATCCAGGGCTCCTGAATAAGGACTATGTCAGCTTCACCCTTGGCTGAGTGGAGCAGTAAGGCCCGCACATGCTGCCCTAAAATGGTGGATGTTTATTTGCAGGAGTATCAGTGATATTCTTAAAGCTCGCCACACAGGCTACGACCGACACCTTTGCCTAGACTTTCGTCCCATCATAACTTTGGAAATTTCCACCTTTTTATACGTAGTTTCTTTTATTTCACTAACCATACTTCTGGCTAGAAGTATTCTGGCTTTTAATATATCCATCTATCACGATCTGCCCTAGTTTTTTTAATAATCTTTTTTTGAATACAAACTTTTTGACTGCAATTTCAAAATAGTTAGGATAATGACGACTTTTGTGACCACTTCTGTGTTTTGATTCCCTTTACAAAAGTCAAGTCCAATACTAAACTTGTGGTAGAGTCTATGTTTCTCCTGTAGGTAACGTTGCTATCATTGCTAGCGTGTTATTTTCGACTGTTCACCAAAGCTTGTGTGCTTGTGAGTCATCTGCAATTGTGGAACTCCCTGAACAGATGAAGTCTTTTCCAACAGAGAATCTATTGTCTGCTTAAATGTGATGAGCGATGTTAAGGGTTCAACACAGAATAGATGATCAGATCCTGTCCAGTTCTACTAGTCTTTGATATTAAAATGTATTGTGCAGTTTCAAACTTTAGTCCTTTTCGTTATATATCCTTTTGTGGGTAATGACTACCCTCCTTAACAAACATTTGTTTGTTGATTGCGTGCATCAAATTGCATGAGGTCTTTTTTTAAACGAGAGCCAAAGCGAATGTTGCATAGTTTGCACAAAACTAATTTAGTACTTTTCTATAAATAGGTTCCTCAAAAATTAAAATTAATCAAAAAATATCTGAAATATTGTCCAAAAGTATGTGTTTGAAAGCCTATTTCATTTTATTTTCATGTGGTTGTTTTTTCATAGCCAGAGTACCTAGATTTGTTGGTATACAACATTTTTTCTATTTTATAAATAGGTTCCTCGAAAATCTTGAATTTGTTAGCGGCGTGCGGACGCGCAATCGGGGTTCCATTTTAAGGACCACGTCCAATTGCACATCGAATGTCCTGGCGCGGATGTTGGCGGTGGCGAACTTCTCAGCTCCGATGCGTGTGCTGGGCAATTTGAGGTCGGTGGCTGGCGAAGCGTCGATGCAGCTCACCGGCGTGCACGGGTCGATGAGCGCCGTCATCTCGTGGGTTTTTTTTTCCCATGTGCATGACCACCTGGGACGTCGGGAGAAAGTTGATGCTCCGGTGCTGGAGCAGCGTGTCGACTGATGGAGCCGGACTTCCCACGATGGGGCGGCGATCAGCTCGGGGCACTGGAGCGGTATTCGAACCTGGAACCGCCGCTGACGACTCTGAGCGGACTCGACGGCAGGCGGACCCTGTCTTAGTGCGTCTGGTGGGAATCCGGGGGCGGCGAGCGGCTGGGGACACAGGAGCTGGAGACGGAACTCGACCCGGACCTGGGGACTCCGAGCGAGCTGGACGATGGGACGGTCGCATGTGGAGCAAAGTGTGGTGGGTTTTGTGACACACCTTGCACCGGCCGCCACTTCGGCAATCCTTGCCGAAGTGCTGATGAGCCAGGCAGTTCTGACAGTATTATTTCACCAACGCGGCTCGGAGACTCTTGGCCACGCTCAGCTTGAGGAAGCTGCGGCAGTCCCGTAGCGGATAGCTTCCGGAGCAAACTCGGCAGCTGTAGGAAGCCTTTTTCGTGAGCGTCTGCTCCCTGAGGTGTGGTTGTCCCGGGGGTTGTGGAGCCATCGGAATCTGGAGGCAAAAAAATCAGCTGGTATGGAAAAGAAGAAGCATTAGTTCGTGATAGGAACAGGTGACAGGCACTCTCTCAGTACTGTGGGCTGAACGCACGAGGGCGCTCTGGGAGAAAAAAAAATAAAAACAGAAACGTGGGTGGAACAGTGGACAAGGACAGGCTTTATTCAACGGACTAGCCACAGGAACGCTTCCGTTACTGTTGTGCGGGACGAGGGAGCTCCCCCGGAAGGAGAACGACTTTAGCGACCGGGCGTTAGAGCACCCCGCGGGAGCTAGGGATGTCTACAACACGGACCCTGTTGTCGGCGCCGGGATACACGGACTGGACTCTCCCGAGTCGCCAGTCGTTGGAAGGCAGGTTATCTTCCTTTATGATAACCAAATCGCAGATCTGAAGATTTGGCATATCCGTCTGCCACTTTGTTGCGTTTGTGCAGTTCCTTGAGGTACTCATCCTTTCATCTCTGGCAGAACTGCTATTTGAGGGCCTTTAAATGCTTCCACCGATTAATGATCGACTGGAGGTTCTCCTTTATTTTGGGCTCTGCGGTCGCCATTAACGGTCCTCCGATAAGGAAGTGCCCGGGAGTGAGGGCCAGCAACTCCGTCGGATTTTCGGACATAGGTGAGACTGGCCTGGAATTGAGGCATGCTTCAATCTTAGCGAGGAGCGTCGAGAGCTCCACAAAGATATACTTTCGAGTAGACGTGGATTTATAGAAGAGTGTTTTGAAACTCTTTACACCGGCTTCCCACAGGCCTCCCATAAGTGGCTCCCTATATGCCTCAGTGATCGAAACCTGGAATGCCGCTTGAAAGTCCCGAGAAAGTATAGTTTCTGCTCCCACGAAAGTTTTGCCATTTTCGGAGCGAAAGCTGCCAGAAACTTCTCGGTGGTCAGGTCGGAAATGGCCTCCAAGTGAATGGCATTCGTGGAAAAGCAGACAAATACGCACAATTAACGCTCGGTGATCAGACTTGCTCTTCCGGTAAAGTTCCTTATGTCGAAAGGTCCGGCGTAGTCAATACCGGTATGGGTAAATGGTCTTTAGAAAGAAGCTCGGTCTGTTGGGAGATCACCCTTCAGTTGGGCTGTAGCTTCTTCTTGTGGATGATGCATATTTTGCTGGAATTTACCACGGCCCTCATCAGGTTCCGGATTCGCGGAATCCAATATTTGCAGCGGAGTTATTTTTGCGTTAAATGCGCCATCAGGCGAGACAGGTGTCAACTGTAGGAAAGGATGATTGGATGACGCTCGTCATACTTCAAATCTTGTGACGCTGTGATCCGGCCACAGGATCACATGATCCAATGTCGGTCTAGAAAGGGGTTCAGAAAGGGTGCAGGATAGAGCTCGAACTTGAAACGGGACGTTTACCACTCAGGCAGTGAGTGGGGGAAGTCCATTCTTGGGGGAAGTCCCGGCGCTGAGCCTATAGGATAAGAGTCTGCTCCGCTTCGATAATTTCCCCACTAGTAAGGTGGCCCCTGCGTGCGGGTGTTACCTTTACCATACGGCAACACTGAATAAAAACGGAGCACATACGCCCGCACTCGAAGAGCCTTCTCAAGTTGGGAGAAACGCTCCAGGAAATCTTGAGGAGGGCCGGAAGCAAAATGGAACTGGTAACGATACGCACCGACTCGCTAAATCAGCGGGGTTATGTTCGGACCGAACATGAGCCCAATTCGTGGTGTCGGTAGTCTGAGCTATCTTGGTTACTCGATTGGCCACAAAGGTAGTCCAGTGGCACTCTGGCTTGCTCAACCAGGCCATCACAATAATCGAATCGGTCCAGTAGTAGCATTGAGGATCTTTTTGTCGGCATGCTTGGCAGGATAGCCGTCGCCATTTCGGAAAGGAGCACTGCACCGCACAGCTCTAACCGAGGAAGTGAGACGGTTTTCACGGGAGCAACTCGTGTTTTTGCTGATAGCAGATGCACCGTGATATGATGGTCACACTCGACGCGCAAGTAGATCGCTGCACCGTACGCCTTTTCGGAGGCATCGCAGAAACCGTGATGTTCGACCTTTACCGATGGCTGGGAACAAATCCATCTTGGAATTCTGATCTCGGGGAGTGCAGCGTAACTTTGCAGAAAGTACAGCTAGCGCTGGTACAACGCACTTGGCAGAGGTTCGTCCCATCACAACTCTTGCAACCAGATCTCCTGCCTGAAAATCTTGAACCGGACGATGAATGGGGCTAACCATCCCGAGGGGTCAAACATCTTCGCAATGTGAGAAAGAACTTCTCACTTGGTGAAGGATGACTCGAGCGTGAACACGGGAGGAACACAGAAGAACTCGTCTGACGTCGCCTTCCAGCGAACTCCGAGGGTCTTTGCCGTGCTCTCGTCATCGATTTCCAGAAAATCGGTGTGAAGGAGGTGGTCACTGGAAGCCCGTCCAAAATCTCCTTTTGATTGGACGTCCATTTACGCAGTGGAAAACCTGCGGAGCTGAGGGCGGCTTGCAATTCGTGAATTGCCACCTGAGCTTCCTTGACGGAGTCTGCTTCGGCTAGGACGTCGTCGAAGTACATGAATTGCCAAACAATGTGACTTGCCCCTTGAAAATCGCGACTGGATGTCGTCGGTAAGCTGTTGCAGGACCCGGATTCTAAAAACGGAGCGCAATTGACTCCAAAAGTCACGATTTTCAGCTTATAATCAAGAATCTCACCCGCCTGGTCTCGAAATAAGATTCGCTGGAAGGGCGTGTGCGTCGGATGTACTTAAATCTGGCGATACATATTTGTAATGTAGGCGTTGAAGACGTATCAGAAATAGCGCCTCTTCAGGATTTGGAGGGTTAAATCGGATTGGAGGACCGGAAGGAGCATGAAGGAGATCATTCAAGCTCGCGCCGTTCGCAGAAGGGCTGGACGCGTTGAATACCACGCGGACTTTCGTAGTAGTGCTCTCCGGCTTGATTACCGCATGGTGCGGGAGATAATAATTGGCGGAATCATTAGTGGACGGAACCTCTGTCATATGGTCGAGATCTAAATATTCACGGATCACAGAGTTATACTGCTCTTGAAATGGAACGTCTCTCTTAAACCGATTCTCATTTCGGAGAAACTGAGCTAGAGCAATGGACCTTGAATGCCCCAGGCGTGACCCACAATGAGCGGGGTCACGAAACGGCAGTGTTACCACGTACTTCCCGCTTGACGTTCTTGACGTGGTTCGAATAAAATGGCTTTCGCAAAAGGAGTCCGACTCTCCTACTACCTTGATAGGTAGATCCTCCACCTCCCAAAACTTTGTGAGAAGTTTGTCTAACGGAGCGTCGCGGACAATTCGAGTGGAGAAGGATGCAATCTGGTCAGCAACAGCACTTGGCAATGGACCGGTAAGCACCCACCCAAAGATAGTTTCCTGTCTGAGGAGGGAGCCACAGATGTCGGTCTGTGAGCCGCTTAACAATACGGACGGAAGGAGATAGGCTCCGATCAGAACGTCTATCTGTGAGCTCTCATAAAACGTAGGGTCTGCTAACAGCAGGTTCGGCAAATCTCGCAGCGCGTTTTGCGGGATCGGATGTGAAGAAAGATTGCCGGCAATCTCTGGCAGGACGTAGACCGTGGCGTTGTGCCGAACTGTACGCTCGGCGTAACCAGGGAGCTAATAGAAACATCACAGAGCTTCGTGGACTGAGCTGCTACAGTATGATTGAGGCCTGAAACTTGGGCCTGAATAAGGCGGAATGGTAGTTGAATGATATTAAAGAGACGTTCCGTAATGAACGTTGCCTCGGAGCCCGAGTCGATAAGAGCGAGGGCACGGAAATTTGTCCCTCGGTGGCAAATGTTGATCATTGCAGTGCCGAGAAGCACCGCTCTTGTTCCCGAGGCAAAATAGTTCTGAACGATGGCTGGAGTGACGGAGGAACCGGAATCCTCCGCTGTCGTGAAAGTCAGTTCGCTGGGAGCTGAGGTACCCCGATGCAGAAGCGTGGTGGCGGGCCCCACAAGTGAAGCAGCTGTGGGCGCTTTGTCATTCCCGGAGCTGGTGACCTCTAGCGAAACAGTTCAAGCACAGCTGCCGTTTTTAATGCAACTGGTCCGTGCATCCACGGTCTTCTGTAGGAAGTGCGGACAAAGTCGGATCGGATGGTTCTCTTTGGAGCAGAGATCACACGTTCTTCTCTTTGACTCACTTGTGTCTGGAAGGAGTGAAACTTCCTAAGCACGGACTCCCCTGAGACCGGAACGGGTTGGAGTTGCTTCCGGAGGGCTAAGAATTCAGGGTACCTATGGACGGTGGTGGGTTCGGATGGCCTTGGAAGTGGACGGTCGTTTCTCTCCATGGCCTCTAGCGTCAAATAGCGCTGAGTGAGGAAGCCGTCGATTTCCGCCCATGGAGGAACCTCTTCTTGTCGGTGACGGATTCTTCCCACAAGGACCGGGTCAGCTTCGGGATCTTGGAGGCACAGATAGTAACAACAAGGCTATCCCAGTTGTCCGTGCAGACCTTGGAGTGAGCAAGGGCGGTGAGGACCCTTTTGCATCGCGCTTTGAAGCTCTTTCAAAGCTCGGCTGGTCTCGGACTCGACGCGACGCAGAAAGAGCAGAATATTGATCTGGTTGGTCACCAGGAGCCGATTATTTTCATAACGGTTTCGGTGGGCCGACCATGCCGACTCGAACCCATCGTTTGTAAGCGCGGACTTTTCGACTATGGCCTTCGGATCGCCACCTGTCTTAGCGGTGAGATGGTATAGCTTCTCTACCGGAGACTGCCTAGAATTATTTTTATAAATTGCCGTAAATAAATCTCGAAAAGTAGGCCAGCGGACGTATTCTCCCTGTGAAGACCTCGATGTCGCAGGGGGGCAGTTGACAGCCGCCCTGGTAAGTCTGGGGTGCAGACGGATGGACTGATGTGGTATTTTTGTATGTGCGTTGGGTTATTTTAGGTACATATATAGTTGGCAATATAAATATATGGCGGCCAACTACGGAAATAAATATATATATGTATGGAAATATTATAGATATGTGTATATATACGAAATAAAACACTTTAATATTTTTATATTTGCACTCGGAGTGTGCCGATGTATTTATTTATATGGGTGTAACGCATGTAGCGATGGATGTAATTATGTGTCTGTAATTATGTCGCTGCGGGACCGCTCTTGCGACTTTGAATGCACATATGCTTCACTGCACTGGGGTGCACCTGGATATAGTTGCTTTAATTTAATTTAATTGTACACACTTCACGCACAAACAAACACAAAATGGAATCGAAGAACTACCTTAGCACTGGTAGTGGTAGATGAAGGAATTGAGAACGGCCGGAATCGCCGAGAATATGGCGTTGGCGAAAGAGGATGGAACCCAGAAAATGAAGATATGTATATAAGAATATATATACATATTATATATCACGGAACGCGGACTTGCGGGGAATAAAACGAATCGGGAGACGAAGTCCTACTTATCTTTGGGAAGTAGCGATGTAATCCACCGATGCTTGCTGGTTGGACTCCTCCTTATAGGGAAGGCGAAGATCCGGCTCGAAGAACCAATGTTTGTAGGAGGGTGGATGGCTCGAGTTTCCCAGCGATATTCCCAATAAGAAGAACAGTCGGGGGCGTCAAATTAATTCGGCGTTTATTGCGGGTAGAGGGTTTGTAATTGGCGGTTGAATTGGCTGTTGCGGCTGGGTTCGTCGGTGAAGAGCGAGTGCTTAGCCATAGCTAGGACTGCGGCTAGAGCCCATGGTAGAGAGCCGAGTGGTTCGCGTTCAAGAGCGCGAGAGCGAACGGCACGAGAGAGCGCGCGAGCTAACAGCGCGCTGTTAACTCCGCAAACCGCGCTGCTGCCCCTCAACAATTAGAGTTTTCAAATGACATCTTTTGGCGCCACAAATATTATGACGGCTTGAGAGAAAGAGCAATTTTGGCCGGAACAAATGAAGATGTCAATGAGATCAACACATCTATTTTGAATTCCATCCCAGGAGAAATGGTTGCGGATAGGTCGATTGATACAATTATCAATCAAGATGATGTAAATTATCCAGTCGAATTTCGAAATTCATTAGATATACTTGGATTGTCGCCATACTATTTAGTCTTGATCCACCACGACTTTGCAATAGTAAAAAAAAATTTGTGACTAATTTACTTGAAGCAACTATTTTGACTGGACAATTTTGTGGTGATATATTTCCGAGAATTCCGATGATTCCGACATGCCATTTGATTTCCAACCGACTACAATTTCACATTCGTCTCGCTTTGGCTATGACTATTAATAAAATAAATCACAAGGACAGTATGCCATTGGATTTCAAACGACTACAATTTCCCATTCGTTTTCACAGAGCGCAACAAATTAGATTTTTTCCAACGCGCTTTTAGTTTTAACAGCAGCAGTTGCGAATCTCAAGGACAGTCGTTGTAAATTTGTGGTTTAAATTTGGAGCATCCGGTATTTTCAAATGGTCAACTGTATGTAGCGGGCTCACGAGTAGGAAAACGTTTAGCCTAAATTATTCATTATACCGACGGCAAAACAAAATATTGTTTATCACAAGGCATTTCAATAAATAAAATATGTTATTACATCAATTACGGCGGTCCCGAAGATGAGGGCGAGGATGTGGTGGTAGCACAAATGAAGGCGCGAAAAGTGGCTGGGCAAGTTGACCGTTTATTCAGAATTGCTGCTTAGAACTTAGTTAAACTTAACTCCAACTGAAGCAGCTAGGGCCCGGTGTCGGGAGAGCGGGAGCGTAAGCGTGCGTGCCTGAGCGCAGGCGGGAACGCCTGAGCGTAAGCGTGAGAGGGAGAGCGCGAGAGCAACAGCATACGCGGCTGGACTGCTAACAGTCCAGTGTGGCTGGAATGTCACCCGAACCGTTGCCCCGCCTGCGTCGCCGCCACTCTAAACAATTATCATTTTTTAATTTCTATGAATTCCTAAACATTAAAGAAGTAAGTAGTAAAGCCCTCGGGTCTGCTAGTTTTCTATGTTTTTCAATAAGACTATAATTTTCTATTTTCCCAAAGATAAATTCATGTGAAAAAACCTCCGCCAAAAAAGCATTGTTCAGGTTTTCATTTATATAAAATTCTAAATCGCTTTTGAGTGCCTTAATCAATTGAATATTCCTTTGAGGTTATTTAATATGAGTTGGCCAAATTGGTGGCCGTGTAGTTGACTTGCTAAAGTCTCGCTGTCCCCTCAACTGGACTTGCTGGGCCGATTGAAAGCGACATGCGTGTCTTTATGAAAAATACACACAATTAATTCGGGGCCGTCAACTCTGGATTCCGTCTTCTACAGGAAAAGTTCCTCTTTCCTTTCCTTCCTTCCTTCTGTCCTCTATTAACAATGATGTTTATCTTGCAGTTCTGGGGACACCCTCACTGGTCACCGTCTTTAATAGACTTTGATGCTGTGAAATTTGTAGCTTATAGTGCCCTTGCACCGACAGTGACTGGGCCATCTACCTCGTCACCTGCAGAAGCGTCTGAGCCACTCCCTCAATCTATTCCAACTGCCGTCGCGCCACTAAAATGCATTTTCGTTTCTCGACTTAGGGTATCGGCTACGGATTTGATGGTCAAAGACTTTCTCTCTTCCAAACATAATACCTAATAATACATAATACATAACACATACTCGTAATAATATAAAAAGTTCCTTTGGTATAGATAAATCTGAACACTCAGCTTTATTTAACGTGGCGGTTCCACAGAAAGAGATTGCAACCACGGTGTTTAATGTGTTACCACATACACAATCTGGTACGAGAAAGAACGTACGGAGTCGCTGTAAACGCGACTCTACTTTTTTATACCCGTAGTCAGTCTGTACACATGTGATTTATGTGGAATTTTCAAATGTTTTATCAGTTTTAACATTTTAAATTTTTTTGCTACATCTGTCATCTACATCTACATCTTCATTTCTTACAACAACACACGGACACTGCACGAGGCAGAGCGTGAGTGTGAGAGAATCAGTAGCGAATATCATCACCATAAATGACTTACGCTGCAAGGGGAAGGGGAAATTTCTGCTGAAAATTCATTTTATCATTGTGGCTACACTAATGATCCGATCTAAACCAAATTCGGCAATCTGGTAGATATAGTCATTTCCTACGATACTTTTTTGTTCCTATCTTCAAAATTGTGGATTTTCATCTTTTGGTGAGGCGGATGATGGCGAGGCGAAATTTTGAAAAACACTTGTTCAGGTTTGGTAGGAGTCTTGACAGAAAGTTTGGTTGCTCAAGCTCTTATAGTCTCTGAGATCCAGGCGTTCATTTGTACGAAAAACCAAATCGGCTCGTTTTTGTGGAAGTGCGAAAGAAAGGGAGCTAAATTTTTTCGTATGTTTTTCTCTATTGTGGCTATATTAATGATCCGATCCGATTCAATTAGGGCCTTCGGGCAATAGGCGACAAACAAGACGGACAGACAGACAGACGGACAGACGGTCAGACGGACGGACGGACGGACAGACATGGCTATATCGACTCAGCTATTGATGCTGATGAAGTATTTATACACTTTATAGGGTCGGAAATTATTCCTTCTCCATGTTACACACATCCACTTTTAACACAAATACAATATACCCTTTTACTCTTCGAGTACGGGTATAAGAATGCGCCAATTAACGCCCTAGGATAGGAAGCTATAGCCAATACACAGCGTTTTCTCCCAGTACCAATTCGAAAGTATACTAGTCGGGCATACTTTCCTCCTTGGTGAGGAGCGAAGTGTATCTATCACCTCTTCCGATCTATGGGTCACGGCACCAGGTTGAGATCCACGATTTTTCTACAGAAATTTCTGTAGATTTGCTGGGACTCTAAGGCAAGGGCTTGGCCGTGAGACCGAAAAGTGGAGCTGGCGTAATGTTGGGTTACCGTGCGGGTAATTTTGTAATCGCACTTTAAACGCTGACACCTGAGTTTCGGTGTGCGGTAATATATTTTGGGTTACGTTATTCGTGTTCGCGCTCGGCGAAGAAATTATGACACTTGGGTGGTTGGATTTTGATATTTTACTGTTTATTTGTGTTCTTTTATTGGTTTTCGTATAAGAGGATTCGTGTGGCGGTTCTTTAACGCCCTAGGATAGGAAGCTATAGCCAATACACAGCGTTTTTCCCAGTACCAATTCGAAAGTATACTAGTCGGGCATACTTTCCTCCTTGGTGAGGAGCGAAGTGTATCTATCACCTCTTCCGATCTATGGGTCACGGCACCCGGTTGAGATCCACGATTTTTCTACAAGAAATTTCTGTAGATTTGCTGGGACTCTAAGGCAAGGGCTTGGCCGTGAGACCGAAAAGTGGAGCTGGCGTAATGTTGGGTTACCGTGCGGGTAATTTTGTAATCGCACTTGGCGAGGAAACGCTGACACCTGAGTTTCGGTGTGCGGTAATATATTTTGGGTTACGTTATTCGTGTTCGCGCTCGGCGAAGAAATTATGACACTTGGGTGGTTGGATTTTGATATTTTACTGTTTATTTGTGTTCTTTTATTGGTTTTCGTATAAGAGGATTCGTGTGGCGGTTCTTGTATTGTTTTCGTGTTTAGGGTTTCGTGTGGTGGTTCTTTTATTGTTTTTCGTGTCTAGGTGTCGTAGAGTGAACCGCGACGGATGGACTGCCCTGATTGATCGCGGGCCCGTGCTTTTTAAGGCCGATCTCGAGGGCTTAGTCCTCAAGTTTTGTTTACTAAAGTGGTGTCGAGTTCTCCACGCGCGCCTCCGACACGGTCATTGCCTCGGTTGCACCGAGAAATGAGCTGAGTGTAGTTTTGGCACTTTGGTCATTGACTCGGTTGTACCGAGAAAAGACCTACGTGGAGTTGTGCAATTTGGTGGAACTTTGGCGCGTGTGTCGATTTCGCAGGAATCGATCGGCACGTGTGACTTGGAAATTTACAGAGTAAGGTGTACTGTGTTTGTGTTGTTGGTTTATAGATATGAGATATATATGAGCAAGTAACTTAGTGCTATGAATATGTTCTCTTAAATAACGAATGTAACGGGCCCTGGTCCCAGTAAAAATAATTTGTCCAGTTGTTAGCTTTCTTAGCGAACGAAGAGAACAAAAAAACTTGCACGTCGCTTATTAATTCTCTAATGAGCATCTCTTCGAATGTAAGGTCAAACATGATATCCATTCTGAGTATTTACATGTGCATATCGGTTTATCCATTATTTTATTCTATATAAAACAAATTAACATACAGAGAATACAAAGAAAAAAATATTCTGTGACAAGCTTCTTCAAAACGCGTCATTATAAAGGTCAGGTAATTGGAAAGAAATTTCAACGCGAAATGCGAAAACCAAATCCTATAACCAATACACGCACAGTTTGTGAGTACTTAGTACACACGCACGTCTACGTCACTACGAACACAAAACCCCAAATCTGAAGACGAACCACCCAGCAAGCAATATGAGCGTTTTCTGACTGTTTTCTGAACCTTTTTCTGAGCGTTTACAGTCATAAAGTGTGCAAAAAAGAGTCCGGAAAGAGTGTTTTTTCCGTGAAAACGGTCGTACTTTAAGAGGTCAATTTCTGAGTCTAATATGACTTTTTGACACAGAAATAAGTGCTTTCACCCTCTTAATCAAGCATTAAAAACGCACAGAAAATGCTCATAAAAGTATCATTTTTAGGCACTTAAATCGCCACGAAAAATGTTCATTTCAGACGCTTATATGAGTACAGATTTATTGCAAAGAAGAGGCTAAAACAAATTTATTTTTAATTAATAATTAATAATATATTTATATTTGACTTAAAAACTAACAAAATGAGAACAAAAAGAAAACACAATTATTCTTAAATTGATACACGAAGAGATCGATCTCATACTCAGAGTCTTCGGAATGGTCATGGTTATCACTTGGTCCGTCATTATCAATATAATTTTGTTCCAAATTTAATCCGGAATATGATATGATATGATAGATGGCAAAGACTCATTAGGTCGTCGATTCTTGGGCATCAGCACATTCATTATTTTTTTGTACTCATTAGGGCTAGTTCTTTGGACACTCATTGTTAATAAAATGTAAAACTAACAACCACTCTTAAAAAACGTCTGAATTGCTGAACTGAACATTTGTGATTTGTCTATGTCTACGTCAGAATCTGTTATTTTCTGCACAGATTTGACTTACTTCAACCTCAGAATATGCTCAGAAATAAGAGCGCGTTTTATGAGCGTGCTTAGATAGCACTGAAAGTGCTCCGAAAACGCTCAAATTTATGTGTTTATTCCAAAAAACGCTCTTAAGCTGGTCTCTTTTTCAGACACATAATTTGGAGCGCTCTAACTTCCTTTGCTTGCTGGGCAGTTGAAGACAATACAGAAATACATTTTTATGTCCGTGTGACAGAAATGCTGGATTTTCTGTCGCATGACGTCATGAGCGAACATATTCAAGGGGTTCTGGGGTTCAGCTGCGACAAATTCGTTGCAGGCGGTGACCAATCTATAATGTATTTGGTCAGTCGGGTGGTCCAGGATCAGGCGCGAGCGGTTCACTGAGGACAGCTGGTCAGGAATTCGAGCCCGGCCGAACGGTTGAACTGAGAACTGAAGACCAAGGGCGGGCTGGAAAGGGAGGCAGATAAAGAAGAGGCGCTCCGAGATCGAACGAGCTTACTTGGACTAGGGGCGAGCCAATTAGCTCAGGGGTAAGACACCACGTACACATATAAAAAAAAAAGTGGTGCGGGGAAAAAAACTGAAAAAAAGAGGTGAGTCTAGAAAAAAATTAATATTGATTGAGCACACGCTCAGCAGCTGGTAGATATGATCATTCCCTACGATTATGCATTTTTCGTTTTTTCTCTATTTTCAAAATTGTGGACTTTCGTCTTTTGTGTGGGCGGAAGTGGGCGGGGTGAAATTTTGAAATGAACTTGTTCAAGTTTGGTATCACAGGAGTCTTGACAGAAAGTTTGGTTTCTCTAGCTCTTATAGTCTCTGAGATCCAGGCGTTCATTTGTACGAAAAACCAAATCCACTCGTTTTTTGTGTAAGTGCAAGCGAGAGGGAGCGAAGTTTTTTTCGTATATTTTTTTCTATTGTGGCTATATTATGATCCGATCCGATTCAGATTTGAGCCCCTGATAGATATGGTCTTTCTGTATGATACTGCATTTTTAGTTTTAATCAAAATTCTGGACGCCACAGATGTGCGCCCTTTGTGGGGGCGGAAGTGGGCGGGGCGAAATTTTTAAACACTTTTCTAGGAGTGGGATATTACATCAGTCTGGAAAAAAAATGTTATTGCTCTAGCTCTAATAGCATTCGAGCAATGAGTGAAAAACGGGTATAAAAACTGAATATGTAAAGAATAAAAATATAAACATTTTTTTGTATCTTTTTTGTTGTTTAGATTCATTCAAGAGGCCTGAAATTTGGAATCTATGAGGATTATGGTAACTTTACTTGCGCTGGATATCCAGGTATCATTGGGTATGAACAAAATGATGCATTTCAGTTTGCTGAATGGAACGTTGATTATGTTAAATTAGATGGTTGCTATTCTTTTGCCACTAGAAATGGACTTAGGCTATTCCACGTTCGGAAAATTTTTAAATAATACTGGTAAACCAATGGTTTATTCATGTAGCTGGCCTGTTTATCAAATATATGCCGGCATTCAACCAAATTTTTCTGCAGTGAGAACTTTTACTGCAACCTTTGGAGAAATTATGATGACATTCAAGATTCTTGGACGTCTGTTGAAAATATAATTGACTATTACGGAAATAATCAAGATTTAATAGCACCAAATGCGGGACCTGGACATTGGAATGATCCAGACATGGTAAAGTATATTCAGTAAATATCATTTAAAATTACTTTTGCTATCACAGTCATTATTTTAAAACAACGTACACTTGTCAAAAAGTGGACATTTAACGGAAATTAATTCATAATTTAAAGTTGTTACCTATCGAAAATTATTACCCTAAGTCTAAAACACAAGCCTAGTACTTAGGCTTCGAACAGACTGAAGACGAAAGCGGAACAGAAAACTTATCCAAAAGCTCAGAAAGAAATTAACAAACTGCTCTGGTGCAAGTGCACATTGCCTTAGCTATGCTCAGAACTTCGATTGCCCGCTCTTTTGGCACAATTTGGAAAAGGAAAAGGTTTAAAATAAAACTGTATGTATGCAAAATGTCGTTCAGATAGTATTTAAACTACCGGGCTGCACTCGGAAAAAACAAAATCAAATTATAATAATTATAGCTATGATATGCAAAAAAATCCCAAGTCCAATTCCCTCTTTACAATAACGATTAATAAATCACAAGGTCCGACTTTGTCCGCTTGCGAATTACATACATTTTGTGAACACTTTCTTTTTTAACACGAACGTGGCAAGCCATCGAGCTTGTTTATTTTGCTCAAGACGAATGACAAAATATTATACAATCAATTAAATCTTTATTAAGAACATTCAACTTGTGCTCATATATACTACTAGAAAGACCGCGCGCTTCGCTGCTTACTTAATCAATATATAGGAATTCATCGAAATTAAACAATGTCAATTTTGATGTGATAACATAATTTATTTATTGCAATGCTTTGTTATAAACAATATTTTTATTTTACCGTCGGTACAATGAATAATTAAGGCCGAAGGTTTGCCTACTCGTGAGCACGCTACACATACAGTTGACCATGTAAAAAAATACCAGATGATCCAAATTTAAATCACAAAAATTTGCAACGACTGTCCTTGTGATTTATTAATAGTCATAGCAAAAAGCAAGACGAATGTGAAATTGTAATCGTTTGAAATAAAATGGCATGTCAGTCGGAATTTTCGGAATAAAAACGTGTTGAGCACAAAATTTCCCATTCAAAATAGTTGCTTGAAGTAAATTAGTCATAAATTTGTTCACAGCAAGTCTTGTCCTGTTGCAAAATCGTGGGGGATTAAGATTCCGCAGCATAATTATGGTGCTTCCAACTTTTAGTTGCAAATAGTATGGCGGCAATCCAAGTAAATCCAATGAATTTTAAAATTCGACTGGTTAATTTACAAAGCTCGCAAATAACAATCAACCGTTTTTCGTTTTGCGGTCTGCACACTAACACAACCGAAAAAGACGATGTGCGTGTGCTCTCTCTCCCCTGCTCTGAACAGAACTTTTCGTTGCTCTTTTGTTTTGGTTTTCGGTTAACTGTTCTCAGTTGCGAGGGTCTTGTTATGCTCACTCAACAACAACTTAGAGAGAGAGCGATCCAACTGGACGCTCGCTCATTGAGGGTCAGCAGAAGAGCGAAAAACGAAAGACTCATCGTAAACGGTCTTTTTGACTTCAGTGCCTTTTTATTAAAAAAAAAAAGTGTGAGTGTGCAAGTGTGGTTTACAGTAGACTGATCATTCGCATATACACTCATACAAATGCAAAAGACTTTTTTATTTTCTTCTTCTTCTTTATTAGATCTAAACAATAGATTTATTATTTATTCAGTATTAAGCTTTACAACTAGTAGCGAATTTAGAGTTTTCTTCACTTAAAAGAGCTTCGTCGCTCGCTTAAAATGTAATGAAGCGCTGAAAAGGCCCTCCTCAACAGTCACCTGAGTCGCCGGTGTATCCAGTACAACGTGTGCGAGCGCATTCAGGTGGGGCGACTGCAGCTTTATATCGGTAAAAACTGTAAAATGTTCGCATTTTAGTGGCAAACATCCAAGCATTAGGTCGAAATTTTCTATGTCAGCATAGATTTGGACCATTTTTTTTAGATGCAGGCTCTTTAATTTCGGAGATTTTCTGTATCCAAATAGGCGGAAAACAGAGACTCTTCTTTGTTAGCACATTTATCACCGTCGGATGTGAGCTCCTTCTTCTGGTCTTGGATATCGACCTCGCATGATGGCGCACTTTGTGTTGGGGAATGCATCTAAAATAACATAACTAAATTAGAACATATTTTTGCAATGTTAGTTTTAGTACAAGTGTGAGTTTTTGACATGGACAATATACTTTGATAAAATATTTAATAGCAATTAACAACAATAAAACAGGACATTAACTTCAAAACACGTAACCTTACTTGTTTTAGCTCGAATAAACGGAATGCTATTTTTTTTTTTTAGATTTTGCTTTGCTAAGCAATTTGCAAATTGAAGAATTTGCTGTATACCAATTTTGTATCCTGCAACTTTAAGGTCGCTTCGTATGTGTCCTTGAACGCGTCAATATATACCTCCATCAATCCCAGTCCGCATCAATACTTATGCTGGGTGCACAGCAAGGAACTCTTTTTAAATCTAAAAATTTTAATGTCATTAAATATGTAGAGTTCCATCTCGTAACAACATCGAGACATGGTACGTTTTTTTTTTTGCCCTCGTTCAACCAACGTCTGCTCAGATTGAATATTTTTAAACATTTAAAATAATATTAAAAATCTTAAGATTTCACTTACCTATTCGTTTCTGTACGCAATAATTTACAAATTTTGTGACATGATGAAACTTTTTTCGCTGATCTCGTCTAGCTTGTTGATGTCGAATACGCACATTTTGAAGCGAGTGCGCAGCACACCTTACAAGTTGAATATTCGCCAACTCTATGGAATCGAGTTTTTTTCCATCACATTTTCACCGTTAATGTCATCGTGTGTGTTATCGTCAAAAAGAATCTCCGAATCATAATTTAAAATTTGAATGGCTTTTATCATGTTTTTTCCATTATCCGATGTAATGCTGTGGTTATAGTTTTAGATTTTCAGTAACAAGCTTTTTAAACATATTTTGCAATTAAGATTTTACCTGAAAACTTGATCGAGGGTTATTCCGTAGTCATTTATGATCTGCATAACTTTTCCATGATGTAAATTCCAGTGTGCGACTGACGAAGCTGTATCATGCCTAAAAGTCTTGATGACGATCTCAGCTTTAGACATACTAGATTGTATCATTTTGTAAATTTACGCCCAAAATAGCCTTTTCCATTCTAGTGAACACATCTATTTTCAGTGATACAAGCTTTCCCTTGACAAGCGCTTTTATATTTTCTTTAATGGTCTGCTTTTGACAGTCACATATTCCATAACATTTCGAGAAGTTATGGGATTCATCAAAGCGCGTTATAAATTGGGTTTAATACCCTGTCGAAACCCTTCGCTATCCAGAAATAAAAAGGCTTTCCATCGCGATGCATCGGTGGTCACAATCTTTATCATTGAAGAGACGATTGATGCTTCACTGGTTTCATATGAAATTTTTCTTTTTTCATATTTTGTTGAACTTTGTCGTCGTCAATCTCGAATTCATTAAATACTTCCGCATGTTTTGCAATTAAATGCCGTTTTAAATTTGTTACGTTAGAGCCTGCTAACTTCACACCGCAAACATTGCACTTAGACTTATTGTCTTCTGCATTAAATTGAAAGAAAAACTGCACTTTTTTGTTGTGATCGCGACCCATCTTGACAAAAAAATTAAAACACTCCAAACGCACCGAATCCACAAAAGCAAGTGTGGTTTACAAGTAAACTGATTATTCGCATATATGTATGTACACTCGTACAAATGCAAAAGACTTTTTTATTTTCTTTCGCTCTTCGCAAAAAACGGTCAGCGAATGAGCAGAGCAAAAAAGAAACACGAAATTGGTTTTGGTTGAGCACAGACCGTTCGTTCAAGAGACACTGGTGAACGGTTCTTGTCTGACTTTTGCGCAAAGTGGTGCGCAAAAAACAGTTTTTGGTGACTGCAAGAAACGGTGAACTGTTATTTGCGAGCTCTGTTAATTTACAACATCATCTTCATTGATAATTATATCAATCGACCTATACGTTTATGCGTTGATTCTTATTGACATCTTTTTTGTTCCGGCTAAAATTGCTCTATCCCTCAACCAGTCATGGTTTCTATTACTTTTGTACAATATTTGGAAACACACTCCGAATAAAGTATTCCTTCGATGACACAAAAGTGCAAATATTTTTTTTTTGCAGCGTTATAAAGCCAGAATTGTCAACGGGATATATAGCCATTTACCAATGTCTAACAGTTGACTGGAAAACAAATCTGCTGAAGCATCGTTTTTGCAATTGAACACTTACATTTTGTAGTCAATCTAAGTGTTTTCACAAAGCTCCAGAAATAAGGTGTTTTTAAACACGCATTAATTTTCATCAGCAGCAAATCCAAGTTTGACTACAGGCAATGTTTGTCTGAAATCACCTGCTAACAATATAAATGCACCACAATCACGTTGAATATCTTTCAACGTACGATTAAGATACTTTCCAATGACTTCTTGTTGGCCATAGTACACTCATCCCATACAATAAGAGAGCATTGCTGAAGCACTTTCGCCATTGCAGATCTTTTTGAAATGTTGCATGCAGGATTAGCGTCAACCTGCATGTTCAAGAGCAACTTAAAGGGCAGAGTGTTGTTCTTCGATAGCTCGCAATATTTGGTCGTAAGCCGATCTTTTTGATTGATATTTAACCTTGGCTCATTGTTTTGTACAAACGCATTAAGCTCGGCATGATCATACTGTTCACGCTCCAGGTGTTTGTTAAAAAGGTTGTGTATTTCACAATTAGGCGCTGTCAAACTTAATTAGCTAAAGCTTTGATTGCCATCACCAAGCACAATGCTTCAACAGCGATTAATGCTTCGTTGTAAATTTCCGGCGTATAGTCCTTATATCACCCGTTTGCCAGCGCAATCGATGTAAAAAAATCCACTGACTTGATGTTAATGTTTTGTTGAATTTGGTGTGGACTTGATGATAATACTGCATCTTCAAATGTAAGATCCCAATGCATATCATTCTCAAGTAAATTCAATCGTTCGCATGCTTCGCGATACGTCCCACACAATTCTTCATCAACAGTTCGCAAAGATTCAAGTGATGTTGGTCCACAAAATTTATTATCACCAATCGCAAATAATAACACTCTTGATTATTAGGATGAACTGCATAAATACGTCCTATCGCATCTTAGTGAAACAATATTGGCTGACCATAAACGGCTTCTCTGCGTCTTCGCCTTTGAAAAACGTTTGACGAATTATTCCATATATAATATTGGGGTACTTCAGCGTAAAGCAATGATTTCGCAAAATCATCTGCTTGATATAACGCAGAAAATGCAGTTAGAATGCAACCACCAGCACGGTTGCGCAGCTCTTCGCATTGCATTTCCGAGTGTGAAAAAAACTCGACCGTTTTCAAAAAGGAACAGGTAAATAAAGTACAGTTTGATGCCTATCATGGATCGGGAATGATAATATTCGCCATACTGCTTTATTTGAACTAATGTATCTCCCATTTGAAATTGAGTGATTTCATCGGTAACAGTAGCCACTGATCAAACAGCCATATCACTTCCTTTGTTGATGTATTTGCAAATGTATTTAATAGATTGAACTGAATTACAGACCTCTACGTTTGTGTGCGCTTTAAAATCGTAGATAATAACGGTGAATATGGCACAACCCAACGATAATCAATCTCCAAATCTTGATTTTTGAACTCTATAACTTACCGAATGGCCATTATCTTCAGTTGAACGATGCTGATATTCGGAATATCCATCGTTGCCCGTCACTGTATCGGAGAGAACATTTTTGGAAAACGTTTGGAGCATTTCGCTTCAACCACACAGGGGAATATTATCAACAATATACTGGTGGAAAAGTGCTGTACAACTCAATATGTGCTTGTCTTGATTGTGCCGTATCTACAGCATGCGTGATAATTCATAGCACTAACTTTTATTGTTCCTTCACGACCTACAATTGAATTAAATTCAATTTCAATATAAATAAAAATCAATGATAATTTATTTATTTACCGTTTACTGGATTTATCATTTATATGTCCAAAACAATATCAGATATTGTAGTGCATCATAACAGCTATGAGTCTCGGATACACGGTCAAGTTGCTCATTTCTACGATGAAGCACAATATCACAATTATTAAATTTGGTCACCAACTATGACTACTGCCACTTCGTCAACTGTTTGTGCATTAAAACGCCTTGCATGTTAGCCAAGTGTTTTATCAGCTCGAATAAAAATTTTATGATCGTCCGATGGCATTCGATCCAGCGACGTTTTGAATAACTGAACCAATTCGTTGTGCTCATGGAACATATCTTGCAAATCGAAAATAATTTTTCTCCGCGTGGTGGTAATAATGCCACACCTACGATCAGATTCGACTTCCGATTTCCCGATAAAAAATATATTTTCAACGAAAAGAACGTACGGAGTCGCTGTAAACGCTACTCTACTTTTATACCCGAACTCAGTCAGTACACATGTGATTTATGTGGAATCAGTTGTATCAGTTCTCACAACAGGTCTCACAACAACACAAGTACACTGCACTAGAAAGAGCGTGTGAGCAGTGTGTGAGTGTGTGAGAGAATCGGCTATCAACCCTAAAATGACTTACGCTGCAAGGGGCGGGGCAAATCGCTGCTAAAAATTCATTTTATCATTGTGGCTATAATAATGATCCGACCTGGACCAAATTCGGGAATCTGTATATATATTCCCCTACTATACTGCATTTTTCGTTTTCTCTATCTTCAAAATTGTGGACTTTCGTCTTTTGTGGGATCGGAAGGGGGCGGGGGCGAAATTTTGAAATACACTTGTTCAGGTTTGGTATCACAGGAGTCTAGAAAGAAAGTTTTGGATGCTCTAGCTCTTATATTCTCTGAGATCCATGCTACACAAAATACGAAAACCAAAACGAGTCGTTTTTGTGAGAGTGCGAAAGAGAGGAATGTGTTTCTCGAAATGGTTTTATCTATTGTGGCTATACGAATGATCCGATTCGATTCAGATTTGGGCTTCTGATAAATATGGCCTTTCTCTATGATTCTGCCTTTTTTTCGTTTTCTGCTATCTTCAAAGTGTGGACGACCCAGTTATGCGCCCATTTTTTTGGGGGCTGAAGTGGGCGGGGCGAAAAGTTTAAAACATTTTTCTAGAAGCGAGATATAACATCAGTATAGAACAAAAATTTGAATTTGCTCTATCTCTTTCAGCCTTCGAGCAATGGACGACGAACAAGACGGACAGACGGACAGACGGACGGACAGACAGGGCTATATCGAAACGGCTATTGATGCTAATTAAGAATATATACTTTATAGTGTCGGAATTATTCCTTCTCTATTTTACACATCCACTTTTACCACAAATACAATATACCCTTTTACTGCGTTGTCGAAGGTAACAAAGAGTCAGCTCGATCATACATTTTACCTTGAATTTAAATAAAATATACGAAAGAATGAGTAAAAACGTTAAATTCGCATAAACAAAACTACTTAATTACCTTAAGCGTTGGCATGAAGTTGTCTATTTATGATATTTGTGGAGCCAGAAGATGTCATTTGAAAATTCGAATTATCCTTTCGTATATTCTTCAAAAATTATTAAACTCATTTGTAAAACCATCAAGTAATGTGCTCAATGGATTTGTGGTGGGCTCCCAATTCAGGCAACTTCACTTTTTACTACTCATACAGCACAACCCATCTGCTTCACCTTTTAAATTTATATGTCTGACAACGGTCGTTCATTGGACCAATTATAATTAGCCTATGAGAAGCGTATTCGGTGAAATTATTGGCGCAAACTGAACACCTTGTAGATTTTTCTATATAACGACGTTCATTTGCAATTGTTGTTGCATCATTTCACGGCTCCTTGAAGCCACAGCTCGTGACTCATATCGCGTCCGCCGGTCCAAATGAAATGGTCTGGACATTTGTAACGATTAACGAACAGAATCTTCGGGCAATGAAGCTGGTGGTCGTCAGCTGGAACAAAGTACGCGCTTGCTTCTACGGCTAGTTTCTGGTCAGATATGGGTATGGGCTCGGAATGGTAGCCGTTCAGTTTATTTTTCGCTCCTATCGGTATTATTTAATTAATTTCGCGTACTGTTCTTAGGGAGGGGGAAGAAGGGAAATAATGGGAAAGAAGTACGGTACACTGGAAATAATAGTAGAGAAGAGATAGTATAGAAGAGGAAAGCAGAAGGGCCTACCAACGTTTCGGACATCTCTGTTCTGCTGGCACTAAATTATGCCACGCCCACCCTACCATGATCCTAAAGCCTAGAATTAGTATCAGGGTCCCTGGGTGTCCGGTATCGGCTAGCCTACTTCATTTCGAGAGTCATGGTCCCCAAATAATGGCTTGTCTAGCACATATTCACCACATAATAAACAGTTTCTTAACGACTAAATTCAATTTCACTCATATTACACAAGACTAATAAGAAACTTCATACAATTGCTAAGGGACAATTTATAAATACATGGGAACGAAAGGCACGGCGATATTTATATAAATAAAAAATGATATAAATAGATATAGATAAATATTGATAAAGATTATAATATAATGCGATATTTATAAGGTATTTTCCCTAAATAGAAATATAGTATAATAGCGCACAATATACGGACGTAAGTTAGGATTCATAGCGTTTTATTTATTCATGTGGGCTTATGAAATTGCTGAATGCTGATTGCAAATTAGCTGTGGCTGTTATAAAAGTTGGAGGTCAACGACCGACAAACAGCGCCAGCAAAAGGGAAGCTTTTACCACGTTCGCGTGGTGGCACAGGTACAAGAGAACAAAAAAATAATAACACAGTTTTTTTTTTTTTCATATGTTGTTGTTGTTTTTAATGACACATAATTCCTCACTATTTACACTCCATGAAACCAACTAAGGCCCTCTATGTTTAATTGGGGGTAGGCACCGTTGACTCCTTGCACTGTACCATCGGCCTGTCTCACTGGGGGTCGCGGAGAGGTTAGGTTCGCACGTTGTCTACGGTGGCCTCACCGGATGCAAAATTTTTGGTGACTCGGACCCAGGTGAATAGGCCTGTTGGTACCACTCTGGGATTACATCGACCAGGTTTTTAAACGCACAACGGCTTAAACTTCACTTCGCCGCACTAAGCCTGATCAGAAGCTGCCCTCGAAACGCAGCGCAAGTTCACTGAACGGCCAATGTAGACGTGTAGATCAGCTGCTGGTCGATTGTGGCGGAACTTAAAGCTCTGGTCACGTCATGGGTTGTCGCTGCTGCGTGGCCCCAATTTTCCGGGATTTTAATTAATCCCAAACTAGGTGCCGATCACAATTTTGAATTTGAATATCGAAAATAGGAATATGTGGATTTGGCACTGTTACGTAATTTTTATGAATTATAATTACCTGGTTGGAACTGGCACCCGACAAGAGATGAGGATTTGAATTTGGACGTATGATTCGTCGTTCTTTCTCAGGTTTTTCCTTTTTGACTGTTGCGCAAATAGGCATGCAACGTGGTGGTCTAGTTGTTATTTTGTTATTTTTTTTTTCTAAGAACCACAACTGCTTTGGTCGGAAGCCACGAGGAGAAAGAAGCCTAGGCTAGCGACTCAAGAAGAGAATTTGAATTCTCCAGATCTACCTTTGCCTATCCTTCGTCATTCACACTGGACGCTGGCTAAATAGTGGGGAGATTTCGTTGCGTTTTGGACTATTCTTCAGCTTGCGCTCACCCTATATGCCGCTACCAAATGACATGTAACATGTAACACGAAAACAAGAAAACAACAAATATACAGATATAATAGTTGTATGGGGAAGTTAGTTAACCTTTGACACGTAACTCTGTTAGTAGTACTAACTATTCGATGTTTGTTCATCTAATCTTCGGTTCTCGTATTTTTACCCTGGTTTGGCACGGCACGGTGATAACAAATATTTCTTATTCGTCCGACAAGCGTCCCATAAAACATTTAACTTTAAAAACCCCAATGGTTGTATAAAAAATCATTTTCACAAATTAAAATTTTTTCAGAAAACAATTTTTCACAAAAAATGTTATAAAAAACAAAATTAATCATAAAATTTTCTTGGGTAGCTTGTTGTTTTCTGCCTTCTTAAGGTCCACAATCCTCATGTTGATTGGGTCATGTTGCCTGGCTACTTGGGGTTTATATGCGGAAAAGGCAGTGACCTACTCAAGCTACTAAAAACATTACTGCTGTCTGTAGACATAAAGTGACCTGGAAGAAACCGAGCAAGCAATCCAGCCCTGTGCAATGCCACAGGTGTTAGGAATACGGTCACATAAAAGCATGTTGCACTCGGCATCATATATGTAGAGAATGCGGAGAAAACCGCCCATCCCTGGACCCTAGGAGCTGCTTTCTATGCGGCAACTCTCATGCGACTAACTTCAAAATATGCAGAAAATACCTTCAAGTTCCATTCAAACAAAATCACCACACGAACGACACCGAGCCCACAGAATTGACCATCCTCTACCAAGTTTTCTTCATCAATCTTGGTAAAGGAAACATTCGCAAAGCGTTGACAGAAGGAGCCAATCAATGTACAACGTAGCCAGCCCGCAAAGGAACTGAAAATCATCCGCTCCCAACCTGGCCCAACGAAAATGGTTCTATGGATGCTCAGCTGGAACAGCTTGTTATGTGGCTCGACAGGATGATGTGCCTCGTAGAGACACTAATGCTAGCAATCCTGCAGACGCGCTCCCCAAAGCAGGCAAGCCCCCAACGCAGATTGACTCTTACCGCCCAATCAGTCTGCTAGCCACCTTTTTCAAAACTTTTGAGCGGATTCTACTAAGTCGGCTGATGGAACTGCCTCAAGTAACAGGTCACATACCACAACACCAATTTGGTTTCAGGAAATTCGACGGCTACCCTGAACAAAGTCCATATCGCAGGTCAACCTTATCACTCAAGGATTCGAGCATAAGCTTGACACCATAGGCGTGTTCCTTGATGTGAAACAAGCCTTCGACAAGGTGTGGTACGATGGCTTGCTCTCCAAAATTAGGATCTTCTCCCAGAACCGTACTTCGCCATCCTGAGCCCTTTCCCGTCACAAATCCCGAAGAAATGACGCCTGCCCTTCTGCTACTGGCTACTTACGCCGACGACACGGCCATGCTTGCGTCCCACTCGTGTCAGCAAACAGCTTCGACTTCAGTTCACGACTGGTTGTGTGTGATGGAGCGATGGACTAAGTAATGGAACATAGCCATTAACTACAGCAAGTCGGCATGCGTGACCTTCTCCTTCAGGCGTTTATTCGGCTTTGATTTGACTTTGTAATTGTTTGTAATTGTTTGTTTATTGTATTTTAGGAAACATTTCCTAAATAAAATACAATACTATTTCCTAGTGCTACAAGCAAGTGGGATTATAATTACAGCACTAGTCACTAGGTGTCACATTTTTTTGGTATTCAGCTTATATCTAAATTAATCTTTTAAAATGACATACTTATTAATGGTTACATTTGTTGGTTTGTTTTCGTGATTTTTTATTTAAAATTTAATTTGTTTTGATTGGATTTTTTAAATCTTAATCTAATTTGAGGTGGGCTCCTAACTGAGTTTTGAATTAAGAAAGGTTTCGTATTGTTTTCATTTCATGTGGAAGTTGAAATGTCTCTCGGAATTTAGTGTTTTATATGGTGATAAAACTGTTCGTTCTTTCTTGCGGAATTGGTAAATCTAAGTTTTCATACAGATATTCGGGTTATCTGGTGAGGATTATTTTTATGTAGGAACGTAAGCATCTTATAGTCAATCCATTTGAACAGAGTCATGTCGAAAATTTTATATGAGAATGCTGAGATTCTGTCGTTGCGCCTTAGTCCAAATATGTATCTTGCTATATATTATTAAAACACACTTTCAACTTTTGCCTGTTTGCGTAGCCACAGTTTCCAAATGCCTCGATCCATAAGTGAGAACAGGTATTAAGTAAGCTTTTGCTATCTGCATCCGGATGCTTACTGGTATAAATGGCTTGGTAATATTAAGTGCTCTTAGAATCCCATAGGTTTTTCCGACTGCTTTGCTCACATGATCATCCTATGACAGAGTACTGTTTTATTATAAAGCCTAAATTAGATTGTCTTCTCTATGTAGCTAATGGGAGTGTTTGATATTTCTATACGTCTTAATATGGTTTCGCTTATCTTTTTTCTTGTTTTGTATATATAATCAGGCATTTTGGACTTCGTTGGATTAAGGCATAGACGGTTTTGGTTGCCCAGCGTACATGTGCACTTTACAGTCGGACTATACTATTGGCAAAATCATTTACATAAATCGAAAACAATATCGGACCAAGTACTGATCCCTGTGGGACACCACACTTAACATGAGCATGAGCAAGGACGAAATTTTGCATTCGGCAACCACAGCCTGTGTCCTATTTGCAGGAGAGGTCGATAGCCAACCGTACTGCTGAGGTTCCATCGTCCATTTTTTCATGGATATCCTCTACAATTTTATCATTGCAGTTGTACAACTCTTAATTATTCTAGGACTACGTCTGTATAAGTCAAGGAAATATCAGTAATAAGTGATGCCAGTTCTGAGTAGTCAATGTTTCGATTTGGTCGATATATGCAACCAAGGAGTAAATTTCTTTTTATTGATGGTGATCTTTAGAAATATGTACTATAAGGCGCTATCTGGTCTTTGCTTACAGATGAGTTTTGCGGCTATCTTGTCATTTATATATATTGCAACGCCCCCGGCATGCTTTACACGGTCAGATCGAAATACATTGTATCCTCTACATTTAATTAATGAGTCAAGCCGGGGACAAACCAAGTCTCGGACACACATATAACATCCACACCAGAGTCGATAAACATATTTCTGAATTCGTCAATTTTCCTTGTTAAACTTTTGTGAATTTATATGACAGATTTGCAAACCCGATTTTTTGCTTCACCAGAATTCTGAGGACCTGAAAAGTATTCGAATTGGTTATTTCTAATGAACCGTCCATATCAAATGTGTTTTAAAACAACGAAGAATTACATAACGGTTAGTGCAGTTAAGGGCCCACTTAAAATACAGGAAAATGGTTAAATTGGTAATACTTATGAAAAAATTGCTTATAATTATTTTACTGACGAAACGAGCTATTCTTGCCTCCAGCTGCAAGACTCTCAGTAGCACATATCTGGTCTTCAATGGGAACCATCTCACTTTCTTGGCTCCTTTTTGACATGAACCGGACCCCTGCTCGTACGGACTGCATCTTACTATGCTTCTTCATTTTTAGAGCTTCCCTAAAAATCTGATAGTTTTCATTAGTAAGCTGCTCGTTGACATATACACGGGGGCTGGTGAGTTTTAGACCGAGTAACTGTAGAGTTAGGGGCTGCTTGGTTTTCCCGCCTGTACATACCAATGCTACGCAGTAGTGCCGCTTTGTCGCGAACGCGTTCCAGCTTAACAATGATGATGGGGTCAACGATGGAGTAAGGAAGATTTTGGTTCGGCCTAATTCTATAAATATCCCTAATAGCGGGCGCAGGCGTGTGATTTGGGCTGAGACACAAGGTGTTAAAGATGTGCTTCAGCTTTTCGCCTTCAACGTACGGGACTCCATGAATCCTCAGGTCACATGCGATGATGGCCTTGGCCTGTGCATCGACTATTAACGTGAGCTGGGTTTCCAGATCCTCTACCTTTTTAGTGAGGGTTTCAGTCTGACCCAGCCTGGTTTCGAGAAACTGAACTCTCTGTGTAAGATTCTGTATCTCATCAGCCATACTGTTCAGCTTGCCTGTTAGTAAACTTCGCAGCCGCTCTTCTGCTTCATTCATTTTTGTTGAGATAAGACTGGCTTGCTCCTCAAATAGTTGATTCAGCAGCTGAACCATTTCCGGGGCTGGAGTTTCTGATGTACGCGGTCCTTTGAGGTTTGTCCCAGTGTTTTCTCGCAGACGTTTTGAGACAGGCTGCATTGTTTTCGTTTTGAGATTTAACAGAGCCTATGAAGAATGGTGGTTGACTATTGGTGAGCGCCCTCTGGCGCAAGCTTTTGTAGTGTGCGTAGCAGTACGTAGCAGCGCTGTTATTTGCGTTGTTTATGAACGCCCTTACGTTTTCCACTCAGAATCAAGTAAAAATTTCGTTTTCCGCTTTTTCTTGCCTTCTTTTATTGATTTTGAGCTACTTCCGAGCTATTCGATGGCCAGTTTTAAATTGATTTTAATCTTACGAGCCAGCCGGTTGTGATCCGCTGACAGTGCCCTGATGTTGGTAAGCACCTTATAATTGTGTTAGCTAGCAACTGATGTGTTGTTGTTTGAAGGTTCCACCGAAAAATGCACTTGCTGACGGAGCGTGTAATTTGCACGTCTATTATATTTGAACTCACTGACTTTTTTATGGTGGCAACATCGAAAACGTCACCGCCCACTGCTACCTGGGTGTACTTTTGGACCGCCGGCTTATATGGAACACTAACGACATCAAACGGCGATCAAATCGAAATGGGCCTTTGAAAGCTTCAGCTGTCGAAGCTCGATTTTTAACGCCAACTTGGACCTATGCCCTTGAAGTTTGGGGCACCGCTCCTAGGCACCATCTGAACAGACTGAGGGTGGTGCAGGAACGTGCTGCTCGGCGGGCATCTGGGCTTCCCTGGTATGTGACCAACCGAGCAATCGATAAAACGATCCAGTGTTCCAGTGGGCGACCAACTTAATCAACAGAGCAGCCGATACTCCGACATGCTCATGTCAAACCCAAACCCACTGTCTAGTAGTCTTGCCAACCCGCAACCTCTCCGAAGACTGAAGAAATTCCACCAATGTGATCTAACTTCCAGTGGCATCCAATAACTTATAAAGTTTTGTAAATATTTGTAAATAGTCTGGGCCCATTGTACCATATCTCTTTCCCCACCTTCTATGTCCGGTTATGTTTAATTGGCATTGAAAAATTTCCTGTAACAGAATGCTAAGAAATGAACTGAAATAGGCTTTCAAACACACATTTTTAAACATCTTGAGATTTTTTTTTTGATTAATTAATCTGCTGAAGCATCGTTTTGCAATTGAAAACGTACATTTGTAGTCAATCTAAGTGTTTTCACAGAGTGCCTCAAATTCGATGTTTTCAAACACGCCTTAATTTCATCAGCAGCAGTTCCTACATAAATACATATAAACATACTTCCTTAATTCTTGCGGAACCTATATATAGAAAAGTAAATATTGCTTTGTGCAAACCATGCCCACATTCCCTGGCTATCATTTAAAAAACCGCATGTAATTTGGTGCAAGCGTTGCGGAGATAGATGCATACACTCATATTTCTTTCTACATATTCATAATATAGTTATGTATAGTAAATACGTTTTTCCATTCTGTGCGTAAATATATAGGCTACCTGGTTTACCGACCCGGGAGTACGCAACATACAATTGTCCGTGTGAAAACTAATCTGCATCTAATTTTGACAGAAATTGACTTTGAGTTTTATTAATTGTCATTGCAAGTGCCAATAGAATGGGAAATTTCAGTCTTGAATAAGAATGGCCACAATGTCGAATATTTCAGGAAAGCATTTATGTCGTCCGCTGGTGCTGATTGAGAAATTACAGGTGGCGTTTTCCTGAAATCTCCTGAGTAATCGAGCCGAAGCAGCGAGAGAAAGAAAGACCAACAGCAAGAACATCGCAAGAGATAGCTACATACATCAGAGTCGAGCTGAGCTAGCGCCAAGAGAGACCGATAAACCGAGTTATGGAAGCCGGCTTGCCCTAAGCTGACAGAGGAATAAGAAACTATATAAATTGAGTCACAATGCCAGCTCAAAATTTAAGTGAAACATAATTAAGCGGCGAGTAACAAAGTTCGAGGCTCCCAAGGATTTTACCCCACGTGCAAACGGCCCGTAAAATTTGTAAAATTTTATATAAGCTGTTTGTTTTATAGGTACGGCCCGTGGGGTAAAAAACAATTTAAACAATTTTGTAAAATTTTATATAAGCTGTTTGTTTTATAGGTATATAGTTTTTTAGATAGAAGCTAGATATTTAGAAGGGGTGCTGTTTATTTGTTGGTACCAATAGATTTTTATACCCGTACTCGAAGAGTAAAAGGGTATATTGTATTTTCGGTAAAAGTGGATGTGTGAAACACACAGAAGGAGGCGTTTCCGACCCCATAAGGTTTATCTATTCTTGATCAGCATCAATAGCCGAATCGATATAGCCATGTCTGTCCGTCCGTCTGTCCGTCTTTTTTGTCGCCCATTGCTCGGAGGCTATAACAGATAGAGCAACCAAATTTTTTTTGCAGACTGATATCACTCCTAGAAAAGAGTTTCAAAATTCGCCCCGCCCACTTCCGTCTCCACAAAGGGCGCACATATTTGGCGTCCACAATTTTGAAGATAACAGAAAACGAAAAATGCAGAATCATAGAGAAAAGCCCATATCTATGAGAGGCCCAAATCTGAATCAGATCTGAATCAAATCTGACTGTACTAATACTCACAACGGAGAAAATCATTTGAAAAGGCATCGTTCCTTCTCGACCTTTTTCCCACAAAAACGAGTCGCTTTGGTTTTTCGTATTTTGTGTCGCCTGGATCTCAGAGTCTATAAAAGCTAGAGCAAACCAAACTATCAGTCCAAACTTCTGTGTATTTCAAAAATTCGCCCCGCACCCAAAAAAGTCGAAAGTCCATTGTTGGAAGCTTCCGAGATTTTTCGGCAACTCTCACTCCACATTTACAAATAATAGTCTCCGTTGGTAAATTTAAAACGATTTTTATTATTTGATGGTGTAACAAACCCTGGACCCAGGGCCCGTTACATTCGGTATTAAGATAACATATTCCTTGCACTAAGTTACTTCCTTAATATACATATATAATATATATACACAAACAACATAAACACAGCACACCTTACTCTATAAATTCCAAGTCACATGCGCCGATCGATTTCTGCAAAATCGACAAACGCGCCAAAGTTTCACAAAACAAACCGTGGTCGCCGATGCCCTATCTCGACAACACCTGGAAACGCTAGTAAGGGTCAAAGAAGACGCAACAACTTGCCCTTGGCTCGCACGAAGGATTCAGGAAACGAAAGAAGAACCCGATAAATACCCAGACTACGTCTTCTAGAATGGAGAACTTTACTGTCATGGAAACTTTTCGTCCCAAAAGACCGACGCCAAAGAGTCCTAAAGGAATGCCATGAGCAGCCCACGGCAGGCCATCTTGGCATTCCGAAGACCATCACATGGATAACACAACGATATTATTGGCCCGGCCTATATCGAGATGTGAGGAATTACGTACGCAGCTGTCTGAGCTGCCAAAAGTTCAAGGCACTGCAGCACAAGCCCGTGGGTAGAATGCTCAACCGCAGGGCAAAGTAACCTTTTGCCACATTATGCGCCGACTTCGTGGGGCCACTGCCCCGCTGCAATCGAGGAAACACCATGCTACTGGTCTTTTTCGACACCTTCTCGAAATGGGTCGAACTAGTGCCACTCAGAAGGCTTCCACAGCTACCCTAGAGCTAGCTTTTCGGGATCGCATTCTAAGTCACTTCGGCGTACCAAAACGATTTGTCTGCGACAACGGAACGCAGTTCACCAGCCGCTCGTTTCGCATGTTCCTGCAAACAGCCAACGTGGATCTGAAACACACCGCACCGTACTGTCCGCACGGTGTAGACCATGATTGTACAATTCGTGGAGGACCTCCAAAACACATGGGACGAACTCGTACCCGAGATATCACTGGCAATTAACTCGACCGTCTCCGAAACCACTGGTTTCAGCCCCGCCTTCCTGCTACACGGGAGAGAGTCTCGTCTAGATCAGGAGAGATGGAGCGGGAACAGCTGTCCAAAACAATCCTGGCGAAGAACCGCATAATAATCAATGATCTGCAAAACCTAGTCTTGGGCCTAACCCTGGCCAAGATCAATGAAATCAGCACGACTCTACTGGACGGCACGGACATTCGGGAATTCATCGATCAACAACTCACAAACCTCCGCTTGGTAGAACTACTTGCAGTTTCCAAGGTCAGCGTATTCCGAAGCCAACATTAATTTGCAAAAAGATGACGATATTCCCGGTACAACATCATCACACGATCCTGGACCTCGGCGACGGAAACACTGTTGCCGACTGCGCAGCCCGGATCATCAGCAACACGGACTGTGAAACAACCATCGGCGCCACATTTTTTAAGGACAAAAAAAGCCTACCTGCGCCCAACAACTGGTGGCAGGAAAAGTCGCTCAATCCCGTGAACCATGGCATTATAAGTGTATAATCAATGACGCAATCATTACGGTCACTGATAAGGCCGGCGATACCCAACGCCTCAGTGGCACCTATCTCGTCATTTACGGCAACCTGGTTTCCCTGAACTGGACCTGGTATATCAACCAGTTGGGCGCCTCCAAGAAGAAGGCGGCGGTATCGGCCATAACGAAGTTAAAACATCGGGCCTAATAACGAGAGTCTACCTTCCAACGGAACCAGCCTGGAAAACTTCTAGGCATATTGAGCGGCTAATAACGAGCCACACCAACTCGCGCCTCCTCACTATAGGCATCGCCCTGACACTCGCGATCAGTGTCTGCTGTCTATGTTGGCGCCGACGAACCCGAGAACCGTCCACCAATACTGCGCCCCACGACGTAGAAGCTGGCCCAAACCCCAGCGAAGGAACATTGGCACCGACAACCAGCCCGGACCCGACACCGATGAAGAAGCAATGGCAACGTGCTGACCATGCACACACGCTGCCAAAACGGCCCAACATCAAGCAGGCAAATCGCCCGCCGCGATCACCCGGTCTCGGCCATGGCGCCATAAAGCGCCAAAGGCCCTAACCGAGATATCTTGGCCAGGTACCGGCGGCAGCACCATCACTCCAACGCCACTATCCATTTAAGACGCAAGAAGAAACCGAAACAAAGAAAACACAATGCACCCCGAACGAGGCGAAATCGTTACCATCGACTCCTCAGAGGAAGAGTCGCAAGACGAGTACTACTACGAGACGAGGAGCTCACCACACACAAACAGCACCGTCTACAATGAAGACGAATCCCGGGACACCTCACGCCGACAATCCTCGGAGGGCCGCTCGGACAAGAGCGACAACGCCAGCTCTACCTACGGCTCGGGCCACGACGCAGGCACCTGGCCTCTCCAGGACGACTTAAGGGTAACCTCGCCACGGCCCGTCTCGGTGGCTGGCTCAAGCGACGAGGACTCCGACAGTCCTCCGCAACATTCAGGCGAGAGCGACAGCGCCAGCTCTAGCTTCGGCTCGGGCCCCGGCACAGCCACCTGGGCTCTCCAAACCGACTCAAGGGACACCTCGCCACGGACCGTGGAAGGAAAAATTTCATTTCGATTACAAAAATGAAGTGTTATTTAGTTGAACTTCTCTAAGTAAAATGAAAGTGAATCCAAAGTAAATACTGAATCGAAGCGTTATGCGTGTTCGCAAATTATCCGTTTCATTGAAGTGCTCTTTTGGTAAACCACATTTTTAGTTCAGCCGTGCAAGGCGATAATGGATTTAATGCACCGCACGGTCCATGCACCATCTGTGTCGTCACAATGTCGTGTAGGTGGGGATCAGTGACTGGATCAGAATTTCAGCTGATATGATGTCATCCACTTCATTTGAACGTAATTTGTTCAACAACCAAATTAGGATATGAGCATGCGGGTGTCCACGCTTCTGCCATTCCACCGAGTACATATAACAACGTGTGTCACCAAAAACTCGATACTTAGTAAGCACATCCATCATAACCTTGAGTTTTTGCTGAAATACTCTGGCGATTATGTCTTGGCGATCTTGCGGTTTTTGGCCCGGTTCCAATTCACGTTCAATTTCCTTCCACTTCGGATTGCATGTGAACGTAATAAATAGATCCGGTGTTCCATAATTTCGCACGTACGTCATAGCGTCTTGAGCGTATTCGTGCATGTGGCGTGGGGCTTCCGATATAAGATGATGGGAGAATCGTCAGACGTCAATATTTTGAGCATCACCATCTGAATGAATAGCATCATGTAAGTGTATATAGTCCTCAGATCGTAGCTTTGCCTGATTGAATCGGATATACGCTAAACGTTCGGTCTCGACTTTTAACATACATGTCGACAGCGAATTGCTGGAATAGCCGACGGCACTTTAGAATGGCATTCTCCTCATGTGTACGAATCATCATACGATACGCATAGTAATTCATTGCGCTTAGATTTTTATTCGTTGATATGCCTGAAAATGCAAAATTAAATAAATTGTTAATGGAAACCACACAGCAATAATTATTGTGTGAATATTGTACCTGTAATTGGATCGACCATCTTCAACGTGATGTATCCGTCTTGCCCCTTGCCAATAAATGATTGGATATTGTAACGCATCGTACAAACGATGTGTCTCGTTTACACGATGCATGATATTGCTTCTTCGCTGAACGACAAATCTCGCGAATTAGTTTGATCGCCAACAATAATTGCAGCAACATCATTAACGGTGGGTGCATTGAATCTTCGCACATGTTCACCTGTTGGGGTACAATCCGCTCTTATGACAAATTTGTGCGTAACCGATGGCATTCGTTCCAATGCTGTTTTTGAACATATTAACCACAGCATTATTTGCGTGAAAAATGCTTGCAACTGTTCAATAATTCGTCTCTTTAAATGTTGTGTTCCTGTATATTGCACCGCACATTCAGCTGATCCACCATCGACGCAATGGTATATTTGGAGAAATTGATGCGGTTCATCTGGTGTTGGCACCATTGAACCATGCAAATGATATATTTGTCCTTGAATCTTTAATTACAAACAATCATTTGTTGAAGAATACGGTGTAACTTCTGATCGTTTTATGGTGTAGTGTGTGGTGTATATGTAGTTGTTACGTGTTGCAATTCATTGTGTTGGTGTGAGTGATTGGTTATGTGTGTTGTATCTTTTACCTTGCAAGTCGGCATGAAGCCGCCTTCTCGAATGATATTAGCCAAACGAAGTCATGCGAAAAGCAGTTATTGTATTCAAGGATGTGTTGAAGAAAATGGCTGGAATCGGGATCACTTCCATCGAACAATGGTTTCAGTGGCTGTGGTGGTGTAAGTAATGGATCCAGTTTGACTTTTCCACTTGCGCAGCACAGTCCAGCCGTTTCTCTTTTGAACTTTAACGCATTGCAATATCGGCATATAGTCGTCATTGGTCCAATATCTAAATTTTCATTATCACTGTAGTTCGCAGTGGGATCATATTGGAATGCCAAGCGATTGTATGATGCCAATGATCTTCGTGTCCTCACGTGTTCTCTTATTATGTTTTGTCTTTCTATTAAGTTCTGTAAATACACTTGTTGCTGGCTTGCATGTCTTGTGCGGGTGCCGATGTTCGAACGTCCGATGTTCGAACGTCGTCTTAAAGGCATTTTGGACTGTGGACAGAGTGGTGAATTCAACCTCAAATGCACGATCGACATAATTTACACAGTTCAACTTACCACCTGTTCACAATACACACGTGATTGATTTGATGGTTTCCAATAGAAATATGAGGAAACGAATAACTTTTTTAAAAAATTTATTTTCACAGTGAACACAATCCCGGTTTGTCACATGAAATTAACTGAGCAGAGAATAATGAGTAGCTGTCAAGCAATGTATTACGCACCGGCGCCTACTTAAAATATTGGTTTGTAGTACATGCTATGTATCATAGATGGCGCTCTATTTAGTATATAGTAGATAATACAAATACATTTTCCGCTTTTCTATTAAAATTTTCGTGAATTTTCTTTGCTATCATTCTCACGGAGCCTGAGACCTTTAAAACGAATGCAAAAAACCGTGGAAATCGGTTCGTGCGTTCTGGAGTTAATACGTCAAAAAAGTTCCCGATTTACTTTTTTATATATTAGATTGAGGAAGTAACTTAGTGCTAGGAATATGTTATCTTAATACCGAATGTAACGGGCTCTGGTCCCAGGGTCCCAATAGAAAAATGGATTAGTTTTTTATTTACTTATTCGCCGGCACAAGTGGCACGGTCGGAAATCAGATTAAATCTAAAGATACAAAATTTTATGACAACCCATGCCTGCCCCCAGCTTGCGCAGCGCTGCCCGTGCATTATTATCAGATTTATGCCGCGTCAGCCTCGTGCAGACGTTTTTGACGATGAGCGGTTTTTTTATGCAACTCGGTAATCCGATGCTGCCCGTCCACTCCAGCGCTGCATCAGCATTCTTACGAGTAAGAATTCCGCTGATACCCTGCAGCTGGTGGGGCGTGTTAACTACTACCCTTCTTCAAGAATGGTCTTCCTCGACACTCTCAAGCTCTCGGTCATCGCGTTGATCTGGCTCACGTCCCTCTTTCTCTTCAGATGATATCAGAAGGAAATGATTCCACCTAGAGCTCCACACAGAGCCATACCAAGCTCAAAAGCGATGGCCAGATTCAGCCTGACCGAAGTAGCATTTTCGTTCCTTGATGTAGTTTAGGTTTTCTTCTTTGAGTTGGCGTTAGAACGATAAGCTCAAGACCGTCTCGTGCCAAGTAATGTTTAGGGCGGGCACTGATGCGATACTGGGTGCTCGCTGTTGGATGTTGTGGCAACTCTAGAACCTGAAGCCGTTGATGGTCGCGAAGTCTATGAAGGTGGCCAGCTGCGTTCCGGAGGTTGCTGATCATGGCCGGCTTGTTATTGAAGATGACCATACCGTCGTCTATTAGTGTAATAGGCTCCAGGTGGCTTGGTTGCGAAAGGCAATGAGCAGTGCCCCCAGAGGGTAATCCCTATTGCAGAATGTGGTTGTAGTCGTGGGGTTACAGCTCGTGACGGCCCACACTTGACCACTGCACTCAGATACGGTTTTCTCCGTCAATCGCAGTAGTGTTTCGCTATGCTAACTCTAAGTTATTCTATTACGAAATTTATTATGTTATTGAATTGTATAATTGTATAGGGCCGTACCTAGGATGTCAAAACTTCTTGCTAGCCTGTGTTGGATACCAATATCGGACAACATATCTCTTATGTGGTTGCAGTGAACGTCCAGTAACTGTCTCATGTGGGATTTCAGAAATAGCTCTGCCATTTTGGCGGTCTCGTCGACAATGCGACCGTACTCGGTCAAGTTAACCGTATGCTAACTAGCCGTAGTCTAGCCTGTCCTAGACCAGTACAGTTCCGTCCGTAGTTGGTATGTAGTTTGAGTGGGTGTTGTCGGTGACGCGAGCCGTGACTACTATGAGGATGTGAAGTACCCAGACAATCCTACGGAAAACGAGAAAAAGAACGTACGGAGTCGCTGTGAACGCGACTCTACTTTTATACCCGTACTAAGTCAGTACACATGTGAATTATGTGGAATTTTCAAATGTTGTATCAGTTTTTAAATTTTAAATTTTTTTATGTTTACATTTTTTTTGCTACATTGTCATCTAAATCACTTCTTACAACAACACACGTACACTGCACGAGGCAGAATGTCTGAACAGTTTGTGAGCGAGAGAGAGAATCTGTAGCGACAATCATCCCCATAAATGACTTACGCTGCATGGGAAGGGGAAATCGCTGCTGAAAATTCATTTGATCATTGTGGCTACAATAACGATCCGATCTGCAGCAAGTTCGGGAATCTGGTAGATATGGTCATTCTCTACGATACTGCATTTTTCGTTTGTTTCCTATCTTGCTCTATCTCTTATAGCCTTCGAGCAATGGGCGACAAACAATACGGACAGACAGACGGGCGGACAGACGGACGGACAGACAGGGGGCTATATCGACTCGGCTATTGATGCTGATCAAGAATATATATATACTTTATAGGGTCGGAAATTATTCCTTCTCTATGTAACACATATCCACTTTTACCACAAATACAATATACCCTTTTACTCTTCGAGTACGGGTATAAAAATGCGTATAAAATATAAGGAATAAAACTTTAAAGATACCACCACCACTTAACTTCCCTTAGATCTAAACGGGGTTGTAAAATTATAATAGTGTTTTTAATTGCAAAAACCGAAAACTTTTGGTGGTGTAAAGATTTTTATTAGGACTGGTAAAAAAAATGGGATGTGCGATCAATCGAATTCAATAGCAGCGACCCTATTCTAATAACTCCATACAATCTCCATACAATCTGACACTGACAATGAAGGGCAAGAGCGTTATATTGCTGATGGAAGGTTCCACACTGTTCCTTCTCTTACTGATGATCTTCTGATCGTATCCGAACGATTTGATATGTTTGAACGATAGCGAGATATCGACACGCGCGGACGACAGCACTTTCGCGAAGTAGATTGGCTAATATGAACGCTGCACATAAATCAAACTTAGGCACCGTGAGGGTTTTTTAGTGGGGCAACTCTAGCCTTCGAACAAAGCAAATGTACCTCAGCGTAGATACATGCCTGCAGGCTGGCATCACAAAAGGCATGCAATTCAAGGCATAGGTTGAAGTATGTAGCGAGGAAATGTAGCGTGACCCTCGGTAGCGAAGTCCCTGCAAAACTCAGTGCAAGCCGATTCCAGAGGCTTAGGAAGACTTTCGTCCCAATGCAGCTTGTTTCTCCACATGCTATGCATGATTATTTTCGCTATTGTCAATGTAGGTTCAATCAGTCCCATAGGATTTTGTGTGCTTGCCAACACCGATTCGAAGTGCAAATGTAAGCAAAAAGTTTTCCATATGGGGTTCCCAGATGAGTCCAGGTGCCTTGGTCACATCGCTGCCACCATCGACCTTCAGAAAACTTTCCCTTTCGACCTCTGGGACTTCACGAAGTACATCAGGAGTGTTGGAACACCATTTCTCAATTGAAAATTGACTCGAGCAAGAAGATCCGTGGTTTTTTCTTGATGCCCAGCACTTCCTCGACTGAATTGCCTCCAGATATCATATCGTCCACATAAAAGTCTTGTAGAATGGTTTTTAAGCCCAATGGATATGAAGACGACTCATCCCTGGCTAGCTGATACGTAGCTCGATATGCTAAAAAAGACGCAGGTTTAGTTTCGTAAGTGACAGTGTTTAGCTTGAAGATCTGTCCTCGTCAAGAGAGTCCCGCCACAATATGCATAGTGCCAGGCATTGAGACACGCGCGCTCCTATAAATTTGCCCGATATCACCTGTAAGAGAAACGGAAAATGTATGAAAACGAATGAGAGTGTGCAACAGTTTGACTTGAATGGTGGGACCTGACATAAGCAGATCATTTAATGAGAGACCAGATGTGGTAGCAGCAGAGTCATCAAATACGACTGTCAGCTTTGTCGTGGAACTGTCCTCTTTAATAACACGCGGCAAGAAATATCTGCAATAGTGCCTATCTTCATTGGGCACCGGAGACATGTGATCGAGAGACAGGTACCTATTTATATATGCCGAATATTTTGCATACAGAGATGGATTACGATAGAACTTCCGCTCCAAATTTTCCAACCGTCGCTTTGCTTGCAGGTAGGAATCGCACAAGCAGTCCAAACTTCGCTTCATGGGCAAGCGATCGGAATATTCCCCTGAGAGTAAGCGAGTGTGACGGTTGACGAAGTGTTCCTCGCAGTAAGCTTCTCCTTTGTTGCCCTAGTGTGAAGAGCTGTTAGTCAACATGAAATGTTAACTCTATGGGGACTGTTAAACGCACGATATCTCGATAGACATCGATACCAACAGAGGCGATACTTCACTTTTAGAAGTGGAAGCGAACAAGATAGCACGCGTCGAAGAAAACATATTTTACAATTAATTCACTCTACATATATTGTTCATCTTATTATATCCATTAAACACTACTATACTATACAAAAGCCATCCCTTCACAGTTCAGAAGTGGGATTAGTAGAGTTGTTATGTGCAGAGCGTAAAATTTTAAGAGAAACTCAAGAAAAGCAGCAAGAATCGTCGGCGTGGGAAGTTTGCAATGGGATGTGTTCCCTAAGGTCTGTGTGACAAAGAAAATTGCAAATTACGGAGGTGTTCCATTTCTACGTAGCAGACGGATTCAATGTTCAGCGATAAGGAATCTTAGTGAACCTGGAAAGAAAGAGTCTCAAGAAATTGCGTCAGGAATCTTTGTGAGCCTGGTGTTATACATTCATATATACAAAGGGCTTGTGTGTATATGTAGCGTCGTTGTGAAATTCAAAAGTTGAAGCCCTTTCGCCACAGAGAAAAAAAAATTCAGTATTGTAGAGAATGATCATATATCATATAATTCCCGATTTTGTTTAAATCGGATCATTATTATAGCCACAATGATAAAATGAATTTTCAGCAGCGATTTCTCCTGTCCCCTTGCAGCGTAAGTCATTAATGGGGTAAGTTTTTCTCTCTCTCACTCACACACTGCTCACACATTCTGCCTAGTGCAGTGTACGTGTGTTGTTGCGATGTAGATGACAGATGCAGCAAAAAATCTTAAATGTAAAATGTAAAACTGATACAACATTTGAAAATTCCACATAAATCACATGCGTATTGACTGAGTACGGGTATAAAAGTAGAGTCGCGTCCACCGCGACTCCGTACGTTCCTTCTGGTTTTATATGATTTTCGACAGGCATTTTTCGATTCCGCGGTGATCGAATATTTTTCACGCAGATTTTAAAATTGGCAAAATACTTAACACACAACCGTTTACTCTAATTGCAGTTGATTATTGGAAATTTTGGACTAAGCTATGAGCAAGCAAAAACGCAGTTCGCAATCTGGTCTATTTTGGCTGCTCCACTTTTAATGTCTGTGGACTTAAGAACTATTCGTCCGCAATTCAAACGTATTTTACAAAATAGAAAAATTATTGCTGTCGACCAGGACCCACTGGGAATACAAGGACGAAGAATTTATAAACATAAAGGAATTGAAATTTGGTCAAAACCTATCGGGCCACTTTATGAAAACTTCTACTCCTATGCAATTGCTTTCATCAATAGAAGATCTGACGGTACGCCATCGGATATATCAGTTACTTTAAAAGAATTGGGACTTATAAATTTCAATGGCTATCGAGTAGAGGTGAATAATTTTTGATAATTTTTTTTAATTTAGTCCTTATATTCACATATTTATTTATTTACTAGAAAGCCCGCGCGCTTCGCTGCTTACTTATTCAATGTTTAATAATTCAACGAAATGAAACAATGATTATTAGATGAAATAAAATATTTTTATTTATTTTTATTTTTATTTATTGCAAGGCTTTGTGATAAACAATATTTTTTTTTTGTTTACCGTCGGTACAATGAATAATTAAGGCCGAAGGTTTGCCTACTCGTGAGCACGCTACATACAGTTGACCATGTAAACTACCAGATGATCCAAATTTGAACCACAAATTTGCAACGACTGTTCTTGTGATTTATTAATAGTCATAGCAAAAGCAAGACGAATGTGAAATTGTAATCGTTTGAAATAAAATGGCTTGTCAGTCGGAATTTTCGGAATAAAAACGTGTTCAGCACAAAAGTTCCCATTCAAAATAGTTGCTTGAAGTAAATTAGTCATAAATTTGTTCACAACAAGTCTTGTCCTATTGCAAAATCGTGGTGGATTAAGATTCCGCAGCATAATTATGGTGGCTCCATCTTTTACTTGCAAATAGTATGGCGGCAATCCAAGTAAATCCAATAAATTTTTAAATTCGACTGGTTAATTTACAACATCATCTTCATTGATAATTGTATCAATTGACCTATACGTTTATGCGTTGATCTCATTGACATCTTTATTTGTTCCGGCCAAAATTGCTCTATCCGTCAACCAGTCATGGTTTCTATTACTTTTGTACAATATTTGGAAACACACTCCGAATAAAGTATTCCTTCGATGACACAAAAGTGCAAATATTATTTGGCAGCGTTATAAAGCCAGAATTGTCAACGGGATATATGCCATTACCAATGTCTAACAGTTGACTGGAAAACAAATCTTGAACACTTACATTTGTAGTCAATCTAAGTGTTTTCACAAAGCTCCAGAAATAAGGTGTTTTTAAACACGCATTAATTTCATCAGCAGCAGTTCCAAGTTTGACTACAGGCAATGTTTGTCTGAAATCACTTGCTAACAATATAAATGCACCACAATCAATTTTCTCCAAGAATATCTTTCAACGTACGATTAAGTGCTTCCAATGACTTCTTGTTGGCCATAGTACACTCATCCCATACAATAAGAGAGCATTGCTGAAGCACTCTCGCCATTGCAGATCTTTTTGAAATGTTGCATGTAGGATTAGCGTCAACCTGCATGTTCAAGAGCAACTTAAGGGCAGTGTGCGCCGTGCGACCAGCATCCAATAATGTGGCAGCGATGCCAGACGTAGCCAGAGCCAATGCGATTCTACCTTGTAAGTAGCTTTTTATATAGGCACTCAACTATAGGATAGTATTAGGAAAACAAAACAAAACAACGAAAAATTTAAGCAAAAAAAGGTCAACGAGATCCTTTCAAAGGGAAATGCTTGGAAAAAACTACCTCTAAACTATCACATCAAATATATTTCAAGGATATGAAAAACCTGTTTGACACTGGTTTCAAACCCTTACAATAAACAAGTACATTATAAACAAAGAGAAGGAAAGAGCATGAGTGAGAGGGAGGATCTAGGGGTAGAACTCGTTTAGAGAGGGAGAATGTAAGGATTGATTTTGAATTTACAGGTAAAATAATCGATATTTATTTTACAGATTTTCCAGAGGAGAAAGGAACGTTGTTGCCGATAGGTGGCGCCACCAAGTAGTAATGATATAGGCACTCCTGCATGTTTGCAAGTGAATTACAAATTCGCAACATGTTGCAGAAGGATGTGAAACATGATATTTTTGTTCAACAACCCTGTTCTCAGCAACATGTGGTTTTCAAATAAATGGTTTCAGTTTCTGATATTTACCATGATCATGTTAACATAACATATTTTATAACATTGAGTTGAAAAATAAATGGTTTCAGTTTCTGATATTTACCATGATCATGTTAAAATAAAACATGTTATGACATTGAGTTGGAAAATAAATGGTTTCAGTTTACCATGATCAAGTTAAAAAAAAAAATTGTATTACATTGAGTTGGGAAAAATAAATGGTTTCAGTTTCTGATATTTACCATGATCATATACTTTAAGAGTAGAGTTATAACTCTATTTGTATATAGGAGTACAATCAATGCATAAAAAGTATAAGATGAACTCTAAGAGAACTTCTTATAGTAAATATACGCAGGAGTGCCTATATCATTTACTACTTGGTGGCGCCACCTATCGGCGAAAATCGGCAACAAAGTTCCTTTCTCCTCTGGAAAATCTGTAAAATAAATATCGATTATTTTACCTGTAAATTCAAAATCAATCATACATTCTCCTCTCTCTAAACGAGTTCTACCCTTAGATCCTCCCTCTCTAAACGAGTTCTACCCTTAGATCCTCCCTCTCACTCATGCACTTTCCCTTTCCCTCTTGTTTATAATGTACTTGTTTAATGTACGGGGTTTCGAACCTGTCAAACAGGTTTTTTCATGTCCTTGAAATATATTTGATGTGATAGTTTAGAACACAATTTCCTGTGAAAGGATCTCGTTGACCTTTTTTTTTTACTTTTATGTTTAAATTTTTCTTTTGTTTTTGTTTTCCTAATACTATCCTATAGTTGAGTGCCTATATAATAACTACTCTTGTGCTCGAATGGTAGCCAAAATAGTCGAAGTGACAAACGTTTTTCCGGTACCTCCAGCTGCATCCAAAAGAACATTCCACCATGTTGTTCTTCGATAGCTCTCAATGTTTGGTCGTAAATCGTTCTTTGATTGATATTTAACCTTGGCTCATTGTTTTGCACAAAGTTTAATACTCGGCACGATCATGCTGTTGTTCACGATCCAGTTCTTTGGTGAAAAGGTCGTGTATTTCATGATAAGGCGCTGTAATACTTAATTGAGCTAAAGCTTTGATTGCTATCATCAAGCAAAAGTGTTTCAATAGCGATCAATGTTTCGTTGTAAATTTCCGCCGTATAGTCCTTATATCACCCGTTTGCCGGCGCAATCGATGTAAAAATCCACTGACTTGATGTTAATGTTTTTTGTTGAATTTGATGTGGACTTGATGATAATACTGCATCTTCAAGTGTAAGATCCCAATGCATATCATTCTCAAGTAAATTCAATCGTTCGCATGCTTCGCGATACGTCCCACACAATTCTTCATCAACAGTTCGCAAAGATTCATATGATGTTGGTCCACGAAAATTTATTATCAACAATCGCAAATATTATCACTCTTGATTATAAGGCTGAACTGCATAAATTCGTCCTATCGCATCTGAGTGAAACAATTCTGGCTGACCATAAACACCTTCTACGCGTCTTCGCCTTTGAAAAACGTTTGACGAATTATTCCATATATAATATTGGGGTACCTCAGCGTAAAGCAATGATTTCGCAAAATCATCTGCTTTATATAACGCAGAAAATGCAGTTAGAGTGGTGCTGGTGGTTGCGCAGCTCTTCGGATTTTGATTCCGGGTGTGGGAAAACGCGTTGGCCGTTTTTAAGAAGAACAGACTACAGTTGGACTGCTTCATTTGAACTGATTATCTGCCCATATAAAATTGAGTGATTTCATAGGTAACCTTACCAACTTCTCCAAAAACAGCCATATCACTTCCTTTGTTGATGTATTTGCAAATGTATGTAAAAGATTGAACTGAACTGCAGATCAAAATTATGATCCGATCTGAACCATAGTTGGCAATCTGGTAGATATGATCATTCTATACGATACTGCATTTTTAGTTTTTTCCTATCTTCAAAGTTACGGACTTTCATCTTTTGGGTGGGCGGTGGGGTGCGTGGTGAGATTTTGAAAAACACTTGTCTTGGTTTGGTATCACAGGAGTCTGGACAAATTTTCGTTGTTCTGAGATCCACGCGACATAAATTACGAAAACTCAAATAGACGGAATTGGGAGGGGCGAAATGTTATATACTTAACTACTTTACATATTCTTTATAGGGTCGGAAATTGTTCGTTCTCTATGTTACACACATCCAATTTTTCCACAAATGCAATATACCCTTTAACTCTTCGAGTACGGATATAATTAGCAACTGTTCCAAAAACAGCCATATCACTTCCTTTGTGGATGTACTTGCAAATGTATTTTATAGATTGAACTGAATTGCAGACCTACGTTTATGTGCGCTATTTAAATCTTTGATAATAACGGGAAATATGACATAACCCAACGATTATCAATTTCCAAACCTTGACCTTCAGTTGATCGACGTCGATATTCGGGATATCCATCGTTGCCCGTCACTTTACCAGAGACCAAATTTTTTGGAAAACGTTTGAAGCATTTCCCTTCAACCTTACACTGTGAATTCAAATTAAACGCACCACATGCACCGTGAATCCTATTTTTGGTGACCACTTCAAACAAATCAGGATCCAATGTCCGATCTGGAATTTCGGCCGAAATCACATCGTCAATTTGATAAGGCCTTATTTTTTCAATCAGCCAAATCTAAATATGCGCATGAGATAAGCCCCATTTCTATTCAATTGAATACATCCAACATTGAACAGACCCAAATGCACCGTGTTTGACAACTAAATCCATGAGTGATTTAAATTTTTTGTCTAAAACACGTGCTAAAAATATCCTGGCGATCTTTCAATGTTTGACCACCAAAAAAAAATTCAGAGATTTTCCCCATTGGGGATTACACGTGAAGGTGATGAAGAGGTCTGGTCGTACGTAATGGCGAACGTATGACATCGCATCTGGCGCGAACTCAAACATATGAAGTGGACTTCCAACTTACGATGACGGTAATATTATCATAATTCCAACGTTTTGTTCATTACCATCGTTTTTAATAGCATCACACAAATGAACATACTCTTCGGCACGTAATTTGGCTTGGTTGAATCGAAGAAAATTCAACCGTTCTGATTCAATTTTTGCATACATGTCAACAATATACTGGTGGAAAAGTTCTGTACACTTCAATATGTGGTTGTCTTGATTGTGCCGTACCTGCAGCCTGCCAATTTCTTCGTGGCCGTCAGCCACTCGGGTGATACAGGGCGAATTACGGATGACTTGCTGCCTCGCTATTACTGAACATTTCGGTCGTGGGGAGGGTTTCCTGGGGCTGGGGCTTGCCCTAACCCGATGCTGCCATGCCCCGGTTCTAGGACACAGTGGGACCACGAGCGGACCGCCACCCGCCTTACCTGTACACACCAGTGTAAGTGCGACTATACTCTCCTCATGAGGGCGGCTGATAACAGGTCCCGGCACGGTCAAGTCTCTGCCACGGATGCTGGGTAGTGGTAGTCAGGCGGAGAGAAGAAAACTCTCAGTGTAATTATCCCAATCCTAGGAGGAACAGCATGCGCTGATGGATGCATGGGCGAGGGGGTGCTCGGTCGTTAGTATTCCAACTCTGGATACCTGCCGACCTCCAGCTTAAATCAGGCTTCCCGTGGCACGCGGGCTATGCCTCAGGTGACTTACCGCTTCCTGCCTACTCGTGGGAACAAAATGCCAAAGCACTTAAACTTTACATAAAACACCGCAAAGGAGCTCGGTACTCCTCCTTAAGTACCGGATGGATAACCAGGTCCTAAGAAGACGGGGAAGGAGACTCAGTCGGTCAGCCGTCTTCAAGCAGAATCCGCTGCGAGAAGGGCTCCGATAAGCTAATCAGGCCCATCCACGTCGGGGGGCATCGGGGTCAAACCGGTCATCGGAGTGGCTGCCAAGCAGAGCGTTATCGTAGCTGGAAAGCGCCTCCCCGGTCGCGAGGACCCGTCAACCTCGTCAAGGCAAGGAGGTAAGCCGTCCTACCAAGACAGGAGGCGTTTTGCCTTCATCCTGGCTAATGAGGATCCCGAGTACATGGCATCGGCGAAGGGGATGGAGCAGAGGCTGTGGGCCGGCTCAATCATCCCGTACTTACAGCCAGCCAAAGCCGGAAAGGGAGCAGCTAAGGCCCCGACCAAGCGGTAGCGCGGAAGACCACGCTACACAGCCAAGCCAAGCCCAGCAAGCCAAGCGGGCGAAGACGCACCTGACCAATAGGTATTCTGCGGTGGTGGCAAGGGGCAAAACCCTTATTGGCGTCCTAGACAGGGGCGCCAAGGATAGTAATGTCCCTCGCGGCAAGTGGCATATGGTGGAGGCCGAGCTCCAGGACCGCTTTCTGGAGGAATTTGCCGAGAACGGTGGACCACCACTATATTTGGGGACGCCGGGTGGCATCAGGGCACGGCCATCGCATGCCAAGATGCACGCTTGGCGGCCCTCTAAATGAAGGCGGTGGCGGCGCTCGAGGAGGTTTATCCGGGAGCCAAACTGGAGGCCGTACGCTGGGAAGACATCCCAAGCAGACTGAGGGCACGAGCGTGGGTGTCGGCTAAACCAGCGAGCAGGAGACGGTTCTCAAGGCTCTGCAAGTCTGCAACCCCCACCTTCCTACAGCCGATTAGAAGGTGGCCAAGGTCAAGGAGGTCGCAGGACAGATTCGACAGATTATCCTCGTCTAAATAAGGAGTCTTTGCAGCTCCTAGGAGAGTCGGCAAGAGTGGTGGGACTATGGCTACCGTAAGGTGACCAAGGTCCCCTACAAAAACGACTCCAAGAGCAGGCAAGCGGTGGTCCGGCAGCGGAAAGTCAACCCGAGGCGTCCATGGTATCGGATTATATCTTGGACCGCTACGAGTCCGACGCGAGCGACCTAGCCAGGGGTCACGGACGTATCGACGTCGGGGAGGATGACGAATCCCCCGAGAGCGATGCCGACACAACGATGGTGGAGGCGAGTCTCAGGAATGTCCCTGACTCTTCTCCAGATAAACCTCCACCATTGTAAGGCAGCATGTGCTGCCGTATTGCTCCACCTACCCACCCTCCTCCACCAGAACTGGACCGAATACAAGGTCAGTCTGTCAACATACAACAAGGAACTCAGGGAAAGCCAAACGCGCGTCATGGCGTACTAAGTTCTGCACCGAAATCGAGCATTTTCCAAAGCATCTCACTTAGGCAAAGTACTCTCGAAGTCAACACCCGGCTTTTGGCTTATCTGAAGAATGCCAGTCAATCTGGACGACGTCCACCACCGATCGCTAAACGGTCTCCTCAAGGCACATTTGAGGGCTGCGCTGTAAACAGGCCAGGCCAAGGCACTGCCCTTTTATTTCATACACATAAGTATATCGTCCTTTCTCTTGAAGGGACTATAGGGACTCTTAGTGCTCAGCATACCTATCGAAGGGAAGATCCTCTTAAACGGCACTACATGCGATCATCGATTCCTTTCTGAACTGTAAGGAGTACACCCTGGTAGCCTTCCTAGACATAGAAGACAACAACATCATCCGACCGCCATAACGGGAGCGCTGACTGACCTTGGGATGGTGAGTCTCATCGATCAGATGCTCCAATGCAGCAATGCGTCAACGTCCAAAAGGTTTGTCTGCTGAGGCACCCCACAGGGCGAAGTCCTCTCGCCTCTTTTATGGAACGTTCCAGTAAATGAACTACTGCGGGAGATATTTGTTGTTGAATACCGCGTGGGTGCGTACCCTGATCATGTCACTATAGCATTCTCAGACCCTATGCAAGTGCATTACAAGCACCCTCATAACACTTTCACAATGGGCAGACAAATGCTGACTGGGTTATAATACGTGTAATATGGAACTAATACTATTCAACAGGATATACAAGGTTCCGAAAATAACTCCCCCAAAATTCTGCGAAGAGCCGCTAGTTTTTAGAAGTGCGACTGAAAACTGAGCATAGAGAACAGGGTAAAGAAGAACACAGTGGCCCTCTACACAAGCAGAAAACACATTGATCTGAAATGAGGCATGACCCCGTATAAAGTCCGATGTCTATATACCACCTTCAGACGACCAATCTTGATGTACAGAGTAGTGGTCTGGTGGACATGGTGGTGGATAAAAAAACTTGTCTTATCAAACACAGAAGAGTTCAGAAGCCCTTGATAGCCCGCTCTCAGAATGAGGAAATTCAAGTTGTGGAAAACATCCGCGGTTGGCCAGTCGGGAATCTTAACAAGACTCCCGCAACTTACAGAGAGAACAGATTACTGCATCCCAAGTGACTTTCGCTATCGAGAGCGGTTAGGGAGGACTAGGAGAGGGGCGAACCTGGACCTGCAAATAAGATCCACATATACACTGATGGGGGCTTCTTCTGCAACGAGCTCAACATCAGCAACATCAACATGTTCCAAGCAGAGGTAGCAATTAATGAGGCGAGTCCTCAGTTTGCGTCTTCTCAGACAACCAAGCAGTTCTCAAGGCTCAATATCTAAATGCAGACTCATTTAGCAGCTAGATCTCTTACTAATAGGGAAGAGTCCAGATACAGGGACAGAGATGGGAGCGATGCCGCAGACGAACTAGCAAGGCGGGGCATTACCAATCCTCTCCTACCTGAGAGGCAGCAAGTAGCGAAGCCTTTGGCTATGTGTGGACTACTAACGCACGAAACTTTCGAGCGAATTGCCGATATGCAATGGCAGCTAACCATCACATGTAAAACTTCCAGATTGATCTGGCCAAATCGTTCGAAAAAACGCTCGGAAGATTGTCGTTCGAACACAAGCCGCAAGTCTGTCAATCCCTCACAATGACTTCTGTAGAAATTGCTGGGAAGAGGAAAAGGAGGAGTCGGTCCACCACTTCTTCTGTCTCTGCCCAGCCCTGGGAAAGCGTAGACTACGGTTCCTTGGAGTTCCATTCCTTACGGACATTTCGAACCTGTCCGAAACCAAACCAGGGATCTTGTCCAAATACATCCAAGCCACCGGATGAGACTTCCCTTAGTTTTGCATTAGGTGCATCTCTTTTGCATCTTTCTCCTTCTACCGCCTTAACCTAAGATAACCTATGTACACCTGTTATCTACATCTACATCACTTCTCCCAATAACACGCCATTCCAACAAATTCGTAAGCAGATTGTTTAAAAGTGAATGAGTGGTGGTTGTAGCGATGATGCGGAGGGGGCTGGCAACTGAAAATTAATTTAATCATTCTGGCTATAATAATAATAATTGGTCTCCTCAAGTTATTTTGAACTCTGTTACCTTAATATATGCTGATGACGTAAAAATTGTTTTTTCATTTTCCGATTGGTATTCTCACACTCGCCTTCAACTCGACCTTGACGAATTAATTAAGTAGTGTTCGTCAAACCTACTTTTTCTGAACCATTCCAAGTGTAAACTTATGATATTTCACCGCCGTGCTCCACATTTGGTATCCTATTCTCTAGGACATTATGTTCTGGACCGAATTTTCACATCGAATGTCCTTGGAGTCCTCTTCGATAACAAACTTTGCTTCAACAGCCATATTGCTGTGCGTTGGTCAAATCAGTTTGACGACCCATATATCACTAAAATACTGTACGTTTCGTTGGTACACCCGATATTGGAATACTGTTCATGTGTTTGGAGCCCTAAATATAAAGCTCAACAAATCATAATTGAATCAGTTCAAAAACAATTCCTAATCTTTGCCCTTAGGAATCTAAGCTGGGACTCTGGTAGACGTTTACCTTCATACCGAGATAGGCTAAGATTACTAAACCTACCCTCCTTACACCATCGCAGGGGCAATGTTTATGCACAAGCTCATTCTCGGGCTTGTTGACTTAGAAACTCTTCTGGGACAGACATGCTTCGCGGTTCCTTCCAGACTAACCCGGACTTTCCGACTTATCCGACTTCCCTTCTGTAGGTCGAACTACGTCCAGCACGAACCTTTCCATGTTCTATGTAATAATTACAACACCTTATCTTCCGAATGTCCTTTATATCATTGTTCGTAATATTTACCACCTCCTAAACCTATCTTATTTGATACCCTTCATCCTTGATTCCCTGTATTTAACTTTAATCTTATCTTGATAAAAATAAGCAGATAATTGTTAATTGATGGAATAAATAAATAAATAAATAAAAACAATACAGTGACGGTTAACGAAGGATATCCCGAATATCGGCGTCGATCAACTGAAGATAATGGCAATTCGGTAAGTTTGAGAGTTCAAAATCATTTGGAAATTGATAATCGTTGGAGGTCTGCAATTGAGTTCAACCTATTAAATTCTGCTACTGTTAATCCCGACGACCTTCTGCGGTAAAAACTTGAAGACGGTTGAAGTGTGTGCTAAATCTTTCCGAATGTAATGGTAAATTTTCCGGCCGTCCGAGGTCTACGAACGGAAAAACTGCCATCAGGCATAGATTGCATAGCTGAAGCTGGCCAAAGAGGTTGCTCATCTCGTAGAATAGGTGGATAATATATCGCATTATTCTGGGCGGTTTGGCACATAGCGCCACTCTATCTGAGCTTTCCGCTCCTAAGTGGCAGAGACCCGATTCGCAACGAAAACTTTAAAACTTAATGGGTCGTTGGGAACCCAAGACATAACAGTTGTGGAGTCGGACCAGCAATAGAAGCTTCCAGTGAATAAGTGAAGTTGCTGTATCTCATTGATCAATTGATAAAGCTAGTCAGCGCCACATTAATCAACTTGAGCACCGTTAATACCTTGATAGGGGCGACACGAGATTTTGGACACTGAGCATGCACGTACGCGCCATCATTTAGCAGGGCAGGAATAGAACAGGTGCCCCACTGTTCTTCCTCTTTCTCATCTCTGCAGTTGCTGCAGTAATCATTATATGGGGCTCCCATCCTTCTAGCATGTGTGCCTATGAGCCAATGTCCTGTGAGTGATCGAATGATAGTGCTGCACCTTTTTCTGCTGAGTTTACATAGCTCACTGGTGCGCTTCTTGTCTATAGTTGGCCACGTTTGTCGCGTGATGCGACATCGTGGTGTGTTTTACCACCAACTGTCGTCTAGTCTCATGAACTGCTCTTTTATGATAAGCTTGCAGGTTGCCATAGGCAAACATATGTCCTCGTCGTTATAGTGCCAGCTCTGGCCAGTTCATCTGCTATGCAGTTACCTTCAATGTCCTGGTGACCCGGGACCCATATCAGGCTAATAGCAAACTGCTGAGCCATCTCGTGAAGAGATTTGCGGCATTTTGCTACGATGTAATCGCATTTAGTGATTTGATCGCTGCTTGGCTCTCATTGTAGATGTTTATATGGGTTGCCGAAAAAGCAGCTGTTTGGATGCAAATCAGAGCTTCGCTGTGACTTCCGCTTGGAAGTAGATACCTCCTCCTACTTTATTGTCCATTTTGTAGCCATCCGTGAAGATTTGTATGGCTCCATCAGGACCCGGAGTTCCCTCAAGCCAGCTTTCACGGTGAGGGATATTAATTTCAAAGTGAGTTTCTGTAAACGCCCTCGGAATGCAGTAGTCCGTTTTTGTGGGGACGTTGTTGTTTTCGTTTAGAATGGATGAGTGTCCCATATTTTGCGGTACCCATTGGTCAGAGTCTCTAAGACGAATTGCTGCCATGAGTGCCTGAGCCTTACCTGCAAGATCAGGACTCTGGAGGTACAGGATAGCGTTAAGCGCATCATTCGGTGTGGTGCGAAGTGCTACACTGATGCAGAGTGCGGCAGTTCTTTGTACCTGGCCGACCATTTTAGTGATTGACTTTTTTGATAGGGCTGGCCACCACACCGTGACTCCGTAGATTAATATTGGTCTAACTATTGCTCGATATATCCATTGGACTATACTTGGGTTAATGCCCCACTTTAGACCAATGTCTTTCTTGGCGGTGTAGCCTTCTTCACTCTTTCTTTGATGTTTTGGTTCCAGTTGAGCTTGCTGTTAATTACAAACCCCAGGTAACTGGCACTCTCGCTGAAAATTAGCCTGCATTCGTTAAGCATTGGGGGTTGAGGAGCGGAATCTTGTATTTACGTGAAAATAATACAAGTTCCGTTTTCAAGGGATTTACTCCCAGTTCGCGCGATTTTGTCCAATCTGACAATTTTGCGAGCTTTGCTGACATTATGTCACAGCGTGTTTGAGGGAATTTTACCGAGAAGATTATAGCAACGTCATCCGCGTATGCCACCACTTCACAGCCTTTCCTGTACGCATGTTGTGCGTTTGACAGCATCCTTGGATCTATTGTAGTACTTAGATGAAGTTCGACTCTCAAATGTGTTGAGGAGAAAGGACGACAGACTGAATGGTCTGAAGTCTTTTTGTGTGGTGGAGAGCGAGGCTTTTCGGTTTTGGGAATAAAAGACAATCTTTACCTTAAGCCATGCGTCAGGAATATTCCCCACTATGACAATATTGGAAAATATACTTTGAGGACAGTTGGTTGCCATGTTTCCTGTCTTTTGTAATTGGGCTGGGATAATCATGTCAGGGCCTGGTGACATAAACGGGTTAAAGCTGTTTACTGCCCAGCTGATGTTCCATTTCGAGAGGATGTTTGTTTTATTGCGGGGCATGCTGCTGTGAATGACTTCTTGCATTCTTCAGTAAATGTGTCCACTAGACGATTTAAGTCATCTTTAGTGTCCGGGCACCGTAGTGCCATGATGGGGAGCAGTTCCTCCATTTTTTTGTTATATCTATCCCAGTTGGCTTTCCTAGTATTGATGTAGTCAATTGGTTTTGGGCACTCGAGTCTCATTATTGTCTCGATGTTCCTGTGGTCAGAGAAGGAATGGTTCTCTAGGACTTTCCATCTCTCGATTAAGTCTGACATTTTGTGAGACACTAGAGTGAGGTCAATGACCTCCTGTCGGTTCTTTTATTATGAATGTGGGGTCGTTACCCCGATTACAAATTACCATATTAGTGTCAAGGATAAAGCTAAATAGTGATTCATCCCTCGCATTTGTGTCCGAACTCTCCCATTGTGTGGGGTGAGCGGTGGCATCTCAGCCTATTAAAAGGCCTATGTCAGAACTTTCGCTGTCGCTGGTTAGCGCGCGTATCAGTTCTCCTGGAGGATCGCTTTCCTCGTGCGCCATGTAGAACGACACCAACCTCAGGTGTGTCCCTTGCAGTTCTAGGCTAACTGCCGTATTGTCACCGTTGCTAAAGTTTTGGAGCAGAAAGATGTTATGGTTCTTTCTAGCAAGTATACAGGTGCGAATTTTACCTTCGATTTGAGCAGCGATTAGCTTATACTCCTTCGTCGCTAATCCACAGACATTGTCTCCTACCACCCAAGGCTCCTGGATTTACAGTGGTGGAGATTGATTTGTAGAGCCCGTACACATTGCCTCGAAGTCGTGCATGAGCATCGTATCGGAGGAATAGTCTATCATTTTGATTGTACCCTGATACCAATTGACGCCGATAAGCGTCCTTTCCTTGGCAATCTGCGCGAATAAACCATTCGGCAGCACCCTGGAGCGTTTTGGGGCGGCCCCCGGAGTCTCCAGAGAGCACTGCCTCCTTGGTTGGGGGGGCCTCTTTCTTCGCCGCCTGCATGCCGAAGTTGGGGAGCACCCTTAAGGCCCACTCCACCTTTTTCAACCACTGGTCCGATGGGCTGGACGTCATCGTTGCGCTCTGCCTACGGAGGATGTTTCCAGCAATCCGTCTTTCGGCATATGTATATTTTGTGGCTTGAGCACTGGTCGATGGAGACTCGATCCCTGCAACCTTAGCAGCAGGCAGAGCAGCCGCAAGATTGCGTTGCCGTTCTGCCAAGGTGTCGGTTTTGAGAGCCGATTCGCCACCCACCCCAGAACTGGGATGGGACCCCTTAGGGTTCGCCCAGCACTTGTTGCCGAGTAGGATTTTCCTGCAGTAATGCGGTTTAAGCCAGGCCTTTGGGCCGCTGCCTTTCCCTGTTTGGGATTGCTTCCAGTTGGCAATTGGGGAGTGCCATGCTCAGTTTTATTTGTTTTTGTTTATAATCTTCCATTCTGATCCCACAAGATGCAAAGAAGGGGCAAGGTCCGTCCGGGAAGAGATTCGCGTTGCCCGGATAAGGCATACTTAGAACAGGGGCTAGTTTTTATACCGGGCCCCTACCTAGGCTGATTATCGGCATTCGTATGACACTCTTAGTCAGGCCCGGTGTGAGGTGAGTGTGGGGGTTAGGATGTGGTTAGGTAGTGTGTAGGGAAGGGAAGTGTGTGAGCTACTTAAAAGAGGCGGTACCACAAGTAAATCGTCAGTGTTGCTGCATTGCGAACACCCGCCGGCTCTCCGGGACTGCTTATTTTCGGTACTCTCCCTCAGACTCGACTAAGTTGAGTCTGAGGGAGTCTTTGGGATGCCCGCTTATTCGCAGCTAACCAACCCAGTAGGCCGTTCGCTATCCGCAACCTGCGACCCGTCCGTTGGCCTCAGCTAGGCCCCCTCTGAGCCACCTCAAGGCTCAATGAGTACCAGATTTATTTCATCATTTAGTCTAACGTCATAAAACCCGTGCTTTTCCAGTTGAATTGGGGAAAACTGCGAGACAGCAGAGAACGAACGTAGCGTAAGTAGCAGCTTTGACTTGATAGTTGGTCCTGCCATTAGGACCTCTTTTAAAGAAAATCCTGTTGATGTTGTAGCAGATACATTGAACACGACCCGCAGTTTGGGTTTCGTGTTGTCCTACTTAACACCGCAATGATCTTGTAGGAAATAACAACAACGACTGAAAAGTTCTGATTCCACCAACGACATATGCTTAAGCTTTTTTGTACTTTCAGCTGCGGACGACGCTCAAATTTCCGCTCCAAGTGACAATATGCTTGCATGTATGAGTCGCCCACGATATCCAAACTTTTCAGCTTCACGTCGAAGTCTCCAAAAGACGCAAAAATTAGCGCTTCACAATTGATATCATCCTGCCTGACCATCACCAAAACTTCAGTGCACCTTTCGATCTCCCAGAAACGACTGAGAAACGCACAAGAGATCGAAGAATAGGCTAGCCCCAATGAGCAGGTCAATATGCTGCGGAAATTTCCAATCTCCTCCTTGTTAACGGCAGTTTTCTGACTTAACGAAGTATCAGACAAAGAATTTATAAAATCATGCTGAATAGATGGGAACATCAGGTTACAACAGAAGTTACTGCAGACGCAGATAGATTTGGAAGGACACCAACACGAAGTTTAGGACTAGGACGACGATTGGTAAACATATGACAAATTGTATGTACCGGCCAGAAAGAAGGATAGTGTAATTTTAAAATTGTGGCTTTCGTCTTTTGCGCAGAAGGCGGCGGGATGAAATTTGGAAATACACATCTACTGAAAAGGTATCACAGGAGTGTGGGCAGAAAGTTTGGTTGCTCTAGTGCTTATAGTCTCTGAGATCCAGGCGCTCATCTGGACGAGTGGACAAAACCGACGAGTTCGTGCGTGTGAGGGAGAGCGAGAGGGAGCGATGCTCAAAGGCTTTTCTCTTTTGTGGCTATACTAGTGATCCGATCCAATTCAGATAAATATGGGCTTTCTCTATATTTCCCCGTTTTTCGTTTTCTGTTATCTGTAATATTGTGGATGGAAGGTGGGCGGTACAAATTTTGAAAATACACTTGTTGGAGTGAGATATTGTTGTTTATTGTTGTCTTAAATTTGGAAAAATTTGATTGCTCGTGCTCTTATAGCCTCTGAGCAATAGGCGACAAACAAGCGGACGGACAGACAGACATGGTTATATCGACTCGGCTATTGACGCTGATTAATAATATATACACGTTATTGGGTCCGAAACGCGGAAACAAATCAAACGGCGAGCGTCTGTGTTAATATAAACGAAAATAAATATATGCAAAATAGAGAAATAGAAAAAATAGAGAGCGGGTCAGAGAGAGTGCATCATATGCAAAGCATATGTCAACAACAACACAGCTGTGAATACGAATGCACGGAAGAAGTAAGAAAGCACAATAGACTTTTAAAACCGTAATAAATAACCATTAGCACCCTAACCAAACGAGCACAGATAATTTGTAGATTGCACGGTTGGTTTACTCTTGATTGACTCTTGATCATAATTTTCTTGAATGGGTTAAGGAAAAAATTTTGTAATTATAAAAGGGGATGGTTTAATTTATTAATGGTCTTCTAGTTTGAGTTTGGGTTGATCTTAATGGATTAACGAAATTTGGACATTCGGATTCGGCAGACCATTGCGGAGATCCCACAACACTTGTAACTTATTTATAAGCTGGAGTTTATACATTATTTTGTGTCGATCGAACAGCTTGGATGGCACTCGTATATGGCCCGGATTCGCGGATTTTTAATATACAGTATATTCCGTATGAGCGGAATGTAGAGTTGAAATGTGGAATGTAAATACGGACTTTTTGGATGTTAGTGTCCATTAGACGGCTTATAGCTCGAAAACGACTTGACCGATTATCATGGCCATCCAAACTAACAGCGTAGGCAGGAAAAACTATGGAAAAGACTCCCACAGCTACAAGTGTATTTCAATATTTCGCCCCGGTCCCTTCCGTCACCACAAATGACAAAAATCTGCGGCGTCCACAATTTTGAAGATAACAGAAAACAAAAAATGCAGTATCATAGAGAATCACCATATCTACCAGACTATCGAATCTGAATCAGACCGGACCATTATTATAGCCACAATAAAGAAAACCATTTAGAGAGGCATCGTTCTCTCTGGCTATTTCTCACTCGCCAACGCGTCTCCCTTGACCGTTTTTCCATATAAGCGCCTATATCTCAGTGACTTTAAAAGCTAGAGATACCGAACTTTCTATCCAAACGCCTGTGATATCTCTCTTGTTTGAGGGGCCAAGCTTTTTTGGCACCTATTTATTTCCAAATTCAATTAAAACAGCACGATTCGAAACGTTATAAATGTTTATTTATACAGGCGGCTAGCGAAAGCCAATTGCTCGCTCTTTTGCCAGGCCAGATAAACGTACACAACGGGGCTCGGTATGCAACCTATGCGGAGAGAGATTAGCATAGAACTAACAACGACGGTCGAACAAGCTAGAGCCGAAGCGGAAGGTGCAGAGCGCCCTTTAACGGAGAGAGCGCAAGAGCACTGCCGAACGCTGCATACAACATAAGCTTAGGGTTATGCTCTTATACAAATAGATAATGTTAAATTAAATTGACGTTTAAATAGCCGCTGGCCCGAACATACTCCCCGTTGGAAGCTCGCCTTTCAACTATCTTCTCAAGGGGCAGCAAGCACAGCCGAGCAACAGCCCTCCTGATGGTTCCTGAGGCCGTCCTTAAGTCAGCCACGCGGCACACTCCATCCTTGTTTTGACGACGTCGACCACTCTAGCCAGTGGCCAACGCATTGGAGGAAGATTCTCGTCCTTCACCAGGACGACATCGTTCATGCAAAGGTTTTGCGTAGCCGTACGCCACTTCGAGCGCTCCTGCAAAAGAGTCAGATACTCTTCGCGCCAGCGCCGCCAGAAGGTCTGCTGAAGTTGAGTGACCCGCTGCCAACCATCCAGACGATTGTAGTTGAGCTTCGTTAGATCAGGCTCGAGAATTGCTTCGTGCGGGCCCCCCAAAAGCAGATGAGCAGGCGTCAACACATCCAAATCGTCAGGATTTTCTGAAAGCGAGAGCAAAGGGCGAGAATTAACAATTGCCGTGATCTGGCAGATGAAGGTACGCAGCTCGTCGAAGCTAAGGACGGATGGCCCAACTGAGCGGTACAAATTATGCTTGGCGGTCTTCACGGCCGCTTCCCACAATCCGCCAAAGTGCGGAGAGCGCGGCGGGATGAAATGCCAGTCGATTCCGTCAGCCAAACAGGATTCATGGACCTCCTTCATGTGCGAGTCGCTTAGGAAGAGTCTCTTTAGCTCAGAAGCTCGTTCTTGGCTCCAACGAAATTTGTCGCATTGTCTGACCAAATTTGACTTGGCCTTCCTCGAGTGGACGTGAACCGTTTTAATGCGCCTAGGAACGATGCGGTGGTAAGATCCTTAACAAGCTCCATGTGAATGGCCTTAGACGTGAAGCATATAAACACGCCTATGTAGCATTTGATTGGAGGCCTACTGCGGATTTCTGACCGGTAGAAAAAGGTCCACAATAGTCCACTCCAGCTACTTCGAAGGCCCGGGATCCTTCCAGACGCTCCTTTGGCAAGTCTCCCATAATGTGTTCAATGATGCGTGGCCTCGTCCTGAAGCATCTCACACACTTGTTAACCACCTTTGAAACGGCCTTGATTCCTCCAATAGGCCAATATTCCAATCGAATTTTGGCAAGCAAGGCGCGAGGTCCGGCGTGGAGGCTCCGTTGATGATAATAGTTTATCACTGCAGCCGTCACGGGATGATCCTTGGGCAGAATAAGCGGGTGCCGAGCGCTAAATGGGAGCGATGAGTTGCCGAGCCGACCTCCAACTCGAAGCAAACCAGCCGGATCGATGAACGGAAAGCGAACTGATGGAGCTAGACTTCCGGACTTGCCCATTGCGCCTAATCTCCTTTATGTCCGACCACAAACTTGCTAGCTGAATATGCCGAACTAGAAGATGCGTTCCTTGCTGAATGTCAGAAACCGTAAGTCCAGGATACCTAAGACGATGAATGAATTTATGAATGTAGGCAAATGTGCGCTGCATGCCAAAGAACGAATTTGCAAATTTGCATCCGGGAGTAAGGTCAGCATGTGGAGAAACGATCAGCAATACACGCTTGCGAAGCTCAATGGTCGGAGTTTCAGAAACGGGAGATGCAGGCCACTCATCCTTAGAGCCCAACAAAAACGACGGGCCGTGAAACCACAGCTCTGACTGGATGAGGTGGCTGGGAAGCGAGCCTCTCGAGAGGGTATCAGCGGGATTCAACGATGTGGGAACACAGCGCCATTCCATGCCTTGCGTCAACTCCTGAAGTTTTGCCACTCGATTTGCCACGAAAACCTGAAATTTGGCTGGCTCATCCCGTATCCAAGATAGCGCCGTCGACGAATCCGACCAGCAATAAAACTGGCCTGGGAAGATTCCCGTCTCCCTTAAGTTGTGAATAACCTTCGCAAGCAAATGGGCTCCACTCAATTCAAGCTTTGGAATTGACAATGATTTTTAGTGGCGCCACTCGTGACTTTGAGCACAAAACATTGCTCGACGACTCCCCTTGCCTGGACACGACATATATGCACGCACCATATGCCTCCATACTGGCAACACAAAATCCATGGATCTCCAAAACTGCACTGGAAGGATGGACATGGCGAGGAAATGAAATTCGAGAGATGCTTGCCAAGCTGTTTCTCAGGTTCATCCCAGTCCAAGTTTTTCTCCAAAGCTGCTGAAGGAAGATCTTGCAACTGACAATAACCGGATAAATCAATCCAAGAGGGTCGTAGGTAGAACCGCGCAATCGTTGATAAAACAGAACGCTTGGAGGGCCTTGAATTTGTGTCCAGCGCAGACAGGGCAAACAGCAGCTGATCCCACGCTAAACCAAGAGTTTTTGTGGTGTCGCTTTCATCATGAAACCGCAGAAACTTCTCACCGTCGTCTTCTGGAATCAAGCACCTCCTGGCTACTCGAGCACCATTTTCTAAGCTTGAAGTTTCCGCACGAAAGTAGACTTGAAGTTTGGCGCATCTTTTCTTTTGACCTCTGCGACCGAGATGCCGCCAGAGATGAGATCATCGACATAAAACTCCTATTTCAGAGCAGCTGAGCCAAGAGGATAGGGCTCACCTTCGTCGATGGCCAGCTGGTGCATTGAGCGGACAGCTAAAAACGATGCAGCCCTTGTACCGTATGTGACGGTGTCTAATGTGTAGACCTGAACATCGGACTGGATGGAATCTCGCCAAAGGATACACTGGAGATAATTGTCAGGTGGAGATACCCTTACGCAGCGGTACATTTTACAAATGTCACCCGTGAGAGCGACGGGATATGTGCGGAACCGGATCGGAATGGTAAACAATGCCGGCTGAATAACAGGACCTGTCATCATCACATCATTTAAGGAGAATCCAGTTGATGTAGCTGCAGAGCCATCGAAAACGACACGGAGTTTTGTCGTGTCCTCCTTTAAAACGCAGTGATGAGGCAGAAAATACTTGCAGCGGTTACGTGAGTCAGGATGGACTTCGGACATATGCTGCAAGTCAATGTACTCCTTCATAAAAGCCGAGTACCGCTCCTTGAGCGTGGGATTACGATCCAGTTTTCGTTCCAAACTGAGGAATCGTCGGTAAGCCTGATTATAAGATTCTCCTAAGCGATCAGCGTCATGCTTTAAAGGCAACCTAACGGAGTACTCCCCGATGGCAAACGTGAAAGGTGACTTACGAAATGCGCTTCACAATCTACTTGTTCCTTTGTATTCAAACCAGCCTCCACACAATTCTCGACTTCCCAAAACATACGAAAAGTTTGATCCAACCTTGCATTCCTTCTAGCCTCCGAATCCGGAGAAATTTGAAGTCCCAACAGCGACGAGCTTGATATCCTCTGTCCACCACCAGACACGATCCACCCAAGCCGGGTCTTCTGCAGAAGCGGCAATCCGTCTATGAGCTTGATTTGCCCTACGCAGAGAAGGTCATAAAATATGCTCGCGCCAATGAGGATTAAACTCGCTGAGGTTTAAAGAACGCAGGATCGGCAAGCTGAATATTGGGGAATGGTCCAATCGGCTACATTAACTGCCAGACTTGGTTGGCTATCTGTGATTGTGGGGGCGATGAGAGCAGTGAGCGTGGTCGAATAGTCCGAAGTGCGGGACTGCATGCAAATGCTCACGGTGGATCCCTCAGTAGACACGCTAGTATCGCCAAGACCAGAGACAAGGGCAGACGATTGAGTTCTCCTAAGCTGAAGCTGCTGGGCGAACCTAGATGTCACGAGATGAAGCTGGGATCCTGAATCCAGAATGGCGCGACAGGAACCAAAACGCCCGATCGATTCTTCACCAGAACGACAGCCGTAGCTAGCAGCACAACATCGGAGTGGCGACCTTGGGCAGCAAGAGAGGTAGACGCATGAAATGGCATACTGCCAGCAAAATCCTGAACCGGCGAAATAGGTGCTGGTTGTACTGCACCTTCTAGAGGAGAAACAGCTGGGGAGCTTTGCGCTATGGATGAGTCGAAGTGTAACAAGGTATGATGCCTTTTTCCGCAAACTCTGCACTGGCCACCGGTACATGCATGAGTCCGATGACCCGACTTTAAGCAATTAAAACAAAGTGAAAGCTTCTTCACTTCCTTATGACGAAGAAAGGGAGATAAATTTGTGAAAATGCTGCACGAGTATATTCCGTGGCCCAATGAATGGCAGAAAGGGCATCCAGATGGGTTGGCGGAAGAGTTAGAGGCAACAAAAGTTTTCTTTGGATGTGTATTCTGGCTTTTTTCCACCTGAGCGCTACTAGCGTGTGTCGCTACAGCGTATTGCACGTTCTCCATCTTCTGGCATCTCTTTTCCAGGAAATCGTAAAACTCCCCAGCTGTGGGTATCCTGTCCGATGACGCACTCTCCTCCCATTTGGCTTGTGTCTTGGCATCTAGCTTTTTTGTAGCAGCATGTGAATTATCATGCACCCAGATATCTCCTCAGCACTTCCCAATGTCTGCAGGGCACGCGTATGCAAGTTGACTGCGTCTGAGAACTCCCCGAAGCCTGTTTTAACTGTTTTTAACTTTAACTGTTTTATTGGCACAAAATGTAATTGCTTGTAGTTACGCTGCACAGCAAAAGAATATATTGTTCGATTTTTAATAGTTTTAACAAAACACGTTTTAAATTGCAGTTAAATCACGTCGGGGTCACCAATGTTTGAGGGGCCAAGCTTTTTGGCACCTATTTATTTCCAAATTCAATTAAAACAGCACGATTCGAAACGTTATAAATGTTTATTTATACAGGCGGCTAGCGAAAGCCAATTGCTCGCTCTTTTGCCAGGCCAGATAAACGTAAACAACGGGGGCTCGGTATGCAACCTATGCGGAGAGAGATTAGCATAGAACTAACAACGACGGTCGAACAAGCTAGAGCCGAAGCGGCAGGTGCAGAGCGCCCTTTAACGGAGAGAGCGCAACAGAACTGCCGAACGCTGCATACAACATAAGCTTAGGGTTATGCTCTTATACAAATAGATAATGTTAAATTAAATTGACGTTTAAATAGCCGCTGGCCCGAACATCTCTTTAATACATGTTTATTTCAAAATTTGGACGCAATAGATAAAATCGGAAAATGCCGGATAGCAGTCTGCAGTGGAGAATGGCTATATTTACCAGATTGACGAATCTGGTTCATATCGGATCATTATTATAGCCACAATGCAGAAACTAACTTTCCACTGCTAATCCCTCCCGTTTAACGCTGCAGCCGCTAATGATTCTCTATCTGGCTCACACACTCCACCTTGTGCAGTATACGGGAAGAATGAGCTGCAACGGCGTTTTTTCGTAACAAGTGATGTAGATGACATATAAAGCAAATAAATGTAAAAACTGTTCAAATATTTCAAAATTTTTCTACTATAAATTTGTAGAAAAAAATCTGTGCATCTATCTCCGAAACGCGTGCACCAAATTATATGCGGTTTTTGTAAATGATAGCCAGAGAATGTGCCATGGTTTGCGCAAACAAATCCTTACTTTTTCTATAAATAGGTTCCTCAAGAATTAAGGAAGTATGAATGATGCTTCAGCAGATTTGCTCTCCAGACAACTGTTACACCGTTAATGTAAGAAATACTTCGAAAGAATACTTGATTCAGAGCGTTTTGCCAAATCTATACTATAAGTTTGTAAAAAAATCTGTGTGTATGCATTTATTTCCGCACCGCGTGCACCAAATTGCATACTTACATTATTACCATTATAACATACATTATCTTTGAAAATGTGTTTTAATTCAACCATTGTGGTCTTTAAATTTAAATGTCGAGACGATTAAATTTGGGCCGGCGAACGCGAAATGCGTCACGAGCTGTGGCTTCGAGAAGCCGTGAAAGTAGCCAAGACATTACAAATCGCAATGGAAGAAATCGTCTACGCACTGCAAGATCACGTTCATTGTTCCCGGCACAATGATGCAAATGATGCAACATTAACTTCAAATAAACGTCGTGATATATGTCACCGATTACGTTTCTTATAGGCAAATGGTATAATTGCTCGAATGAACGAACGTTGTCGCCATTGTTAAGCATATACATTTAAAGGTGAAGCACATGGAATGTGATGTGAGAGTGGTAAAATGAAATTGCCTGAATTAGGGATCTCAACACAACAATTGAGCACATTACCTAATGGATTGACACCTGAGTCTAATCAATTTTTGAACAATAAACGAAAGTATAATGCGAGTTTTCCAATGATATATATTGGCGCCACAGATATCATAATAGGAAACTTCATGTTAAGATTCAAGGTTATTAAAAAGTTTTGGTTATGCGAATATAACGTTTGTTCTCATTCTACCGTATATTTTGTTGAGATTTAAGGTCAAATATACCATCGAGCTGGCTGTTTGTTAGCTTTCGACAACGCAGACCACCAAATTGTGCAATTACCAACAGAATTCCAATGAATACGACCGACATGCCATTTAATTAATTAAATTTGGACCATCAGGTATTTTCACAAGGTCAACTGTAGGTAGCGTGCTCACGAGTAGGCAATCCTTCGGCCTTAGTTTTTATACCCGTAAAAGGGTATATTGTATTTGTGGTAAAAGTGGATGTGTGTAACACACAGAAGGAGGCGTTTCCGACCCGATAAAGTATATATACTCTTGATCAGCATCAATAGCCAAGTCCATATAGCCATATCTGTCCGTCAGTCTGTCCGTTCATCGTGTTTTGCCGCCTATGCTCGGAAACTATAAGATCTCAAGAAACCAAATTTGTTTTCCAGACTGATATAAAATCCCAATCCTAGAATTGTATTTTAAAATTTCGCTGCGCCCACTTGCGCCCCCCACAAAAGGAAAACATCTGTGGCGTCCACAATTTTGAAAATAACAGCAAACTAAAAATGTAGTAAAATAGAGAAAGCCCATATCTATCGGAGATCCAAATCTGAATTGGATCAAATCATTAGTATAGAAACATTAGATAAAACCATTTGGTGAAGCGTCGTTCCCTCTCGCTCTCTCTCTCACACACCAACGCTTCGGCTTTGCACATTCGTCCAGATGAGCGCCTGCATCACAGAGACAATAAGAGCTAGAGCAACCAAAGATAAAAATGTTGATATAATCGCAGTATCGAGGAAAATGATCACATCTACCAGATTCCCGAATCTAGTTCAGATCGAATCATTATTACAGCCAGAATGATAAAATTCATTTTCAGCAGCGAGCGCCCATATCAACAAAATAGTCATATAGGGATGACAGCCGCTACTGATTCTCTCTCTCGCTCACACACTCTGCCTCGTGCAGTGTACGTGTGTTTTTGTGTTGTTAGAACTGATGCAGATAAAGATTAAATATGCAGCAAAAAATGTAAAATGTAAAACTGATAAAACATTTGAAATTTCCCCATAAATCATACCGAGTGAGTAGGGATATCTAAGTAGTGTCGCGTTAACGGCGACACCACACGTTCTTTCTCGTTAACTGTTTTTTTTATATATTTATAGATAGATGGATAAATCAAATAAGGTTACATATAGTAACGAACTATACCGAAACAACGAGGACCGTGTTGGATTGAAGAACTAGAATCCTAGACGATGTGCAATACCAAGTTCTATTTCAAGACTGAATTTAAGGGCTGTGGGGAACCTATCTCAGGCTACAAGAAATTTGTAGATTCGCTGGACTCTAAGGCAAGGGCTTGGCCGTGAGACTGAAAGTTGAGCTGGAGTAAGGTTGGGTTACCGTGCTGGTATTTTGTTGTGTAACTTGGTGGAACTTTGGCGGGTGTGTCGATTTCGCAGAATCCGATCGGCGCGTGTGACTTGGAATTTACAAAGTGAGGTGTACTGTGTTTGTGTTGTTTGTGTATGCATAGGTGTATATTAAGAAAGTAACTTAGTGCTATAGTTGGGTTGCGGGCGTAGGACCCGCGGGGTTCTTCCGACGTCGTTTGGGGTCGATGTGACCGCTGGTGTCGTTTTGCTTCCTCAGTAGGGACGCCGTCCACTTCTATAAGTCGGGTTGCCTAAGTGTGAGCTGTGTCCGGGGGGCTTCCTGTCCCTAGTGTAACATCGTCGTATAGTGCTCCAGGTAGGCGAGGTTCTCTCCCATGTAGTATGAAGGCGGGGCTGAAGCCAGTTGTTTTCGAGACACTGGAGTTAATTGCCAGGGATATCTCGGGTACGAGTTCGTCGCATGTGTTTTGATGGTCCTCCACGAATTGTGCAATCATGGTCTTCACTGTCCGATTGGCCAGCTCCGTAGGATTCTCTTGGGGCCAGTACAGTGCGGTGTGTTGCAGATCTACGCCGGCTGTCTGCAGAAACGAAATGAGCGGCTGGTGAACTGCGTTCCGTTGTCGCAGACAAATCGTTTTGGTACGCCGAAGTGACTTAGAATGCGTTCCCGAAAAGGTACCTCTAGAGTAGCTGTGGTATCCTTCTTAAGTGGCACTAGTTCGACCCATTTCGAGAAGGTGTCGAAAAATACCAGTTGCATGGTGTTTCCTCGTTTGGATCGGGGCAGTGGCCCACGAAGTCGGCGCATAATGGCGCAAATGGTTCCTCTGCCCTGCGGGGGACCATCCTACCCACGGGCTTACGCTGCAGGGCCTTGAAATTTTGGCAGTTCAAACAGCTGCGTACGTATTTCCTGACATCTCTATATAGGCCGGGCCAATAGTATTGGTATGTTATCCGTGTGATGGTCTTCCGAATGCAGAGGTGGCCTGCCGTGGGCTGATCATGTCATTCCTTGAGGACTCTTTGTCTTCGGTCTTTTGGGACACAAAGTTTCCATGATACGTAGTCGTGATCGTTGGCTCCGAGGCCTAGATACCTGTAGAGTTCTCCATTCTAGAAAACGTAGTCTGGGTATTTATCGGGTTCTTCTTGGGTTTACGTCTCCAAGGGTTATCGGGACAGGGCATCGGCAACCACGTTTTTTTTCCCTGCCCTATAATGGACGTCGTACTGATACTGTTGGAGTTCGAGCGCCCATCTCGCTATTCTTCCGTAGGGGCTTTCCAGAGTATTCAGCCATTTCAGCACGAGATGGTCTGTTATAACGTCGAACCGGTATCTTTCTAGGTAGCAGCGTAGTTTTCCTTGTCGGTAGCGGAGTAGTTTCCTTCGGCCTGGTTCAAGCGTCGGCTGACATAGGCGTTCCTTTCCTTCGATCTCCTGCCTGAGTACGGCGCCTATGCTGAGGTTGCTCGCATCGGTTTTTAGTGAAAACTTGACGTTGAAATCGGCGCAAGCAAGTACGGGAGGGGCCGTGAGTAGTCCATGTCCTTTCTTGAGTAGCTGATACAATGGTTGGACGACTGTAGCAAAATTTGGAACGAATCTTCGGTACCATGATGCCATTCCGATGCACTGACGTAGCTCGAGTTCTTTGACGACAGCAATCTTGTCGGGATCCGTGTGGATACCTTATTCGCTGATGACGTGACCAAAATCTTTGATCCGGCTTTGGAAAAAGGTGCACTTTTCCGCGTTTATCCGCAGGTTCGAAGGCGAGAGAGGACTATTAATAGGTTGTGTAGGTGGTCCTCGAAGTCTTGTCCGACGACGACAATGTCGTCTAAATATGTCAATGCGTAGGGTTCCATGTCGGCACCGATCACAGTATCAAGGGCCCGTTGGAATGTTGCTGGTGCAGAATGTAATCCGAAGTGTATCACTTTCCATTGATAGAGACCTCTGCCGGGTAGCGTGAAGGCGGTGGCTTCTCGACTTCCGTTGGCCATGGGTATTTGCCAGTATCCGCTCTTCAGATCGAGGGTGTTTATGAAGCGTGCGTTCTGTAGGCGATCCAAGATGTATTGATCCTGGGCAGTGGGTACGCGTCAGTAATAGAGTGAGTGTTGAGTTGTCGGTAGTTCTTTTACGGTCGTTCTTTTTACGTACGAGTACGATGGGGGCGCTGTGTGGGCTTCGTGAGGGTTCGATGAGACCTTCTTGGATCAATTGGTCGACTTGCTCGTCGATAATCCTCATCATGGCTGGGTTCTTTGGATAGTACCTCAGTTTGATGGGTCGATTATCCCTCATGACGATGGTGTGCTTGGCGATGTTGGAGGTCCCGCCGAGATTATTGAACTTTGGAAGTTCTGTGTCCAGAAATTCTTGGATCTGTGGTGCTATGTTCGGTGGCCAGGGATCGGGTTCGGTGAGATCGGGCGTGTCGGGGTCCTTTGGCTGGCTTGGGTCTTCTGGGAGGATGGTTGTGTCGAACGCGCTGGGGTGTTCGATCCTACGTGGGTAGTCGCTTATGTGGGCGACGATCGGGGTAGCGTTGGCCGTGAGTGGCGTAGCTTCGTGGGTCTGGCAGTATACCTGGGTTGTACTGTCTCCAGATCGACGTATGGCCAGGCGGGTCTCAGTGACGACTCTGTTTTCGCAGCAACGACTATTTGGGCGTCGAAGATTTCGGACGTGGTGTTAGGCATGGCGTGGTGCATGGCGCTAGTGGGCACGTCAGTACGTGGAAGGTACTCCAGTGGGTTGGCGAAGATCGGGGTGGCGTCGGCCGTGGGTATGACAGGGCTGCGGTCGGTGTTTCGGGGAGTCATCGGGCTAGATTCCGGTTCCGGGTGGAGAGGTTCCGTGGATATTAGTTCGATGATTGGACCCGACCAGCAGCGGATTTGCGTGGTTGTTTCCCTCGTGGTTTGGTTGTTGCACTGTTGCTGCCGTTGTCGTTGTCGTTGTTCGGGACTGATTGTCGTCTCTGACGGTGTCCGTGGGTTCATCTTCTCCGTTGAGGAAATGGTGCATGGGTGCGCTGTGGCTGAACTTGGAATTGGGCTTCCTGTGTCGAGCGGGTTCAAGTTCGTGGTGGTTTGTCTCGTGGGTGAGATCTTTGTGGTGGGTTCGGGGTGCGTGTGCCCCGTAGTTTGTTTTGATCCTGGGCTTCCTGTGTCGAGCGCCTGGTTCAAGTGTGTTGGTTCTTGTCTTATGTGTGAGATCCTCGTGGTGTGTTTGGGATGTGTGATCCCTGTGCTTTGCTTTCGATGTGGTTTATTTCGGTGTCGTATTCTTCGTTGCAGTATTGGGTGCCGTATTTTTTGCGGTAGGTCGGGGAAGTGCCAGGTCCAGGGCCAGGTCGTCGCTGACGAAACTTCGGGACGCCCCGTGTCGATGGTGGCCTCCGTTGTTTGTCCTCCTATTCACTATCGCCACTATTCGGCCGTCGTTCACGTGCAGTGGGTTGCTTAGTCGCGGGTCTGGGGAGGCGTCGTTCTCGGCTGATCCGGTGTCAGTCGAGGACGCGTGTCGTTTCCCGACGTGGCTAGGCGGCAGCAGTCGACTGTCCAAGTGCCGCGTTTTCCATATTCCCAGCAGAATAGGATCGAAGCGTTGGTGCAGTCGGAGGCGGCGTGTCCAGCTTGACCACATCGGCGACAGGCTGCGCGTTGGTTGGCAATGGGGTGGTGATCATTCGATGGGCGACGTCTTGGTTCGTTATACTGGTTTGATTCGATGACTGTCTGCGCGGTGTGTCTGCTGAATCCCAATGGGGTCTCCGAAAGGGGCGTCCGGTAGGAGTCACCTTCTCCGCGGTCTGGGTGCCTTGCCGGCCTGGTGTCTCTTGGTGGGCTTCGCATGGGTGCGGGGCTGTCGCGTGTTTCCTCTCGTGAATAATTTAGTACTCTGCCGCTAATCGGGTTTGCTGTGACAAGCTTTCCAATTCGTCTCGTCGCACGTATAGCTGGAGTCCTGGCAGGGCGTTGTCGTAGATCCGGTAAAGCTCCTTAACAAGGTCGTACTCGGCATGGTGCATGAGTAGCCGTATCTCGATGAGATAGTCTTTGAATGGTTCTCCCACCGCTTGCTTGCGGCTTCGGATTTGGTCGTCAATTGTTCGAAATACCTTGGCGACAGAAAGTACGTCAGAAACTCCAGGCGGAAATTTGCCCAGGAACTGCCCAGTAGTTGACTGGTACGGTACCAGCGACTGGCTCGGTCGGTGAGTAGCTCGGCCATGCTCCGAGGCAGCTGGTTGGTGTCCACTCCATAGGCGCGTGCGCGTTCCTCGAGTAGTTCCAGAAACGATATTGGGTCATCTTCTCCGATGAACTGGATGCCCCATCCTCGGATGCGTTCCGCCGTTCGTGCGACGTGGTTATAGTCGGGCCCGATTATGGGTGCGTCAATCGCTGGTACAATTCTCTGTGTTGGCTAGCGGGAGGTTTCCGTAGTGGGCGGCCTATGGTGGTCGGGGCGTGGGTTCTGGGGCTGCGGGAAATTGCAAGCCGGCTTTGGGGGTCCCATCTTCCGGTGCCTGATGGTCCTGGGTAGTGGGCAGCGGGGACCTGGAACGTCCTGCTGGTCTTGCGTATTGTCTCTCAAGTTCTGCCAGGCGAGTCCAGGCACTCGGCGGGAGTAGTCCGGCGACTTGGTTCTTGCGCAACTCTCCGACAGTTCCTTCTTTGGCAAATCCAAATTCCTTGGCGAAGGCCTCCAGCTCGTCTCGGCGGCGCTTGTTGATCCAGCCGATGCTGACACCTGGATTGGGGGTTTGCTTACCGGTGTGGAATTCACTGCTTGAGTCGTCTTCGTAGGCTTCCATGGTCATTGGACTGAGTTTTCTTCTGCGTTGTTTTGGGCACTTTTCACTGTTTTAGCACTTGGTCACTGCGTATACTTTTCCGGTGGCACTCGCGACTAGATTCGGGTGGATTCGGTTTTGTATCGGTCTTGTGTTCTGCGGCTACCTCTACTATTCTTTCTCGGTGGCCGTGTGTCTTTAATCCACGTAGCCCCATGTTATGGTTTTTCCCTTCAAGTTTCCTTAAATTTGCCAAACAGTCGGCTTTGAAATTTCCTTAATGTTTACAAAAGTCCCTGCTCGGGCGCCACTTGTGAGGCACCTATCTCAGGCTGAGGTAGGCTCAGTCTGTCCAGGATTTTTCTCTCTAAAAGAAATTTGAAGATTCGCTGGAACTCTAAGGCAAGGGCTTGGCCGTGAGACCGAAAGTTGAGGTCTCTTAAATTCCGAATGTAACGGGCCCTGGTCCCAGGGTATATATATATATCTATATATATATATATATATATCTGCCCTGTAACGACGTAAATATACGCATCTAATCGTTTTTTTAGCTATCGATATAAACCATAATACACGAGACAAATGGATTGTACTTTTTATGATCCATTTCTCAAAATCATGCATACATTTTTGTATCCAAAATATTTATAATGTGCGTTTACCAGAACTATCGTAAGAAATCCACACTGGTCGCTTATCCAGTATGTAGATTATCCAGTATTTAGATTTTATTTTAATTGTAAGATTAATATTATATTCAAATGTTTAAAACTTTTTTTCAGGACCTCTATGAAAATGTGGACTATGGCGTTTTATACCCTAATACTAAAATCAAAGTTAAAGTAAATCCCTCTGGAGTTGTAATGCTGAAGGGAGAAGTTCAGTTTCCAAATCAAATGTAATTTTGTTTATATAAAATACTAACACTTTTATACAATAAATTACTTGCTATAACTTTACAAAAACGATTTTTTCTTGCGCTCCGCTTTATTCTTTTATTTATTACAAACATCCGGCGTTTTGTCTTAAGAAATTTAATAAATTTCCCTCTAACTGATCTGCTATCCAAATCTGCGGGTGCATGCCTTATAATTGTGTAGAAACAAAACGTATTAAATATATAATATATGTGCGTCGGTTAATTGTGTTGTGTAGTTGCTTTCCGTAAAAAAGTAAAAAAGTTGTCTATCACTCTCTCTCTATATCACCAGAACTAAATAACTGTTCTTTCTCTATCGCTCTAAAAACCTTCATGCAGTAGCGCACAATGGTGAACCCCATTTCACAACATAACGGACTGCACTATAGTTGCGAGGAATGCCGAGCGGTTGAAAACGGCATGCGCTCGTTAATGAGGTAGACGAGGATTGGCTTCAAAGAGTTTATCGTAGGCTTTCAGAAGAAATATGATCGGCTCTTGGCCATGGACACTAAATTCAGTAGTTTACAGCTGCTGGCTGAGTCTCGGCGGCGCAAGAAGTCCACTCCGCGGGACTTGCAAATGCCAACTGCCTCACGGCCGCTGGCATCCGAAAAATTAATTTCGACCACTCCGTCACTGCAGCAGTTGATTTCTTTCGCCGTTCCAAGGGCAAGGGCTACCGTTCGGTAGCGTCTGTAGCGTCCGACTGTAGCATCCGTGTCCGTAGAGTCCGTACCAAATTCCGTAACTATCCCATCCATTTCGAAAAAAATAAAATAAATCTAAATATATAAAAGAAAGTCATGATAGTTAAAAAATTTATAACTCAAGAACGGCTGTAGAACGGGAACGTGAATATGATCACCAGGAATTTGATTTAGTAGTTCAAACGAATGTACGCCTGTTGAATTCCCAACAAAAGGACTTTATGATATTTTAATGAAAGCAATCGATGACGAAAATGGTGGTTTATATTTCCTAGATGCCCCTGGTGGAACTGGTAAGACATTCCTCATGTCAGTAGTTTTAGCCACTGTTCGTGCGATATCCAACATAGCGGTTGCAGTTGCTTCTTCTGTAATAGCAGCCATTTTTTTTAGAAGGATGCCGTACGGCTCATTCAGCATTAAAATTACCGTTAAATCTTCAAAATATTGAAGACCCAACGTGTATTATTGCAAAACACTCAGCAATGGCCAAAGTTTTATCGGCAGCGAAAATCATCATCTGGAACGAATTCACAATGGCGCATAAACGAGCATTAGAAGCATTTAACCGAACATTAAAAGATTTACGCAATGACTCGATATGTTTTGGAGGAGCAATGATTTTACTGTCCGGCTATTTCCGCCAAACACTGCCAGTAATTCCAAGATCTACGGCTGCCGACGAAATAAACGCTTGCCTCAAAACGTCGAATCTATGGCACTATGTGAAGAAACTGCAGCTGACAACAAACATGAGAGTTATATTGCTTAATGATACATACATCTGCTAAAGATTTCTCTGAGCAATTGCTGACTATCGGTAATGGTCAAGTACCTGTCGATGAATCGAGCGGATTGATATCATTTCCAAATAATTTCTGTAAATTTGTATCATCATAAGACGAACTTATCAACAATGTATTTCCAAACATTATTTCTAACTACAAAAATAATGAATGGTTGAGTGAGCGAGCAATTTTAGCGGCTAAGAATAAATACATATGTAGATGACCTCAACTACATAATTCAAAATAATATCATTGGAACAATGCATACAACACAATACAAATTATTCAAATCTATTGAATTGGTCACAAATGAAGATGAAGCCACCAACTATCCAATTAAATTTTAAACTCCTTGGATGTGCCTGGCTTACCACCGCACAATTTACGCCTAAAGGTTGGCTCCGTAGTAATCATACTTCGAAGCATAAACCAACCAAAACTGTGCAACGGTACGCGTTTGGTGGTTAGAAAATTGATGAACAATTTAATTTATGCGACGATACTGAAAGGAAAATTCAAAGGTGAGTAATTTCGCGTTCCGAGGATACCGATGATCCCAACCGATATGCCGTTTGATTTTAAAAAGACTTCAATTCCCGATCCGTCTTGCATTTGCCATGACCATCAACAAATCACAAGGCCAATCCTTAAAAGTTTGTGGTTTGAATCTAGAAAATCCATGTTTTTCCATGGTCAATTGTATGTTGCATGTTCACGGGTCGGAAGTCCATCTGCGTTGTTTGTTTTGCGCCTGATGATAAAACAAAAATGTCGTGTATCACGAGGTACTTAAGTGAAGAGCAAACTACATATGTACTAAAAAATGTTGTTAAACAAAAAAATAATAATTTATTCCAAAATCTGCTTATTTATTGCCTTTAAGGCGGAACAGAGTTCGCCGGGTCAGCTAGTATTAAATACAAATAAAATAAAACAAAATAAAAGCCGATGGACTAAAGGTGGAGAAGTTTAATTTCTTTTTTGCCAGGGAGATAGCTTCTTTTAAGATAAGCGTCTCTCCATCTCATTTTAACATCATTTTTTCTGCCAATTTTGGTTGAAGGAGTACAAGGCTACGAAGAAGAAAAGGCCCTCCATAACTCTCCCCGGTACTCAGACCACTCCTCCATCCTCATATTCCCGCTCTACTTCCACCCATCCAAAACACTAGTTTCCTCTCTTTTAGTTTCCTACCAGCATGCTAGAGGGTTACGTAATAAGCTCAGCACTCTTTATCTGGAAAGTTTCAAATTTTACCCATATTATTGTGTTTACTGAAATCTGGTTAAAGCCGGACATCCTTAGTTCCGAAGTTTTGGCAGATCGGTACACAGTGTTTAGAAATGACCGTTCGTCTCGACGTGGAGTTGCAGTGCACTCTAACTTCACGCCGTAACATTTTATATTTCAGGTTCAACAAGACCTGGAATTCCTGAATTAAAACTGATTCTTCCAGTCTTTTCTATTTTCATCACTTGCTCGTACATTGCACCGTCTTCGGATATCTCTATATACGATCAGCATCTGTCCGCTTTAAAAACTGTGTCTTCCTCGCTACCAGATAAAGACCTTATGGGTGATTTGAATTAGCCAGGTACTGATTGGTTTTCGGCTAACGAGTCTAATAACCTTGTGACCATATAACGACATGACTTTATTGACGTTCCTGTCTCAAGTCAACCATGTGAAAAATCCTTGGGTCGATTCCTTCGGTCGATCTCTGCTTTGTCTCGGATCCGACCATAGCGTTGTTAACCCGAGCCCTTCCGTTCACTATACCTGAAGACTCCTACTTTCGAAGTATCGGTCAATATTTGACCTTCTGTATTGGATCGATCGTGTAGGCTTTCTTTCGTCGGTTACAGTTTACCTAGATCGAACGGCATTTTCAGCCCCTTATTAAATGAAAGCTCATTGCTTCACGATCTTCAACTAGTTAAGCCGGCGTTTTCCCCAGGTCCTGACGGAGTCCCTGGCTGTGTACTCAGGTACTGTGCCGACGCTCTGTGTGGAACCCTGCTTAAACGATTCACCCTGTCCATTAACTCTTCTTATTTCCCCCCGATTTTGAAAGGAATCGTTAATTATTCCTCTCCATAAGAAAGCTAGTAAGCCTGACGCAATGAATTAAAGACGTATTTTAACCCCGCACTTGCAACATCTCTGCAAATCACTTGTAACGAACCCTGGGACCAGTGCCCGTTACATTCATATACATATTCATATTCATAGCACTAAGTTACTTTGTCATATATAATCTATACACCAACAACACAAACACCATACACCTGACACTGTCCATTTTCCAAGTCCCACGCTCCGATCGATTTCTGCGGAATCGACACACGCGCCATAATTTCCACCGAGTTACACAACTCCACGCAGGTCATTCATTGGTACGACCGAGCAACGACCACAGCCTAGACTCAGCTCATTTCTCGGTGCAACCGAGGCAATGACCGTGTCGGTGGCACGCGTGGAGAACTCGACACCACCCCCGTAACCACAAACTTGCGGACTCAGCCCTCGAGATCGGGCTTAAATAGCCCGAGCCCTCGATCAATCAGGGCAGTCCATCGCCAATCCTAAACAGTAACGGCAGTCCATCGCCTATCCTAAACTGTAACGGCAGTCTATCGCCTATCCTAAACAGTAACGGGAGTCCATCGCCTATCCCAAACAGTAACGGCAGTCCATCGCCTATCCTAAACAGTAACGGCAGTCCATCAGCCGACCATCAGCCGATCGTCAACAGTAACGGCAGTCCATCCGCCGCGGTTACCGACGCTACTCACGAAAACACTCAAGAAATACCACGAAATATAAAACCAATATAAAAACAAGAATAAATACAACTAATAAACATCAAAACTCAACGAAGTGTCATTATTTCCTCGCCGAGCGCGAACGTAAATAAAGGAAACCCAACAACATATTACCGCACACCAAAACTCTGGTGTCAGCGCTTTCCTCGCCGAGCGCGAACAAGGTAACACAAAGACATATTACCGCATACACCAAAACTCAGGTGCCAACATTTGCCGTTTCATCGCCAAGCGCGATTACCAAATTACCTGCACGGTAACCAGGGCGAGCGCCGAAGCCAAGAGTAGTTTCACCCTGGCGGTAGGGCTAAAACGCATCGTTCAATGGGAATGTCCGTTAACGAATTAACAGTTACGGTGCAGGGAGTCGGAGACCCAGTACCGGCGGTGATTGGGGGTGCGAGCGCAGGCCCCCCGGCGTCGATATCCTGCGACTGCAGGAACCCCGAGTTGGCAGTGGAGAGCTTGGCTGCCAGCTCGTGTAATGCCACAAGCGAGAGGAGAATCCGCAGGCAAAAGGGGACGATCGAGGATCTGGAACCGGGAACCAGCGACGGAAGCTTCGTCTTCACTGGCCCCTCAGTGTCGGAGGCAGAGTTGGCCAAGGCCTTCTCTCGCCTTGGACAGAGCGAGGAGCTGCCGAGGGCGGAGACGCAAGTCACGGTTCCCACCATCCAGGTCGACTCGAGTCCACTACCTGGACGGACGGAGGATGAGGCTCAAACCCGACGCAAACGGCTTTCGGGATACAGGGCTTCGGTGAAATACCTTCGTGGTATGAGCCAAAGGCCCCCGAAACGCTGACCGCGAGGGAAAGGAGCCTTAGGAAAAAGCACGAGCAGAACGTGCGGAGGTACGAGCGGCTGAACGGAGTCGCTCCTGCCAACGGAGACCAATCCCCCCAAGCGTACACGCGACGGTGGCAGAGGACCCCAAGCCATCGTCTTCACCGTCAGCAGCAGCTGGCACGAAGACGATGTTGGACCAACCCTCAACGTCATCGTCTGCGAACTCGCGAGGGAGAAAGGGGAAGAAGGTATCCGGGAAGCAGAGGGAGAAGACCACACCTCAACCGCAGAACACGGCAAGCGCCAAGGTACCACCAACGCCCTCTGTACAGAAGGCAACGGTGGAACTGACTGGTCGAGAGCCAAGGTTCAAGCGGCAGAGAACGGATGACTCCGTAAGAGCCTCCGAGCCGAAGAAGGCGAAACCAGAGGACATCCTGGCAAGCCTGGGAGCACCGCCTGAGCTACAGACGGCCATAATCGACCGAAGCCACCCGGAAGGGAAAATATCGGACGTAAATTGGCTGAAGGCGGAATCGGAGATCCTGACCGCCATGAAGGATGCCATTGTTCGCGCAGACAACCCGTTTGTCTGCGAGTTCAAGGGCATCAAGTGGTATAAGGGAGCCAAAGCAGTGGCCTGTGGTAACGCAGAAACTCTTGAGTTTCTCAAAACCACGGTTCAAGGTTTTGGTGAACTTTGGCCAGGAGCGGCTCTTTGCGTGGTCCCCATCGATGAGATTCCCAGGAGAACGATCATGAAGGTGTGGATTCCTCCCCAATCAAGGCGGATGAGGACACACTTGTCCTGATCAAGGCACAGAACCGGATCCTGGGAACGTCGGACTGGACCATCACACGGGCGATAGCGCGAGACAAGGGGAACGGCAAGGAACTCTGGATCAGCATTGGTCAAGAAAGCCTTGCCAAACTCCTTGAAAAGGACTGCCGCATATCTTTTGGTATGGGCACACTGGCGGTAGTAGTACCGCGACACCCCAGGTCCGCTGAACAGCATGAAGGTGGTGCAGATTAATCTGCATCACTCAAGTGTACCATCGGCGGACCTGCTGCGGTTTATGGACGAGAAGGCGGTAGACGTGGCCCTCATCCAAGAACCCTGGACCGTTAAGGGGAGGGTTCGGGGACTGAACGGTCGCGGAAAGGAAGAAAAAGGCAATGGCTGCTTTCTACATCTGTAGGAAGACCTTTGACGGACATGGGGCTTACAACCGCACATCATCCATTGGATGTACACAGCGGTAATAAGACCCATTCTGACATACGGAAGCTTGGTGTGGTGGGAAGCGGCCAACACCAAATCCCACCTCGAGAACCTCCGGAAAGTTCAGCGGACGGCATGCCTTGGAGTCACTGGATCCCTCAGATCCACCCCACAGGCTGCTCTGGACACCATGCTAAACCTGGAGCCCATAGACCTCCACCTTAAGTGCAAGGCTGAGACAAGTGCCGCGAGGCTTTCAGCCGCGCGGTTCTTCAAGCCATCGCCTTATGGCCACGCCACAATACTTCGTAAGGAGGAAAGTGGAACGGGCGAACGGAGCGACTACTGTGTCTCGGAGTTTTCATGGAAGAGAAATTTTAAAGGACACATACCGGAAAGAGAGGAATGGACGCGTAACGCTGCTCTTGGGCAGAACGTGCTCTCCATCTTCACTGACGGGTCAAAAGACAGCCGAAGGGACAGGAGCTGGAATCTTCTCTGAAGAACTAGCAACCAACATATCCCTAAGACTACCAGACTGGTGCAGTGTATTTCAGGCGGAGATATACGCAGTATGGCAAGCGGCAAAGTTGATATACACCTTAGAGATACCTCAGAGGAACATAGCAATCTGTGTTGACAGCCAAGCTGCTATCAAAGCCCTGGTTTCCTGTAAAATCACGAGCAGACTCGTACGTGACACAGTGGACGCGCTAAACCAGATCGGAGCGCACTCAATCACACTCACGTGGGTCCCGGGTCACACCGACATCGCGGGCAACGAGAGTGCGGACGAGTGTGCCAGAAGTGGATCGGCCAAACCACTGGCGGACGCAGTCAGCGATATACGGAGGCCTCTGCGAGACATCATCTCGCAGATGATGGGTCGAGCTAGAACGAGATCAGACAGACGGTGGAACGCAACACCCAACTGTGAGATCTCTCGCTCGCTCTGGCCCCACTATGACCCTAAACGCACTAAGACTCTCCTAGGTTTCAGGAAGAGTCAGGTGCGAACACTGACGGGGTTATAACGGGGCACTGTGTCATCGGCCACATGGCCACTAGGTACAGATTGCCCCATCATGACTTCTGCCGCAGCTGCAGGGACGAGGAGGAAATAGAGAGCATCCAGCATCTTCTCTGTGGCTGTCCTGCACTCATGGAAAGGCGTCACCGAATACTGGCAGCGCCTTTCACGAGGACTTGATAGCCTGGCAAAAAACATGCCTTTGGAGAGGCTGATGCTCTTTGTTGAGGCCTCGGGATGGTTCACGAAATCTCCCTAGGCAACGGACGTAATCCCATGACGAGTGTGGGCATCACAATGGGCAATTTTGCCTCCGAGTGACCTCGACTTAGGTGGAGCAGCCCTATAAACCTAACCTAACCTAACCACCCTCTACGCCCGCTCCACTTTCGGTCTCACGGCCAAGCCCCCTTGTCCCTAAAGTCCCAGCACATCTACAAAAATTTCTTGTAGAGAACCCTGGACAGACTGAGCCTATCTCAGTCTGAGATAGGTATTTTACACACTTATATCTCTAGCTCAGCACGGATTTATAAGACGACGATCATTAACTACAAATTTACTAGAGTTTTTTTTTATAATTAAAGGCATCCAAGGTAACATGTAGACGGATGTCATTTACGCCGATTTCAGTAAAACATTCGACTCTGTAAACCATTTCCTTCTAGCACAAAAACATGACATTTAAGGGATTCCGCCCAATCTTTTGAAATGGATTTCCAGCTACCTTTGCTCTATGTCTCAAAGAGTTCTCTTCAAAAACTCCTTGTCTTCACCAGTTAACGTTACTGATGAAGTACCAAAGGGCAGCCATCTAAGCCCACTACTTTTCAAACTCTTGTTTAATGCCCTGCCATCAGTTTTGACAAACTCTCATGTATGCGGATGATGTTAAATTATGTATCCAGTTTAAGGACATTTAATTTCACTATCCCTTGCAATCCGATTTCAGTAACTTTCAGTCAAGATGTTTTGCAAATATTTTACACCTTTATGCCTCGAAATGCAAAGTAATGACATTTCAACGCTACAGCCCTTTGCTGGCTGGAGTTTTCTTGTGTTAATGTGAAAGTCAGGTCCAAGCTGTACCAGAAGTTTACGGCTGCTGGAAAATGCTGCTCATTTAACGGCTCTGCATACTGTCGAGAATTTACCTCTCGCATTTGGCAATCATTTAGGCCGTTCTCGACTGCACGAGCTGCAGCTTCTTCAATTTAAAAGAATCGACATGGATTGTCCAGAATTCCACTTAGTTTTCTCGACGACGGTGCACCAGCAGCTGCGTTTACCATCGAAATATTTCAGAATCTTCGTGGATGCCTGGATGGTGCTACGTTAGGCACTATTTATTCCTTGAAGCTTTAAATTTTCTAAAGTTGCAATTCGATAATAAATTAACGATCTTTCGGGAACACGTCAAGCCTATTTTCGGGCTTCAAGGGGTAAAGAAGGGGTCAGCCAGTGGTTTTGCGTTACCTCAGTGAATATCTTAATGCTCACTTTGCTGATATTTCTGAAGGCTTACTGATTTACATAGTCCCCAGGAAATTGGGCTATAAAACACTGTAGAAATGGGAGGAAAACATGCCAACCTCAAACAAGATGTCGGATGGTTAAAAATTTTGGAATCGACTATGGTAACAAGTCCTAGTCAGCAGATGAGAAAAAACAAACCTAGCACCCTAGCAGCCATTAACAACTATTCTAATTCAATATGTAACAATTTCAAATCATCCGATCACTACATACCTCGATGTCAGGCATTTTTAAGCCTCGCCGTTTTTTCTCAATAGACGAGGGGAAGAAGAGCCTTATTATGTCTAAACTGTCTTAACAAGAGTCATTCATTGCAGCACAGCAGGTCAGAACCATGCTAGGTCCAGCATTACACATGCAACCGTACGATCGAGCCAGCATGATCCTGCGACTTCTTTAGTAGCAAATTAATATCACAGCCCGTCCCCCTCGAGCCCAAAATCTCTTCATGGCCAAATCGTACTGCTAGCTACTGCCATTGTATATGTCAGAGGCAGCTATGGATAACTAATTCCATTTTCTGCTATTTCGGATTCCGCCTCTCAGGTTTTTTTATAGCATCAAGACTTGCCGGTATGGGAGAGGCAATTATTCAAGCCAGTCTGTAGACATCGCCTTGCTATCCCAAGACGGAAGTCAATTCTGCAATTATCACAGCCTCTACAACAGGAATACAGGAAAACTTTGGGCGGTACGCGGAGGATTGGCCAATACCGTTTAATTTTTAACTTGCTGACCTTGATTTCTTCAAGTCCCAACGTGTTTATATGTTAATAGGTGCTGGTCGGTGCTGGCCGTACTCGAAGAGTAAATGGGTATATTGTATTTGTGGTAAAAGTGGATGTGTGTAACATAGAGAAGGAATAATATCCTATAAAGTATATATTCTTAATAAGCATCAATAGCCAAGTCGATATAGCCCTGTCTGTCCGTCCGTTCCAGATTGGATTATTATTATAGCCACAATGATGAAATTATTTTTCAGCAGCGAGTCCCTTTGAGGGGGTTGCCCCCCGCAACAATATATACTTTTTTATTAGGTTTGATAGCCGCTACTGATTCTCTCACACTCACGCTCACACGCTCTGCCTCGTGCACGGTACGTGTGTGTTGTGAGAACTGATGTAGATGTAGATGACCGATGCAGCCAAAAAATGTAAAATTTAAAAACTGATACAACATTTGAAAACTCTGTAGCATACAACGTACAGGGGAAGGTGAGCAGATGAAAATCTAGACTGGAGGCTAGGTACGCGCTGGCTTCGGCTTTTGTCTCTGGTCGGCGGGGTGTGGGTAAACGGATAGGACACCACCACTCTAGTGCTCAATCAATTTTAAGAATTTATAAAAATTCGCGTACCAGTAGGGAACGGGAACAGGAGTAGGGATAGGGGTTTAGGGGCAAGGTCAGCCAAGGGTAGCAAAAGGAGGAAGAAGGGGAAGAAGAAGGGTCATCGATATCACTAGTCAAGTCATTGTTGGCTGCTTATCGCAAAAGTGCGAGAACGCCCACCCTACCATGATCTTTAGGGCCACCTATAGTCAAGGATCCCTCCAACAACGACCACGGTGACTCACATCTCGATCAGCAGACACTGCATGGCTCCTTCCGAAATTACTTAGCCTTGTTTCATAATACAACTTAATTTATTTAGGAAATTCATAATCAGACATTCAGGCGAAGTGACAACTAATACTTAGGTACTTATATCATACAACGCATATGGCGTGGAAATAGGGTAAATCATATATAGAAGATGGTATAATAGTGGGCGGACATAATTATGGTTTTGTTTTAGTTTTCGTTTCGTTTTTTGTTTTTGGGTGGTATAAAAAATATAGGGCTAAGAGTAAATATTTTCAATGAGATTAAATGCTAGGTATGTATGAGTATGAGGATTAATGATTAAGGTGAAGCATAACTAATATTACGGATTGGAAATAGAGATTATTGGGTAACGTTCATTTGCTGACGTCCGAGTAAAACGAAGAACTTCAATTTATGAAATGGAAAACAATGATTTCTCTGACAGACGGTCATATGAAAACTAGTCGCATAGTGCATATTTGGTATTTGGGAAAACTCGGTTATGGTGGAAGACCAACACAAGGCAGACAAACTACCACCTTCACTTTTTCTTTCATGGCTCGATATCAATACGTATGTTAATTAATCACTTACGATCTTGTTTTCATGTTGCTCCACGCAGAAAGATCTTTCCTTGTGTTCGCTGTGAGGTTATTTGATGAGTAGATGATAAGTAGATGAATGGTTAGATGAATGTGTAGATGAAGGTTAAGGTGTTGGTGTGTCTCTGTGAATGATAATGTTTTTTAGTACGAGGTTCCCAAAATTAATCAAATACACTTAGACCTGGGACTGAACTCTCTCTTGCATATTCAATTGTTCGTTTTCTAAACGTGGCAAGATTATCCATTTCACTTTTTACTCAATTACTCTATTTTTATCCACATTGAAAAAAGGGGTTCACATAGGGTGTAAAGTACATCACTACGATCTTAACTAAACCAACTGCTGGACCCATGAAGGGATTTGGTACATCCTCCTGATCACGAAACGCTGTCTCAGGTTAGGTTTGCCGATTTACATTAGGCTTTATAAAGGCGTCGAGACGCGGGGGCAATGACCTTAGGCGCCGGCTTGGAGGTTATATTCTCTTCGACGCGTGTGGTTCTTAGGGAAGTCCATCCACAAGTCCGAACATACCACCAGTAAGAGGGCTGAGAAACCCTTATGTTTGCATCACCGAGGAAAAGCCTCCATTCACCAGGGTATTGTATACCCCTACGGGAGGGCTTTCAAAGTATCAGCGGGGCTGTCCGTCCAGCCGAGCTGGTTGGCGTGGCGGCCGCTCAACCTCGTTATGCGTGTAGCACCCTAGGTCAGAGTTATGCACACACGGGCGTAGATCGGTGGCTCCCAGGCCGGGATTAGTGGTGCGAATCCTAGACACGGAAAGAGAGGAGGCTGTTCAACTTGTCGGCAGTAGCTCGGTTAATATTTACCCAAATGGAATTGCACCACTACTTTCACAAAGAATAAGATTATTGCACAGGTCTTTCTCCAGACGGTTTTGGTTGGGCTGATGAGGTTTTGGGGCGATAACTAACCACTTAGTTACGATTTATATTTGTGGCGCTGCACTTTGCAATACGAATGCACTTGACCTTGGCGCGGTGCAAGGGCACTGGATCAGATTGACAACTTGATTCACTTGCGTTCACGCTGACGGCCACGAGGAGAAAGAGGTCGATGCCTGGACTACGTGGTACAGTAGCCCACGTTTTTTTTTTCTTTCGTACTCTCCTGATTCTGCTTCTGTTATACAGATTGCAGGCACAGCAATTGCTAATAAAGTGCAATGCAAAAGATAATGGTCAATTATGACAGCGTTGCCACCTTTTCGCGAACCATATGATTATAAGCTTTATAAAAGCTTCCATGATCAATAACCAAAATTAGTTCATGGCCTAGTTTTAGGCGGTAATATCCCAATAAGCGTTTATAATTCAAAAGGTCCAATGCACGACAAGCGTCGAATATTACAACTCCACATAAATCACATGTGTACATACTGAGTACCGGTAGAGTTCTACTAATTCTACAATTTTTCCTCTCTGTTCTATGCCAAATAATAGTTTTACACGGACCTTGTTTTGTGCTCCTATGCTGCGTGTTATTTAATACATGTTCTACTTTTATCTATCACTGCATCCCAATGTATTCCCTTTTCCCTAACTCTCTATCATTGCACAGTGGTTGGGCTTGTATGGAGCCGCGGTCATAAATATTTCCCGTTGAGATATCGTTATGAAATTTTCCCCAAATATATAAAAAAAATATTTTTAATATACAGTAAAAAATTGGCTACATCGGAAGACTGTACCCTATAGCTCACATAGCACATTAGTATGGCTTATATGCAAGTATTGGTGTTTCGTGATTCCAGGTCTATTAAAAGCGAAAAAACCTTCTCAATATTTGGTTCGGATGACTTTAGGATCGGTGGAAAATCGGATGCGCGCAAAACAGAAGCTGCAGAGTCATCATGTTTTTTCTACCAGGGCTACCCGACGACGTTTCGGCAAAAATCAATTTTGGGTCGTCCACGTTCAGCACTTGAAACCCCTTTCTTGAGGAGGCTCAATTAAAATTGTTTCAATAGTGTTTAGCCAATTAGATTGATATTGAACAATTAACGTCTTAATACGCTTCTATTTAGTCCAATAAGCAATAATTTTTTTCAAATGTAACTAATGCAATTCTCAAGTTTTATCATATCAACTGCGTAGCCTTTGTTTTTAATACATTTTCTACCAAACTAGTCACTCTTTGAGTTTTTTCTGCATTCATGCCCTCTTCTGTGCACCAAAGATCAAAGATGTACATGCGTTAAAATTCGCAGTTATAAGAAGCGCCTATAGAAAAAATGATAACATTAAAATGAGGAAAAAAAAGGAATACGCAAAATTGACGACAAAGACAAATGACGAACACAAAAGAAACCTCACTGAAGTAAAGGAAAAGCAGCAGGTTACGTCGCAAATTTGACCTTGAAAACAAACAGCTTGAGTTTATTAATGAATACACACAAATTAGCAAATATTACCAGCTACACTTAACGTTTTATTACTTTCAAACATTGACAAATACACTGATAACACTCATAAAGGGGATCGGGGCAACATATCTAAAAAAGTCTATTTAAACATGAAAATTACATTCACATAATACAAAAAAAAGTATAATTAATCAAAACATGCACAATTGATTTATTAATCAATCAAATTAATTTCAAAAGAAGAATTTATTAAAGTAAATATCTAAAACTTTGAAGTTTTTTAAATAATCGAATTCGGACCTCTCTTGCGAACGTTTGACCACTTTGAAATGCAATTTTGTTTTGAAGAAAATCTGACGTAACGCCGCTGCGCTGCAAAATTGAACACGTCTTCACGCTTAGCGTTCCATTTTTGAAAGTCCCGTTAGATATCAACAAAAAATCGGGTTTGCCATTAAGAAGCTTGGAAATTTTGAGACAATTTGTTTACATTTCAAAAAATTTTTTGTTACTGTCCATTTCGTGAATTTTTGGCCTATGGTCGCAACCACTGTGCATTGGTCCAATGCTTCTGTTTGTGATCCTGTTGCAATTTTAATATGTCTAATATCAGTCTCTGACAAGAATTCATCGAACTCGTTTGAAGTGGGTTTGCTGTATGCTCTAAAATAGTTTTTAACGAAAAGATCACCGTGAATTCGTGGTTTTGTTGCATATAAACGCACAAACTTTGTAAAAGCATCAACAACTACTAAGATGTGCTTCTTCAATCTTTCTGAATCAACGAGACGGTAGTGATCGGTGTGAATTATTTCAAATGGCTTATTTCCTTTCGGAATGGAGTGTAAAAATCCTTATTTTTCCTGTTTTAGGCGAAAAACGCTACACATTTCAAACAATTTTCAATCTGACCGTAACATTTTTCTTTTTTACGTTTGGAGACCAATAACTTTTGCCTATTATATTCATAGTTTTGTCTCTACGTATGTGTCCTATTAGTGTCCTATTTCGTTATAATATTTTTATAAAACGTGGTCTTTCATTTCTGTTGGAACTATGTTCCAATCTTCTGTTCTAACAATATTCCATCATTACAATTCCTGTAAACTACACCGTTTCTTTTTTTTCGAAAAGCTTGTGTTCATTTTCTTCTGATTGTTGCTTGATAATTTGAACTACTTGGTCTTTGGCTTGGCAAAATAACTAGGTTGCTCGCAAAACCTGTTAGTTTCTACAATTAGAATGTTTTTGAATCTACTTAGCGCATCTACGTGCTACATTCTGCTGCCTTCTCTATGGCTTAACTCATAGTCATAACTTTGCAGCTCTAAAGCCCATCTAGCAATTCACGGGTTGAGTTCAATTTTATTATTAACGTTTTCACCAATCTTTTGCACTACTTATTACATTAGTGTTGTTTCCAACTTGATTAATTTGCATTTTATCATTTTCAATTTGCGTTGCTGAATTATTACTTAAATGATCATTAACTTCTGTATTCACAGCGTCTAACGTTACCATCTTTAAAAGCACTTAGGTCCAAATTTAACTTGCATGCATTCATGAAATCTTTACCAAGAACCACGCCATGAATCATAGACTCGTTTGACACCACGTTCAAATAAAAATAACATTTTATTCTTCCTTTCAAAACATAACATACAATTTTTCCGAATGTTTTCAACTGGCTTTTGTTTAGCCCAAAGTAGAATTCAAAAACTGGTTCCAAACTAATTTCTGTGGCGATTCAACTTTTTTTGATGAACATAATTGGACTCTCAGAGTCTATGAGGCACGCTGCAATTAATGGTGTTACGATATTGTTAAAAAAGAAAATCTTACAGTATCTTACATAATTGTTATAGGTTACGCTCTTTCTCTCCGGGCATTGTCCGACCAGGTGTCCAAATGCCCCACATGCGTAGCATGATCCGGGCTCCCTTTTTGGTTTGAGGCAGTCCTTGGCGAAATGGCTTCGTGAGTTGCAGTAAGCGCAACGTACGTCCTTGTTGGCCGAAGCATTTACCAGGCCCTGGGAAGACGTGTCATGCTGCATACGCTCCGGAAGGCGAATCTCCGAAAACGCACGCAAAATTTGCTTCGGATCGGAGAAACACTGAATGCGAGCCTGATCCCGTAAGCCCGGAGCTGGAATCCTCTCAATTATCTTCTCTTTAAGCATCTCTGTGTCTGTGTTGATGTTCCTGGCCAACATCATTTTATCTTCGAAGTATGTGGAACAATTTTTCTCTACGAAGCTTTGGAATCTATTTCTGAGTTCTCCTTTGGTGACGGTTGCCCCGAATGCCACGATCAGTTGCTCACACAGGTAATCAGCTGATTCCAAGATGCGCGAAGAATCTGCATAGAGCCAGCGCTGAGCATTTCCTTCAATTTGGCGATCGGCAGCATTCGTTTTGTATTGCTGTCCAGGTTGTAAATTTGGGCAATATTCCCCAGCTATATGACCCAGTTTTTGGCACATTGTGTCCCGTCGTAATCCATCGTTACTTCCTTTGCCAACGTGAGAGTTGCTGCCAGAGATTCCCAAATGCTTACATTTGGGTCTTGACGCTTTGCAACACCCTTGTCTACATTCTCTTCATTTCCATCACTGCTTTTAGGAGTGATATTAACACTGGTGCTGTTAGCGCACACGCTGTTAGCTGCGGTGCTGTTAACGCACGCGATGTTGTTGTCTTCGTTGATGACGTCATTGGATTGGTCGACGTGATCAATCCTGTCTATTTCTTTTGTAAATTTTGCGCAGCATGTCTTTTGCCTGCTTCTATCTCTGCTCGTAATTTCATCAGAGCCACGTGTTCAGCTTTCACCGCGCTCAGCTGTCCTCGAGTCGATGGGGCTGCCTCTTCCTCGGTCGCAGACGCCAAAGCTAGTGCTGCGTCTGCCGTCTCCTGCTGTTCCAATTAGACGGTCGAAACCTCTGGTGGGTCGCCGCGTGCGTCTGGCGAAATTGATCTTACGCGTGCGATTAGCTCGGCTTTAGAGCCTTAAGTTGATAGCCCAAGTCCGGACAGCCACCTCTTCAGTTGCACTGCCGAAAATTTACTTAACTCTATGTCGCACATTGTAAGGCCAACTTCTGAATTGTGAGAGTAAAAAGAGATTGCGCACTTTTATGTTTGTTCTTCTCCACGTGACTTTTATTACTTATCTTCTCTTTTGCGAATGCCGAAGCGTCGATCTGTCCTTTTTTTCTCCAGTGTGGTCGTAGATTTAGGGATTATTCGTATGTATACATTAAGGCTAGTATAATATATGGGGCTGATAGGGGTTATCCTACCACAATGGGAATACTCGAAGACAAAAACGATATATTGTATTTGTGGTAAATACTCTGTGTGTAACACAGAGAAGGAGGATTGATCATCATCAATAGCCGAGTCGATATAGCCATGTCTGTCCGTCGTTCAGTCTTGTTTGCTCGGAGGCTATAAGAGCTAGAGAAACCAAATTTTTTCCAGACTGATATAATCATCTCACTTCTTCAAGTATTTCAAAATTTATCCCCACCCCCCTTCCGCACCAAAAAGCGCGCACGTCTGTCATGGCCACAATTTAGAAGATAACAGAAAACGAAGAAGCAGAATAAAATAAAAAACACCCTATCTATCCCCATCGCGACGACTTTCTCATTCGTCCAGATAAGCGCCTGGATCTCAGAGACTTTAAGAGCTAAAGCAACCAAGCTTTCTGTCCAAACTCCTGTAAAACACTTTTAGTACAAGTGTCTTTCAAAATTTCGCCACCCCCCATCCGCCCACAAGATTTAGGCCTCTGATAGATATGGGGTTTCTCTATGATGCTGAATTTTTATACCCGTACTCGAAGAGTAAAAGGGTATATTGTATTTGTGGTAAAAGTGGATGTGTGTAACATAGAGAAGGAATAATTTCCGACCCTATAAAGTATATATATTCTTGATCAGCATCAATAGCCGAGTCGATATAGCCCTGTCTGTCCGTCCGTCTGTCCGTCCGTCCGTCTTGTTTTTCGCCCACTGCTCGAAGGCTATAAGAGCTAGAGCAACCAAACTTTTATCCAGTCTGATGTGATATCTCACTCCTAGAAAAGTGTTTCAAAATTTCGCCCCGCCCACTTCCGCCCCACAAAGGGCGCACATCTGTGGCGACCACAATTTTGAAAATAACAAAAACTAAAAAATGCGGAATCATAGAGACAGCCCATATCTATGAGGGGCCTAAATCTGAATCGGATCGGATCATAATTATAGCCACAATAGAGGCAAATATACGAAAAAACTTAGCTCCCTCTCTTTCGCACTCACACAAAATCGAGTCGATTTGGTTTTTCGGAAAAATGAACGCCTGGATCTCAGAGACTATAAGAGCTAGAGCAACCAAATTTTTGCCCAGACTCCTGTGATACCGAACCTGAACAAGTGTATTTCAAAAATTTCGCCCCGCCCCTTCCGCCGCCACAAAAAGGCGAAAATCCACAATTTTGAAGATAGAGAAAAACGAAAAAAAAATGCAGTATGGTAGGCAATGATCATATCTACCAGTTTCCCCGAATTTGGTCCAGATCGGATCATTATTATAGCCACAATGATGAAATGAATTTTCAGCAGCGAGCTGCCTCACCCCCTCTACAACCTTAACAAAATATATATTTATTTTGAGGGTTGCTGCTGCTGATTCTCTCACACTCACACTCGCACGCTCTGTCTCGTTTAGTGTACGTGTGTGTTTTTGTGAGAACTGATGTAGATGTAGATGATAGATGCATCAAACAAATGTAAAATGTAAAATGTAAAAACTGATAAAACATTTGAAGATTCCACATAAATCACATGTGTACTGACTGAGTACGGGTATAAAAGTAGAGTCGCGCCTACAGCGACTCCGTACGTTCTTTTTCTCGTTTGTTTTTATACCCGTACTCGAAGAGTAATAGGGTATATTGTATTTGTGCTAAAAGTGGATGTGCGTAACACACAGAAGGAGGCGTTTCCGACCCCATAAAGTATATATATTCTTGATCAGCATCAATAGCCGAGTCGATATAGCCCCGTCTGTCCGTCCGTCTGTCCGTCTGTCCGTCCGTCCGTCCGTCCGTCCGTCCGTCTTGTTTGTCGCCCATTGCTCGAAGGCTATAAGAGCTAGAGCAACCAAACTTTTATCCAGTCTGATGTGGTATCTCACTCCTAGAAAAGTGTTTCAAAATTTCGCCCCGCCCACTTCCGCCCCACAAAGGGCGCACATCTGTGGCGGCCACAATTTTGACAATAACAAAAACTAAAAAATGCAGAATCATAGAGACAGCCCATATCTATCAGGGGCCCAAATCTGAATCGGATCGGATCATTAATATAGCCACAATAGACAAAAACATACGCAAAAACTTCGCTCCATCCCTTTCGCACTCACACAAAATCGAGTCGATTTGGTTTTTCGTAAATATGAACGCCTGGATCTCAGAGACTATAAGAGCTAGAGCAACCAAACTTTTGGCCAAGACTCCTGTGATACCAAACCTGAACAAGTGTATTTCAAAATTTCGCCCCGCCCCTTCCGCCCCCACAAAAAGACGAAAATCCACAATTTTGAAGATAGAAAAAACCAAAAATGCAGTATCAAAGGAAATGATCATATCTACCAGATTCCCGAATTTGGTTCAGATCGGATTATTATTGTAGCCACAATGATCAAATGAATTTTTCCGCAGCGGGAATACCCCGCTGTTGTGTTTCCCCTCGCCAGATTGCTGCTTAAGTCATTTATTGGGGTTGATTGTTGCTTCAGCTTCTTCTCACACACACACTCACGCTCAAACATGCTGCCTCGTGCAGTGTACGTGTGTTGTTGTTAGAACTGATGTAGATGATCTTAGATGTAGATGTCGATGACAGATGTAGCAAAAAAAAATGTAAAAATGTAAAAGCTGATAAAACATTTTAAAATTCCACATAAATCACTGAGTACGGGTATAAAAGTAGAGTCGCGTTCGAAGCGACTCCGTACGTTCTTTCTCGTTTTTTTTGTTACTTATAAAATTGTGGATGCCACAGATGTGCGCTCTTTGAGGTGGCGGAAGTGGGCGGGACGAAATTTTGAAATACATTTGTTGGAGATATCACATCATTCTGGGAAACAATTTGGTTGCTCTAGCTCTTATAGCCTTCGAGCAATGGGCGCCAAACAAGACGGCCGGACGAACGGAAAGACATATCAAATCGGCTATTGATGCTGATCTTTCCGTTTGTTACACACATCCACTTTTACCACTAATAAAATATACCCTTTTACTCTTCGAGTATGGGTATAAAAGAGTGTAATTTAGGGATGATAGCCGCTACAAATTCTCATCAAATAATTTCAAAGCTGCAAATCTATCAGAAAATCTGTCCGGGTGGTGTAACTTAAGAAGAACGTGCGGAAGAAAAGGAAAGGCGTGCCGATATTGCACAGATTCACTCCTACAATTCGAAAAAAAATGTTGATGTAGACGTGAATCGCGTTGTTTTCGAATACTACGAGTATTCCGCAATCGCCTACAAAGATCTTTGCAGCGTTCAAACAGATATTTGGTGGTAGCTACAAACGAAGATCATACTATACATACATTTCTTAAGTTTTATTGAGTTGGTGTTTTGCAACATTTAATTAGAAAAACGAGCCACGGCGATAGAATAGATGTTCAAAATAATTTGCCAGTAATTGTCAGTCTGCATAGAAAAAAAAAGATTTTATTACCTTTTGTTTGATCATTTGCATCTAATTTGAAAAACAGAACAAGTCAATGTTGTGCCATTGCCGCAAATAGCAAGCTCTTCAGAATGCAATATTGAAGATAGTGTACAAATTCTGTTTTTAACACATTATTATCGAATAACCGGTCGGCTAATCCGTACGTGTTTATTGTTAGATACAAAAATTTGATAGATAGCTAGGGAGAAATTTTAATAACTTTTCGGTCTGGTAACTGTCACACCTTTACTGATTATTAAAACTTGAACTTATTTGCAAAACTCCTTAGCAAGTAAAATTTCTTCATTTAGGAATTGCAAGTCTAACACAAGAAAATTTTGATCTGGTTCTGCTGTTCAAGGAGTTAAGGAACCCATTGGTTTTTTCATTCCGAACCCAATTAAGTACTATATAAAAGTATTTTGCACTTACTCAGGTATTAGGTTATATTTACTATTAGGGCCGTGTCTTTATTGTTATTTATTCTTTTACAAATATTTGTGCGCTGATTTAAATTTAGGTGTAATGCTTTTGTCAAACTTTTTACCTTTTATTTGCACGCAAAAAAAAAAAAAGCTTGGCCCTTGCTTTTATTTTCACAATCTGCCGATGTAAGCCATTTCGCGCCACAGTTCTAACATTAAATGTCCCTGTTTTATATTTTTATTTTGTACTGTTTGATATGTATATTCCTGATTATTATAGAAACATTATTATAGAATATTATAGAAAATTTTTAGTTTTTATACCCGTACTGAAGAGTAATAGGGTATATTGTATTTGTGCTAAAAGTGGATGTGTGTAACATAGAAGGAGTCATTTCCGACCATATAAAGTATATATATTCTTGATCAGCATCAATAGCCGAGTCGATATAGCCTCTGTCTGTCCGTCCGTCTGTCCGTCTGTCCGTCCGTCCGTCTTGTTTGTCGCCCATTGCTCGAAGGCTATTAGAGCTAGAGAAACCAAACTTTTTATCCAGTCTGATGTGATATCTCACTCCCTAGAAAAGTGTTTCAAAATTTCGCCCCGCCCACTTCCGCCCCCACAAAGAGCGCACATCTGTGGCGGCCACAATTTTGAAAATAACAAAAACTAAAAATGCAGAATCATAGAGACAGCCCATATCTATCAGGGGCCCAAATCTGAATCGGATCGGATCATTAATATAGCCACAATAGACAAAAACATAAGCAAAAACTTCGCTCCCTCCCCTTTCGCACTCACACAAAATCGAGTCGTTTTGGTTTTTCGTATAAATGAGCGCCTCGATCTCAGAGACTATAAGAGCTAGAACAACCAAATTTTTTGCCTAGACTCCTGTGATATCGCTTCAGTGCAAGTTTATTTCAAAATTTTGCCACGCCCACTCCCGCCCCCAAAAAATACGAAAATCCACAATTTTGAAAATAGGAAAAATCTAAAAACGCAGTATTGTAGAAAATGACCATATCTACCAGATTCCCGAATTTGGTCCATATCGGATCATTATTGTAGCCACAATGATCAAATGAATTTACAGCAGCAATACCCCCCCACTCATCATGCAGCGTAAGTCAATTATTGGGGTTGATTGTCATTGCAAATTCTCTCTCACACGCACACTCTCGCTCAAACATGCTGCCTCGTGCAGTGTACGTGTGTTGTTGTGAGAAGTGATGTAGATGAAGTAGATGTAGATGACTGATGTAGCAAAACAAATGTAAGATGTAAAAAAATTTGAAAATTCCACATAAATCACGTGTGTGCTGACTGAGTACGGGTATAAAAGTAGAGTCGCGGCAACAGCGACTCCGTACGTTCTTTCTCGTTTTAAATTATAATGTTTAATTAAACAAAAATACTGCAAGTGCTAATCAAGTAAGCCGAATATCTTTTTTGGGACTTTGATGTGCAATGACTGCAGCATCAAATGGACCATGCGACACCAAGCCGACGCCTAATACTCGCGGATCCCTGGCAGATACACAGCCCTCCTCCTGCAGGACACGTGTACCGAACAGATCGCGAAAATGCAGAAGAAATAGGTGTTAGACTAATGTAGGAGGAAAATTAGAGCTAAACGCAATGGTAAACATGCAAAGTTACAAAAGGAATTACTTATTACAGGAAAGGTATGTTAGTATTAGTGATTTAAGATGAGAAATATTGGATGTGGATATTATGGCAGAGTGGATATTATATGACAGTGGGAATTATAATCCGAGCATAAGATCCGAAACGGTTCATGCAAGGAATAATTCGATCTATACAGCGAAAGGGACAAAGGAATTTAATTTCTAGATGATCGAATGGGAATCATGAAATTTATGCGGCTCAACAAGTCAGGGCAATCGATGTCAAACCTGATCAAGTTGTGCATTACTATTTAGGTTTATTAAGGCATTTAGGTTTATGAAAAGAAATCTGCGAGAGTAAGATGGCAGTCTCACACCTTCATTCGAGTTGAAGTCAAGCAGAGAAAAAAGTAACGAGAAGGGACGTGTTGTGTCGCTGTTAAGGCGACACTACTTTTATACCCGTACTCAGTCAGTACACATGTGATTTACATTTTAAATTGTACTTTTTTTCCTGCTTCTGTCAGCTACATCTACATCAATTCTCACAACAACACTGCTGAAGGGTGGGCGGCTAGCTGCTGAAAATTCATCTCATCATCGTGGCTATAATAATGATCCGATCTGAACCAGATTCGGCAATCTGGTAGATATGGTCATTCTCTACGATACTGCATTTTATGTTTTTTTTTAATATCTTTAAAATTGTGGACTTTCGTTGCACTTGTACTGAAATGCACTTGTATTGAAGTGGTATCACAGGAGTCTGGACAGAAAGTTTGGTTGCTCTAGCTCTTATAGTCTCTGAGGTCCAGGAGCTCATCTGTACGATTGGCAAAGTGAAAACGTCTGTGTGTGAGAGCGAGCGAGAGGGAATGATGCCTTTCCAAATGATTTTCTCCGTTGTGACTATACTAATGATCCGATCCGATTTGAATTCGGGAGGCTTGGAGGCTTTAAGAGATAGAGCATCCACATTTTTTTTCCAACCTGATGTGATCTCTCACTCCTGAAAAAAAGTTTAAAAATTTCGCCCCCTCATTTCCGCCCCCACAAAGGGCGCAAATCTGTGGCGTCGACAATTTTGAAAATTATAAAACTAAAAATGCAGAATCATAGAGAAAGACCTTATCTATCAGGGGCCCGAATCGGATCGGATAGTTTTTGTAGCCACAATAAAGAAAACCATTTCGAAAAACATGGTTCCCTCTAGCTCGCACTCACACAAAAACGAGTCGATTTGGTTTTTTATATTTTGTGTTCTCAGATTTTGTGTTCTCAGAGACTCTACAAGCTAGAGCAACCAAACTTTCTGTCCAGACTCCAGTGATACCAAGTCAAGACAAGTGTATTTCAAAATTTCGCTCCGCCCCCTTCCACCCACAAAAAAGTCGAAAGTCCACAATTTTAAAGATAGGAAAAAACGAAAAATTCAGTATTGTGTGAGAGCCTTTCGAAATGGTTTTCTCCGTTGTGACTATAGCAATGATCCGATCCGATTCAGATGCGGACCCCTGATAGCAAAGTCTTTCTCTATGATTCTGAATTTTTCATTTTCTGCTTTTTCACAATTTTGGACGCCACAGATGTGCGCCATTTGTGGATCGGAGGTGGGCGGGGCGAAATTTTGAAACACTTTTCTAGGAGTGAGATATCACATCAGTCTGGAAATAAAATTTGATAGCCTCCGAGCAATGAGCGACAAACAAGACGGACAGACAGAAGGACGGACAGACGGACGGACAGACGTGGCTATATCGACTCGGCTATTGATGCTGATCAAGAATATATATACTTTATATGGTCGGAAATTATTCCTTCTCTAGGTTACACACATCCACTTTGACCACAAATACAATATACCCCTTTTACTCTTCGAGTACGTGTATAAAAAATATGGCAATCAGACCACAGTGCAAGACAAATTCTTAAAACTATGCTCAATGCGAAATCGGGAAAAATGAGGGTAGAATAGTTGCAGCAAAACTGACAAGTGAGCGCTACTGCAAAGAAGGTTTCGAGAGCATGAGAGAAATAACAGTTATTTAGGCTTGGGATATAGAGAGAGAGTGGGACTATGATAGATATGGGCTTTCTCAATGATTTTGAACATTTATTTTTCTGTTATCTTCAAAATTGTGGACGCCACAGGTGTGCGCTCTTTGTGGGGCGGAAGTGGGCGAGTTGAAATTTTGAAACACACTTCTAGTAGTTAGATATCACATCAGTCTGGAAAATTTGGTTGCTCCAGCTCTTATAGCCTCCGAGCAATGGGCGACAAACAAGACGGGCAGACAGACAGACAGACGGACGGACAGACATGGCTATATCGACTCGGCTATTGATGCTGATCAAGAATATACTTTATGGGGTCGGAAATTATTTCTTCTCTATGTTACACACTCCACTTTTACCAAAAATACAATATACCTTTTTACTCTTCGATTACAGGTACAAAAAGTTTACTTTGTACGGCAAAAGCCGTACTCTAAAATCGAACGAACAAGCGAAATAAAGAGAGTCCTAAGGTTAACTAAGGTCGTCAAATTCCTTTGACAACTTTTTTATCCCCAGGCACTTCCATGGCCTTGTTTACCATAGTACAAATCTGTTTAGCAAACTTTTGCTTGGGGTTTAGCTTAACACCAAGATCAGTAACCTTTGCAATTCTCTCAAGAAACACAGCAGAGCCTGTAGGGTGCCAACAAGCGATGAAATGGCTGGAGCGATGAAATGTAATGGCTTTGCATTTCGAGGCATTTAGGTGAGACATTTTTGCACAACACCATTGAGATCGGATTTCAAGCGAGTTAAATGAATTGTACTTATACTGGACATAGAGTTTAACACCATCTGCATTCATGAGTACACGAAAATTTGTTAATACTGAAGTAGGGGGCCTTGATGGCTGCCCTGTGGTACTCCAGAAGTAATCATAACAGGTGAAAAAGGAGTTCAAGACCTAGAGCAAAGATAACTAGAAATCGATTTCAAAAGATTGGGCGTAAACCCAAAAAGGACAGAGTATATTGCTTCTTTAAACCCATGAACAGCTCTTTGAAGCCCCTCCGCGTCTGCCTCATCGCCTGTGAACGAGCTCACATCGTTTTCCACAGAACGACATTCCTTACAGCTACTGCAGACCGTTACGTTGGGAAATGGCATCCCACACGGCCAGAAGTTCCTTCACATTTTGCGTGCACTACTCGGCTGATCATAGGTGTTCTTATTGTAGGTTTTTTTGGCACAGACGACTGCAAAATCCATAATAATAAAAGTGTTTAATATTTTTGTAGAGAAAAAAAGTTAAAGCGAGAAAGAACGTACGGAGTCGCTGTAGGCGCGACTCTACTTGTATACCCGTACTCAGTCAGTACACTACACATGTGATTTATGTGGAATCTGTCATCTACATCTACATCAGTTCTCACAACAACACACGTACACTAAACGTACACTCGGCTATTGATGCTGATCAAGAATATATATACTTTATAGGGTCGGAAATTATTCCTTCTCTAGGTTACACACATCCACTTTGACCACAAATACAATATACCCTTTTACTCTTCGAGTACGTGTATAAAAATATGGCAATCAGACCACAGTGCAAGACAAATTCTTAAAACTATGCTCAATGCGAAATCGGGAAAAATGAGGGTAGAATAGTTGCAGCAAAAACTGACAAGTGAGCGCTACTGCAAAGAAGGTTTCGAGAGCATGAGAGAAATAACAGTTATTTAGGCTTGGGATATAGAGAGAGAGTGGTAGCTAAAACAAAGGAGCAAACACAGGATTTACCGACGCAAAAATTAATTATATATGTTTTAAACAACTTTAAGGCATGCATCCGCGGTTGAGGATAGAATTTAAGTTAAAGAATAATTAAGTAAACTTATTTTTAAAAAAAGCTGTTTTAAAAAAAATAATAAATATGCGGAGCGAAAAAAAAAACGTCTAGTCACTACGAAAAAGAACGAACGAACGCTTAACTTTCAGCAGCCCATGAAGCAGCCGAAAAGCCTCAATGAAGCGATGATATTTTCTCTGCAAGAAAGTATGATGGAGTTCAAGTCATTTATGAAAACAATAAAGCAAAATCTTATGCAAAATCAAAATACACAGATACAGATTCTTCTATCCTAACAGTCGAAATAGTCGTCTTTCCTAACCATATCTCTGTGAATGCGAATAGTTTTCCAGAACCATCTTAAACCAACCCGATCCCTGTATATCCATAGATCCGTAGATGGCAAAGAGCATGGTGAAACAGGCGTCCAAATTAGCAACCGCATCAAAGACCAATTTCAAACATTTTTGTAACAAATTATCTGCACGAATCATCTGTTAATATTCAATATAGAATACCGGACTTGATAGACTATGCAGTGATAAAGAACATAGCACTCGATCTAATAAAGGCCGAATCACTTTTTGGATTTATCAAACGATCACTTGCCTAAACTACTTAGTCTTATTCAATGTCCGGATTTCGTAGAGCACCCTTACTTGCTTACATAGAATAGAATCAACCAAATTTATAATTTCCACATTGAGCTAACTCTGCAGATACATCGACAGCTTTGCTGGATGCACGGGAATCTGTTCTCATTACAACAGCCAAAAGTCTTTAAATCTCAGGGAATGTTAGTTTTAGTGATTTAAGTAGAGGAAGTGCATTAGTGGTGGATATTATATGGTAGAACTAATAATTCGGAATATACGGTATAAGGAATAATTCGATCTACACAGTGGAAGGTACAAAGGAATACAATTTCTAGAGGATCTACTAGGAATCGTGAAGTTTACGCGGCTCAACAAGTCAGGGCTGTCGATGTCACCCCTGATCAAGTTGTGCATGAATATCACATCAAGCATTTTTCTACGATTAAGTAAGGATGGAAGGTTTATTAAAAGCAATCTACGAGAGTAAGAAGGCTTTCATCCCAGTTGAGGCCACGCAGAGCAAAAAGTAAAAGGTTTTTTTTTCTGGACTGATTCTATACGGTCTTGGTGTACTTTGTACTGAGGGCACCATACACAAGAGCCGTTTTATGGGGCTTCGTAATATAGGGGTCGTCAAATTCCTTTGACCACCTCTTTATAAACCCAAGCACTGCCATGGCTTTATTTACCATGATAGAAATCTGTTCAGAAAACTTTAACTTGGGGTGTAGATTAACACCAAGATCATCAACCAATGTAATTCTCGCCAGAGAACCACCGCAGAGGGTGTAAGGAGCCAACAAGGGGCTGGAGCGATGAAATGTCATTACTTTGCATTTCGAGGCATTCAGGTGTTACATATTTGCACAACACCATGACTGAAAGTTATTGAGATCGGATTGCAAACGAGAGTGAAAATGAAATGTCCTTATACTGGACACAGAGTTTAACGTCATCCGCATACATGAGTACTCAAAAAATTTGTTAATACTGAAGGCAGGTCATTAATAAAGAGTGTGAAAATTATCGGGCCTAGATGGCTGCCCTGTGGTACTCCAGAAGTAACCTGAACAGGTGAAGACAAGGAGTTTTTGAAGAGGACTCTTTGAGACATAGAGTAAAAGGTAGCTGGAAATCCATTTTAAGCGGAAACCCTAAAATGTCAAGCTTTTGTGCTTAAAGGGAATGGTTTGCAGAGTTGAATGCTTTTCTGAAATCGGTGTTAATGACATCCGTCTGCATGTTACCTTGGAAGCCTTTAATTATAAAAGAGGTAAACTCTAGTAAATTCGTTGTTGTTGATCGTCGTCTTATAAATCCGTGGTGAGCTCGAGATGTAAGTGATTCTCAGAGTTGTTTCAAGTGGGGGTTCAAATTTTCTCAAACATTTTAGGAATAGCGGATAACTTTGATATACCTCTGTATGCACGTTGACTGCATCCGAAAACGCTCGAAGCCTTTTCACAGAAGGGCTTCTTGAGCCTAAAAATCTCCTCAAAAAATTGTGCCTAAAAATGTATGCGTTTGTTATTTAAACGTCTACTAAGTATGTCCGATAATTGTTACTGGAAAGCTCTAACGACCGAACAGAATCCAAGGCCCCATCCGAAAGACAGGAGCGAAGATGTTGAAACTTTTCGATTTTAGTGACATCTGCATCCGCCTCGAAGACAGTGTAGAACATGCCAATAAAATCCGAATATTTCACATATCCAGAAAAGATATATTTTAGATTTTTTCAGCTCTGAAAGCTGAAGTGTTGTAGAAATTGTTTGGTATGGCAGTGGAATGTGCAGATGCGCATAAGTGGCCTAACCTTATAGCCTCCAGTAACTCATCTTCCAGCGAAATGAAAAGCGTATCGAAGTTTTTTCGCTCACTTCCAATCTCATCTTCATCGATCGATTCCAACTCATTACGGGACTTGTTATAAGCATTTCTGCCAAAATATCGATGCCCACATGAATTTCCTCAGCACTTAACTAGTCCATTTGGCCGTAAATAATTCGGAAAGACCGTGTAGTCGATCATGCTTGTAAAGACTCAGCCTTTGGTTAACCATAGCAATATTTCCGCCCGCGCCTGTACTCGGATTGTTTTCCATGCATCTTTTTTTATACCCGTACTCGAAGAGTAAAAGGGTATATTGTATTTGTGCTAATTGCTGTCTGTCCGTCTGTCCGTCTTGTTTGTCGCCCATTGCTCGGAGGCTATAAGAGCTAGAGGGACCAAATATTTTTTCCAAAATGATGTGATATCTCACTCCTAGAAAAATGTTTCAAAATTTCGCCTCGCCCACTTCCGCCCCCACAAAAGGGCGCACATCTGTGGCGTCCACAATTTTGAAGATAGCAGAAAACGAAAAATGCAGAATCCATAGAGACAGCCTATATCTATCAGAACCCCAAATCTGAATCGGATCGGATCATTAATATAGCCACAATAGAGTCAAATGTACGAAAAATACTTCGCTCCATCCCTTTCGCACTCACACAAAATCGAGTCGATTTGGTTTTTCGTAAATATGAACGCCTGGATCTCAGAGACTATAAGAGCTAGAGCAATCAAACTTTTGGCCAAGACTCCTGTGATACCGAACCTGAACAAGTGTATTTCAAAAATTTCGCCCCGCCCCCTTCCCCCCCGCAAAAGACGAAAGTCCACAATTTTGAAGATAGGAAAAACGAAAAATGCAGTATTGTAGAGAATGACCATATCTACCAGATTCCCGAATTTGGTTCAGATCGGATCATTGTTGTAGCCACAATGATCAAATGAATTTTCGGCAGCGAGCTGCCCCTGCCCCTGCAACAAAAAACAAAATATACATTTTTATTAGGGTTGATGGCAGAAGCGGCTGCTGCTGATTCTTCTCACACTAACACTCACACTCGAACGCTCTGCCTCGTGCAGTGTACGTGTGTTGTTGTGTGAGCTGATGTAGATGTAGATGACAGATGCAGCAAACAAATGTTAAATGTAAAATGTAAAAACTGATACAACATTTGAAAATTCCACATAAATCACATGTGTACTGACTGAGTACGGGTATAAAAAGTAGAGTCGCGTTTACAGCGACTCCGTACGTTCTTTCTCGTTTTCCCTTAAAATCGTGTGTGTTTAGCTTTGAAATGTATTTTACAAAATCGTTTCACTTGCACTGGAATCGTCAATTCCATCAATTATAGTATATATTGAATTAGCGCACGGTTCTCAATCATTCCACGTGAAACTCTTTCCCTCATTTATAATTTTGTCAAATTTAAAAAATACACTTGTATTCGAGAGATATCACAGGAGTTTTGACAGGGATGTTCTAGAGACTGTGTTACGATATATGCAACAACGCAAATAAACTTATTTTCGTCTCGCGTAAAGTAGATTTTAGAATTATCATTATAATATAATATATATAATATATATAATAATATAATTATAAATAATTTTTATATGGTCGCACCGTCCTACAACTTACGTATTTATAGTAAATATTTAACTTACAAAATTATAATACAAAATTTTAGAACGTTTTTAACCGAATTAGTCCATTATTTGAATATTTACTTCATTTAAAAGTACGCTTAAAATTTTGGAAAAGATTATGTCCTTT
>CM019042.1:32274645-32301517 GCA_009664405.1 Drosophila bifasciata
AGCGGACCAATGGAAATCCCTAATCAGGCTATTAAGGTTCGTAAACTCGGCCTTACGAAAGCAGCGGATACGTTCAGAAAGCTTACACGATCGATCTAACACAGAAGGTCCAATGTCGACGGATACTTGGAAGGTAGGATGTTAGGAGTCTTCAGGTATAGTGATCGGAAGGGCTTGGGCTAACAACGCTATGGTCGGATCGGAGACGAAGCACAGATCGAGCAATCGAACCAAGGAATTTTTCGCATGGTTCACTTGAGTCAGGGACAGGTCTAGCAAGCCGTCAATAAAGTCATGTCGTGATATGGGCACAAGGTTATTCGACTCGTTTACCGAAGACCAAAAGAGTGCCTGGCAAATTGAAATCCCCAGAACTAATCCCCTCTTGTTGAACCTGGAATATGAAATGTTCCGACGTGAAGTTAGAGTCCACTGCGATGAGGACCCCTCCTCCACATCGAGACAAACGGTCATTTCTAAATATTGTGTACCGATCTGCCAAAACTTCGGAACTAAGGATGTCCGGCGTTAACCATTTTTCAGTTAACACAATAATATGGGACAAAAATTAGAAATTTTCGAGATAGAGAGTGCTGAGCTTATTACGTAAGCATTCTGGTAAGTAACTAAAAGAGAGGAAACTAGTTTTTTGGATCGGTGGAAGTAGAGCGGGAAGATGAGGATGGATCCCTGGTCTGAATGCCGGGGAGAGTTATGGGGGCCTATTCTTCTTCTTAGCCTTATTCTCTTTCACAACCAAATGCTTCGGCCAAAAATTGGCAGAGCAAATGGTGTAGAAATGAGATCGGGAGACGCTTATCTTAAAAGAGAGAAAAACTTTCCGCTTTGGTGGGAAACCCACCAGTGGTTTTGGCACCACAGGTGCGGTACCTGTGGTGGCAATATCCGGTGGTCCCTGACGTACATCAACTGGCGGGTTCGTAATGGATGGGATACTCTATGGGTTTTGGGTACGGACTCTACGGAAACGGACCCTAGAGTCGGCTGCATGTTCTCCGAGATGATGCTTTCGGCTACCGAATCTGCATCACCAGCAGCGATCGTTGCCCTTGGGTGGCAAAACGAAATCAACTGCTGCACTGGCGTAGTGGTCGGAGTTAGTTTTTCAGATGCCGGCGGGCGTGAGGCAGTTAGCACTTGCAAGTCCCGTGGAGTGGACTTTTTGCGCCGCGGAGACTCAGCCAGCAGCTGTAAACTGCTGAACTGAGTGTCCATAGCTAGAGCCGATCGTATTGCTTCTTAAAGCCCACGATCAGGTCCTTAAAGCCACTCCTCGTCTGCCTCCTAAACGAGCGAATTTCGTTTTCGACCGCACGGCATTCCTCACAACTATAATGCAGACCACCCCACGGCCAGAAATACCTGCACACTTTGCGTGCACTACGCTGTCGCAAAGCCAGTAAGGTATGTTCGGCTGGTCGTGAGTGATCTGCTTCTTGCAGGTTTTTTTAGCGCAGACCACAGAAAATTCCATAAGAAATGTGTTTTTTTAATTTTTTCAGAACAAAAAGAAAGTTCAAAACAAATAGCAATCAGGCCACAGTGCAAGCAATTGCTAAAAGCTATGCTTAGAAGAAATTGAAAAATAAGAGAGAGAACTACTGCAACAGCTTGTAAGTGAGAGAGCTACTGCACAAAAGGTTTAAAAGCGAGAGAGAAAGAACAGTTAGTTGAGTTTTTGATAGAGAGAGAGAGGTGCTAGACAAAAGCTAAAACAAGAGTGCGGCCAAATGTATTTTCTTACTCACTGGAAACAACAACAAAAACACAATTAACCGACGCACAAAATTGATTAAAAACGTTGTGTTTTGTACAGCAAATCAGTTAAGAATATATTTAGTAAATTTATTAGTCCAACCACCGGTTTTTGTAAAAGATAAAAAAAAGAAGCGGAGCGCAAGAAAAAAAACACGTTTGGTCACTACAAAGAGAACGAACGAGTGACATCTAAATAAATAATAGATAAAGTGGAAAGTCCAAAAAACGAACAAATACAAAAGTTGCATTCAATTCTGCACTTCTGACTATATTCTACATAATTCTGGGCTGGGAGATCGAAATAAATCTTAAATCTTAATTGAGCTAAATATCACGGAGAAGAATTATATTCTCATATTCTCATAAGAAAACGAATCAAGCCTGCGCCTCTAAGCGTATTCAATCGGGCTCAAACTTTATATTTCATTGTTTTCAAATAAAAGTACCTTTTTCGTACACTTTTCTAAAAAAAAAAGCGCACCCGTAATATATGTATGTACATATGCATGTAGATGGGAGTTATTTCTTTAATACTAACAGTTCACACGAACATTTAAAAAATTTTTGGGCGTGGCAAAATTTTGAAATAAACTTTGACTGAAGCGATATCACAGGAGTCTAGACAGAAAGTTTGGTTGTTCTCGCTTATGTAGTCTTTGAGATCGAGGCGCTCATTTATACGAAAAACCAAATCGACTCGTTTTTGTGTGAGTGCGAAAGAGAGCGAATGATGTTTTTCGAAATGGTTACAATTGAGAAAACCTAAAATAATGATCCGATCCGATTCAGATTCAGGCCCCTGATAGATATGGTCTCTCTATGATTCTGCATATTTCGTTTTCTGCTATCTTCCATGTTGTGGACGCCACAGATGTGCGGTCTTTGTGGGGGCGGAAGTGGGCGGGGCGAAATTTTTAAAAACTTTTCTAGCAGTGAGGAATCACATCAGTTTGGAAAAAAAATTTGGTTGTTCTATCTCTTATAGCCTGCAAGCAATGGGCGACAAACAAGACGGACAGACAGACGGACAGGCATGGCAATATCGACTCGGCTATGGATGCAGATCAAGAATATATATACTTTATGGGGTCGGATATGATTCCTTCTCTATGTTTCACACATCCACTTTTGCCACAAATACAATATACCCTTTTACTCTTCGAGTACGGGTATAAAAATAAGGTAAACTTTGTTATGACCTCTCCAAATATAATAGAATGACGATCAGCCTATTTCAGATAGATAGTGGCTTATATTTGACGATTAAAGCGTAAATTTTCAGCCTTGCGTTGAAATGGTACACAAAACGGTTATATTTGAAACTATAGGCACCTTTCGAAAAAATCAACTTAATCCATTGTGAGATTTAGTTGATTCATACATATGTTTTCTTTTTTTACCTCCTGACCTGGTTTCCGTCTGCAAATCCTCCGATATGAGCCAGTTTCTTGGTTTTGACGAATTTGTCTTAAATCTACTCTGGCTTAAAAGAGTGTTTCCGTAATGTTGTATCCATAAGAGATTCTTGGTGTAAATCACCAATTGCATTATTTTCCGAAATAGAGGTATCAGTTATATCAATATCTACAGTTTCGTCATCACTAGTGCAGTTATCGGTATAACTTTCACCTGAACTGTTTGAGTTTGCGAGTGTAGAAGTTTTAGTTTCCGATTGTTTTTGAATTCGCACTTCTGTCATTGAGTTAAACAAATCATGAACGCGGTTGTTAATTAAATTATACTCAAATGATTTTGTTACAAATTGTGCCAATTTCTCCATAGCTGTGGGTTGGTTTTGGTAGTAGTCACTAGATAAATTCTGTATAAATATTGACTTGCTTAAGTTGCTGTAACGAAGGTAAGTTTCCAACTATATTACAAGCACCGCCAATAGCTTTTGGCGTACCTAATCACAATATCATAAAACTCCACCTCGCTCTTTACTTCTGCGCATGTCATTAGGTTACTCCTTATTCCATCTTTAGAATTATATATACATATTATCATATTAACTTCAAAAAAAAGACACAACGTTATTTTTATACCTACATTTGAATGTCTATTCTATGACACGACACTTATTTAAATTACAGAAAATCTTTAATTATTATTTAAAATTTATTTGCGATTATCGTGATCCTACTCATTGTACAATACTCAAACAAATTGAAAATTGCTCTCTCTTTTCCCCGAACACTTACAATTCAACCCCTAATACAATGTATGTAAGACTTGTAACATTAAGTTGAGCCTGCCTACGGTATATCAAGTTGCTCCCATTGGTCTGTTTGCCATCCCCTGTGTTTTCGAAGTGGTTGCAACCCGAGCGATTCGAGTATACTTTACTATTATTGGCTATGGCCATTTCAAAATAAAAACAGTTTATCCATTAGGTGGAAATAAAACAAGTAATCAATTGAAGTACAATTTCAAATATGGGAGGAGTTTGCCTTAATGGGTTTGAAAATATGATATGTATTTTTGTGAGCTATTAAAGGACATAATCTTTTCCAAAATTTTAAGCGTACTTTAAGTGAAGTAAATATTCAAATAATGGACGAATTCGGTTAAGAACGTTCTAAAAATTTTGTATTATAATTTTGTAAGTTAAATATTTACTATAAATACGTAAGTTGTAGGACGGTGCGACCATATATATTTATTTTATATTTATAAATATATTTTTTTTATTCTGAAACCTTGTTTTGCTGATTTTTTCTATCAACATCCTGTCAAAACTCCTGTGATATCTCTCGAATACAAGTGTATTTTAAAATTTGACAAAATTATAAATGAGGGAAAGAGCTTCACGTGGAATGATTGAGAACCGTGCGCTAATTCAATATATACTATAATTGATGGAATTGACGATTCCAGTGAAAGTGAAACGATTTTGTAAAATACATTTCAAAGCTAAACACACACGATTTTAAGGAAAAAAAAACTAAAATTTTCTATAATATTCTATAATAATGTTTCTATAATAATCAGGAATATACATATCAAACAGTACAAAATAAAAATATAAACAGGGACATTTAATGTTAGAACTGTGCCGCGAAATGGCTTACATAGGCAGATTGTGAAAATAAAAGCAAGGGCCAAACTTGTTTTGCGTGCAAATAAAGGTAAAAAGTTTGACAAAAGCATTACACCTAAATTAAAATCAGCGCACGAATTCTTGTAAAGAAGTCACGATAAATAACAATAAAGACACGGCCTAATAGTAAATATAACCTAATACCTGAGTAAGTGCAAAATACTATATACTTAATTGGGTTCGGAATGAAAAAACCAATGGGTTCCTTAACTCCTTGAACAGCAGAACCAGAACCAAATTTTCTTGTGTTAGACTTGCAATTCTAAATGAAGAAATTTTACTTGGTAAGGAGTTTTTGCAAATAAGTTCAAGTTTTAATAATCAATAAAGGTGTGACAGTTACCAGACCGAAAAGTTATTGAAATTTCTCCCTAGCTATCTATCAAATTTTTGTATCTAACAATAAACACGTACGGATTAGCCGACCGGTTATTCGATAATAATGTGTTAAAAAACAGAATTTGTACACTATCTTCAATATTGCATTCTGAAGAGCTTGCTATTTGCGGCAATGGCACAACATTGACTTATTCTGTTTTTCAAATTAGATGCAAATGATCAAACAAAAGGTGGTAAAATCTTTTTTTTTTTCTCTATGCAGACTGACAATTACTGGCAAATTATTTTGAACATCTATTCTATCGCCGTGGCTCGTTTTCTAATTAAATGTTGCAAAACACCAACTCAATAAAACTTAAGAAATGTATGTATAGTATGATCTTCGTTTTGTAGCTACCACCAAATATCTGTTTGAACGCTGCAAAGATCTTTGTAGGCGATTGCGGAATATTCGTAGTATTCGAAAGCAACGCGATTCACGTCTACATCAACATTTTGTCGAATTGTAGGAGTGAATCTGTGCAATATCGGCACGCCTTTCCTTTTCTTCCGCACGTTCTTCTTAAGTTACACCACCCGGACAGATTTTCTGATAGATTTGCAGCTTTGAAATTATTTGATGAGAACTTTTTATACCCGCACTCGATAAGTAAAAGGGTATATTGTATTTGTAATGGAAGTGGATGTATGTAAAATAGACAAGGAAGCGGATCCTTGATCAGCATCAATAGCCGAGTCTATGTCCGTCTGTCCGTCCGTCTATCTGTCCGTCTTGCTTGTCGCCCAGTGCTCGGAAACGAAAAGAGTTAAAAGCGTCCAGATAACAGAATACGAAAATGTAGAATCATAGAGAGCCCATATCGGATCAGATCGTAAGTATAGCTACAATAAAGAAAACCATTTGGAGAAGCATCGTTCCCTCTCGCTCTCTCTTGCACATCAACGCCACTGCTTTGCCCATTCGTCCAGATGAGCGCCTGGATCTCGGAGACTATAAAAACAAACTTTCTGTCCAAACTCCTGTGATACCACTTTAGTACAAGTGTATTCGAAAATATCGACACGACCCTTCCGCCCCACCAAGAGACTAAAGTCCATAACTTTGGAATTATCAAATGTTTTATTAGTTATTAAAATTTTATATTTTTTTGCTGCATCTGTCACCTATATCTACATCAGTTATCACAACACACGTACACATACACACGAGTGTATGAGAATTTGTAGCGGCTATCATCCCTAAATTACACTCTTTATACCCATACTCGAAGAGTAAAAGGGTATATTTTATTAGTGGTAAAAGTGGACGTCCGTCCGGCCGTCTTGTTTGGCGCCCATTGCTCGAAGGCTATAAGAGCTAGAGCAACCAAATTTTTCCCAGAATGATGTGATATCTCCAACAAATGTATTTCAAAATTTCGTATCGCCCACTTCCGCCACCTCAAAAGAGCGCACATCTGTGGCGTCCGCAATTTTATAAGTAACAAAAAAAAACAAACGAGAAAGAACGTACGGAGTCGCTGTAGGCGCGACTCTACTTGTATACCCGTACTCAGTCAGTACACATGTGATTTTATGTGGAATCTTCAAATGTTTTATCAGTTTTTACATTTTACATTTTACATTTGTTTGATGCATCTGTCATCTACATCTACATCAGTTCTCACAAAAAACACACGTACACTAAACGAGACAGAGCGTACGAGTGTGATAGTGAGAGAATCAGCAGCAGCAACCCTCAAAATAAATGTATATTTTGTTATGGTTGTAGAGGGGGTGAGGCAGCTCGCTGCTGAAAATTCATTTCATCATTGTGGGTATAATAATGATCCGATCTGGACCAAATTCGGGAATCTGGTAGATATGATCATTCCCTACCATACTGCATTTTTCGTTTTCTCTATCTTCAAAATTGTGGATTTTCGTCTTTTGTGGGGGCGGAAGGGGGGCGGGGCGAAATTTTTTGAAATACACTTGTTCAGGTTCGGTATCACAGGAGTCTGGGCAAAAAATTTGGTTGCTCTAGCTCTTATAGTCTCTGAGATCAGGCGTTCATTTTTTACGAAAAACCAAATCGACTCGATTTTTGTGTGAGTGCGAAAGAGAGGGAGCTAAGTTTTTTTTTTCGTATATTTGCCTCTATTGTGGCTATAATTATGATCCGATCCGATTCAGATTTGGGCCCCCGATAGATATAGCGTTTCTCTATGATTCTGCATTTTTAGTTTTTTGTTATTTTCAAAATTGTGGTCGCCACAGATGTGCGCCCTTTGTGGAGGCGGAAGTGGGCGGGGCGAAATTTTGAAACACTTTTCTAGGAGTGAGATATCAAATCAGACTGGATAAAATGTTTGGTTGCTCTAGCTCTATAGCCTTCGAGCAATGGGCGACAAACAAGACGGACGGACGGACAGACGGACAGACGGACGGACAGACAGGGCTATATCGACTCGGCTATTGATGCTGATCAAGAATATATATACTTTATGGGGTCGGAAATTATTCCTTCTCTATGTTACACACATCCACTTTTACCACCAATACAATATACCCTTTTACTCTTCAGTACGGGTATAAAAATGCAGCATCATAGAGAAAGCCCATATCTATCAGAGGCCTTAAAATTGTGAGCGGATGGGGGCGTGGCGAAATTTTGAAAGACACTTGTACTAAAGTGTTTTACAGGAGTTTGGACAGAAAGCTTGGTTGCTTTTAGCTCTTAAAGTCTCTGAGATCCAGGCGCTTATCTGGACGAATGAGAAAGTCGTCGCGATGGGGATAGATAGGGTGTTTTTATTTTATTCTGCTTTTTTTTCGTTTTCTGTTATCTTCTAAATTGTGGCCATGACAGACGTGCGCGCTTTTTGGTGCGGAAGGGGGTGGGTATAAATTTTGAAATACTTGAAGAAGTGAGATGATTATATCAGTCTGGAAAAAATTTGGTTTCTCTAGCTCTTATAGCCTCCGAGCAAACAAGACTGAACGATGGACGAACATGGCTATATCGACTCGGCTATTGATGATGATCAATCCTCCTTCTCTGTGTTACACACAGAGTATTTACCACTAAATATAATATATCGTTTTTGTCTTCAGTATTCCCATTGTGGTAGGATAACCCCTATCAGCCCCATATATTATACTAGCCTTAATGTATACATACGAATAATCCCTAAATCTACGACAACACTGGAGAAAAAAGGGACAGATCGACGCTTCGGCATTCGCAAAAGAGAAGATAAGTAATAAAGTCACGTGGAGAGTAACAAACATAAAAGTGCGCAACCTCTTTTTACTCTCACAATTCAGAAGTGGGCCTCACCACTGACCAAACACATTATAGATTGTTCACGGCCTGTAACGAATTTGTCGCAGCTGAATTTGAATTCGGAACCCAGAACCCCCTTTGAACATGTTCGCAATCCAACATTTCTGTCACACGGACATAAAAATGTATGTCTGTATTGTCTTCAACTGGTTCGACTTCTGATTTGGGGTTTGGTGTTGTGGTTCGTAGCGACTTAGACGTGCGTGTGTACTGAGTACTCACAAACTGTGCGTGTATGGCTTATAGGATTTGGTCGTCGCATTTCGCGTTGAAATTTTTATATTTCTTTCCACATACCCTGACCTTAGAATTTTTGGCATAGTGACGGGTTTTGAAGAAGCTTGTCACAGAATATATTTTCTTGTATCCTTTGTATGTTAATTTGTTTTATATAGGATAAAATAAATGATACACCGATATGCACATGTAAATACTCATAATGGATATCATGTTTGACCTTACATTCGACGAGATGCCCATTCGAGTATTGAAGGTGCGACGTGCAAGTTTTTTGTTTGTTCTCTGCGTTCGCTAAGAAAGCAAAAGAACTGGGCAAATTATCGTTTTTTGAGTTTCATGCGCAAGTATGACCTGACCTGCCGTAAAATAAATGAAGACGGGCAGAGTGGATGGGGGAAGGTAGCGGACACTTGGGCATGGAAAATAAATAAAATATATGTGTGTCTTTGGTTAGTGGTTAGACGCTGTGAATACAGAAGTTAATGATCATTTAAGTAATAATTCAGCAACGCAAATTCAAAATGATAAAATGCAAATTAATATAGGTGGAAACAACACTAATATAATAAGTAGTGCAAAGATTGGTGAAAACGTTAATAATAAAATTGAACTCAACCCGTGTAGTGCTAGATGGGTTTTAGAGCTGCAAAGTTATGACTATGAGTTAACCCATAGAGAAGGCAGCAGAATGTAGCACGTAGATGCGCTAAGTAGATTCAAAAACATTCTCATTGTAAAAATTAACAGGTTTGCGAGCAACCTAGTTATTTGCCAAGCCAAAGACCAAGTAGTTCAAATTATCATGCAACAATCAGAAGAAAATGAACACAAGCTTTTCGAAAAAAAGAAACGGTGTAGTTTACAGGAAGTTTAATGATGGAATATTGTTAGAACAGAAGATTGGAACATAGTTCAACAGAAATGAAAAGACCACGTTTTATAAAAATATTATAACGAAATAGGACACTAATAGGACACATAGGTTGTAACGAACCGTTACATTTACACTCTCACCATATTATACCATATGTAATACTTTATAAGACCCAATACAGAACACAAAACACCATACCACATTTTGTAACAACACAAACACCATACATCTGACACTGTACAATTTCCAAGTCCCACGCGCCGATCGATTTCTGCCGAATCGACACACGCGCCATAATTTCCACAAGAGTTACCCAACTCCAGTTCCCCCGAGTTACACAACTCCACACAGGTCATTTCTCGGTGCAACCGAGTCAATGACAAAGTGCCAAATCTAGACTCAGCTCATTTCTCGGTGCAACCGAGGCAATGACCAGGCCGGTGGCACGCGCCGACACCCACCCAGCACCCAGACTTGCGCACTCAGCACTCGAGATCGGGCTTAAATAGCCCGAGCCCTCGATCAATCAGGGCAGTCCATCGCCTATCCTAAAACACGGCAGTCCATCGCCTATCCTAAAACACGGCAGTCCATCGCCTATCCTAAAACACGGCAGTCCATCGCCTATTCTACACAGTATTCTATTCCTATTCTAAATCGTATCGGCTCCGCGAGAACACTGTACACGAAACCACTACACGACACAAGAAAATACACAGAACACAAATAAAAAGCCAGTTAAATAATATCAAAAACCAAAACTCACGAAGTGTCATCATTTCTTCGCCGAGCGCGAACACAAAAGGTCAGGTGACACAACAAGCCATATTACCGCATACACCAAAATTCAGGTGTCAGCGTTTTTCCTTTCATCGCCAAGTGCGATCACCCAAAGCACCTACACGGTAACAAGACTCCACGCCCGCTCCACTTTCGGTCTCACGGCCAAGCCCTACCCTAAAGTTCCAGCAATACTACAAAATCACCATGGAAGCCTACGAAGACGACGCGAGCATTGATTTCCACACCAGCGAGCCAGTCGCCAATCCAGGCGTCAGCATCGGCTGGATCTACAAGCGCCGCCGAGATGAACTGGAGGCCTTCGCCAAGGAATTCGAATTTGACACCGAAGGAACTGTTGAAGAGTTGCGCAAGAACTTTGCCATACTAGTCGCCGGACCACTCCCGCCGGGTGCCTGGACTCGCTTGGCAGAACTCGAGAGACAATACGCAAGACCAGCAGGACGCTCCAAGTCCCCGTTGCCCACTACTCCAGGACCATCAGGCACCGAAAGATGGGACCCCAAAGCCAGCTTGCATGTCCCCGCAGCCCCAGAGCCCGCGCCGCGACCACCAGCGGTCACAGCCGCCGATCTTCCAAGGCCACCCACTATGGAAACCTCCCGTGCGCCCACACAGCGAATCATACCGTCGATTGACGCACCCATAATCGGGCCCGACTATAACCACGTCGCACGCACAGCAGAACGCATCCGCGGATGGGGCATCCAGTTCAACGGAGAAGATGACCCACTATCGTTTCTGGAACTACTCGAGGAACGCGCACGCGCCTACGGAGTGGACACCAACCAACTGCCTCGGGCATGGCCGAACTACTCACCGACCGAGCCAGTCGCTGGCACCGTACCAGCCAACTACAGGGTAGTTCCTGGGCATATTTCCGCCAGGAGTTTCTGACGTATTTTCTGCCGCCAAGGTATTTCGAACAATTGGAGGACCAGATCCGAGGCCGCAAGCAAGCGGTGGGAGAACCATTCAAAGACTATCTCATCGAGATACGGCTACTCATGCACCATGCTGAGTACGACCTAGTTAAGGAACTTTATAGGATCTACGACAACGCCCTGCCAGGACTCCAACTATACGTGCGACGAGACGAACTGGAAAGTTTGTCACAGCTAACCCGATTAGCGGCAGAGTACGAGCTTATTCACGAGAGGAAACACGCAACGACTCCCCGCACCCATGCGAATCCCATCACGAGACACCAGGCCGGCAAGACAACCAGACCGCAGAGAAGGTGAGTCCTACCGTACCCCCTTTCGGAGACCCCATTGGGATTCAGCCGACACACCGCGCAGACAGTCATCGAATCAAAATAATGCAACGAACCACGACATCGCCCATCGAATGATCACCACCCCATTGCCAACCCACGCGCGGCCTGTCGCCGATGTGGTCAAGCTGGACACGCCGCCTACGACTGCACCAACGCTTCGATCCTATTCTGCTGGGAATGTGGAAAGCGCGGCACTCGAACCGTCGACTGCTGCCGCCGAGCCACGTCGGGAAACGACACGCGTCCTCAACTGACCCGGGATCAGCCGAGAACGACGCCTCCACAGACCCGCGACTAAGATACCCACTACACGTGAACGACGGCCGAATAGTGGCGACAGTGACAATAGGAGGACAAACAACGGAGGCCACCATCGACACCGGGGCATCCCGAAGTTTCGTCAGCGACAACCTGGCCCAACAACTAAACAACAACTCCAACCTGCAAGATGCATGCGTCCGCATACGCCTGGCTGACGGCTCAGTCAGAGATCACACAAGTTCTACTGGCGCACATCAAGCTGGATCAACGAGAGGCCCAAGTCCTACTCCTGGTCCTCCCTAACATGCTGGAGCAAGTTATAGTCGGCATGGACTTCCTATGTGCCATCGAAACGACGATCCAATGCGGCACCACGCTGCTAAAGCTAAAAGATCGCCACCTCACGCCAACGCCACCGTCAGTTCAATCCAACCATGTACAAGTCACCGAACCCAGCACCAAGAAATCTAGTTCAACAGCGAACACATTTCCCCGACCTACCACAAAGAATACGGCCCCCAATATCACAACGAAGAATACGACACCGAAACCAACCACAGCGAACACACGTCCCCGACCTACCACAAAGAAGACGGCACCCAATAATGCAACGAAGAATACGACACCGAAACCAACCACAACGAAAGCGAAGAACCGGCCCACAACGGAAAACACGAATCGAAGCAAGCACCGGTAAACTGCAACCAAGCAAACGGGAAAACGAATCCCACGGCCACTACGGAGCACCCGCGTCCTAAGCCAAACCCAGGGAACACACATCCCAAACACACCACGAGGATCTCACACACGAGACAAGAATTAACACACTTGAACCAGGCGCTCGACACAGGAAGCCCAGGATCAAAACAAACTACGGGGCACACGCACCCCGAACCCACCACAAGGATCTCACACACGAGACAAACCCCAACGAACTGGAACCCGCTCGACACAGGAAGCCCAGGTCCAAGTTCAGCCACCGCGCACCCATGCACCCTACCCTCAATGGAGAAGGTGAACCCACGGACACCCTCAGAGACGACAACCAGCCCCGAACAACGAAAACGGCAGCAACAGTGCAACAACCAAACCACGAGGGAAACAGCCACGCAAATCCCTTGCTGGTCGGGTCAATCATCGAACTAATATCCACAGAACCTCTCCACTCGGAACCGGAATCTAGCTCGATGACCCCCGAAACACCGACCGCAGCCCTGTCGTACCCACGGCCGACGCCACACCGATTTTCGCCAACCCACTGGAGTACCTTCCGCGTACTGACGTGCCCACTAGCGCCATGCACCACGCCATGCCTAACACCACGTCCGAAATCTTCGTCGCCCAAACAAGTCGTCGCTGCGAAAACAGAGTCGTCACTGAGACCCGCCTGGCCATACGTCGATCTGGAGACAGTACAACCCAGATATACCGCCAGACCCACGAAGCTACGCCACTCACGGCCAACGCTACCCCGATGGTCGCCCACATAAGCGACTACCCACGTAGGATCGAGCCCCCCAGTGCGTTCGACACCACCATCCTCCCAGAAGACCCAAGCCAGCCCACGGACCCCGAGATCACCGATCCCTCAGAACACGATCCAGAACTGATCTCCGATCCCTGGCCGCCGGACATAGCGCCACAGATCAAGAATTTCTGGACACAGAACTTCCAAAGTTCAATAATCTCCACGGGACCTCCAACATCGCCAAGCACACCATCGTCATGAGGGATAATCGACCCATCAAACAGAGGTACTACCCAAAGAACCCAGCCATGATGCGGATTATCGACGAACAAGTCGACCAATTGATCCAAGAAGGTCTCATCGAACCCTCACGAAGCCCACACAGCGCCCCCATCGTACTCGTACGTAAAAGAACGGCAAATGGCGCATGTGCGTGGACTACCGACAACTCAACGCTCACTCTATTCCTGACGCATACCCACTGCCCAGAATCAACTACATCTTGGAGCGCCTACAGAACGCACGCTTCATAACCACCCTCGATCTAAAGAACGGATACTGGCAAATACCCATGGCCAACGGAAGCAGAGAAGCCACCGCCTTCACGGTCCCCGGCAGAGGTCTCTATCAATGGAAAGTGATGCCCTTCGGATTACATTCTGCACCAGCAACATTCCAACGGGCCCTTGATACCGTGATCGGAGCCGACATGGAACCCTACGCATTCGCATATTTAGACGACTTTGTCGTCGTCGGACGAGAACTTCAAGGACCACCTACACAACCTGGCGATAGTCCTCTCGCCTTCGAAAAAGCGAACCTGCGGATAAACGCGGAAAAGTGCACCTTTTTTTCCAAAGCCGGATCAAATATCTTGGTCACGTCATCAGCGAAGAAGGTATCCACACGGACCCCGACAAGATTGCCGCCGTCAAAGAACTCAAGCCACCCACGAACCTAAAGGAACTACGTCAGTGCATCGGAATGGCATCATGGTACCGAAGATTCGTTCCAAACTTTGCTACAGTCGTCCAACCAATGTCTCAGCTACTCAAGAGAAAGGACAAATATGGACATGGACAGCAGATCAACAAGCGGCCTTCGACCAACTAAAGGAACTACTCACGACCGCTCCTGTACTTGCTTGCCCCGATTTCAACGTCAAGTTCTCACTACAAACCGATGCGAGCAACCTCGGCATAGGCGCCGTACTCACGCAGGAGATCGAAGGAAAGGAACGCGTCATCGCCTATGTCAGCCGACGCTTGCACCAGGCCGAAGGAAACTACTCCGCTACAGACAAGGAATGCCTCGCCGTCATTTGGGCAATCCGAAAACTACGATGCTACCTAGAAGGATACCGGCTCGACGTTATAACAGACCATCTCGCGCTGAAATGGCTAAATACTCTGGAAAGCCCCTACGGAAGAATAGCGAGATGGGCGCTCGAACTCCAACAGTATCAGTACGACGTCCACTATAGACCAGGGAAACAAAACGTGGTTGCCGATGCCCTGTCCCGACAACCCTTGGAGACGCTAGCAAGAATCAAAGAGGACGCAACATCTTGCCCCTGGCTCACACGAAGGATTCAGCAAACCAGGAAGAACCCGATAAATACCCCGACTACGTTTTCGAAAGAACTCTACAGACATCTGGGCCACGGAGCCGACGATCACGACCATGGCTGAGGAAGCAAACGACACCAGCGATCACAACGACCCCTGACGACGGAAAACCACCAATAGAAACGCCAAAACACGTTGGCCAGAAACTTTGCCGACCCAGGGTAACCAAAGCGGCCAATTGCAACCCCACCCGGAAGAAAGGGGGGGTGTAACGAACCGTTACATTTACACTCACCATATTATACCATATGTAATACTTTATAAGACCAATACAGAACACAAAACACCATACCACATTTTGTAACAACACAAACACCATACATCTGACACTGTACAATTTCCAAGTCCCACGCGCCGATCGATTTCTGCCGAATCGACACACGCGCCATAATTTCCACAAGAGTTACCCAACTCCAGTTCCCCCGAGTTACACAACTCCACACAGGTCATTTCTCGGTGCAACCGAGTCAATGACAAAGTGCCAAATCTAGACTCAGCTCATTTCTCGGTGCAACCGAGGCAATGATCGGGCCGGTGGCACGCGCCGATACCCACCCAGCACCCAGACTTGCGCACTCAGCACTCGAGATCGGGCTTAAATAGCCCGAGCCCTCGATCAATCAGGGCAGTCCATCGCCTATCCTAAAAACACGGCAGTCCATCGCCTATCCTAAAACACGGCAGTCCATCGCCTATTCTACACAGTATTCTATTCCTATTCTAAATCGTATCGGCTCCGCGAGAACACTGTACACGAAACCACTACACGACACAAGAAAATACACAGAACACAAATAAAAGCCAGTTAAATAATATCAAAAACCAAAACTCACGAAGTGTCATCATTTCTTCGCCGAGCGCGAACACAAAAGGTCAGGTGACACAACAAGCCATATTACCGCATACACCAAAATTCAGGTGTCAGCGTTTTTTTTTCCTTTCATCGCCAAGTGCGATCACCCAAAGCACCTACACGGTAACAAGACTCCACGCCCGCTCCACTTTCGGTCTCACGGCCAAGCCCTACCCTAAAGTTCCAGCAATACTACAAAATTTCTTGTAGAGAACCCTGGACAGACTGAGCTTACCTCAGTCTGAAATAGGTGTCATTACAAGGTAGAGACAAAACTATGAATATAATAGGCAAAAGTTATTGGTTTCCAAACGTAAAAAGAAAAATGCTACGGTCAGATTGAAAATTGTTTGAAATGTGTAGCGTTTTCGCCTAAAACAGGAAAATAAGGATTTTTACACTCCATTCCGAAAGGAAATAAGCCATTTGAACTAATTCACACCGATCACTACCGTCTCGTTGATTCAGAAAGATTGAAGAAGCACATCTTAGTAGTTGTTGATGCTTTTACAAAGTTTGTGCGTTTATATGCAACAAAAACCACGAATTCACGGTGATCTTTTCGTTAAAAACTATTTTAGAGCATACAGCAAACCCACTTCAAACGAGTTCGATGAATTCTTGTCAGAGACTGATATTAGACATATTAAAATTGCAACAGGATCACAAACAGAAGCATTGGACCAATGCACAGTGGTTGCGACCATAGGCCAAAATTCACAAAATGGACAGTACCAAAAATTTTTGAAATGTAAACAAATTGTCTCAAAAATGTCCAAGCTTCTTAATGGCGAACCCGATTTTTCTTGATATCTAACGGGACTTTCCAAAGATGGAACGCTAAGCGTGAACACGTGTTCAATTTTGCAGCGCAGCGGCGTTACGTCAGCTTTTCGTCAAAACAAAATTGCATTTCAAAGTGGTCAAACGTTCGCAAGAGAGGTCGAATTCGATTATTTAAAAAACTTCAAAGTTTTAGATATTTACTTTAATAAATTCTTCTTTTTAAATTAATCTGATTGATTAATAAATCAATTGTGCATGTTTGATTAATTATACTTTTTTTATGTATTATGTGAATGTAATTTTCATGTTTAAATAGACTTTTAGATATGTTGCCCCCGATCCCCCCTTTATGAGTGTTATCAGTGTATTTGTCAATGTTTGAAAGTAATAAAAACGTTAAGTTTAGCTGGTTATATTTGCCAATTTGTGTGTATTCATTAATAAACTCAAGCTGTTTGTTTTCAAGGTCAAATTTGCGACGTAACCTGCTGCTTTTCCTTTACTTCAGTGATGTTTCTTTTTGTGTTCGTCATTTGTCTTTGTAGTCAATTTTGCGTATTCCTTTTTTTCCTCATTTTAATGTTATCATTTTCTATAGGCGCTTCTTATAACTGCGAATTTTAACGCATGAACATCTTTGATATTTGGTGCACAGAAGGGGCATGAATGCAGAAAAAAAACTCAAAAGAGTGACTAGTTTGGTAGAAAATGTATTCAAAACAAAGGCTACGCAGTTGATATGATAAAACTTGAGAATTGCATTAGTTATATTTAAAAAAAATTTTGCTTATTGGACTAAAAACAAGCGTATTAAGACGTTAATTGTTCAATATCAATCTAATTGGCTAAACACTATTGAAACAATTATAATTGAGCCTCCTCAAGAAAGGGTTTCAAGTGCTGAACGTGGACGACCCAAAATTGATTTTGCCGAAACGTCGTCGGGTAGCCCTGGTAGAAAAACATGATGACTCTGCAGCTTCTGTTTTGCGCTCATCCGATTTTCCACCGATCCTAAAGTCATCCGAACCAAATATTGAGAAGGTTTTTTCGCTTTTAATGGACCTGGAATCACGAAACACAAATACTTGCATATAAGCCATACTAATGTGCTATGTGAGCTATAGGGTACAGTGTTCTGATGTAGCCAATTTTTACTGTATATTCAAAATATTTTTTTATATATTTGGGGAAAATTTCATAACGATATCTCAACGGGAAATATTTATGACCGCGGCTCCATACAAGCCCAACCACTGTGCAATGATAGCGAAGTTGGGGAAAAGGGTATACATTGGGATGCAGTGATAGATAAAGTAGAACATGTATTAAATAACACGCAGCATAGGAGCACAAAACAAGGTCCGTGTAAACTATTATTTGGCATAGAACAGAGAGGAAAAATAGTAGACGAATTAAAAGAAAAGCGAGAAAGTACGTACGGAGTCGCTGTAACCGCGACTCTACCGGTACTCAGTCTATACACATGTGATTTATGTGGAGTTGTAATATTCGACGCTTGTCGTGCATTGGACCTTTTGAATTATAAACGCTTATTGCGATATTACCGCCTAAAACTAGGCCATGAACCAATTTTGGTTATTGATCATGGAAGCTTTTATAAAGCTTATAATCATATGGTTCGCGAAAAGGTGGCAACTCTGTCATAATTGACCATTATCTTTTGCATTGCACTTTATTAGCAATTGCTGTGGCTGCAATCTGTATAACAGAAGCAGAATCAGGAGAGTACGAAAAAAAAGAGAGTACGAAAAAAAAAAAGAAAAGAAAAAACGTGGGCTACTGTACCACGTAGTCCAGGCATCGACCTCTTTCTCCTCGTGGCCGTCAGCGTGAACGCAAATGAATCAAGTTGTCAATCTGATCCAGTGCCCTTGCACCGCGCCAAGGTCAAGTGCATTCGTATTGCAAAGTGCAGCGCCACAAATATAAATCGTAACTAAGTGGTTAGTTATCGCCCCAAAACCTCATCAGCCCAACCAAAACCGTCTGGAGAAAGACCTGTGCAATAATCTTATTCTTTGTGAAAGTAGTGGTGCAATTCCATTTGGGTAAATATTAACCGAGCTATTGCCGACAAGTTGAACAGCTTCCTCTCTTTCCGTGTCTAGGATTCGCACCACTAATCCCGGCCTGGGAGCCACCGATCTACGCCCCTGTGTGCATAACTCTGACCTGGGGTGCTACACGCATAACGAGGTTGAGCGGCCGCCACGCCAACCAGCTCGGCTGGACGGACAGCCCCGCTGATACTTTGAAAGCCCTCCCGTAGGTAGGGGTATACAATACCCTGGTGAATGGGGCTTTTCCTCGGTGATGCAACCATAAAGGTTTCTCAGCCCTCTTACTGGTGGTATGTTCGGACTTGTGGATAGACTTCCCTAAGAACCACACGCGTCGAAGAGAATATAACCTCCAAGCCGGCGCCTCAGGTCATTGCCCCCCGCGTCTCGACGCCTTTATAAAGCCTAATGTAAATCGGCAAACCTAACCTGAGACAGCGTTTCGTGATCAGGAGGATGTACCAAATCCCTTCATGGGTCCAGCAGTTGGTTTAGTTAAGATCGTAGTGATGTACTTTAGACCCTATGTGAACCCCTTTTGCTTCAATGTGGATAAAAATAGAGTAATTGAGTAAAAGTAAAATGGATAATCTTGCCACGTTTAGAAAACGAACAATTGAATATGCAAGAGAGAGTTCAGTCCCAGGTCTAAGTGTATTTGATTAATTTTGGGAACCTCGTACTAAAAACATTATCATTCACAGAGACACACCAACACCTTAACCTTCATCTACACATTCATCTAACCATTCATCTACTTATCATCTACTCATCAAATAACCTCACAGCTAACACAAGGAAAGATCTTTCTGCGTGGAGCAACATGAAAAACAAGATCGTAAGTGATTAATTAACATACGTATTGATATCGAGCCATTAATAGAAAAAGTGAAGGTGGTAGTTTGTCTGCCTTGTGTTGGTCTTCCACCATAACCGAGTTTTCCCAAATACCAAATATGCACTATGCGACTAGTTTTCATATGACCGTCTGCAAGAGAAATCATTGTTTTTATACCCGTACTCGAAGAGTAAAAGGGTATATTGTATTTAATGGTAATTGCTGTCTGTCCGTCTGTCCGTCTTGTTTGTCGCCCATTGCTCGGAGGCTATAAGAGCTAGAGGGACCAAATCTTTTTCCAAACTGATGTGATATCTCACTCCTAGAAAAATGTTTCAAAATTTCGGCCCGCCTACTTCCGCCCCCACAAGGGGCGCACATCTGTGGCGTCCACAATTTTGAAGATAACAGAAAACGAAAATGCAGAATCATAGAGACAGTCCATATCTATCAGGGGCCCAAATCTGAATCGGATCGGATCATTAACATAGCCACAATAGAGGAAAATATACGAAAAACTTCGCTCCCTCTCTTTCGCACTCACACAAAAACGAGTTGATTTTGATTTTTTGTATTTTGTGTCGCCTGGATCTCAGAGACTATAAGAGCTAGAGCAACCAAACTTTTTTCCGAAACTCCTGTGATACCAAACCTGAACAAGTGTATTTCAAAATTTCGCCCCGCCCCCTTCCGCCCCCCAAAAGACGAAAATCCACAATTTTGAAGATAGAAAAAAAATAAAAATGCAGTATTGTAGAGAATGACCATATCTACCAGATTCCCGAATTTGGTTCAGATCGGATCATTATTGTAGCCACAATGATCAAATGAATTTTCAGCTGCGAGCTTCCCCCTTCCCGTTGCGGCGTAAGTCATTTATGGGGATCATTTTTCGCTAATGTTTCTTTCGCATGCACATTTACGCTCAAACATGCTGCCTCGCGCAGTGTACGTGTGTTGTTGTGAGAATTGATGTAGATGAAGTAGATGTAGATGACTGATGTAGCAAAAAATGTAAAATGTAAAACTAATAAAAAAATTTGAAAATTCCAAATAAATCACACATGTGTGCTGACTGAGTACGGGTATAAAAGTAGAGTCGCGGCAACAGCGACTCCGTACGTTCTTTCTCGTTTTCCATTTCATAAATTGAAGTTCTTCGTTTTACTCGGACGTCAGCAAATGAACGTTACCCAATAATCTCTATTTTCAATCCGTAATATGCTTCACCATAATCATTAATCCTCATACTCATACATACCTAGCATTTAATCTCATTGAAAATATTTACTCTTAGCCCTATATTTTTTATACCACCCAAAAACAAAAACGAAACGAAAACTAAAACAAAACCATAATTATGTCCGCCCACTATTATACCATCTTCTATATATGATTTACCCTATTTCCACGCCATATGCGTTGTATGATATAAGTACCTAAGTATTAGTTGTCACTTCGCCTGAATGTCTGATTATGAATTTTCTAAATAAATTAAGTTGTATTATGAAACAAGGCTAAGTAATTTCGGAAGGAGCCATGCAGTGTCTGCTGATCGAGATGTGAGTCACCGTGGTGTTGTGGTGGTGTCTTATCCGTTTACCCACACCCCGCCGACCAGAGACAAAAGCCGAAGCCAGCGCGTACCTAGCCTCCAGTCTAGATTTTCATCTGCTCACCTTCCCCTGTACGTTGTATGCTACAGGTAAAAAGAAATAACAAATTAAATTTTTAAAGAATTTTTGGCGCCCAACGTGGGGCCTCTCTTCGGCTTGCCCCGACCAAGAACAATTTATAGAAGTCATCAACACCTATGAGTGCTGCATGGAAATGCAGTGTCGTAAGACTTATTTCCTCATCCTTTTCCTCCTCATAGATATACCTGTTCGTTCATTATCTGGGTGGTTAAAGTTGAGTTGCCGGATTGTGTTGTAGTTCCTAAAAGAACTAAAACCCTCGCGCTTGAATTTAACCAAAACCCTTGACATAGTAGGGGACAGGTATTGTCTGCAACCGGATTGGCATCTCCGCTATATAGCACTGTTCAATGTTTTTGTTGGATATAGGTTTCAAAGTGGATTAGCTCTACTGTCTACCCGCTAAAAGTGGGGAACGTGCTGTATGATGGATGAGCTTATCCGTACCGTTGCTGATCATTGTCGGAAGTTTTGGCCCGGATCAGGTTACTCAGTGGCGTAAAGCTACGGCCTGCCCGCGAACGGAAGCAATAGTATCAGGGATGGTATATTCCTTGGGTTAGCATAAATCTTTTTCTTCCTTTTCGCTTCTGCTAAGCTGTCTTGTTCTGTTATTTTTGTGCGACATACGTTTGATTGCAAGTTCCGATTGTAGTATACGATAGTTTTTTGTATACAACTTTTTCCTTGAGAGAATCTCAAGAGAGTGCTTGAATCTTGGTATAGGTTCCTGATGGGAATGGTTCTTATATACTGTGGTTCTGGTTAATTTGGTGGTCCGTGATTCAGAACTTTCTTGTGTTTTTGCGACCTACTGTGTATGAAGAAAGCCATTGGTTTGTCAGGGGATTACTCGGATATCCGACAGTGGTCCAGAACTACTGTACGGACCCAGTTATGTATCCGAGGACACAGTGTAGTGATTGTCTATCGTTAAAAAAAAAAAAAATATATATTAAAGTCCCTGGGCGCAAACACATCTGGTAGACAGACGCTGCATGGTTTCCGAATTTTGTTGATAAAATATCTAGAATATCTCGAACGTTTTAGTTACCAGTCGATGGTAGAAACGAACATTTTTAAATTTAGTCAATTAGAAGATAATGTCTTTAGATTGGAGTTTTGAAGAGATCGATCAAAACGACAATTCCAAGCTTATCTGTTGTATATGCGTACGACGGGTAGAATATCAAACACAGCTTCTAAGGACTCGTTATAACCACGTATTTCACGTGACGTGCTTTAATACGAGAAGACGTGCCAAGACAGTGTGTCCGGCGTGCACCAAGCCCCTTCTCCCATCCGGCCCTAGCTTGGCTGAGGAATTAGCATTAGCACAGTCGACCGTCTCTAGCGACGATTCTTCTCCGGGGCTGATGAGAACCCGATCGCAGGGTTTGACCGCAGATCGTGCGTCGAGTGCTAAAAATTTGTCGTCCGTTGGTCCAACTGAAGGCCTTGCTCCAATCATGCCAACTACAAGCCATGAGGCAACGGAAGCAGCCAATCCAGGCTTGACCCAAATGTCACAGGCGTTTACGGATGCCATGGCTCAAATCGGGTTGTTGTCTCAAGCCATGACCAAAATGACGCAGACAATGGAAGTAGGTTTCCAACGTATGTCAAATCAAGCGGTACCACCGCCGATTAACCAAGCGGCTGGACCAGTCCAACCTAGTGGGGAAACCCAAACTTTTGAACAATTTTTCCAAATACCCCCTCGAGAGTCTATAAATGTCCAAATGAGTCAGGCTAACGAGTCTACTGTCTCAGCAAACCCATGGGGATCGCAACAGATAGCGGGACTACGACCAGATAGGATTGGGCAAATAATCGCAGGGTGGAAAGTCAATTTTTCCGGAAATTCGTCTATGTCGGTTGAAGATTTTATATATCGGATAGAAGCCCTGACCAAGCAGACCTTAGAAGGAAACCTTGATCTTGTTGCCAGAAACGCCATTTATCTTTTTCAAGGCAGTGCGAGCGACTGGTTTTGGCGATACCACAAAAGCGTACCCTCTGTGAACTGGCCTCAGTTAAGTTCAACCCTCAAAATTCGTTTTAGAGATGGGCGGACCGATTTAGAAATTTGTGAAGCAATAGTGCAAAGAAAACAAAACCACAACGAACCATTCTTCGCTTTCTATGAAGCCATCGGCGTTTTGGCAACAAATTAGTCAGCCCCATGTCCGAGATGGCATTGCTGGAAGTCCTGAAGTCGAATCTCTTACCAGATATCCAACACGAAATCTTGTATATTCCGATTCTGTCGGTCGCGCAATTGCGAAACATAGTGCGTACTCGCGAAGATTTTTGCAGTCTGTGGCTAAGTCAAGCGTCGGCGCTGAACTTAAGCGTATCCCCATTCGACGACAGGTGCATGAAATTGTCGTACAGACAGACAAGGAGGAGGAACCTGATGTCGATGAACGAACCGCATGATATAGCGGCAGTTAGCCTTTCCTGTTGGAACTGTGGTACTCTAGGGCATCGGTATCAAGATTGCGTAGGGGATCGAACCGTTTTTGCTACGGCTGTGGCAGACGAGATACGTACAAACCGTCGTGTACTAGGTGTAACGATCCAAAAAACTCAGTAAGCCGTGCACAGTCGACAGGTGCACGCAAACCAAACAGTTCAAAAGCAACGAACACCAATTGATGGAAGTTTCGACAGTTCCATTGCTCCCCTGATTTACCTAAGCTCCCAGACGTTCCTTCACATACTTGTATGTTACCCCCAGATTTGAAAACACCCATTTGCCCGACCCGATCTCGTAAGCGATTGCTCCAATATCGCCAGAACTTCAAAAACGAGCGCGCAAATGTATTGGCGTCAGTCGTTAATGTGTCTAAGGACTGGCGACCCTATGCGCAAGTAACCGTAATGGGAAGGACACTCAGTGGACTTATGGAACTTGCAACCGATCTAATTCGGGATCAGACACCGTTCAAGTCTGTGAGAACAGCAGTACGTACGGCAGATGGCCAGAGTCAACCAATAACTGGCAAAATCACGACTGATGTATGCTTTCAGGACAGATTAAATCATTAAAATTGTTCATAGTCCCATCCTTGTCGCAAGACTTATATCTGGGCATAGATTTTTTGGTCCAGCTTTTAATTTGCTATCTGCGTTTCTAGCCAACCAAGCGTCAAGTCCCGCGATTGCAAGTGTGTCATTCGATAGTCAGAGCAGCAGCAAGAGCAGTTGGCGAAAACGGTCAACTTGTTTCCCTCCTTTGCGAAACACGGTCTTGGGAAAACAAGCTGGTTGTCGCACGTGAGCAGCTCTGACGTGGGCAGCTCTAAGGCAATCAAGCAGCGACATTATGCGGTGTCTCCAGCCGTGGAAAACCCGATGTACCTCGAGATAGACCGAATGCTAGCTCTTGGGGTAATCGAAGAGTCAAATAGCGCATGGTCGTCACCCGTGGTTCTCGTTCGTAAACCTGGAAAGGTAAGATTGTGCATTGACAGTAGGAAACTCAACGAAGTCACCATAAAGAACGCCTATCCTATGCCACTTATCGATGGTATACTTAGCCGTCTCCCTTGAGCGGAGTTCATCTCAAGTATTGACTTGAAAGATTGGCAAATTCCGTTAGAAGTGAGCGCGCGTGAAAAAACGGCGTTTACTATTCCTGGGCGACCGTTGTATCAGTACACGGTGATGCCCTTTGGATTGTGCAATGCACCTCAAACGATGTCCAAACTGATGGACAAAGTCATACCGCCATCGTTACGGAACGAGATATTCGTTTGAGCAACATATTCAAGTCCTCACTAGCTTGTCCGCCAGATTACGAGAAGCTGGTCTGACCATTAACGTTTTGCTTAAAGGAGGTCAAATACTTAGGTCATGTGATAGGCAACGGAACTATCCAGACAGATGCTGAGAAGGTCCAAGCGATTCGGCAGTTTCCGATCCCTCCCTTTAGTCAAACTCATAACATTAGTATGTCAAACTAAAATTATTAAAATTTTAATATTTTTTAATTCCACAAATAGCCCCAATTAGATGATTAATTTTATTTTGAAATACACTTGTTCAGGTTTGGTATCACAGGAGTCTTGGCAAAAATTTGGTTGCTCTAGCTCTTATAGTCTCTGAGATCCAGGCGACCCAAATACAAAATCCAAATCAACTCGTTTTTGTGTGAGTGCGAAAGAGAGGGAGCGAAGTTTTTTCGTATATTTTCCTCTATTGTGGCTATGTTAATGATCCGATCCGATTCAGATTTGGGCCCCTGATAGATATGGACTGTCTCTATGATTCTGCCTTTTTAGTTTTCTGCTATCTTCAAAATTGTAGACGCCACAGATGTGCGCCCTTTGTGGGGGCGGAAGTGGGCGGGCGGAATTTTTAAACTTTTTCTAGGAGTGAGAGAACACATCAGTCTGGAAATAGTCTATAGCCTTTTGAGCAATGGGCGACGAACAAGACGGACAGACAGGGCTATTACGACTCGGCTATTGATGCTGATCAAGAATATATATACTTTATATGGTCGGAAATTACTCCTTCTCTATGTTACACACATCCACTTTTACCACAAATACAATATACCCTTTTACTCTTCGAGTACGGGTATAAAAACGTGGGCTACGGTACCACGTAGTCCTGTGTAACGGACCACAACGGTCCGCCTCAATAAATATATATATATAATGTAAGATATACACACAATATAACCATAAACTAAATAATATAAGACTATTATTAAAAACACCTGACCCTACCAATACACTGCACCTAGTTCCGCGTTGCTATGTTAGCAAAACACGCCGACTAGGTCACCTGACACTACCAATACACTGCACCCAGTTCCGCGTTAGCAAAACACGCCGACTAGGTCATCTGACACTGCACTCAAGTTCCGCGATCACAGCGAAACGGTGCCCCAACATACACCCACGAAAACGCGGACTCAGTCATTCGGCGTACCAAAAAGATTCGTCTGTGACAATGGAACACAGTTCACCAGCCGCTCATTCCGCCTGTTTATGCAAACAGCCGGCGTTGATCTGCAGCACACCGCACCGTATTGTCCCCAGGAAAACCCTACGGAACGGGCCAATCGGACGGTGAAGACCATGATCGCACAATTCGTGGAGGACCACCAAAACACATGGGACGAGCTGATACCCGAGATTTCACTGGCAATCAACTCCAGCGTCTCCGAAACCACTGGTTTCAGCCCCTCATTCCTGCTACACGGGAGAGAACCTCGCTTACCTGGAGCACTGTACGATGAAGTCACACCAGGGACGGGAAGTCCACCGGACACAGCACACGCGAAGGCAACACGACTTAAAGAAGTATTTGCAATAGTACGAAACAACATCCAGCGGGCAAGTCAAGAACAATCCCGGCACTACAATCTCCGCCGCCGACAATGGCGTCCCACGGTGGGCTCCCTAGTACTAATTCGCCAACACCACCTATCTAATGCATTCGATGGTTTTGCGGCGAAATTGGCCCAAAAAGTATGACGGGCCCTACAAAGTCAAAGGC
>CM019042.1:32301817-32322972 GCA_009664405.1 Drosophila bifasciata
TAGCGGGCGTTGTCTCCGCACTAATTTACTCTCTCGGGGGTGGTTTTTCGATCGCGTTGGGTGCCAGTAATGTTTAAATACGGCACGGGTATTTGATGCAAAGTATTATTTATTTCATGTGTGTAATTAAACTTGCAAAGGAATACAATGAGAGATTAAATACCCGCAAGGCGAGACGTTGAAACGTGAATGCCACTCGGCTGGTAATTAACAACTGACTTAAGAACATAAACTTCCCAGCTGCCGGCCACGGCGTTCGTCGCTGTTCAGCAAAAGTGCTGACCTTGCGCCTCGTGCGTGGTGTCCAGTGGCGGCCGGCATCCGGCGACCGCGACGACGGCGATCCCACGGGTGACGAAACTGCTTATCTTGCCAGATCGCAGAATTCGTCCAACCCAATGGACAATTCAGTTAACTCTTGCTGACTTATATATGGAGCGGGATGGATGCCTGGAAGGGCGTCGCGAGATGATCACTTGCGATACAATAATCTGTCCTCACTGGAATTTGCGGGAGTATCGTCAAGATTCCGAAGTCGCCAAGCGCGGCTGTAAAGTGTTGCTACCTTTTTCCCCATGAGTTCGAGGGTTTCGTAGTCCCCAATTGTACTTAGCTCTGCCATGCGTGGAACACGGTTGAGTATGTTAAGAAAGTTGTCTTTTTCTAGGGCTGACCACCGGACCACTACTCCGTACATCAGGATTGGTCGAATGTTGGCGGTAAATAGCCACCGGATGGTTTTCCTGCAGGCTTAGAGAGCTCCTGTGGGCTTTTATACCCCTATCCTTTATTGCTTAATTATCAATCGAGCTTTCTGTCGAGGCTCAGGCCCTGGCACTGTTGCTAACAAGTAGCGTTTTCCCGGAGAGTTTTGGAAGAGTCCAATTTTGTACTTCCTAGTGTATAGGAATGTAATGAGATTGTTTTGTCACAGACTCTCATAGCGTCTTGAAATTTCCCCATCATCAGCGTACGCCACCACTCAGAATCCAATCCCTTCTATCTCCCACAGAAAATTCATTTACTGCTGCTTCCATAGAAGAGGCGATACTTACCGTCCGGGAGTTAACCCCCAGATCCATCAGCACACCAGTGAAAGTAGTCGGGATGATGTTGCTGAAAGAGCCTTCTATGTCTAAAAAAGCTAACCAGGTGTATTCCTTACAGTTAAGCGAAGCTTCGATGATCGATGTGATCGCTTGTGATCTTGCTTCGAGATTAAAAGTCGTTCCATCGACTTCAATATAAATTACATATAGGTCTGAAATCTTTGGGGCAGTGTACGAAGGCTTGTTAGCCTTGGGTATGTAGCTTATTTATTTATTTACTTATTTCCTAGAGTGACAAGATGATTCTTATAAATGAATGCTATAGTTACAAAACATATTCCATGAAATGAATGGATGTTTGGTTATAAAATGAGTTGATTACTTAACATACTTAACTTATTTTTTGTAATTTAGACTGTTATTTAATTGTATTTTTATGTTTCGAACAGATTTATAATTTTAATTATTTATAATAATAACTTTTAATAACAAGTTTAATTTTTTTTTTTTTATAAATTGCGATGCACTACTAATTATCTATACATGATGTGGTAGTTGATTCCACAGACGAAGAGCATGTATAAAGAATTGCCGTTCGGACCAGCCAAGCTTGTGACGTATATTGTTTTTATTTTCTGACAACTAACGTAAATTTGGACATCATCGGCGTACATAGGAACATTACAATTGGATAACGAACCTGTGAGATCATTTAACTTTAGGGTACTCCACGTTTAATAGGTATTAATGTTGATATTTTACTCACAGTTATCACAGCTTCGCTTCTTTCATAGAGATAGGAGGTTCTTATTTTTTTACAGCAGTGTTTGAAAAATTCATGAATTTGTGTAACTTGTAACGTGTCACCTGCCTACCTACGAACACAAATATGTCAGAACTATATCAGGCGTGTTGTTGATCAGTGAGGGGAAGCGCACGCTTATGGTTTCCGGCTTCTGCTCGTCGGCTATTGGGGTGATGGTCTTGCCCCCTCATGCTGGTGGCCTATACTCATCTTACCGAAAATAGTAGCGTGCTACGAAGAAAACTAAACCGGGAGATGCTACCTATCCCTGAACACGAAAGTAAAATTGTACTGTAAAATTGAACAAACTAACAATACTTAAGCTACCCTATAATGTACGACAATTAAATGGTATTAAATGGAATTAAACTAAAAACAATGGGAATAAATGTGAACGAATAACCCATACTTATTATTAGAAAAGGCGAATAACTATGGACAACGGGAGAAGTGCAACGCGTAAACTTTGACGGCAGGGGACGGGTTAGCGCACAATTAATTTGGTGTCCGCGTATATCTACTAATTCTGCTCAGTTGTTATTTTTGAGAACATGCCAATCTATGTGGTTATAAAACACTCACCCTTAACAGGAATCCATCGAAGAAAGCGCTTTCACCGAAGTATTGCTGTGCCTTTAACGGGAAGGGGAGAGAAAAAAAATTTAATGATCGCAACCAAAATCTCTTAGCGCTTACTCCTGACCTCTCGCTCTCGTAGCTCACTGCACAAACACTTTCTCCAAACACTTGTCGTTACCCCTCCGACCAATATCGGTATTAACTTAAACATAACAAAAACGAGAAAGAACGTACGGAGTCGCTGTAGGCGCGACTCTACTTTTATACCCGTACTCAGTCAGTACACATGTGATTTATGTGGAATCTTCAAATGTTTTATCAGTTTTTACATTTTACATTTGTTTGATGCATCTGTCATCTACATCTACATCAGTTCTCACAACAACACACGTACACTAAACGAGACAGAGCGTGCGAGTGTGAGTGTGAGAGAATCATTTGCAGCAACCCCTCAAAATAAATGTATATTTTGTTATGGTTGTAGCGGTGGATGGGGCAGCTCGCAGCTGAAAATTCATTTGATCATTGTGGCTACAATAATGATCCGATCTGAACCAAATTCGGGAATCTGGTAGATATGGTCATTCTCTACAATACTGCATTTTTATTTTTTTCTATCTTCAAAATTGTGGATTTTCGTCTTTTTGTGGGGCGGAAGGGGGCGGGGCGAAATTTTGAAACACGCTTGTTCAGGTTTGGTAGCACAGGAGTCTTGGCCAAAAGTTTGGTTGCTCTAGCTCTTATAGTCTCTGAGATCCAGGCGTTCATTTTAGAAAAACCAAATCGACTCGATTTTGTGTGAGTGCGAAAGAGAGGGAGCGAAGTTTTTTCGTATATTTGCCTCTATTGTGGCTATATTAATGATCCGATCCGATTCAGATTTGGGCCCCTGATAGATATGGGCTGTCTCTATGATTCTGCATTTTTAGTTTTTGTTATTTTCAAAATTGTGGCCGCCACAGATGTGCGCGCCCTTTGTGGGGGCGGAAGTGGGCGGGGCGAAATTTTGAAATACTTTTCTAGGAGTGAGATACCACATCAGACTGGATAAAAAGTTTGGTTGCTCTAGCTCTTATAGCCTTCGAGCAATGGGCGACAAACAAGACGGACGGACGGACGGACGGACGGACGGACGGACGGACAGACGGACGGACAGACAGGGCTATATCGACTCGGCTATTGATGCTGATCAAGAATATATATACTTTATAGGGTCGGAAATTACTCCTTCTCTATGTTACACACATCCACTTTTACCACAAATACAATATACCCTTTTTTACTCTTCGAGTACGGGTATAAAAAGTGCACAAAGAAAAACATCACAAAAAAAAATCTAATTTTTTCCTTTGGCATCTTTTGCCAGAGGCAATTTGTCCTCCGGATCCTCCAAGTGGTCCCTCGCGATTCTCTCGCGGATTCTTTTTTCTCCCAATAGTGAACGGTCGCCGACGCAGCTGTCTCCTTTGAGCGGTACGCGGGCACTAACGAGCCATCCGCAGGGCAGCCCGCTTGAATTTCGGCTGCTCTTCCGTTTTGTTCTCCCCGAGCTGCTGCTTGTATTATAAGTATAGGGAGGCGCAAGGGAATATAAAAAATGGGCTCGTCCGGAGCTTTGGGCGCGCTGGTTGTCGCCTATCTGGGTGATGGATTGAGACTTCAGTGTCCCACTGAGGCACCTTCTTGCAACGTCGCCTCTTCCAAGCGATTGCTTTGAGCGCCAAAACCTGCGCGAAGCGATGGCATTAGACGTTGCCCTCCCGCAAACTTTTAGTCGATCTTTTCTCACCAATTCAAAAATCTGATTTTTCCCAAATCTTTCCTCTCCTTCTTGATATTTCCACCGTCGATATGGCACACGTATTAACACCAGGGGAGATTTTCCCCTCCGCACAACTGCACTGACTGGCGAATCACAGAAAAAAGATCGCCAACCTCACGGGCCAGGAATTGTCGATAGGTTCCTTGAGGGAAAGGCCTGACATTTGTCCCTATTTGCTCTCTTTTCCTCCGAAAATTCCTTGACCCGATCCTCCTACCTGAGTCCTAAAGGGCGCCACCTGGCCTTCCCTGGCCGACAGAGAGCGCCACCCGCTAACCAACCAGCTGTTGCTACAAGCGTTACAAACTTGGTACTTAAAATATTGGGGTGTACCGTGTCAAGGTCCTTGCTAAAATCCAGAAAGACAACTTTCACTCTTAAATCCGTTTGAGCAAATTTATGGCTCTTTTGGCAGGCGTGGATCAGTTGAGGTAGGATGACTCCATCTGTACCCGCGGACTTGTAAAGAGAATTGTAAAGATTTTAATTGCCGGGAATACATACTCCTGGTTTAACAGGTTGGGAATGGAACGTGAGGCAACCGAGGGGGCACGCTGTAGTTTCGTCTGTTTACAGCGCAGTCTGGGAAGTGTGTGTTGAGGAGAAGGTTAATCGATTGTATATGTGGCTTCCACTTTTCGACGTACTATGGTCCGATAAAGAGTGTTCTTCAAGAAGACTATGTTCTATGTGTGAAAGGCAAACGTTCAAATTTTTCTAATGGTGTCTTGTCCTCGCAGTCAGCGATGAGTGTCCTTAGGGAGGGCGTTTGGAGGAAAGTCAGGTTTGTCGTGACCCATGTATGTTGATCCTCAGTGAGTACTATCGGCCTTTTTGCAAGAATGCAGTAATGTGTTTTACTTGTGTGTTCAGCCATGTACAGCTTATAGTCTTGAGTCCTTATTCAGGAGACCCTGTTTCCGGGGAGGAAACCCCGGCTCTCTTGAATGAGGACTATGTAAGCTCCATCCTCGGATGGGGGAGCAACCAAGCAGCGCATGCTGCCGTACAATGGGAAAGCTGTATCTGCTTGAGTGTTAGGCACATTCCTGAGACTCACCTCTCACTGTCATGTCGGTGCAGGACTCCGGCTCCTCCGCGACCTTGGTCGCTCTCATTGGACACGTAGCCGTCCAAGATATCATCTGACATCAATGACGCCATGTCCGACACCGCGGTTTGGCTTACCGCCTTCGGGACCTCTGGCAGCCCTAGGTATTGCTCGACCTCCGCTTGCCTGCCTTTGGAGACGGACTTGTGGGAAACCCTGGGTCACCATTCGTAACCATAGTCCACTACTCCGACCGACTTCTCCAGGAGCTCCAGCAACTCTTCGTCCAGACTTCCGAAACCTTGAGTATCTTCTCCGGCTCTGCAGGTTTCACTGAGACGCACGCTCGCGAACTCGTTCTGCTACGGATGTGTACCCATTTGACGGTCTCCAGTTTGGTCACGGGGTAGAAGGTCGCCGCAAGCACTTGGCCTTGGCTGGCTGGAAGTCCGGGTAGGTTAGGTTAGGTTAAGGCGGTAGCGGAGGGGAGAGGCCCCCCCGCTCACTTGGTCCAGTTAGTGGACCATTGTGATGCCGCATGGGCGCGAGCCCCTTCTCCTGGCCCCAGCCGTGGTGAGCAACTTAGTGCCGAGCTAAGGGCAGTCCCATCCGGTGGCTTGGATGTACTTGGACAGAGTCCCGGTTTGATTTCGGAAAGGTCCGAAATATCTGTAGGGAAGGGGCCCCGAGGAACCGTAGTCTTCGGTTTCCCAGGGGCCGGGCAGAGACAGAAGAAGTGATGAACCGACTCCTCCTCCTCCTCGTCCCTGCAACTTCTGCAGAAGTCGTTGTGAGGGATCGACAGTCGTGCAGCATGTGTGCCGATCTGCCAGTGCCCCGTTATGGCTCGGGTGACGGCGGAGCAATGTGCTCTGCTGAGTCTATAAAGCTCTTCCGAGCGCTTTTTCGAACGATTTGGCCAAATCGCTCTTGAAGTTCTGCATGTGATGGTCAGCTGCCATCGCCTGTCAGCAATTTGCTCGAAAGCCTCGTGTGTTAATAGCCTGCACGTAGCTAGAGGCATTGCCACTTGCTGCCTCCGGAAGGAGAGGTACAGTAGTGCCCCGCCTAGCTAGCTCGTCGGCGGCATCGTTCCCGACAATGTCCCTATGTCCAGGGACCCATATTAGGGAGAGATCTAGCTGCTCTGCGGTCTCATTTAGAGACCTGCGACAGTCGTTTACGGTCGTTGAGTTCGACGAAATAGAGCCAAGAGCCTTTAGGGCCGCTTGGCTGTCCGAGAAGACGCACACCGAGTGTCCGTCTAGAGATAGTTTGGAGACGATGGAAATGGCCTCCTTTATGGCTAAGACCTCTGCCTGGAACACGCTGCAGTGGTCCGGAAGTCTGAAGCAGAGACTGATGTTGAGCTCATCGCAGAAGACGCCCCCTCCCACGCGGCCGTCTAATTTTGAGCCATCAGTGTAGAAGTGGATCGCATTCGCAGGTCCAGGTTCGCCCCTCTCCCAGTCCTCCCTGTGTGGGATGGATACCTGGAAAGGCGTCGAGAGGTAGTCACTTGGGATGCAGTAGTCTGTCCTCTCTGGAAGTTTCGGGAGTTTTATTAGTATTCCCGAATGGCCAACCGTGGTGGTTTTCCACAGGTTGGATTCCCTCATTCTAAGGGCGGAGAGTGTTGCAACCTTTTTCCCCATAAGTTCTACAGGTAGAAGGTACAACATGGTATCGAGGGCTTCACTTGGGGTAGTGCGAAGTCCGCCAGTTATGCATAGCTCTGCCATGCGTTGGACTCTTGTGAGTTTGTCAAGACAAGTTTTTCTTGTCAGGGCTGGCCACCAGACCACTACCCCGTAGATCAGGATTGGTCGTATGATGGCGGTGTATAGCCATCGGACTATGCACGGGTCATGCCCCCACTTTAGACCGATGGTTTTTCTGCAGGTGTAGAGGGCTACTGTGGCCTTCTTCACCCTGTCCTCTATACTCAGCTTCCAGTCGAGCTTCCTATCGAGGATGAGGCCAAGGTATTTGGCCTGGTTGCTGAAAACTAGCGGCTCTCCGCATAGTTTCGGTGGGGTAAGTGTCGGAATCTTGTATTTCCTGGTGAATAGTACAAGTTCCGTCTTTGATGGGTTAGCACTTAGCCCACATTTGGCCGCCCATTCAGACAGTTTTGTGAGAGTGCTTGTCATGCACTCGCATAGGGTCTGTGGAAACTTCCCAGAGAATGCTATAGCGACGTCATCCGCATACGCCACCACGCGGCATCCGCCACCCTCTATCTCCCGCAGCAGTACATTCACTGCTACGTTCCATAGGAGGGGCGAGGACTCCGCCCTGCGGGGTGCCTCTGTTGACAAACCTGGTAGATGTTGACGTCCCCAGTGATGCCTCAACGGTCCTGCATTGCAGCATCTGATCGATGAGACTCACCGTCCGGGAGTCAACCCCAGGTCGTCAGTGCTCTCGTGATGGCGGACGGGATGATGTTATTGAAAGCCCCTTCAATGTCAAGGAAGGCTACCAGGGTATACTCCTTGCAGCTGAGGGACGATTCGATGATCGATGTGATCGCGTGTAGGGCCGTTTCGGTGGATCTTCCCCTCCGATAGGCATGTTGAGAATCAGAGATTTGATTCGGCGATATGGTCGCCCTGAGATGCAGACTTAAAAGCCGTTCCATCGCCTTCAGGAGGAAAAGGACAGGCTAATTGGTCTGAAATCTTTGGGGGCAGTGTGCGAGGGCTTGCCTGCCTTGGGTATGAAGACAACTTTGGCTCGAAGCCATGTCTTCGGGATTTGTCCGTGGGAGAAAATCCCCTCGTAAATCCGTTTGAGCCAATTTATGGCTCTTTGTCCGGCTTGGATCAGCTGGGCGGGGATGATGCCGTCTGGTCCCGCGGATTTGTAGGGCTTGAAGCTTTTTATAGCCCAGGATATATTCTCCTGACTTAGCAGGTTCAGAATTGAGCCTGGGACGTTAGAGGATGCGCTCCGTAGGTTGGCCTGTTCACAGCGCATCCTGGGAAATGTGTACTAAGAAGGAGGCTTAGCGACTCGGAACTGGATGTCGTCCAGGATTGGTCGGCCTTCCTCAAATACCCCAAAGTTGGGGTTGATTTCGAGAGTACTTTTGCGTAAGCGCGAGGCTTCGGAGTTACTCTCGATTTCAGTGCAGAACTGGCGCCACGACGCGCGTTTGGCTTTCCTGAGTTCTTTATTATAGGTCGACAGACTTGCCTTGTATTCGGTCCAGTTCTGTTCAACGTTAAGAGCTTTTCGCTTTGTTAAAAAGTCTCCGTGAGGATCGCCGGAGCTCTCCCAGCGTCGGAGTCCACCATGCTGGTTTCTTCCGACCTCTGGTTTTTCCGGGTGGGCAGGCTTTTGTCTAGCGCTGCGTTGCAGGCGTCGGTAAAGACCTTTACCAGACGAGTCGTGGTCTCCTGAGAAATCCTCCCTAGGTGGTGTCTCGGGGAGAGTTTGGCTAAGAAGGTCCACATAGCGAGTCCAGTTTGTCCTCCGGAGGTTACGGAACTGGGCTGGTCTCGGTATGGTGAACGTAAAGACAGTTTCTACGTACCTGTGGTCCGAGAAGGAGTGTTCTTCAAGGACCCTCCAGGATACTATATTATCCTGCAGCGTATGAGAGGCAAGCGTAAGGTCCAGGACCTCCTTGCGATTCTTAATAATGAAGGTGGGGTCATCCCCACGGTTTAAGATGACCATCTGTGTGGTCAGTAAGTAATTAAAAGGGACTCACCCCGTTCGTTCGTGTCGGTGCTTCCCACTGACTGTGGTGAGCGTTGGCGTCGCATCCCACTAAAAGGCCGATGTCCTTGGCCTCGCAGTCTGCGACGAGCGCCCTCAAGGGCGCGTGTGGAGGCGGGTCTGGCTGGTCGTGACCCATATACGCCGAGCAGATGCGGAGTGAGCGCTCCTGGCCTTCGAGGCTCACCGCCGTGTGGTCTTCATTGCTGAAATTTGGGAGCAAAAAATAAGTGCAGTTCTCTTTTGCAAGAATGCAGGTGCGTATTTTACCTGGGGAGTCAGCTAAGTAAAGCTTATAGTCAGGAGTCCTCAAACCGGAGACCCTGTTTCCAAGGATCCAGGGTTCCTGAATGAGGACTATGTCGGCCCCACCCTTGGCTAGGTGGAGCAGTAAGGCAGCGCATGCTGCCTTACAATGGTGGAGGTTTATCTGCAGGAGTGTCAGGGACATTCCTGAGACACGCCTCCACCACTGTCGTGTCGACGTCGCTGTCCGGGGAGTCGTCGTCCTCCCCGACGTCGATGCGTCCGAGACCTCTGGCCAGGTCGCTCGCGTCGGACTCGTAGCGATCTGGGATATCGTCTGATATCATAGACGCCACGTCCGACGCCTCGGGTTGGCTCCCCGCTTCCGGGACTTCAAACTCGAGATCTGGCTGGACCTCGGCTTGCTTTCCCTTCGAGTCGTTTTTGTAGGGGACTATGGTCACCTTACGGTAACCATAGTCCACCACTCCAGACGACTCTCAAGGAGCGCTAGCGACTCCTCGTTCAGGACGAGGATGATCTGTCGCCTCTGTCCTGCGACCTCCTTGACCTTGGCCACCTTCCAATCGGCTGTAGGATGAGAATCTTCTCAGGTTCTGCAGGTTTGACCGACACCCACGCTCGGGCCCTCGGTCTGCTTGGGACGCCTTCCCATCGTACGGCCTCCAGTTTGGCTCCCGGATACACTTCCTTGAGCGCCGCCACCGCCTTCATGTATAGGGCCGCCGAGCGCGCATCTTGGCAGGCGATGGCTTTCACCATGCCCTGATGCCACCCGGCGTCCTCACATTTGGGCGGGGGTCCACCGTTCTCGGAGAGTTCCTCCAGGAAGCGGTCCTGGAGCTCCGCGTCCACCAGGTGCCACTTGTCACGGGGACATTACCGTCCTTGGCGCCCCTATCCAGGACGCCAACTGGGTTTTGCCCCTCGCCACCTCCGCAAAAGACCTGTTGGTCAGGTGCGTCTTCACCCGCTTGGCTTGCTGGGCTTGGCCTGGCTGTGTGGCGTTGTCCTCCGCCGAGCGTTGCCGCTTGTTAGGGGCTTGGCTACTCCCTTTCCGGATTTGGCTGGTTGGAAGTTTGGGATTATTGAGGCTGGCCCACAGCCTCTGCTCCATCCCCTTCGCCGATGCCACATACTCCGGATCGTCGTTGGCCAGTATAAAGGCAGCGCGCCTCCTGTCCTGGTAGGACGGCTTACCTGCCTGGCTTGCAGACCCGCCGCCTGCCGAGGTTGCCGTGGTTTCCCCGGTCGCGAGGCGCTTACCAGCCGCGATAACGCTCTGCTTAGCAGCCACCCCGGTGACCGGTTTGGCCCCGGTGGCCCTCGACGTGGATGGGCCCGATTGGCTTATCGGAGCCCTCCCCGCAGCGGATTCTGCTGGAAGACGGTGGACCGACTCAGTCTCCTTCCCGTCTTCTTTGGACCTGGTTTCCCAGGCATTGATGTAGAGGGATGGTCTTGTCCCTCCGGTACTTTCAGAGGAGTACCGAGCTCCTTTGCGGTGTTGTTTTTAATGTTTAAATGGATTGGCATATTTTGGTCCCACGAGTAGGCGGGAAGGGGTAAGTCACCCGAGGTATAGCCCGCGTGCCCCGGGAAGCCTGATTTCAACTGGAGGTCGGCAGGTATCCAGAGTTCGCATACTAACGACCGAGCACCCCCTCGGCCACGCATCCATCAGCGCATGCTGTTCCACCTAGGATTGGGGTAATTTGCACTGAGAGTTTTCTTCTCTCCGCCCGACTACCATTAGCCAGCATCCTTGGCAGAGACCTGACCGTACCAAGGACCTGTTACCAGCCGCCCTCACGAGGAGAGTATAGTCGCACTTCCACTGGTGTGTACAGTTACGGCGGGTGATGGACCGCCCGCGATTCCACTGCATCCTAAGCTGGAGCGTGGCAGCATCGGGTTGAGGCAAGCCCAGGCCCCATGCAACCCCGCCCCCCGCCCGGAGTACAGTGATCGCGGGTCGGACCATTACCCGTGATTCCCCTGTATCACCCGAGTGGCTGACGGCTGACGGGTAACTTGATACATTTTTCATTTGAATTTCCTAGACGGCATGCTGAAGCTTTTAAATAGTTCAGGTTGACTTAATAATTTCATTTATTTGCTTTTCAGAGTGGCAAAGTTTATAAAAACCAGCCGTAAGCTGCAAAAGTTGTGCGGAAAAAAGAAAACCACAGATAAACGTTTTCGACCAATTTGTAAATATAATTTTTGACAAAATATATTATAATAATGCTTAACTGTAAAAATATCATAAAAATCTGTTTAAAAAGTCAGTGAATTGAATAACAATATGTCGATTTTTACCTTTTACCTTTTACAAACACACAAGAAAATACCAAAAATTATAAATCTAATGAATTTAATTAATATTTCTTTCAAGGTTTCAAAATAAAACAAATCTTTGGGATAAATTAATAAGTTCAGCAACTGGAATGTTTTGTGACTAAAGAAGGATTTAACATGGTAAAGGATTTCTACGATCATCATTATGGAGAATTCGGGAGTGCGCAGCATATCGTAGAAAAATCCCTTCGAAATATCAAAAGAAGAAGCGCAATGGAGCGATCAAAATCTGCCAGTTATTGAAAGGTGGTTAGAAACCTTTTTTATCAAACACTACCATCCAAAAAATAAATGATACCCAATTTATGCAGCATTTTTTTTTTTTTAAACGGATATAAATATAATATAATATTTAATATTTTTACTATATATTTTTATAATATGTCAGTTAGAGAAGAATTTATTTTTGTTTTGTACTTCGCATTTTTCTTCTATTTTTGCATAAACAGCCAGTGTTTTTTTTTCAAAATAAACTCCCTAATTAATCTTAAACATAAAATCTATCCTTAACCGCGAGTGCATGCCTTGGAAATTTTGTAAAAATAAAAATATAATTCATTTGTGCATTACTTAATCGTGGCGTTTCATTCCTAAATGACTATTTTGATTGCGTGGAGGGGGGAGCGCTCTATGCTGAAAATTAATTTCATCATTTTGGCTATAAAATTGATCCGACCTGAACCAGATTCGGCAATTTGGTAGATATGGTCATTCTATAGTATATGATACTGCATTGTAATGTGGACTTTCGTCTTTTTTGTGTGGTGGGAAGGGGCGGGCAAAGCAGACACGTTGGTGTGTGGGAGCGAGCAAGAGGGAACGATGCTTTTCCAAATGGTTTTCTCCATTGTGGCTATACTAATTCGATCCGACTCAGATTCGACTTCTAATAGATAACGGTTTTCGCTGGGATTCTGCATTTTCCATTTTCTGTAATCTTCAAAATTAAAGACACTACAGATGTGCACCCTTAGCTATAAGTTATATCTATACTATCCTTTGCAGAAAAAAATCTGTGTGTATGCATCCATCTTCGCAACATAAAAAAATAAAAAAAAACTCAAATTTGGTATAAAATGTGTGTTTGCACGATTATTATACCCGTACTCGAAGCGTAAAAGGGTATATTGTATTTGTGGTAAAAGTGGATGTGTGTAACATAGAGAAGGAATAATTTCCGACCCTATAAAGTATATAAATTCTTGATCAACATCAATAGCCGAGTCGATATAGTCTGTCTGTCTCTCTGTACGTCTTGTTTGTCACCCATTGCTCGGAGGCTATAAAGATAGAGCATCCAAATTTTTTCCAGACTGATGTTATATCTCACTCCTAGAAAAGTGTTTCGAAATTTCGCCCCGCCCACTTGCGCCCTCACAAAGGGCGCACATCTGTGGCGTCCACAATTTTGAAAATAACTAAAAAAAAAACAGCAGAATCATTGAGAAAAACCATATCTATCAGGGCTCAAATCTGAATTAGATCGGATCATAAGTATAGTCACAATAGAGAAAACCATTTCGAAAAACAACAGAAAACAACAGCAAACGGAAAATGCTGAATTATAGAGAAGGCCAAATCCATAACAATCGTGAATTTGAATCGGAACGGATCATTAGTAAAGCCACAATGGTGAAAACCATTTCGAAAGTCATCATTCCCCTCGCTCTCTCTCACACAAAGCGAGTCGATTTGTTTTGATGTGCGCCCTTTGTGGGGGCGGAAGTGGGCGGGGCGAAATTTTGAAAATTTTTTTTGGGAGTGAGATATCACATCAGTCTGGAAATAAAATTTGGTTTTTCTAGCTCTCTTCTACCCTCCGAGCAATGGGCGACAAACAAGACGGACGGACGGACAGACATGGCTATATCGACTCGGCTATTGATGCAGATCAAGAATATATAGTATATATTTTATAGGGTCGGAAATTATTCGTTCTCTATGTTACACACATTCACTTTTACCACAAATACAATATACCCTTTTAATATTCGAATACGGGTATAATAAATGTAACAAAAACAGAAGAGACGTATAAAACCGTTTGGTGATGGCTAACGAACTCGAAAACGAAAAAACAGGTAAAATATCTAGTAGATAAACTGAATAGCGAAATAAATGGGCTAACGATGGCCAAACGTAATAGGGCAGATATAATAAACATAGTAGGCACAGAATGTACATACATAATTTGACGGCACATTAGATCAGATGAGAAGGAACTAGAACAACAAATTGACAATCTTGCCAGATAGTACGTCTAAAACCAAAAACATAGCCCTAGTTATAGAAGTAACTAGCAGAAGTAACATTTCGTTTGGTGTTTAAAAGATGAAGAACAATTTTTTGTATTGTTTTATATTTGAAAAGGAAAAATTGTATTTCATTTCACAAATGAGAAATCATTAGCAACAACCCACAAAATAAATGTATATTTTGTTATGGTTGTAGCGGGAGGTGGGCCAGCTCGCTGCTGAAAATTCATTTCATCATTGCGGCTATAATAATGATCCGATCTGAACCAAAATCGGTAATCTGGTAGATATTATCATTCCCTACCATGCTGCATTTTTTTTAGTTTTCTCTATCTTCAAAATTGTGGATTTTTCGTCTTTTTGTGGTGGTGGAAGGGGCGGGGGCGATATTTTGAAATACACTTGTTCAGGTTTGGTATCACAGGAGTCTTGGCAAAAAGTTTGGTTGCTCTAGCTCTTATTGTCTCTGAGATCCAGGCTACACAAAATACAAAAAACCAAATCGACTCGATTTTGTGGGAGTGCGAAAGAGAGGGAGCGAAGTTTTTTCGTATGTTCTTCTCTATTGTGGCTATATTAATGATCCGATCCAATTCAGATTTGGGCACCTGATAGATATGGTCTTTTCTCTATGATACTGCATTTTTAGTTTTTTGGTATATTCAAAATTGTGGCCGCTACAGATGTGCGCCCTATGTGGGGGCGGAAGTGGGCGGGGCGAAATTTTTAAACACTTTTCTAGGAGTGAGAGAACACCTGAGTCTGGAAAGAAAATTTGGATGCTCTATCTTTTATAGCCTCCGAGCAATGGACAGACGGACAGACAGACAGACGGACGGACAGACATGGCTATATCGACTTGACTATTGATGCTGATCAAGAATATATATAATTTATAGGGTCGGAAATTATTCATTCTCTATGTTACACACATCCACTTTTACAACAAATACAATATACCCTTTTACTCTTCGAGTACGGGTATAATGAAGTGGTAAAACTGAATCGAAGCGTTATACGTGTTCGCAAATTATCCGTTTCATTGAAGGGCTCTTTGGTAAAAGCACATTTTTTGTTTTCTGGCGTTTTTGTTGTTATACCCGTACTCGAAGAGTTAAAGGGTATATTGTATTTGTGGTAAAAGTGGATGTGTGTAAAATAGAGAAGGAATAATTTCCGACCCTATAAAGTATATATATTCTTGACCAGCATCAATAGCCGAGTCGATATAGCCCTGTATGTCCGTCCGTCTGTCCGTCCGTCGGTCTTGTTTGTCGCCCATTGTTCCAAAGACTATAAGAGCTAGAGCAACCAAACTTTTATCCTGTCTGATGTGATATCTCACTCCTAGAAAAGTGTTTCAAAATTTCGCCCCGCCCACTTTGCCCCTAACAATGGCGTCTGTGGCGTCCACAATTTTGAAAAATAACAAAAATAAAAATGCAGAATCATAGAGAAAGACCATATCTATCAGGGCTTAAATTTGATTCTGAATCGGATCATTAATATAGCCACAATAGAGAAAAACCATACGACAAAACTTCGTTTTTAAAAATTTTCGCACTCACACAATATCGAGTCGATTTGGTTTTTCGTACAAATGAACGACTGGATCTCAGAGACTATAAGAGCTAGAGCAACCAAACTTTTCTGCCCAGACTCCTGTGATACCGAACCTGAACAAGTGCATTTCAAAATTTCCCCCGCCACCGTCAGCCCCCAAAAGACGAAAATATACAATTTTGAAGATAGGTGAATACCTGTTGTGGTACAATCCGCTCTTATGACAAATTTGTGCGTATCCGAAGGCATTCGTTCCAATGCTGTTTTGAACATATTAACCACAGCATTATTAGCGTGAACAAATTCTTGCAACTGTTCAATAATTCGTCTCTTTTAACTGTTGTGTTCCTGTATATTGCACCGCACATTCAGCTAATCCACCATCGAGGAAATGCCATATATTTTCAGAAATTGATGCGGTTCATCTGGTGTTGGCTTCATTGAAGCATGCAAATGATATATTTGTCCTTGTATCTGTAATTGCTAACAATCATTTGTTGAAGAATACGGTGTAACTTCTGATCGTATGATGGTGTAGTGTGTGGTGTATATGTAGTTGTTACGTGTTGCAATTCATTGTGTTGGTGTGAGTGATTGGTTATGTGTGTTGTATCTTTTACCTTGCAAGTCGGCATGAAGCCGCCTTCTCGAATGATATTAGCTCCAAAGGAAGTCATGCGAAAGCAGTTATTGTATTCAAGGATGTGTTGAAGAAAATGGCTGGAATCGGGATCACTTCCATCGAACAATGGTTTCAGTGGCTGTGGTGGTGTAAGTAATGGATCCAGTTTGACTTTTCCACTTGCGCAGCACAATCCAGCCGTTTCTCTTTTGAACTTTAACGCATTGCAATATCGGCATATAGTCGTCATTGGTCCAATATCGAAATTTTTATCATCACTGTAGTTCGCAGTGGGATCATATTGGAATGTCAAGCGATTGTATGATGCCAATGATCTTCGTGTCCTCACGCGTTGTCCTAATCGATTGAATTTTCTCTTAATATATTTTGTCTTTCTTCGCTTAAGTTCTGTGAATACACTTGTTGCTGGCTTGCATGTCTTGTGCGGCGGCCGTTGTTCGTACGTCGTCCTATAGGCATTTTGGACTGTGGACAGAGTGGTAAATTTAAACTCAAATGCACGATCCACATAATTTACACAGTTCAACTTACCACCTTAAAGACAAATGCCTGCTTTTGAAATTGAATAAAAATGTTCACAATACACGTGATTGATTTGATGTTTTCCAATTGAAATGTGAGGAAACGAGTAACTTTTTTTATACCCGTACTCGAAGAGTATATATATTGTATGTATTGTATTTGTGGTAAAAGTGGATGTGTGTAACATAGAGAAGGAATAATTTCCGACCCTATAAAATATGTATATTCTTAATCAGCATCAATAGCCGAGTCGATATAGCCCTGTCTGTCCGTCCGTCTGTCTGTCCGTCTGTCTGTCTGTCCGTCTGTCCGTCCGTCTTGCTTGTCGCCCATTGCTCGGAGGCTATAAAAAAAGATAGAGCATCCAAATTTTCTTTCCAGACTCAGGTGTTCTCTCACTCCTAGAAAAGTGTTTAAAAATTTCGCCCCGCCCACTTCCGCCCCACAAAGGGCGCACTCTGTAGCGGCCACAATTTTGAATATACCAAAAAACTAAAAATGCAGTATCATAGAGAAAGACCATATCTATCAGGTGCCCAAATCTGAATTGGATCGGATCATTAATATAGCCACAATAGAGAAGAACATACGAAAAAACTTCGCACCCTCTCTTTCACACTCCCACAAAATCGAGTCGATTTGGTTTTTTGTATTTTGTGTAGCCTGGATCTCAGAGACAATAAGAGCTAGAGCAACCAAACTTTCTGTCCACACTCCTGTGATACCAAACCGAAACAAGTGTAATTCAAAACGAAACTCCACAATTTTGAAGATAGAGAGAAAAGCGAAAAATGTAGTTTCGTAGAGAATGACCATATCTACAAGATTCCCGAATTAGGTTTTGATCGGATCATTATTTCCAGCAGAAATTTCCCCCTTCCCCATGCAGCGTAAGTCATTTATGGGGATGATAGTCGCTACAGATTCTCTTTCTCGCTTACACACTGCTCACACATTCTGCCTCGTGCAATGTACGTGTGTTGTTGTGAGAAGTGATGTTAATGATGCAGATGTAGATTTTTTTTTTTGTATTAGCAGTCTGCTTTTATACCCGTTCTCGAAGAGTAAAAGGGTATATTGTATTTGTGGTAAAAGTGGATGTGTGTAACACACAGAAGGAGGCGTTTTCGACCTCATAAAGTATATATATTCTTGATCAGCATCAAAAAGCCGAGTCGATTTAGCCATGTCTGTCCGTCCGTCTTGTTTGTGACTCATTGCTCGAAGGCTATTAGAGCTTTTTTCCAGTCTGATGTGATATCTCACTCCTAGAAAAGTGAAGTCAAAACTTCGCCCCGCCCACTTCCGCCCCCACAAAGGGCGCACATCTGTGGCGTCCAATAAAAACTAAAAATGCAGAATAATAGAGAAAAACAATATCTATCAGGGGCCCAAATCTGAATCGGATCGGATCATCCTCCCTCTCGCTCGTACTCACACAAAAACGAGTTGATTTGGCTTTTTGTACAAATGAACGCCTGGATCTCAGAGACTATAAGAGCTAGAGCAACCTAACTTTCTGTGCAGACTCCTGTGATACCAAACCTTCAAAATTTCGCCCCGCCCCCTTCCGCCACCACAAAGATGAAAATCCACAATTTTGAATAAAGGAAAAAACGAAGTATTTCGTAGAGAATGACCATATCTACCAGATTCCCAAATTTGGTTCAGATCGGATCATTATTATAGCCACAATGATCAAATGAATTTTTCAGCAGCGGGAATACCACGCGCCCTTTCAGCGTTTCCTCGCGATTCCAGAGTAAGTCATTTATGGGGTTGATTGTCGCTACAGATTCTTCCTCTCGCTCACACACTGCTCATACATTCTGCCTCGTGCAGTGTACGTGTGTTGTTGTGAGAAGTGATGTTAATGATGTAGATGTAGATTTTTTTTTTTTGTATAAGCAGTATATGTACATGTGTTAATGTACGTTTCAAATAAGTCAAACAAATAAAAGCTTTAGTTTTATATTTTATTTATTTTCCATGCCCAAGTGTCTGCTACTTTCCCCCATCCACTCTGCCCGTCTTCATTTATGTTACGGCAGGTCAGGTCATACTTGCGCATGAAACTCAAAAACGATAATTTGCCCAGTTCTTTTGCTTTCTTAGCGAACGCAGAGAACAAAAAAATTGCACGTCGCACCTTCAATACTCTACTGGACATCTCTTCGAATGTACGGTCAAACATGATATCCATTATGAGTATTTACATGTGCATATCGGTGTATCATTTATTTTATCCTATATAAAACAAATTAACATACAAAGGATACAAGAAAATATATTCTGTGACAAGCTTCTTCAAAACGCGTCACTATACCAAAAATTCTAAGGTCAGGGTATGTGGAAAGAAATATAAAAATTTCAACGCGAAATGCGACGACCAAATCCTATAACCAATACACGCACAGTTTGTGAGTACTCAGTACACACGCGTCTAAGTCGCTACGAACCACAACACCAAACCCCAAATCAGAAGTCGAACCAGTTGAAGACAATAATACAGACATAAATTTTATGTCCGTGTGACAGAAATGTTGGATTGCGAACAGGTTTAAAGGGGTTCTGGGTTCCGGAATTCAATTTCAGCTGCGACAAATTCGTTACAGGCGGTGAACAATCTATAATGTATTTGGTCAGTGCTTCAACCCTATGCCCTAAAAAATAAACACCTGAGGACAGGCTTAGGACAAATGCAGGGGGGACTAACATATCCATAATGCCCCTCATACGCATTATGTATACGTTAAGTACTAGAACATATTCATAACCACAGCCACACCGGTACACTTTTATGCAGTGCCTAGCAATCACCCGTAAAACTATTTCCTCATATCTTTCAGAAATATGATAAACATAAGAAAAGACATCCCAACCCCTGCATAAAAACAAATACATGAGTGGTCCAAGCCGAGATCAACAGGGGAGTCTCATGCATTCAATCTAACGACGCTGACCAATCCGTTATCAGCTATTTCTCACATTCCATCGGGTGACCAATCCAGAACCATTCCATACTCAATAGAACAAAGAACTCTTGTAAACAAACCCAGTTCCCCAGTCAAAATCAATACCGATCATCCAAATGCGGCCGCTCCTCATCTAAGCCGACGCATCTGCCGCAATCTCTCTCACTAAAAACAGCGCCTTTCGACAGTAAACGCCAAGTCCCAAAGTCCAATTAACACCGAAAAATGGAAAAGCTTAAGGAGCCTTGGCTTTCTAAAGGGTGGTTTCAAGATCGATAAATCCACAAGAAGAGGATAGCTTCGGTTGAGACTTTTCTCATATTAGGTCGGGGGAATTCATCCTAAATCTAATTAAGGTCAACGTTAAAAAACTTTTTAAAAACCACCTTACGAACCCAGGAATTGTTTTTATATACACTTTTATACTTGCATATATATAGTACATAAATAAAACTAACATAGATTTATTTTCTTATAAAAATAACTGCATTGCGTTATGAAATTTTTCAAAAGGACTGAGTTGTAGTATGCGCATATATGGAATGTTATGTTAATGTTACAACTTTTAAAACACACAGGAATAACTTTGCTTTCAAATACCGCCCGGCTATAGGCGCAGCCCATCGAAGGATAAAAGAGTAGCGTACAGAAAACTGTTCATTATAACGAAACAGTAAAAATTGTTTGAGCAGAAAATCACAAAACTCATATAGGTATCGTCTTATTATCAAATCTGGTTAGATGCGCATTCGTTTTTGATTTATAAAAATGCCGGTGTCTTATTTTAAAAAATTATTAAATAGCTTTTTAAGTCCAACATTTGCTGATTTTGAAATAAGCATAATTTGTTTATATAGAGTGTCGGTTAGTCATGTGTTTGTTGTTGTTTGCTTTCCATAAGTACGCTACATGTAGCCAGCTTCTTTTGACATAGCCATGGCGATACAATAATAAAATAGTACGATAATCCCTCTCCTTCGGATCTTATTTACGCCTGATTATTTTGGCTACCTATCCGATCACGCGTAGAATCGCATTGGCCCTGGCATCGCTGCCACATTATTGGATGGTGGTCGCACGGCGCACTCCCCTGCCCTTAAGTTGTCCTTGAACATGGTAATGACGATAATCCCTTGAAAATTTCAAAAGGTCCTCAATGGCGAGTGTTGCAGCAATGCAGCATGTCTGCAGTGCAAAGAAATGCGTATTTGATGGCTCCATTGTCGGCGATGGCCCTTTAGCTGCTGGCTATGTGACATTTTCGCCCGCATAAAATGTGCTGTGGGTGGCAATCTTGGTCGGCTACATGATCTAATCTCAAAACGTGTCGGTCTGACTTGGTCATGTTTGGCTTTCAGGATATTTAGGGCCGAAATGGTACGTTTATGAGACAGACTCGTACTGGTTTTCTTGGATGTCCGGAAGCAATTAGTCGCTCTCAACGAGAAGTTCCTGACTTTGAAATCTCAATTTTCGGTCTCAAACTTTTGAGTGAATCTCCCAGGGCGGAAAATCCCCAACAAGGACAACAACA
>CM019042.1:32323272-32677690 GCA_009664405.1 Drosophila bifasciata
ATTAGGTTATCATAAAGGAAGATAACTGGCGACTCGGGAGAGTACAGTCCGTGTATCCCGGCGCCGACAACAGGGTCCGTGTGGTAGACATCCTTACGCCCGGTCGCTAAAGTCGTTCTCCTTCCGGGGGAGCTCCCTCGTCCCGCACAACAGTAACGGAAGCGTTCCTGTGCCTAGTCCGTTGAATAAAGCCTGTCCTTGTCCACTGTTCCACCCACATTTCTGTTTTTTTGTTTTCGTCTCCAGAACGCACTCGTGCGTTCAGCCAACAGTACTGAGAGAGAGTGCCTGCCACCTGTTCCTATCACGAACTGATGCGTCTCCGCTTCTTCTTTTCCATACCAGCTGATTTTTGCCTCCATCCAATAGATGGATCCATAGAACGAACTGCTTTTGTAACTCCCGAGGGCCAGTACGAGTTTCTATCTATGCCATTTGGGCTGAAAAATGCCTCTTCGATTTTTCAGCGAGCTATAGCGCGAGCACTAGGTGACTTGGCGTACTCCTATGCAATATTTTATATTGTTGATGTAGTGATAGTCGCGAGGTCAAAAGAGGAAGCATTTGACAGATTGGCGATTGTGCTAAGGGCTCTATCGGAAGCAGGATTTTCATTTAATATAAAGAAATTCTCATTTCTCAAAACAGAAATACAATATCTTGGATACTTGGTCAAAAGATGGTAGTATTGAACCAAATCCGCGAAAAATACAAGTTCTGGCTGGATTATCAGAACCAAAGACTGCTACACAATTGAGACAATTAACAGGTTTGGCATCTTATATCCGTAAGTTTGTCCACTTACCTTATCAAATTGACGATGTGATTTGGGCCGAAATTCCAGATCGGACAGTGGATACTGAATTGTTTGAAGTGGTCACCAAAAATATGATTCACGGTCCATGTGGTGCGTTGAATTTGAGTTCACCATGTATGGTTGAAGGGAAATGCTCCAAACGTTTTCCAAACAATTTGGTCTCCGATGCAGTGACGGGCAACGATGGATATCCCGAATATCGGCGTCGATCAACTGAAGATAATGGACTTTCGGTAAGTTTGAGAGTTCAAAATCAAGATTTGGAAATTGATAATCGTGGGGTTGTGCCATTTTCACCGTTATTATCTAAGATTTTAAAGCGCACATAAACGTAGAGGAATTCAGTTCAATCTATTAAAATCATTTGCAAGTACATCAACAAAGGAAGTGATTTGGCTGTTTTGGAGCAGTTGGTAAACTGCTGAATTGAATGTCCATGGCTAAGAGCCGATCAGATTGCTTCTTAAAGCCTACGATCAGCTCTTTTGAAGCCACTCCTCGTCCGCCTCATAAACGAGCGCATGTCGTTTTCAACCGCACGGCATTCCTCACAACTATAATGTAGTCCGTTACGTTGTGAAATGGTATCCCCACTCGGTCAGAGATCCCTGCACACTTTGCGAGCACGACGCTGTCGCAAAGCCAGCAAGAGATGTTCGGCTGATTGTGGGTGATCTGCTTCTTGTAGGATTTTTCAGCACTGACAACAGAAAATTCCATAATTAATTAATAAGTCTTTAACTATTTTTCTAGACCAAAAAAAGTTCAAAACAAATAGCAGTCAGACTAAAGTGGACGGTAATTGCTAAAGCTATTCTTAAAGCGAAAACGGAAAAATGAGAGGAGAGCAGACTGCAGCAACAGCTTGACAATCATTGCCATATTTTATATACTCACTTTAATTATAAAAGTAAATGAATTTTTCACCGCACTATTGTGTGCATCAGCTGCACACTGCGCCCAGAGGGTGTTTAGGGTGTATTATATATTTGGTGAAAGTGGATGTGTGTAGCGCACGTTTCCGACCCAACAAATTATATATATTCTTGATCTTTGCGATATTTAGCTGTTGCAAGTGTATTTCAAATTTCAGCCCGCCCTCTCCGATACCATAATGAACGAAAATCTGTGGCGACCACAATTTTAAAGATACAAGAAATCTGAAAAATATAGTATCGTAGAGAGAATCAACATTTACCAGATTGTTGAATCAGTTTCCTGTTGGATCAGATAAAGATAAATAATTTTTACTTTCAAACCCCTTCCACTTCAGCGATGCAGCCGCTACTTGCTCACACTTGCTCTGACGGTGAATGGGTTCAAACGGCGTGTTGTTCTGCATTTTGATGTAGAAGTGGACGTCAGATGTAACAAAAAATGTTGACGTTTATTATGTTTTTTTTAACATTGTGGTTTTGTTTATAAAATTTGTTTGTATGAAGTCTAGTGTAAGTAGGTTAGGCAAGGCAGGAGCGTAATAAAAGCTCTCTCGCTCGGCGCATTCGCCGCTTTGCCACCGTAGGTTAGCTAGGCTTAAAAGGAGATTGAACGAAGTTTTTAGAATATAATCGTAATATTAATTTCGATCGAGCGCACGTACCATTTTTTGACCCGCCAAATAAATCTTTATACCACCCAAAGTTTTCGTTTTTACATTAGAAAAACTATTCTAATTTTTCATGGCGCCCCGGGTGGACTGTGAAGATCAAATAAAAAAGGCAACAAAAAATAAAGTGACAGTGACACAATACATAGTGGAATACATAAAACAAAAGAATAAAATTGTGGTAAAAATTCCATACTCTGGAGTCTTGTGTTATTGCCCGCGTCGTTAGTGTGTTTTTAAAGCCTGGTTATAATAATCGTGTCGGCCACGTAATCCTGTCCTTCATCGTTGCTGTTAATCAAGATCATTGCTGCACCCAGAGGATTAAATGGCAATCGGAGATCACGACGACCGCGATAGGAAAGTGGAAGCTGGACTCGAAGATCAAGCAGAGCCTGAGGTATTTGTGCGAAAAATTTAAAGTTAGACATCCGTAAATACATGTCGGAGATGTATGATAGCAACGTAAGAAAACTATTAGAATTAAGAAACAAAGTTAAAAAAGGAGAATAGAAACAACGCAATTGCGTACCCGTTGTTCCTTCTGTTTGCATTGTTGCTGAGAACGAGGATTGAGAACGAGAGAGTGTCGTAATCAACGAAATGTTGGCGGCAAAAGTAAAAACGTCCAAGTAATTCTCCATTTCATTCCATTAATTAAGAAGAAAGATGGCAGTGATCGCTTATGCGTTGATTATCGAGAGCTCAATTCAAATACCGTGGCAGACAAATACCCTTTGCCGCTGATATCAGATCAAGTTGACTGATTACGTGGGGGTAAATACTTTTCTTGCTTGGACATGGCCAGTGGGTTTTATCAGATTCCAATAGATGGATCCATAGAACGAACCGCTTTTGTAACCCCGAGGGCCAGTACGAGTTTCTATCTATGCCATTTGGGCTGAAAAATGCCTCTTCGATTTTTCAGCGAGCTATAGCGCGAGCACTAGGTGACTTGGCGTACTCCTATGCAATTGTTTATATTGATGATGTAGTGATAGTCGCGAGGTCAAAAGAGGAAGCATTTGACAGATTGGCGATTGTGCTAAGGGCTCTATCGGAAGCAGGATTTTCATTTAATATAAAGAAGTGCTCATTTCTCAAAACAGAAATAGAATATCTTGATACTTGGTCAAAGATGGTAGTATTGAAGCAAATCCGCGGAAAATACAAGCTCTGGCTGGATTATCAGAACCAAAGACTGCTACACAATTGAGACAATTTAGATGAAACCTTTATATCAGCTAACCTCAAAAATTAATAGTTTCGTTTGGAAAGTTGAGCATGAACAAATACGTCAGAAAATTATCTCTGTACTAACTCGTGATCCCGTTTTAATTATCTTTGATCCACAATATCCTATCAAGCTGCATACGGATGCAAGTGCAGATAGCTATGGTGCCATACTCATGCACAAAATTGATGGCAAGCATAGAGTGGTCGAATACTATAGCAAGTGTACATGGTCCCCAGAATCAAGGTATTATTCATACGAACTAGTGTACAACGCTGTAAAACATTTCCGACATTTCCTTCAGGGTCGAAAGTTTGTAATCTTTTACGGATTGTAATTCGTTGAAAGCAAGTAGTACAAAAGTAGAACTATTGCCTAGAGTACACCGCTGGTGGGCCTATTTACAGTCCTTTGATTTTACTGTAGAGTACCGCAAGGGAAGTCGCATGGCGCACGTCGACTTTTTATCCCGAAATCCGATTGACGTTGAGCGTGAGAGCATAAAAGGTGCAACCGAAATTCGCATAGACCTGACTGAGGTGACAGACAACTGGTTTGTAGCTGAGCAGCGGCGCGATTCGTGCTTAAGGGAAATCATAGCCCAGCTGAATGGTGGGGAGTCGCAGGAGAATTTGGCGAAGACATATGAGTTAAGAGCCGGAATTCTATATCGGAATATTCAGAGAAATGGAACCTGACATGGTCTACCTGTAATCCCGAGAGCTTTTAGGTGGTTAGTGGTAAATCATGTGCATGAAGCAAATGCGTTTGGGGTGGCAGAAAACGTAAGATAAGGTGAATGAGCAGTATTGGTTTGAACACTTGTCAAAGTATGTTCGAAAATTTATAGAAAACTGCATAACACTTGCGTGTTATCAAAGCCTTTGTTTGTAGGAGGGTGGATGGCTCGAGTGTCTCAGCAATACAGCGACGCACGAGTGCGTTCAGCCAACAGTACTGAGAGAGTGCCTGCCACCTGTTTCTATCACGAACTGATGCGTCTCCGCTTCTTCTTTTCCATACCAGCTGATTTTTTGCCTCCAGATCCAGATGGCTGCACAACCCCGGGACAACCACACCTCAGGGAGCAGACGATCACGAACAAAGGCTTCCTACAGCTGCCGAGTCTGATCCGAAGCCGTCCGCTACGGGACTGCCGCAGCTTCCTCAAGCTGAGCGTGGCCAAGAGGCTCCGAGCCCTGTTGGTGGAGAAGTGTACTGCCAGAACTGCCTGGCTCATCAGCACTCCGGCAAGGATTGCCGAAGTGGCGGCCGGTGCAAGGTGTGCCACAAAAGCCACCACACTTTTCTCCACAAGCGACCGTCCCAGCGTCCAGCTCGCTTGGAGTCCTCAGCTCCGGTGCGAGTTCCGTCTCCAGCTCCTGTAACCCGAGCCGCTCGCCGCCTCCGGATTCCCATCAGACGCACAAAGACAGGATCCGCCTGCCGTTGAGCCCGCTCAGAGTCGTCAGCGGCGGTCCGTCTACCGCTCCAGTGCCCCGAGCTGATCGCCGCCCCATCGTGGAAATCCGTCGCCATCGGTCGACACGCTGCTCCAGCACCGGAGCATCAACTTTCTCCCGACGGCCCAGGTGGTCTTGCACATGGGAAAAAAAACCCATGAGATGACGGCGCTCATCGACCCGTGCACGCCGGTGAGCTGCATCGACGCTTCCTTGGCCACCGACCTCAAATTGCAAAGCACACGCATCGGAGCTGAGAAGGTCGCCACCGACATCATCCGCGCCAGAACAGGCGAGGTTCAATTGACGTGGTCCTTAAGATGGAACCCCGTTTGCGCGTCCGCACGCCGCTGCGATCCTTGAGCGAGGCGATTCGGGCCAGGTTCGACGACATCCGCCTTGCCAATGAGCAGTTCCATCTCCCGTCTACCATCTCTCTCGTATTGGGAGCAGACGTATACCCGAAGGTTATCCAATCCGGGTTCCTTGCGCGAGGAGACGGCCTTCCAGTGGCCCAAAGCACTGTCTTTGGATGGATTGTGTCCGGGGCCTGCACGCTCCCGTAGGATGGGATGTTGCAGTCCTGCAAGGGGGGGAGGATGTTCAGGGCAGCAGCGCGGTTAGCGGAGTTAACAGCGCGCTGTTAGCTCGCGCGCTCTCCCGTCCCGGTCGCTCTCGCGCTTTTGAACGCGATCCACTCGGCTCTCCACCATGGGCTTTAGCCGTAGGCCTAGCTATGACTTCTCACTCGCTCTTCACCGACGAACCCAGCCGCAACAACCAAAATCAACCCCCAATTGTGAACCCTCTACCCGTAATAAATGCCGAATTAAATTGACGCCCCCGACAGTTCTTTTTGCTAGGAATATTGCTGAGACACTCGAGCCATCCACCCTCCTACAAACAAAGGCTTTGATAACACGCAAGTGTTATGCAGTTTTCTATAAATTTTCGAACATACTTTGACAAGTGTTCAAACCAATACTGCTCATACACCTTATCTTACGTTTTCTGCCACCCCAAACGCATTGCTTCATGCACATGATTTACCACTAACCACCTGAAAGCTCTCGGGATTACAGGTAGACCATGTCAGGTTCCATTTCTCTGAATATTCCGAAATAGAATTCCGGCTCTTAACTCATATGTCTTCGCCAAATTCTCCTGCGACTCCCCACCATTCAGCTGGGCTATGATTTCCTTAAGCACGAATCGCGCCGCTGCTCAGCTACAAACCAGTTGTCTGTCACCTCAGTCAGGTCTATGCGAATTTCGGTTGCACCTTTTTATGCTCTCACGCTCAACGTCAATCGGATTTCGGGATAAAAAGTCGACGTGCGCCATGCGACTTCCCTTGCGGTACTCTACAGTAAAAATCAAAGGACTGTAAATAGGCCCACCAGCGGTGTACTCTAGGCAATAGTTCTACTTTTGTACGACTTGCTTTCAACGAATTACAATCCGTAAAGATTACAAACTTTCGACCCTGAAGGAAATGTCGGAAATGTTTTACAGCGTTGTACACTAGTTCGTATGAATAATACCTTGATTCTGGGGACCATGTACACTTGCTATAGTATTCGACCACTCTATGCTTGCCATCAATTTTGTGCATGAGTACCATAGCTATCTGCACTTGCATCCGTATGCAGCTTGATAGGATATTGTGGATCAAAGATAATTAAAACGGGATCACGAGTTAGTACAGAGATAATTTTCTGACGTATTTGTTCATGCTCAACTTTCCAAACGAAACTATTAATTTTTGAGGTTAGCTGATATAAAGGTTTCATCTAAATTGTCTCAATTGTGTAGCAGTCTTTTGTTCTGATAATCCAGCCAGAGCTTGTATTTTCCGCGGATTTGCTTCAATACTACCATCTTTGACCAAGTATCCAAGATATTCTATTTCTGTTTTGAGAAATGAGCACTTTTTTTTATATTAAATGGCCATTGTTCGCGCAGACAACCCGTTTGTCTGCGAGTTCAGGGCATCAAGTGGTATAAGGGAGCCAAAGCAGTGGCCTGTGGTAACGCAGAAACTCTTGAGTTTCTCAAAACCACGGTTCAAGGTTTTTGTGAACTTTGGCCAGGAGCGGCTCTTTGCGTGGTCCCCATCGATGAGATTCCCAGGAGAACGATCATGAAGGTGTGGATTCCTCCCCAATAAAGGCGGATGAGGACACACTTGTCCTGATCAAGGCACAGAACCGGATCCTGGGAACGTCGGACTGGACCATCACACGGGCGATAGCGCGAGACAAGGGGAACGGCAAGGAACTCTGGATCAGTATTGGTCAAGAAAGCCTTGCCAAACTCCTTGAAAAGGACTGCCGCATATCTTTTGGTATGGGCACACTGGCGGTAGTAGTACCGCGACACCCCAAGTCCGCTGAACAGCATGAAGGTGGTGCAGATTAATCTGCATCACTCAAGTGTACCATCGGCGGACCTGCTGCGGTTTATGGACGAGAAGGCGGTAGACGTGGCCCTCATCCAAGGACCCTGGACCGTTAAGGGGAGGGGTTCGGGGACTGAACGGTCGCGGATACCGCCTTCTCACGCCACACCCCGTGGGTAAGCCAAGAACCTGTATCGTGGTAAGAAGCGAGCTTAATGTTCTGTTTTCTTGCAGGTACAGCACTCCGGACCTAACGGTGGCACTATGTGAGAGGAAGGACGGAAAACCTATACCTGGCCTCGGCATACCCTGCCGTACGAGGAAGAGGACCCACCCTCGGGGATGTCAGGGCCCTAATCCACCAAGTGCGGAAAGAGGGTCTCGACATCGTCCTAGGATGCGATGCGAATGCCCACCACTCCCTTTGGGAAGCACGGGCACAAATTCCAGAGGAGAGTCGCTGTTCGAGTACATTCTGTCCACAAATCTTGTTGTGTGCAACCGGGGAGACCACCCCACCTTCCGCAACAAGAACCGTGCAGAGGTTATTGATATAACACTTGCCTCGGACAGTGACTCCCTAACCATTGATGATTGGCATGTGTCCGGTGAGTGCTCCTTCTCGGACCACTACAGGATAGTGTTCAGCATCAAGTGGAACAGAGAAAGGCCGAAGGCCTACCGCAATCCCAAGCGGACAGACTGGAGCCGCTTCTCCGCAACCGTAAAGAAGGCACTACCCCTCCCCACCGGAAGGGAACATCCTTCAAACGGAAGCACTAGAGGAAGCGGCTCAGAATGTCACTAAAGCCCTACAGGGGCCTTCCTTGAATCTTGCCCGATCAGCCGACCTCCAAAGTCCAACCGCAACCCGTGGTGGACGCGGGAGCTGAGCGAAGTCAGGAGGGAGTCAAGGAGGCTCTTCAACAGGGCAAAAGTGGCAACACACAGGAAAGCTGGGACGAATATCGTCGCAGCTTTAACACCTACAGGAACACCTGTAGGAAGGCGAAAAAGGAATCTTGGGCTGCCTTCTGCGATGCCATAGATGGTACCACCGAGGCTTCAAGGCTTCGACGGGTGCTATCAAAGGCGCCAACCACACCTGGACTGCTCCGCAACCAGGATGGTGTCTTTGCAGAAAACAGTCAGGAATCCCTAGAGCTCCTCATGAGCACCACTTCCCGGGATGCTCAGATGTCACCGGTGACGAATCCAACGACATCAACGACACTGAGCCATACCGGGGAGAGGACACTGAGGATCTCATACGTGACATTATGGCACCAGACAAGATTATCTGGGCCATTAAATCCTTCGGTCCCTACAAGTCACCGGGGCCGGATGATGTACGACCAGCCATGTTGCAGGCAGCCTGCCTGCCCCTGCTACCATGGCTAAAGAAAATCTTCGAAGGATGTCTCCGAATTGGGTACGTTCCCCAAGCATGGAGAGAGGTGAGAGTGGTCTTCATCCCCAAAGCCGGGAAGATAAACCACATCTCCCCAAGGACTACAGACCAATCAGTCTATCCTCATTTTTGTTGAAAACGATGGAAAGGCTGATCGATCTACACATAAGGACCAAACTCGACAGACAAGTGTTCAGCGGAGCTCAGCACGCCTACCTCAAAGGTAGATCAGTTGAGACCGCACTACACGAGGTTGTGGGGAGTATCGAAAAGACTCTCAGCCATAAGGAATATGCTTTGGCGGCCTTCCTAGACATAGAGGGAGCCTTCAACAACGTCAGGATCGAGTCAATAACGGCCGCACTGACCAAGATTGGCACACACCCGACGGTAACCTTATGGCTGGACAGCGTTCTCAGGAGCAGAACGATCAGCGCTGGTCTCGGCACCTCCTCTTCAAGGAAGACGGTCACACGAGGTACTCCTGGGGGGGGGTTATATCCCTCTCCTGTGGAACTTAGTCCTCAACGACCTTCTTCTTCAGTTGGGGAGGAGCGGATACAAGGTTGTGGCCTATGCGGATGATCTAGTGATACTGGTAACGGGTAAGTTCCTACCTACAATCAGTGATCTTCTGAATCTGCACTGGGAACGACCGCGAGCTGGGCACAACCAAAACGGTCTGGGGTTAACCCCCAAAAGACAGAACTGGTGTTGTTCTCACGAAAATACAAGATACCAAACTTCAAACTACCAGCAATTGGTGGAACGACGCTTGAGTTATCGAAAGAAGCCAAGTATCTTGGTGTCATCCTAGACTCCAAACTCTCTTGGAAGAGAAACACGGAGGAAAGGAAGAAAAAGGCAATGGCTGCTTTCTACATCTGTAGGAAGACCTTTGGACGGACATGGGGCTTACAACCGCACATCATCCATTGGATGTACACAGCGGTAATAAGACCCATTCTGACATATGGAGCTTGGTGTGGTGGGAAGCGGCCAACACCAAATCCCACCTCGAGAACCTCCGGAAAGTTCAGCGGACGGCATGCCTTGGAGTCACTGGATCCCTCAGATCCACCCCACAGGCTGCTCTGGACACCATGCTAAACCTGGAGCCCATAGACCTCCACCTTAAGTGCAAGGCTGAGACAAGTGCCGCGAGGCTTTCAGCCGCGCGGCTCTTCAAGCCATCGCCTTATGGCCACGCCACAATACTTCGTAAGGAGGAAAGTGGAACGGGCGAACGGAGCGACTACTGTGTCTCGGAGTTTTCATGGAAGAGAAATTTTAAAGGACACATACCGGAAAGAGAGGAATGGACGCGTAACGCTGCTCTTGGGCCGAACGTGCTCTCCATCTTCACTGACGGGTCAAAAGACAGCCGAAGGGACAGGAGCTGGAATCTTCTCTGAAGAACTAGCAACCAACATATCCCTAAGACTACCAGACTGGTGCAGTGTATTTCAGGCGGAGATATACGCAGTATGGCAAGCGGCAAAGTTGATATACACCTTGGAGATACCTCAGAGGAACATAGCAATCTGTGTTGACAGCCAAGCTGCTATCAAAGCCCTGGTTTCCTGTAAAATCACGAGCAGACTCGTACGTGACACAGTGGACGCGCTAAACCAGATCGGAGCGCACTCAATCACACTCACGTGGGTCCCGGGTCACACCGACATCGCGGGCAACGAGAGTGCGGACGAGTGTGCCAGAAATGGATCGGCCAAACCACTGGCGGACGCAGTCAGCGATATACGGAGGCCTCTGCGAGACATCATCTCGCAGATGATGGGTCGAGCTAGAACGAGATCAGACAGACGGTGGAACGCAACACCCAACTGTGAGATCTCACGCTCGCTCTGGCCACACTATGACCCTAAACGCACTAAGACTCTCCTTAGTTTCAGGAAGAGTCAGGTGCGAACACTGACGGGAGTTATAACGGGCACTGTGTCATCGGCCACATGGCCATTAGGTACAGATTGCCCCATCATGACTTCTGCCGCAGCTGCAGGGACGAGGAGGAAATAGAGAGCATCCAGCATCTTCTCTGTGGCTGTCCTGCACTCATGGAAAGGCGTCACCGAATACTCGGCAGCGCCTTTCACGAGGACTTGGATAGCCTGGCAAACATGCCTTTGGAGCGGCTGATGCTCTTTGTTGAGGCCTCGGGATGGTTCACGAAATCTTCCTAGGCGACGGACGTAATCCCATGACGAGTGTGGGCATCACAATGGGCAATTCTTGCCTCCGAGTGACCTCGACTTAGGTGGAGCAGCCCTATAAACCTAACCTAACCTTATATTAAATGAAAATCCTGCTTCCGATAGAGCCCTTAGCACAATCGCCAATCTGTCAAATGCTTCCTCTTTTGATCTCGCGACTATCACTACATCATCAATATAAACAATTGCATAGGAGTACGCCGTTCTATGGATCCATCTATTGGAATCTGATAAAACCCACTGGCCATGTCCAAGCAAAAGAAAAGTATTTGCCCCCACGTAATCAGTCAACTTGATCTGATATCAGCGGCAAAAGGGTATTTGTCTGCCACGGTATTTGAATTGAGCTCTCGATAATCAACGCATAAGCGATCACTGCCATCTTTCTTCTTAATTAATGGAATGAAATGGAGAATTACTTTGACGTTTTACTTTTGCCGCCAACATCTCGTTGATTACGACACTCTCTCGTTCTCAATCCTCGCTCTCAGCAACAATGCAAAACAGAAGGAACAACGTGTACGCAATTGCGTTGTTTCTATTCTCCTTTTTTAACTTTGTTTCTTAATTCTAATAGTTTTCTTACGTTGCTATCATACATCTCCGACATGTATTTACGGATGTCTAACTTTAAATTTTTCGCACAAATACCTCAGGCTCTGCTTGATCTTCGAGTCCAGCTTCCACTTTCCTATCGCGGTCGTCGTGATCTCCGATTGCCATTTAATCCTCTGGGTGCAGCAATGATCTTGATATAACAGCAACGATGAAGGACAGGATTACGTGGCCGACACGATTATTATAACCAGGCTTTAAAAAAACACACTAACGACGCGGGCAATAACACAAGATTCCAGAGTATGGAATTTTTTACCACAATTTTATTCTTTTTGTTTTATGTATTCCACTATGTATTGTGTCACTGTCACTTTTTTATTTTTGTTGCCTTTTTATTTGATCTTCACAGTCCACCCGGGGGCGCCATGAAAAATTAGAATAGTTTTTCTAATGTAAACGAGAAAGAACGTACGGAGTCGCTGTTGCCGCGACTCTACTTTTTTATACCCGTACTCAGTCAGCACTCATGTGATTCATGTGGAATTTTCAAATTTTTATAAGTTTTTTACATCATACATTTGTTTGCTACGTCAGTCATCCACATCTGCTTCATTTACATCACTTCTCACAACAACACACGTACACTGCACGAGGCAGCATGTTTGAGCGTAAGTGTGCGTGCGAAAGAATCATTAGCGAAAATCATCCCCATAAATGACTTACTCCGCAAGTGGAAGGGGAAGCTCGCAGCTGAAAATTCATTTGATCATTGTGGCTACAATAATGATCCGATCTGAACCAAATTCGGGAATCTGGTAGATATGGTCATTCTCTACAAAACTGCATTTTTATTTTTTTCTATCTTCAAAATTGTGGATTTTTCGTATTTTGGGGGGCGGGAGTGGGCGTGGCAAAATTTTGAAATAAACTTGCACTGAAGCGATATCACAGGAGTCTAGGCAAAAAATTTGGTTGTTCTAGCTCTTATAGTCTCTGAGAACGAGGCGCTCATTTATACGAAAAACCAAAATTACTCGATTTTTGTGTGAGTGCGAAAGGGATGGAGCGAAGTTTTTGCGTATGTTTTTGTCTATTGTGGCTATAATAATGATCCGATCCGATTCAGATTTGGGCCCTGATAGATATAGGATGTCTCTATGATTCTGCATTTTTAGTTTCTTGTTATTTTCAAAATTGTGGCCGCCACAGATGTGCGCCCTTTGTGGGGGCGGAAGTGGGCGGGGCGAAATTTTGAAACACTTTTCTAGGAGTGAGATACCACATCAGACTGGATAAAAGTTTGGTTGCTCTAGCTTTTATAGACTTCGAGCAATGGGCGACAAACAAGACGGACAGACGGACTGACGGACAGACGGACAGACAGCAATTAGCACAAATACAATATACCCTTTTACTCTTCGAGTACGGGTATAAAAACGAAAACTTTGGGTGGTATAAAGATTTATTTGGCGGGTCAAAAAAATGGTACGTGCGCTCGATCGAAATTAATATTACGATTATATTCTAAAAACTTCGTTCAATCTCCTTTTAAGCCTAGCTAACCTACGGTGGCAAAGCGGCGAATGCGCCGAGAGCGAGAGAGAGAGCTTTTATTACGCTCCTGCCTTGCCCTAACCTACTTACACTAGACTTCATACAAACAAATTTTATAAACAAAACCACAATGTTAAAAAAAAACATAATAAACGTCAACATTTTTGTTACATCTGACGTCCACTTCTACATCAAAATGCAGAACAACACGCCGTTTGAACCCATTCACCGTCAGAGCAAGTGTGAGCAAGTAGCGGCTGCATCGCTGAAGTGGAAGGGGTTTGAAAGTACAAATTATTTATCTTTATCTGATCCAACAGGAAACTGATTCAACAATCTGGTAAATGTTTATTTTCTCTACGATGCTATATTTTCCGATTTCTTGTATCTTTAAAATTGTGGTCGCCACAGATTTTCGTTCATTATGGTATCGGAGAGGGGCGGGCTGAAATTTGAAATACACTTGCAACAGCTAAATATCGCAAAGATCAAGAATATATATAATTTGTTGGGTCGGAAACGTGCGCTACACACATCCACTTTCACCAAATATATAATACACCCCTAAACACCCTCTGGGCTCAGTGTGCAGCTGATGCACACAATAGTGCGGTGAAAAAATTCATTTATTTTTTATAATTAAAGTGAGTATATACAATATGGCAATGGTTGTCAAGCTGTTGCTGCAGTCTGCTCTCCCTCTCATTTTTCCGTTTTCGCTTTAAGAATAGCTTTAGCAATTACCGTGCACTGTAGTCTGACTGCTATTTGTTTTGAACTTTTTTTTTGGTCTAGAAAAAATAGTTAAAGACTTATTAATTAATTATGGAATTTTCTGTTGTCAGTGCTGAAAAAACCTACAAGAAGCAGATCACCCACAATCAGCCGAACATCTCTTGCTGGCTTTGCGACAGCGTCGTGCTCGCAAAGTGTGCAGGGATCTCTGACCGAGTGGGGGATACCATTTCACAACGTAACGGACTACATTATAGTTGTGAGGAATGCCGTGCGGTTGAAAACGACATGCGCTCGTTTATGAGGCGGACGAGGAGTGGCTTCAAAGAGCTGATCGTAGGCTTTAAGAAGCAATCTGATCGGCTCTTAGCCATGGACATTCAATTCAGCAGTTTACCAACTGCTCCAAAACAGCCAAATCACTTCCTTTGTTGATGTACTTGCAAATGAATTTAATAGATTGAACTGAATTCCTCTACGTTTATGTGCGCTTTAAAATCTTAGATAATAACGGTGAAAATGGCACAACCCCACGATTATCATTTTTCCAAATCTTGATTTTGAACTCTCAAACTTACCGAAAGTCCATTATCTTCAGTTGATCGACGCCGATATTCGGGATATCCATCGTTGCCCGTCACTGCATCGGAGACCAAATTGTTTGGAAAACGTTTGGAGCATTTCCCTTCAACCATACATGGTGAACTCAAATTCAACGCACCACATGGACCGTGAATCATATTTTTGGTGACCACTTCAAACAATTCAGTATCCACTGTCCGATCTGGAATTTCGGCCCAAATCACATCGTCAATTTGATAAGGTAAGTGGACAAACTTACGGATATAAGATGCCAAACCTGTTAATTGTCTCGATTGTGTAGCAGTCTTTGGTTCTGATAATCCAGCCAGAGCTTGTATTTTCGCGGATTTGGTTCAATACTACCATCTTTGACCAAGTATCCAAGATATTCTATTTCTGTTTTGAGAAATGAGCATTTCTTTATATTAAATGAAAATCCTGCTTCCGATAGAGCCCTTAGCACAATCGCCAATCTGTCAAATGCTTCCTCTTTTTGACCTCGCGACTATCACTACATCATCAATATAAACAATTGCATAGGAGTACGCCAAGTCACCTAGTGCTCGCGCTATAGCTCGCTGAAAAATCGAAGAGGCATTTTTCAGCCCAAATGGCATAGATAGAAACTCGTACTGGCCCTCGGGAGTTACAAAAGCAGTTCGTTCTATGGATTCATCTATTGGAATCTGATAAAACCCACTGGCCATGTCCAAGCAAGAAAAGTATTTACCTCCACGCAATCAGTCAACTTGATCTGATATCAGCGGCAAAGGGTATTTGTCTGCCACGGTATTTGAATTGAACTCTCGATAATCAACGCATAAGCGATCACTGCCATCTTTCTTCTTAATTAATGGAATGAAATGGAGAATTACTTGGACGTTTTACTTTTTGCCGCCAACATTTCCTTGATTATATCCCCTAACTAATTATTTTTCTCCTACGCCAAGACGATATGGACGCCTCTGTACAGTCTTGTTGGAATCTAATAAACGAATTTCTAATTCTCAGTCGTGACACGTCTACTTGGCATTCCGACAATAAAACTTTCGGAATATAGATCAAAAAATGTTCTTAAGTTTACACTTATCATTATCATTTAAATCTAAATTATTGTTAAATAGCTTAGCGTAACCTGTAATGGTTTCATTAAAAATCGCGTAAGTCTGTTTGGTTTTAAAATGTGAAATCGTACAACGTTTTCACCAATTCCTTTCAGAATGATTAAATTATTAAATCTTTTTCCAGCTAATCTGTCTGCTAGCTTTTCCTTGATCAAGGAACACTCGGCACCCGAGTCCAAGAAGAATGGAAAGGGCTCACCAAATTGATATAATACTCCTTTGGTGCCGACGTACCCTTCATACATGCGGATGCAATATGACTGACGTTTCCGCATTTAAAACAGGTCACACCAGTCCTGTCTCATCCCGGCAATGGTTTTCCATACGATTGATTTGAATTTGATTGTTGTGCCTTTCTCTCACGGCACTCCAGCAATTTATGTCCGGGATTCCCACAGTAATGGAACTTTACAGGAGTTAGTTGCTTGAACGCTTTCTTATCGGCCCCGATCGAATGGTCTGAAATCAGATACTAGCTTCGCTTGCTGTATGCAAATGCCTTCAACTGCTGCTGTTGTTCATTTCGATTCGTTATATTGGTGGTGAAAAGTAGGCGTTGCAGACGAGTGTCGATTTGCGACTTATGTGCCAATACGAAAGACACAGCTATTTCTTCAATGTCCATTGACATCTATTTCGTCATTAATGACGTCACTAGTCGACTACCATATGCCGACAAGCACTCGCCTGTTTTCGGTCGTCCGTTGAGGATGTTCAATAAGATGGCGGCCGGTGTCTCAGCGTCATCGTAGCGGTGAACGAACAATTTTTGAATTGTTGCCAGGTTATAGCGGCAAAGCTGATCTGAGTAAGCCATTGGGAAGCGATCCCCGCTCGCCATTCATCGTCACGCTTCTCCTGGGCTTGTGCCGATCCCACTTCTGATGTCGGAGACGGTAAAACTGTCTGCTCTTTTCTATCCATTGTTGCGTTTTTAGCGCAGTCAGTCGCGGTTTTCTTTTCCTCAGGAAATCTGTGCACTAACTGAAAACCTCTCTTCTCGTTTTCTTCCTTTTTGCTTACGCCACGCATGACACAGTATTGCATCAGCCAATTGCTCTCCTTGGCAATTTCCCTTTTGATCTTACTCTTTCTCTCAGAGGCCACCTACACATACAACCGCACCACACTCGGATGAGACGACACTCTCTCGTTCTCAATCCTCGCTCTCAGCAACAATGCAAACAGAAGGAACAACGGGTACGCAATTGCGTTGATTCTAATCTCCTTTTTTAACTTTGTTTCTTAATTCTAATAGTTTTCTTACGTTGCTATCATACATCTCAACATGTATTTACGGATCTCTAACTTTAAATTTTTCGCACAAATACCTCAGGCTCTGCTTGATCTTCGAGTCCAGCTTCCACTTTCCTGTCGCGGTCGTCGTGATCTCCGATTGCCATTTAATCCTCTGGTTACAGCAATGATCTTGATATAGCAGCAACGATGAAGAACATGATTACGCGGCCGACACGATTATTATAACCAGGCTTTAAAAACACACTAACGACGCGGGCAATAACACAAGATTCCAGAGTATGGAATTTTATACCACAATTTTATTCTTTTTGTTTTATGTATTCCACTATGTATTGTGTCACTGTCACTTTTATTTTTGTTGCCTTTTTTTTTATTTGATCTTCACAGTCCACCCGGGGGCGCCATGAAAAATTAGAATAGTTTTTCTAATGTAAAACCGAAAACTTTGGGAGGTATAACGATTTATTTGGCGGGTCAAAAAAAATGGTACGTGCGCTCGATCGAAATTCAATTTTACGATTATATTCTTAATACTTCTTACAATCTCCTGTTAAGCCTAGCTAACCTACGGTGGCAAAGCGGCGAATGCGCCGAGAGTGAGAGAGAGCTTGTATTACGCTCCTGCCTTGCCCTAACCTACTTACACTAGACTTCATACAAACAAATTTTATAAACAAAACCACAATGTTAAAAAACATAATAAACGTCAACATTTTTATTACATCTGACATCCACTTCTACATCAAAATGCAGAACAACACGCCGTTTGAACCCATTCACCGTCAGAGCAAGTGTGAGCAAGTAGCGGCTGCATCGCTGAAGTGGAAGGGGTTTGAAAGTACAAATTATTTATCTTTATCTGATCCAACAGGAAACTGATTCAACAATCTGGTAAATTTTGATTCTCTCTACGATACTATATTTTCCGATTTCTAGTATCTTTAAAATTGTGGTCGCGGAGAGTGGCGGGCTGAAATTTGAAATACACTTTCAACAGCTAAATATCGCAAAGATCGAGAATATATATAATTTGTTGGGTCGGAAACGTGCGCTACACACATCCACTTTCACCAAATATATAATACACCCCTAAACACCCTCTGGGCTCAGTGTGCAGCTGATGCACACAATTTGGTGCGGTGAAAAATTCATTTACTTTTATAATTAAAGTGAGTATATAAAATATGGCAATGGTTGTCAAGCTGTTGCTGCAGTCTGCTCTCCTCTCATTTTTATACCCGTACTCGAAGAGTAAAAGGGTATATTGTATTTGTGCTAATTGCTGTCTGTCCGTCTGTCCGTCTTGTTTGTCGCCCATTGCTCGGAGGCTATAAGAGCTCGAGGGACCAAATCTTTTTTCCAAACTGAAGTGATATCTCACTCCTTGAAAAATGTTTCAAAAATTCGCCCCGCCCACTTCCGCCCCTAAAAAGGGCGCACATCTGTGAGGTCCACAATTTTAAAGATAACAGAAAACGAAAAATTCAGAATCATAGAGGAAGAACATATCTATCAGGTGCCCAAATCTGAATCGGATCGGATCATTAATATAGCCACAATAGAGAGAAACATACGAAAAACTTCGCTCCCTCTCTTTCGCACTCACACAAAATTGGTTTTCCGTACAAATGAGCGCCTCGATCTCAGAGACTATAAGAGCTAGAACAACCAAATTTTCTGCCTAGACTCCTGTGATATCGCTTCAGTGCAAGTTTATTTCAAAATTTTGCCACGCCCACTTCCGCCCCCCAAAAGACGAAAAATCCACAATTTTGAAGATACAAAAACCAAAATGCCGTATGGTAGAAAATGACCATATCTACCAGGTTCCCGAATTTGTTCAGATCGGATCATTATTGTAGCCACAATGATCAAATGAATTTTCAGCAGCAATTCCCCCCCCTTCTCATGCAGCGTAAGTAATTTATTGGGGTTGATTGTGGCTGCTGATTCTCTCACACACACACTCATCACGCTCAAACATGCTGCCTCGTGCAGTGTACGTGTGTTGTTGTGAGAACTGATGTAGATGATGTAGATGTAGATGTCGATGACAGATGTAGCAAAAATGTAAAATGTAAAACTGATAAAACATTTTAAAATTCCACATAAATCAATGAGTACGGGTATAAAAGTAGAGTCGCGTTCGAAGCGACTCCGTACGTTCTTTCTCGTTCCGTTTTGGCTTTAATAATATCTTTAGCAATTACCGTGCACTGTAGTCTGACTGCTATTTGTTTTGAACTTTTTTTGGTCTAGAAAAATAGTTAAAGACTTATTAATTAATTATGGAATTTTCTGTTGTCAGTGCTGAAAAACCTACAAGAAGCAGATCACCCACAATCAGCCGAACATCTCTTGCTGGCTTTTGCGACAGCGTCGTGCTCGCAAAGTGTGCAGGAATCTCTGACCGAGTGGGGGATACCATTTCACAAACGTAACGGACTACATTATAGTTGTGAGGAATGCCGTGCGGTTGAAAACGACATGCGCTCGTTTATGAGGCGGACGAGGAGTGGCTTCAAAGAGCTGATCGTAGGCTTTAAGAAGCAATCTGATCGGCTCTTAGCCATGGACATTCAATTCAGCAGTTTACAGCTGCTGGCTAAGTATCCGTGGCGCAAAAATCCACTCCGCGGACTTGCAAAGTGTCAACTGCCTCACGGCCGCCGGCATCCGGCGCTCCACTCCAAAGGGAAACGATCATTGCTGGTGATTCAGATTCGGCAGCCGAATGCATCACCTCGGAGAACATGCAGCCGACTGTAGCGTCCTGTTAACCGTTTTAAAGATCAACAGCCTTTCATCGATCGGGAATGATAAAATGCGGCATACTGCTTCATTTGAACTGATGTATGTGCCCATTTGAAATTGAGTGATTTCATCGGTAACATTAGCAACTGCTCCAAAAACAGCCATATCACTTCCTTTGTTGATGTACTTGCAAATGAATTTAAAAGATTGAACTGAATGTGCGCTTTTAAAATCTTAGATAATAACGGTGAAAATGGCACAACCCACGATTATCAATTTCCAAATCTGGATTTTGAACTCTCAAACTTACCGAAAGTCCATTATCTTCAGTTGATCGACGCCGATATTCGGGATATCCATCGTTGCCCGTCACTGCATCGGAGACCAAATTGTTTGGAAAACGTTTGGAGCATTTCCCTTCAACCATACATGGTGAACTCAAATTCAACGCACCACATGGACCGTGAATCATATTTTTGGTGACCACTTCAAACAATTCAGTATCCACTGTCCGATCTGGAATTTCGGCCCAAATCACATCGTCAATTTGATAAGGTAAGTGGACAAACTTACGGATATAAGATGCCAAACCTGTTAATTGTCTCGATTGTGTAGCAGTCTTTGGTTCTGATAATCCAGCCAGAGCTTGTATTTTCGCGGATTTGGTTCAATACTACCATCTTTGACCAAGTATCCAAGATATTCTATTTCTGTTTTGAGAAATGAGCATTTCTTTATATTAAATGAAAATCCTGCTTCCGATAGAGCCCTTAGCACAATCGCCAATCTGTCAAATGCTTCCTCTTTTGACCTCGCGACTATCACTACATCATCAATATAAACAATTGCATAGGAGTACGCCAAGTCACCTAGTGCTCGCGCTTTATAGCTCGCTGAAAAATCGAAGAGGCATTTTTCAGCCCAAATGGCATAGATAGAAACTCGTACTGGCCTCGGGAGTTACAAAAGCAGTTCGTTCTATGGATTCATCTATTGGAATCTGATAAAACCCACTGGCCATGTCAAGCAAGAAAAGTATTTACCTCCACGCAATCAGTCAACTTGATCTGATATCAGCGGCAAAAGGGTATTTGTCTGCCACGGTATTTGAATTGAACTCTCGATAATCAACGCATAAGCGATCACTGCCATCTTTTCTTCTTAATTAATGGAATGAAATGGAGAATTACTTGGACGTTTTACTTTTGCCGCCAACATTTCCTTGATTATATCCCTAACTAATTATTTTTCTCCTACGCCAAGACGATATGGACGCCTCTGTACAGTCTTGTTGGAATCTAATAAACGAATTTCTAATTCTCCAGTCGTGACACGTCTACTTGGCATTCCGACAATAAAACTTTTCGGAATATAGATCAAAAATGTTCTTAAGTTTACACTTATCATTATCATTTTCATTTAAATCTAAATTATTGTTAAATAGCTTAGCGTAACCTGTAATGGTTTCATTAAAAATCGCGTAAGTCTGTTTGGTTTTAAAATGTGAAATCGTACAACGTTTTCACCAATTCCTTTCAGAATGATTAAATTATTAAATCTTTTTCCAGCTAATCTGTCTGCTAGCTTTTCCTTGATCAAGGAACACTCGGCACCCGAGTCCAAGAAGAATGGAAAGGGCTCACCAAATTGATATAATACTCCTTTGGTGCCGACGTACCCTTCATACATGCGGATGCAATATGACTGACGTTTCCGCATTTAAAACAGGTCACACCAGTCCTGTCTCATCCCGGCAATGGTTTTCCATACGATTGATTTGAATTTGATTGTTGTGCCTTTCTCTCACGGCACTCCAGCAATTTATGTCCGGGATTCCCACAGTAATGGAACTTTACAGGAGTTAGTTGCTTGAACGCTTTCTTATCGGCCCCGATCGAATGGTCTGAAATCAGATACTAGCTTCGCTTGCTGTATGCAAATGGCTTCAACTGCTGCTGTTGTTCATTTCGATTCGTTATATTGGTGGTGAAAAGTAGGCGTTGCAGACGAGTGTCGATTTGCGACTTATGTGCCAATACGAAAGACACAGCTATTTCTTCAATGTCCATTGACATCTATTTCGTCATTAATGACGTCACTAGTCGACTACCATATGCCGACAAGCACTCGCCTGTTTTCGGTCGTCCGTTGAGGATGTTCAATAAGATGGCGGCCGGTGTCTCAGCGTCATCGTAGCGGTGAACGAACAATTTTTGAATTGTTGCCAGGTTATAGCGGCAAAGCTGATCTGAGTAAGCCATTGGGAAGCGATCCCCGCTCGCCATTCATCGTCACGCTTCTCCTGGGCTTGTGCCGATCCCACTTCTGATGTCGGAGACGGTAAAACTGTCTCGCTCTTTTCTATCCATTGTTGCGTTTTTAGCGCAGTCAGTCGCGGTTTTCTTTTCCTCAGGAAATCTGTGCACTAACTGAAAACCCTCTCTTCTCGTTTTCTTTCCTTTTTGCTTACGCCACGCATGACACAGTATTGCATCAGCCAATTGCTCTCCTTGGCAATTTCCTTTTGATCTTGCTCTTTCTCTCAGAGGCCACCTACACATACAACCGCACCACACTCGGATGAGACGACACTCTCTCGTTCTCAATCCTCGCTCTCAGCAACAATGCAAACAGAAGGAACAACGGGTACGCAATTGCGTTGATTCTAATCTCCTTTTTAACTTTGTTTCTTAATTCTAATAGTTTTCTTACGTTGCTATCATACATCTCCAACATGTATTTACGGATCTCTAACTTTAAATTTTTCGCACAAATACCTCAGGCTCTGCTTGATCTTCGAGTCCAGCTTCCACTTTCCTGTCGCGGTCGTCGTGATCTCCGATTGCCATTTAATCCTCTGGTTACAGCAATGATCTTGATATAGCAGCAACGATGAAGAACATGATTACGCGGCCGACACGATTATTATAACCAGGCTTTAAAACACACTAACGACGCGGGCAATAACACAAGATTCCAGAGTATGGAATTTTATACCACAATTTTATTCTTTTTGTTTTATCTATTCCACTATGTATTGTGTCACTGTCACTTTATTTTTGTTGCCTTTTTTTTATTTGATCTTCACAGTCCACCCGGGGCGCCATGAAAAATTAGAATAGTTTTTCTAATGTAAAACCGAAAACTTTGGGAGGTATAACGATTTATTTGGCGGGTCAAAAAAATGGTACGTGCGCTCGATCGAAATTAATATTACGATTATATTCTTAAAACTTCGTACAATCTCCTCTTAAGCCTAGCTAACCTACGGTGGCAAAGCGGCGAATGCGCCGAGAGTGAGAGAGAGCTTGTATTACGCTCCTGCCTTGCCCTAACCTACTTACACTAGACTTCATACAAACAAATTTTATAAACAAAACCACAATGTTAAAAAAAAAACATAATAAACGTCAACATTTTTATTACATCTGACATCCACTTCTACATCAAAATGCAGAACAACACGCCGTTTGAACCCATTCACCGTCAGAGCAAGTGTGAGCAAGTAGCGGCTGCATCGCTGAAGTGGAAGGGGTTTGAAAGTACAAATTATTTATCTTTATCTGATCCAACAGGAAACTGATTCAACAATCTGGTAAATTTTTGATTCTCTCTACGATACTATATTTTCCGATTTCTAGTATCTTTAAAATTGTGGTCGCGGAGAGTGGCGGGCTGAAATTTGAAATACACTTTCAACAGCTAAATATCGCAAAGATCGAGAATATATATAATTTGTTGGGTCGGAAACGTGCGCTACACACATCCACTTTCACCAAATATATAATACACCCCTAAACACCCTCTGGGCTCAGTGTGCAGCTGATGCACACAATTTGGTGCGGTGAAAAAATTTGTTTACTTTTATAATTAAAGTGAGTATATAAAATATGGCAATGGTTGTCAAGCTGTTGCTGCAGTCTGCTCTCCTCTCATTTTTTATACCCGTACTCGAAGAGTAAAAGGGTATATTGTATTTGTGCTAATTGCTGTCTGTCCGTCTGTCCGTCTTGTTTGTCGCCCATTGCTCGGAGGCTATAAGAGCTCGAGGGACCAAATCTTTTTTCCAAACTGAAGTGATATCTCACTCCTTGAAAAATGTTTCAAAATTTCGCCCCCGCCCACTTCCGCCCTAAAAAGGGCGCACATCTGTGAGGTCCACAATTTTAAAGATAACAGAAAACGAAAAATTCAGAATCATAGAGGAAGAACATATCTATCAGGTGCCCAAATCTGAATCGGATCGGATCATTAATATAGCCACAATAGAGAGAAACATACGAAAAACTCTCTCCCTCTCTTTCGCACTCACACAAAATTGGTTTTCCGTACAAATGAGCGCCTCGATCTCAGAGACTATAAGAGCTAGAACAACCAAATTTTCTGCCTAGACTCCTGTGATATCGCTTCAGTGCAAGTTTATTTCAAAATTTTGCCACGCCCACTTCCGCCCCCAAATGACGAAAATCCACAATTTTGAAGATACAAAAACCAAAAATGCCGTATGGTAGAAAATGACCATATCTACCAGGTTCCCGAATTTGGTTCAGATCGGATCATTATTGTAGCCACAATGATCAAATGAATTTTCAGCAGCAATTCCCCCCCCTTCTCATGCAGCGTAAGTAATTTATTGGGGTTGATTGTGGCTGCTGATGATTCTCACACACACACACTCACGCTCAAACATGCTGCCTCGTGCAGTGTACGTGTGTTGTTGTGAGAACTGATGTAGATGATGTAGATGTAGATGTCGATGACAGATGTAGCAAAAATGTAAAATGTAAAAACTGATAAAACATTTTAAAATTCCACATAAATCAATGAGTACGGGTATAAAAGTAGAGTCGCGTTCGAAGCGACTCCGTACGTTCTTTCTCGTTCCGTTTTGGCTTTAATAATATCTTTAGCAATTACCGTGCACTGTAGTCTGACTGCTATTTGTTTTGAACTTTTTTTTGGTCTAGAAAAATAGTTAAAGACTTATTAATTAGTATGGAATTTTCTGTTGTCAGTGCTGAAAAAACCTACAAGAAGCAGATCACCCACAATCAGCCGAACATCTCTTGCTGGCTTTGCGACAGCGTCGTGCTCGCAAAGTGTGCAGGAATCTCTGACCGAGTGGGGGATACCATTTCACAAACGTAACGGACTACATTATAGTTGTGAGGAATGCCGTGCGGTTGAAAACGACATGCGCTCGTTTATGAGGCGGACGAGGAGTGGCTTCAAAGAGCTGATCGTAGGCTTTAAGAAGCAATCTGATCGGCTCTTAGCCATGGACATTCAATTCAGCAGTTTACAGCTGCTGGCTAAGTATCCGTGGCGCAAAAAATCCACTCCGCGGGACTTGCAAGTGTCAACTGCCTCACGGCCGCCGGCATCCGGCGCTCCACTCCAGGGGGAAACGATCATTGCTGGTGATTCAGATTCGGCAGCCGAATGCATCACCTCGGAGAACATGCAGCCGACTGTAGCGTCCCTGTTAACCGTTTTAAAGATCAACAGCCTTTCATCGATCGGGAATGATAAAATGCGGCATACTGCTTCATTTGAACTGATGTATGTGCCCATTTGAAATTGAGTGATTTCATCGGTAACATTAGCAACTGCTCCAAAAACAGCCATATCACTTCCTTTGTTGATGTACTTGCAAATGAATTTAAAAGATTGAACTGAATGTGCGCTTTAAAATCTTAGATAATAACGGTGAAAATGGCACAACCCCACGATTATCAATTTCCAAATCTGGATTTTTGAACTCTCAAACTTACCGAAAGTCCATTATCTTCAGTTGATCGACGCCGATATTCGGGATATCCATCGTTGCCCGTCACTGCATCGGAGACCAAATTGTTTGGAAAACGTTTGGAGCATTTCCCTTCAACCATACATGGTGAACTCAAATTCAACGCACCACATGGACCGTGAATCATATTTTTGGTGACCACTTCAAACAATTCAGTATCCACTGTCCGATCTGGAATTTCGGCCCAAATCACATCGTCAATTTGCTAAGGTAAGTGGACAAACTTACGGATATAAGATGCCAAACCTGTTAATTGTCTCAATTGTGTAGCAGTCTTTGGTTCTGATAATCCAGCCAGAGCTTGTATTTTTAGCGGATTTGGTTCAATACGACCATCTTTGACCAAGTATCCAAGATATTCTATTTCTGTTTTGAGAAATGAGCATTTCTTTATATTAAACTAGCAAACCCGGCGAACTCCGTTTCGCCACCAGATCTTCGTTTTATGTAACATTTCGTTTGGAGATTAAAAGATGAAGAACAATTTTTGTTTGTTTTATATTTGAAAAGGACAAATTTTATTTCATATCACAACAGTAATGAATTCATTTCGATTACAAAATTGAAGTGTTATTTAGTCGAACTTCTCTAAGTAAATGAAAGTGAATCTAAAGTAAATACTGAATCGAAGCGTTATGCGTGTTCGCAAATTATCCGTTTCATTGAAGTGCTCTTTGGTAAACCACATTTTTTGTTTTTGGTCTGACGTTAACACAAACAAAGCGGATGGTTTCCCAACTCGTGAACACGCAACGTATAACTGCCCATGTGAAAAACAATGATTTTCTAAATTTATCCCGCAAACGCTAAGCGATTTGCCTTGCGACTTGTTAATTGTCATTGCGAACGCAAGGCGAACTGGAAATTGCAATCGTTTGAAGTCAAACGGAAGATTAGTCGGAATCATTGGAATTCGAGGAATACATACATTTTTCACCTGCGTACTTTCCGTTAATAATGGTTGCCTCAATCAAATTCGGCAAAGGTCTTTTTACCGAAAGTCGAGTACCGTTGCAAAGTCGCGGTGGATTCAAATTACGCAATATCATACCAACTTTGAGTTGCAAGTTATGTGGTGGAAATCCTGGTAACTCAAGAGAGTTCAAAAACGACAATGTCTCGCGATTTAGTTGGATCGCCAACAATAAGTGCAGCAACATCATTAACGGTGGGTGCATTGAATCTTCGCACATGTTCACCTGTTTGGGTACAATCCGCTCTTATGACAAATTTGTGCGTATCCGATGGCATTCGTTCCAATGCTGTTTTGAACATATAATATTAACCACAGCATTATTAGTGTGAAAAAATGCTTTGCAACTGTTCAATAATTCGTCTCTTTAACTGTTGTGTTCCTGTATATTGCACCGCACATTCAGCTGATCCCATATCGACGAAATGAAATATATTTGCAGAAATTGATGCGGTTCATCTGGTGTTGGCACCATTGAACCATGCAAATGATATATTTGTCCTTGAATCTGTAATTGCAAACAATCAATTGTTGAAGAATACGGTGTAACTTCTGATCGTGTGATAGTGTAGTGTGTGGTGTATGTGTAGTTGTTACGTGTTGCAATTCATTGTGTTGGTGTGAGTGATTGGTTATGTGTGTTGTAACGAACCGTTACATTTACACTCACCATATTATACCATATGTAATACTTTATAAGACCCAATACAGAACACAAAACACCATACCACATTTTGTAACAACACAAACACCATACAATTTCCAAGTCCCACGCGCCGATCGATTTCTGCCGAATCGACACACGCGCCATAATTTCCACAAGAGTTACCCAACTCCAGTTTCCCCGCCGAGTTACACAACTCCACGCAGGTCATTCCTCGGTACGACCGAGCCAATGACCACAGCCTAGACTCAGCTCATTTTCTCGGTGCATCCGAGGCAATGACCGGGTCGGTGGCACGCGCTGGAGAACCCGACACCAACCCAGCACCCAGACTTGCGGACTCAGCACTCGATATCGGGCTTAAATAGCCCGAGCCCTCGATCAATCAGGGCAGTCCATCGCCTAGCATAAATCAACACGGCAGTCCATCGCCTATCATAAGACACGGCAGTCCATCGCCTAGCATAAATCAACACGGCAGTCCATCGCCTATCATAAGACACGGCAGTCCATCGCCTAGCATAAATCAACACGGCAGTCCATCGCCTATCATAAGACACGGCAGTCAATCGCCTATTCTAAGTCGCGTCACCTCCGCGAGAACACTATACACGAAACCACTACACGACACAAGAAAAGACACAGAACACAAATAAAAGCCAGTTAAATAATATCAAAAACAAAACCCAACAACGTGTCATCAATTCGTCACCGAACCCTCAACGGAAATAAGGTAAACCCAACCAAATATTACCAAACACCAAAAACTCTGGTGTCAGCACTTTCCTCACCGAGCGGTGTTAACGTTCTTGTTCATCGCCAAGTGCGAATTACCTACACGGTAATTAGACCCTACGCCTGCTCTACTTTCGGTCTCACGGCCAAGCCTTTTGTTTTGAAGTCCCAGCAATCTACAAAAATTCTTGTAGAGAACCCTGGACAGACTGAGCTTACCTCAGTCTGAAATAAGGTATCATTACAAGTGGCGCCCGAGCAGGGACTTACGGAAACTTTAAGGAGATTTCAAAGCCAACTTTCTGGCAACTTTAAGTAAACTTAAAGAGAAAAACCTTAACGCGGGGCTACGTGGCTTAAAGACCCACGGCCACCGAGAAAGAATAGTAGAGCTAACCACAGAACACAAGTCCGGTAAAAAATCAAATTCGCGCACCCACCCGAATCCAGTCGCGAGTGCCACCGGGAAAATATACGCAGTGACCAAGTGCAAAAACAGTGAAAAGTGCCCAAAACAACGCCGAAGAAAACTCAGTTCAATCACCATGGAAGCCTACGAAGACGACGCGAGCATTGATTTCCACACCAGCGAGCCAGTCGCCAATCCAGGCGTCAGCATCGGCTGGATCTACAAGCGTCGCCGAGATGAGCTGGAGGCCTTCGCCAAGGAATTCGAATTTGACACCGAAGGAACTGTTGAAGAGTTGCGCAAGAACTTTGCCATACTAGTCGCCGGACCACTCCCGCCGGGTGCCTGGACTCGCTTGGCAGAACTCGTGAGACAATACGCAAAACCAGCAGGACGCTCCAAGTCCCCGCTGCCCACTAATCCAGGACCATCAGGCACCGGAGGATGGGACCCCAAAGCAGGCTTGTAAGTCCCCGCAGCCCCAGAGCCCGCGCCGCGACCACCAATGGTCACAGCCGCCGATCTTCCAAGGCCACCCACTATGGAAACCTCCCGTGCGCCCACACAGAGAATTATACCGTCGATTGACGCACCCATAATCGGGCCCGACTATAACCACGTCGCACGCACAGCGGAACGCATCCGCGGATGGGGCATCCAGTTCAACGGAGAAGATGACCCACTATCGTTTCTGGAACTACTCGAGGAACGCGCACGCGCCTACGGAGTGGACACCAACCAACTGCCTCGGAGCATGGCCGAACTACTCACCGACCGAGCCAGTCACTGGCACCGTACCAGCCAACTACAGGGTAGTTCCTGGGCATATTTCCGCCAGGAATTTCTGACTTATTTTCTGCCGCCAAGGTATTTCGAACAATTGGAGGACCAGATCCGAGGCCGCAAGCAAGCGGTGGGAGAACCATTCAAAGACTATCTCATCGAGATACGGCTACTCATGCACCATGCCGAGTACGACCTAGTTAAGGAGCTCTATAGGATCTACGACAACGCCCTGCCAGGACTCCAACTATACGTGCGACGAGACGAACTGGAAAGTTTGTCACAGCTAACCCGATTAGCGGCAGAGTACGAGCTTATTCACGAGAGGAAACACGCAACGACTCCCGCACCCATGCGAATCCCACCAAGAGACCCCAGGCCGGCAAGACACCCAGACCGCAGAGAAGGTGAGTCCTACCGTACCCCTTTCGGAGACCCCATTGGGATTCAGCCGACACACCGCGTAGACAGTCATCGAATCAAAATAATGCAACGAACCACGACGTCGCCCATCGAATGATCACCACTCCCATTGCCAACCCACGCGCAGCCTGTCGCCGATGTGGTCAAGTTGGACACGCCGCCTCTGCTGGGAATGTGGAAAGCGCGGCACTCGAACCGTCGACTGCTGCCGCCGAGCCACGTCGGGAAACGACACGCGTCCTCAACTGACCCGGGATCAGCCGAGAACGACGCCTCCACAGACCCGCGACTAAGCAACCCACTACATGTGAACGACGGCCGAATAGTGGCGACAGTGACAATAGGAGGACAAACAACGGAGGCCACCATCGACACCGGGGCATCCCGAAGTTTCGTCAGCGACAACCTGGCCCGACAACTAAATAACAACTCCAACCTGCAAGATGCATGCGTCCGCATACGCCTGGCTGACGGCTCAGTCAGAGAGATCACACAAGTTCTACTGGCGCACATCAAGCTGGATCAACGAGAGGCCCAAATCCCACTCCTGGTCCTCCCTAACATGCTGGAGCAAGTTATAGTCGGCATGGACTTCCTATGTGCCATCGGAACGACGATCCAATGCGGCACCACGCTGCTAAAGCTACAAGATCGCCACCTCACGCCAACGCCACCGTCAGTTCAATCCAACCACGTACAAGTCACCGAACCCAGCACCAAGAAATCTAGGTCAACAGCGAACACACGACCCCGACCTACCCCAAAAAAGACGGCACCCAATAATGCAACGAAGAATACGACACCGAAACCAACCACAGCGAAAGCAAAAGAACCGGCCCACAACGGAAAACACGAATCCGAAGCAAGCACCGGTAAACTGCAACCAAGCAAACGGGAAAACGAATCCCACGGCCACTACGGAGCACCCGCGTCCTAAGCCAAACCCAGGGAACACACATCCCAAACACACCACGAGGATCTCACACACGAGACAAGAATCAACACACGTGAACCAGGCGCTCGACACAGGAAGCCCAGGATCAAAACAAACTACGGGGCACACGCATCCCGAACCTACCACAAGGATCTCACACACGAGACAAACCCCAACGAACTGGAACCCGCTCGACACAGGAAGCCCAGGTCCAAGTTCAGCCACCGCGCACCCATGCACCCTACCCTCAACGGAGAAGGTGAGCCCACGGACACCCTCAGAAACGACAACCAGCCCCGAACAACGACAACGGCAGAAACAGTGCAACAACCAAACCACGAGGGAAACAGCCACGCAAATCCCTTGCTGGTCGGGTCCAATCATCGAACTAATATCCACAGAACCTCTCCACTCGGAACCGGAATCTAGCCCGATGACCCCCGAAACACCGACCGCAGCCCTGTCGTACCCACGGCCGACGCCACACCGATTTTCGCCAACCCACTGGAGTACCTTCCGCGTACTGACGTGCCCACTAGCGCCATGCACCACGCCATGCCTAGCACCACGTCCGAAATCTTCGTCGCCCAAACAAGTCGTTGCTGCGAAAACAGAGTCGTCACTGAGACCCGCCTGGCCTTACGTAGATCTGGAGACATTACCCCCAGATATACCGCCAGTCCCACGAAGCAACGCCACTCTCGGCCAACGCTAATCCGATCGTCGCCCACATAAGCGACTACCCACGTAGGATCGAACACCCCAGCGCGTTCGACACAACTATCCTCCCAGAAGACCCCAGCCAGCCCAAGGACCCCGAAACCCCCGATCTCACCGACCCCGACCCTGAACTGATCTCCGATCCCGCCGGACATAGCGCCACAGATCCAAGAATTTCTGGACACAGAACTTCCAAAGTTCAATAATCTCCACGGGACCTCCAACATCGCCGAGCACACCATCGTCATGAGGGATAATCGACCCATCAAACAGAGGTATTACCCAAAGAACCCAGCCATGATGCGGATTATCGACGAGCAAGTCGACCAACTGATCCAAGAAGGTCTCATCGAACCCTCACGAAGCCCACACAGCGCCCCCATCGTACTCGTACGTAAAAGAACGGCAAATGGCGCATGTGCGTTGACTACCGACAACTCAACACTCACTCTATTCCTGACGCCTACCCACTGCCCAGAATCAACTACATCTTGAGCGCCTACAGAACGCACGCTTCATAACCACCCTCGATCTAAAAAACGGATACTGGCAAATACCCATGGCCAACGGAAGCAGAGAAGCCACCGCCTTCACGGTCCCCGGCAGAGGTCTCTATCAATGGAAAGTGATGCCCTTCGGATTACATTCTGCACCAGCAACATTCCAACGGGCCCTTGATACCGTGATCGGAGCCGACATGGAACCCTACGCATTCGCCTATTTAGACGACATTGTCGTCGTCGGACGAGACTTCAAGGACCACCTACACAACCTGGCAATAGTCCTCTCTCGCCTTCGAAAAGCGAATCTGCGGATAAACGCGGAAAAGTGCACATTTTTCCAAAACCGGATCAAATATCTTGGTCACGTCATCAGCGAAGAAGGTATCCACACGGACCCCGACAAGATTGCCGCCGTCAAAGAACTCAAGCCACCCACGAACCTAAAGGAACTACGTCAGTGCATCGGAATGGCATCATGGTACCGAAGATTCGTTCCAAACTTTGCTACAGTCGTCCAACCAATGTCTCAGCTACTCAAGAAAGGACAGACATGGACATGGACTGCAGATCAACAAGCGGCCTTCGACCAACTAAAGGAACTACTCACGACCGCTCCTGTACTTGCTTGCCCCGATTTCAACGTCAAGTTCTCACTACAAACCGATGCGAGCAACCTCGGCATAGGCGCCGTACTCACGCAGGAGATCGAAGGAAAGGAACGCGTCATCGCCTATGTCAGCCGACGCTTGAACCAGGCCGAAGGAAACTACTCCGCTACAGACAAGGAATGCCTCGCCGTCATTTGGGCAATCCGAAAACTACGCTGCTACCTAGAAGGATACCGATTCGACGTTATAACCGACCATCTCGCGCTGAAATGGCTGAACACTCTGGAAAGCCCCTACGGAAGAATAGCGAGATGGGCACTCGAACTCCCAACAGTATCAATACGACGTCCACTACAGAGCAGGGAAACACAACGTGGTCGCCGATGCCCTGTCCCGACGACCCTTGGAGACGCTAGCAAGAATCAAAGAGGACGCAACATCTTGCCCCTGGCTCACACGAAGGATTCAGCAAACCAAAGAAGAACCCGATAAATACCCCGACTACGTTTTCGAAAATGGAGAACTCTACAGACATCTGGGCCACGGAGCCGACGATCACGACCATGGCTGAGGAAGCAAACGACACCAGCGATCACAACGACCCCCTGACGACGGAAAACCACCAATAGAAACGCCAAAACACGTTGGCCAGAAACTTTGCCGACCCAAGTAACCAAAGCGGCCAATTGCAACCCCACCCGGAAGAAAGGGGGGGTGTAACGAACCGTTACATTTACACTCACCATATTATACCATATGTAATACTTTATAAGACCCAATACAGAACACAAAACACCATACCACATTTTGTAACAACACAAACACCATACAATTTCAAGTCCCACGCGCCGATCGATTTCTGCCGAATCGACACACGCGCCATAATTTCCACAAGAGTTACCCAACTCCAGTTTCCCCGCCGAGTTACACAACTCCACGCAGGTCATTCCTCGGTACGACCGAGCCAATGACCACAGCCTGACTCAGCTCATTTCTCGGTGCATCCGAGGCAATGACCGGGTCGGTGGCACGCGCTGGAGAACCCGACACCAACCCAGCACCCAGACTTGCGGACTCAGCACTCGATATCGGGCTTAAACAGCCCGAGCCCTCGATCAATCAGGGCAGTCCATCGCCTAGCATAAATCAACACGGCAGTCCATCGCCTATCATAAGACACGGCAGTCCATCGCCTAGCATAAATCAACACGGCAGTCCATCGCCTATCATAAGACACGGCAGTCCATCGCCTAGCATAAATCAACACGGCAGTCCATCGCCTATCATAAGACACGGCAGTCAATCGCCTATTCTAAGTCGCGTCACCTCCGCGAGAACACTATACACGAAACCACTACACGACACAAGAAAAGACACAGAACACAAATAAAAGCCAGTTAAATAATATCAAAACAAAACCCAACAACGTGTCATCAATTCGTCACCGAACCCTCAACGGAAATAAAGGTAAACCCAACCAAATAATACCAAACACCACAAACTCTGGTGTCAGCACTTTCCCTCACCGAGCGGTGTTAACGTTCTTGTTCATCGCCAAGTGCGAATTACCTACACGGTAATTAGACCCTACGCCTGCTCTACTTTCGGTCTCACGGCCAAGCCTTTGTTTTGAAGTCCCAGCAATCTACAAAAATTCTTGTAGAGAACCCTGGACAGACTGAGCTTACCTCAGTCTGAAATAAGGTATCATTACAGTGTTGTATCTTTTACCTTGCAAGTCGGCATGAAGCCGCCTTCTCGAATGATATTAGCTCCAAAGGAAGTCCTGCGAAATTGTATGTATTCAAGGATGTGTTGAAGAAAATGGCTGGAATCGGGAACACTTCCATCGAACAATGGTTTTAGTGGCTGTGGTGGTGTAAGTAATGAATCCAGTTTGACTTTTCCACTTGCGCAGCACAATCCAGCTGTTTCTCTTTTGAACTTTAACGAACTTTTCGTTCGTTCTCTTTGTAGTGACCAGACTTGTTTTTTCTTGCGCTCCGCTTCTTTCTCTTATATATTACAAACAACCGGTGTTTGGCCTAATAAATTTAATAATTACACTCCTAATCTGATTTTCTATCAAAATCCGCGGGTGCATGGCTATTTTTTGTGTATAAACACGACGTTTTTAACCAATTTTGTGCGGCAGGTAATTGCGTTTTTGTTGTTGCTTACAGTAAGTAAGAAAATACATTTGGCCGCTCTTTTAGCTTTTTTGTCTAGCAACTCTCTCTCTCTATCACCCAAACTAACTGTTCTTTCTCTCGCTTATAAACCTTTTGTGCAGTAGCTCTCTCACTTTAAAGCTGTTGCAGTAGTTCTCTCTCTTTTCTTTCCATTTCTTCTTTAAGCATAGCTTTTTTAGAAACTGCCTGCACTGTGGTCTGATTGCTATTTGTTTTGATCTTTCTTTTTGTCATTGAAAAAAATTTAAAACTAATTATGGAATTTTCTGTGGTCTGCGCAAAAAACCTGCAGAAGCAGATCACTCACGATCAGCCGAACATACCTTGCTGGCTTTGCGACAGCGTAGTGCACGCAAAGTGTGCAGGTATTTCTGGCCGTGTGGGTGATGCCATCTCAAAACGCAACGGCTTGCATTATAGTTGCGAGGATTGTCGTGCGGTAGAAAGCGAAATGCGCTCGTTTATGAGGCAGACGAGGAGTGGCTTTAAGGAGCTGATCGTGGGCTTTAAAAGCAATACGATCGGCTCTTAGCCATGGACACTCAGTTCAGCAGTTTACAGCTGCTGGCTGAGTCTCCGCGGCGCAAGAAGTCCACTCCACGGGACATGCAAGTGCCAACTGCCTCACGCCCGCCGTCATCTGAAAAACTAACTTCGACCACTACGCCAGTGCAGCAGTTGATTTCGTTTGCCACTCCAAGGGCAACGATCGCTGCTGGTGATGCAGATTCGGTAGCCGAATGCATCGTCTCGGAGAACATGCAGCCGACTGTAGCGTCCGTGTCCGTAGAGTCCGTACCAAACTCCATAGCCATCCCATCGATTACGAACCCACCAGTTGTTGAACTTCCGGGACCACCGGATATTGCCATCACAGGTACCGCACCTGTGGTGCCAAAACCACTGGTGGGTGTCTACATCTAATGATGTAGCTGCTTTTATACAAAGCAAAATAAAAAAGCCGACGGCCTAAAGGTTGAGAAGTTTAATTTCGGTTATGCCAGGGAGATAGCTTCTTTTTAAGATAAGCGTCTCCCCATCTCTCATTTCGACACCATTTGCTCTGCCAATTTTTGGCCGGAGCACTTGGTTGTGAAAGAGTATAAGGCTAAGAAGAGGAATAGGCCCCCCATAACTCTCCCCGGCAGTCAGACCAGTGCTCCATCCTCATCTACCCGCTCTACTTCCACCCATCCAAAAACTAGTTTCCTCTCTTTTAATTACTTACCAGAATGCTAGAGGCTTACGTACTAAGCTCAGCACTCTCTATCTTGAAAGTTTCCCATTTTTGTCCCATATTATTGTGTTTTCTGAAACCTGTTTAAAGCCGGACATCCTTAGTTCCAAAGTTTTGGCAGATCGGTACACAATATTTAGAAATGACCGTTTGTCTCGACGTGGAGGAGGGGTCCTCATCGCAGTGGACTCTAACTTCACGTCGGAACATTTCATATTCCAGGTTCAACAAGACCTGGAATTCCTGTGCATAAAACTGATTCTTCCAGCCTTTTCTATTTTCATTACCAGCTCGTACATTCCACCCGTCTTCGGATATCTCTATATACGAGCAGCACCTGTCCGCTTTAAAAACTGTTTCTTCCTCGCTATCAGATAAAGACCACATGATAGTTCTGGGGATTTCAATTTGCCAGGCACTGTTTGGTCTTCGGTAAACGAGTCGAATAACCTTGTGCCCATATCACGACATGACTTTATTGACGGCTTGCTAGACCTGTCCCTGTCTCAAGTCAACCATGTGAAAAATTCCTTGGGTCGATTGCTCGATCTGTGCTTCGTCTCGGATCCGACCATAGCGTTGTTAACCGGAGCCCTTCCGCTCACTATTCCTGAAGACTCCTACCATCCTACTTTCGAAGTATCGGTCGATATTGGACCTTCTGTATTGGTTCGATCAGATAAGCTTCGTAAGGCCGAGTTTACGAAGCTTAATAGCCTGATTAGGGATTTTGATTGGTCCGCTCTGTACTTGTGCACTGACGTTATGAAAGGCACAAACATTTTTCTATAATGTACTTGACACACTCTTTTGATTCTTGTGTCCCATATTTTTTTGTCCGATTAGATCTGGGAAGCCCCTTGGTTTACCAAAGAGCTATACAGTCTAAAAAACATAAAATCAAGACTTTATACAAAATTTCAAAAGTTGGCTCTCCTTCTTCTCTCTCTCGCTATGTAATAGCTCGGTCAAATTTCACCATTGTAAACGCTCAATGCTACAAAAATTACCTAGCTCGATGCAGGATGCGCTTTTCTCAGGACCCTTAACAGTTTTACAGCTTCGTAAACAGCAAGCGTAAAACGTCCGCACATCCATCCTCGCTATCATTTCATAATTCGTCGGCAAACAATGATCAGGCCATTGCCGATCTTTTTTGCCCAATTTTTTTCAAACAACCTATTCCCATGAAAGCTACTCTGGTCAGCCGTATCCATACAGTTTACCAAGATCGAACGGCATTTTCAGTCCTACGTTAAATGAAAGCTCACTGCTTCAGGAGTGAGCCGGTGTTAAGCCGGTGTTCTCACCGGGTCCTGACGGAGTCCCCGCCTGTGTACTCAGGTACTGCGCCGACGCTCTGTGTGGTCCCCTGCTTAAACTATTCACCCTATCCCTTAACTCCTCATGTTTCCCTCCGATCTGGAAGGAATCGTTTATCATTCCTCTCCATAAGAAAGGTAGTAAGTCTGTCGCAATGAATAACAGAGGTATATCAAAGTTATCCGCTATTCCAAAATGTTTGAGAACATTTTAACCCTGCACTTGCAACATCTCTGCAAATCACTTATATCTCCAGCTCAGCACGGATTTATAAGGCGACGATCAACAACTACAAATTTACTAGAGTTTACCTCTTTTTATTATTAAAGGCTTCCATGGTAACATGCAGACGGATGTCATTTACACCTATTTTCAGTAAAGCATTCGACTCTGTAAACCATTCCTTTTTGCACAAAAACTTGACATTTTAGGGTTTCCGCCCAATCTTTTGAAATGGATTTCCAGCTTGAAAAACTCCTTGTCTTCACTTGTTCAGGTTAGTACCACAGGGCAGCCATCTTGGCCCCTACTTTTCACACTCTTCATTAATGACCTGCCTTCAGTATTAACAAACTCTCGAGTACTCATGTATGCGGATGACGTTGAACTCTGTGTCCAGTATAAGTTCATTTCATTTCACTCTCGCTTGCAATCCGATCTCAATCATTTTCAGTCATGGTGTTGTGCAAATATGTTACACCTGAATGCCTCGAAATGTAAAGTAATGACATTTCATCGCTCCAGCCCCTTGTTGGCTCCTTACACCCTCTGCGGTGGTTCTCTTGAGAGAATTACATTGGTTGATGATCTTGGTGTTAAACTAGATCCCAAGTTAAAATTTTCTGAAAATATTTATACCATGGTAAATAAAGCCATGGGAGTGCTTGGGTTTATAAAGAGGTGGTCAAAGGAATTTGACGACCCCTATATAACGAAGACTCTCTATATTTCGCTTGTTCGTCCGATTTTAGAGTACGGCTCGTGTGTATGGTGCCCTCAGTACAAAGTACACCAAGACCGTATAGAATCAGTCCAGAAAAACTTTTTACTTTTTGATCTGCGTGGCCTCAACTGGGATGAAGGTGTGAGACTGCCTTCTTACTCTTGCAGATTGCTCTTAATAGACCTTCCATCCTTACTTAATCGTAGAAAAATGCTTGGTGTGATTTTCATGCACAACTTGATCAGGGGTGACATCGACAGCCCTGACTTGTTGAGCCGCATAAACTTCACGATTTCTATTAGATCCTCTAGTAATGTTATTTCTTTGTACCACTGTGTAGATCGAATTATTCCTTGCATGAACCGTTTCGGATCTTATGCTCGGATTATAATACGTTCTACCATATAATATCCACCACTAAATAACTTCCTCTACTTAAATCACTAATACTAACATACCTTGCACGTAATTAGTAATATTCTTTTTTGTAACTTTGCATGTTTAGCGTTGTGTTTAGCACTAATTTTTCCTCGGATATTAGTCTAACACCTATCTTTCCTGCATGTTCGCGATCGGTTTCGGTACTCGTGTCGCGCGTCATGCGGCAGCGCCCCTCGTTCGGTTGGGCGGGTGGAGGGCCGCGTATCTGCATGGGATCCGCGCGTAACAGGCTTCGGCTTGGTGTCGCATGGCCACTTGATGGTGCAGTCATTGCACATCAACGTCCTAAAGAATTAACGCATTGCAATATCGGCATATAGTCGTCATTGATCCAATATCTAAATTTTCATCATCTCTGTAGTTCGCAGTGGGATCATATTGGAATGCCAAGCGATTGTATGATGCCATTGATCTTCGTGTCCTCACGCGTTGTCCCAATCGGGAATTTTCTCTTATTATATTTTGTCTTTCTTCGCTTAAGTTCTGTGAATACACTTGTTGCTGGCTTGCATGGCTTGTGCGGCGGCCGATGTTCGCACGTCGTCCTTAAGGCATTTTGGACTGTGGACAGAGTGGTGAATTTAACCTCAAATGAACGATCCACATAATTTACACATTTCAACTTACCACCTTAAAGACAAATGCCTGCTGTTGAAATTGAAAAAAATGTTCACAATACACGTGATTGATTTGATGGTTTCCAATTGAAATGTGAGGAAACGAATAATTTTTTTTTTTAAATTTCGTTTTCACAGTGAACACAATACCGGTTTGTCACATGAAATTAACTGAGCAGAGAACAATGAGTAGCTGTCAAATGTATCACGCACCGGCGCCTACTTAAAATATTGGTTTTAGTACATGCTTTGTATCAGAGATGGCGCTGTGTTGTAGTATATAGAAGATAATACAAATACATTTTCCCGCTTTTCTGTTGACATTTTTCTTTGCTATAAACCTCGCGGAGCAGAAGAGACCTTTCAACGAATGCAAAACCGTGGAAATCGGTTCGTGCGTTCTGGAGTTATTGCGTCAAAAGGAAAACCCGGCTTATTGTTATATATTTTCCGATTTCTTGTATCTTTAAAATTGTGGACGCCACAGATTTTCGTTCATTTTGGAATCGGAGAGGGGCGGGCTGAAATTTGAAATACACTTGCAACAGCTAAATATCGCAAAGATCGAGAATATATATAATTTGTTGGGTCGGAAACGTGCGCTACACACATCCACTTTCACCAAATATATAATACACCCCTAAACACCCTCTGGGCTCAGTGTGCAGCTGATGCACACAATTTGGTGCGGTGAAAAAATTCGTTTACTTTTATAATTAAAGTGAGTATATACAAAATGGCATTGGTTGTAAAGCTGTTGCTGCAGTCTGCTCTCCTCTCATTTTTCTGTTTTCGCTTTAAGAATAGCTTTAGCAATTACCGTGCACTGTAGTCTGACTGCTATTTGTTTTGAACTTTTTTTGGTCTAGAAAAATAGTTAAAGACTTATTAATTAATTATGGAATTTTCTGTTGTCAGTGCTGAAAAAACCTACAAGAAGCAGATCACCCACAATCAGCCGAACATCTCTTGCTGGCTTTTGCGACAGCGTCGTGCTTGCAAAGTGTGCAGGGATCTCTGACCGAGTGGGGGATACCATTTCACAAACGTAACGGACTACATTATAGTTGTGAGGAATGCCGTGCGGTTGAAAACGACATGCGCTCGTTTATGAGGCGGACGAGGAGTGGCTTCAAAGAGCTGATCGTAGGCTTTAAGAAGCAATCTGATCGGCTCTTAGCCATGGACATTCAATTCAGCAGTTTACAGCTGCTGGCTAAGTATCCGTGGCGCAAAAATCCACTCCGCGGGACTTGCAAGTGTCAACTGCCTCACGGCCGCCGGCATCCGGCGCTCCACTCCAAGGGAAACGATCATTGCTGGTGATTCAGATTCGGCAGCCGAATGCATCACCTCGGAGAACATGCAGCCGACTGTAGCGTCCCTGTTAACCGTTTTAAAGATCAACAGCCTTTCATCGATCGGGAATGATAAAATGCGGCATACTGCTTCATTTGAACTGATGTATCTGCCCATTTGAAATTGAGTGATTTCATCGGTAACATTAGCAACTGCTCCAAAACAGCCATATCACTTCCTTTGTTGATGTAATTGCAAAATGAATTTAATAGATTGAACTGAATTCCTCTACGTGCGCTTTATAAATCTTGGATAATAACGGTGAAAATGGCACAACCCCACGATTATCAATTTCCAAATCTTGATTTTGAAATCTCAAACTTACCGAAAGTCCATTATCTTCAGTTGATCGACGCCGATATTCGGGATATCCATCGTTGCCCGTCACTGCATCGGAGACCAAATTGTTTGGAAAACGTTTGGAGCATTTCCTTCAACCATACATGGTGAACTCAAATTCAACGCACCACATGGACCGTGAATCATATTTTTGGTGACCACTTCAAACAATTCAGTATCCACTGTCCGATCTGGAATTTCGGTCCAAATCACATCGTCAATTTGATAAGGTAAGTGGAGAAACTTACGGAAATAAGATGCCAAACCTCTAAATTGTCTCAATTGTGTAACAGTCTTTGGTTCTGATAATCCAGCCAGAGCTTGTATTTTTCGCGGATTTGGTTCAATAATTCCATCTTTGACCAAGTATCCAAGATATTCTATTGTAGTACGCTAGGAGGTCTTTCAGTTATGATTGATTTTTTATTTAAATGAAGCTTATATTTATACAAAATCGTTGGGGCGAGTTGCCTCCATGCAGGTGTTCTGTCGTGGGAAACAAAGCCCTGTTGCGTAAGGTTCCCACAGTCAATATGCAATATGAGGCGTCAGCGTTCGGTCAGCGGTGGTACCTGCGCAATGCCCGTTACGTAAGGTTCTCACGGTTAAGATGCAGACGCATCACTTTTGGGCAGCGACAATGACCGCCGCTGAAACTGCATCATATTGCAACTTGGCCTTGGGGTGGTGCTTAAATTGGTTAGGCCAAACACACTGCATGAATACACTACACCTCCCTTTTTATAAGAATAGCGTAATATAGTAATGGGTTATTCTAAGGTGTTACAAGGTTTTACAAAGTGTGTTTGTGTGTGTTTAAATATATTTGTGTAGGTGTAAATTGCTTTAAGTGTACATTGTATTTGTATGAAGTAATATTATTTTTAGTAATTATTTTTTTTTCTGTTGGTTATTTTTTTTTTTTGTTTTTATGTTAATGTACATTTTTGTTTAAGGGTATAAGAATATATGTATGTATAAGTAATTTTATATAATTATTATTATATTTTTTTTTCTATGCCCATGAAATGGTGAAAAAGAACGAATTGTTTATATTATATTTTCTTTATATACTTTTAATCTATTTTTGTTTACGTTGGTGGTTTTATTTCTATCCTTTAATATGTAGTTATTCCTATCGTCTATTCCTATTACCTTATATGGGCCCTTATATTGGTTATCTAGTTTATGACCTGTTTCGTTTTTAACTAATACTAAATCTCCTATATTTATTTGTATGCTATTTAGGTTCCTGTCATAATATGCTTTTTGTTTTGTTTTTGCTTTTTCTAATAATAATTTTGATCTACTCGTAGCTATCTGTAATCTATATTTTACTTCCTTATCGTATGCTTCATGGTTGTATACTGGACTAACCTTACCTTCTTCTAGGAAGTCATACGTTTGTGGGTTTTACCGAAAACCAGTTCAAATGGGCAATACCCATGTACTGTTGACGGTGTTGTATTGTAGCAATATGTAAAGTACTTTAGCAATTCGTCCCAATCATTATTTTCACTAGAGATGTACGAGCGAACATACTCGTTGAATGTTCGGTGTGTACGTTCTACTGCACCGAGTGTCTGATGGTGATGGGCTGTCGATGTTCTATGTTCAATTTTTAATAACTGGCATAATTCGGAAAAAATGCTGTTTTTATAATCTGTACCCATATCCGTTATGAGCGTCCTCATAGGACCATAGATAAGAATAAAGTTATTAACGATACTACTGGCTACGACTTTAGCATGCTTGCTAGGGATCGGTATTAAAATAAGGTATTTAGTCAAATCGCATAGGATTGTAACGGCGTATTCATTATTATTTTCTGACCTTGGTAGGGGTCCTATTGTGTCGATCTGAACCGTATCGAATGCTTTTGCTGGCGTTGCAGTTAATTGCATTTCTTCTTTGTTGTGTTTGAGAGTTTTGTTCTTCAAACATTTGTCACAGTGTTTGATATACTTTTTTATATCCCTTGTCATGTTTTTCCAGTTGTATTTTTCTCTAATCTTGTTAATTGTACGATTGACTCCCTGGTGGCCTCCAGTAATTGGGTCGTCGTGGAATTGTTTTAATATTTTATCGATCGATTTTTTGTCTTGCAAGTATGTTGTTTTTGGCGTTAACGCAATTGTTATGTCTGTAAGGTTTTTATTTCCCATTTCTTAAAATTCTTCTACCCGGGTATATTTAAATATTCTGTCTTCTGAGGACAGTTGTAATTTAGTGAAGGCTAGATTACTGGCTTCTAATGTAAGCCTCTTGAAGAATTGTCCTAAGTCAATTTTCTCGTTTATAATCAGGTCATTCACTATAAATTGACTACAAATTCGTTTTCACTTTTTGAATAGTAAATTCGGAAGGGTCAGAATGAGCTCGACATGTCGTTTTACTTATTTTTTTATATAGCGCTTCATATATTTTTGGGACCTTAAGACTTTCTTTACCACTCGTATTATTGTTTATTGTTGTTATTGTTTTTTGTTTTTACTTTTTCGGCTTCTGACCGTGTTGTTACTTTAAGTATTTGGGCTGCCTTGGCAGTTACATTTTTCAAATCTGATATTTCTCTGCGGGATAGCGCATCCGCTACATAGTTTTCTTTCCCTGCTATGTACTCCACCACAAAATCATATTCTTCTAAATCAATCGCATTCGTGTTAATATAGACGGGATTTTCATTGGAAATAAGTATGTTAATGGGCGATGATCGGTTTTTACCAGAAATTTGGTACCGTATAGGAATGGTCTGAAATATATGATTTTACAACCACAGATTTCCTGCGTTGCTGAATTTAAAAATAAACATTTGAAATGAAAATTAAGAGAATTTAGTTGTTTATACTCAATATATCAAATATTACTGCAGCGTTCGGTGTAAAAGGGGAGGTATTCGTTAGCATTGTAACATAAATTTAGGATCTTCAAAAATTGGAACTAATCATCGGATAAGTATTAAGAAGTTATGCATAAGTATGTTCCTCTGGTTGGGTGGTTGGAAAGGCGGGGGCCGGTGATGGTGCCCCGTTCCTGTGTGTCTGTTGCATCATGGGGGCTGGTTTTGGCCCTGGTTGTGGGTCTGAGGTTGTCATCTTTGGGGACGCCATATCGTGCAGATACAACAGCTAGACACGCACATTCAGAGCTTACCACTTTTCTTCCTCGAGAATGTTATACAAAACCTGAACAAGTGTATTTTTTCGCCCCGCCCCCTTCCGCCCCCACAAAAGACGAAAATCCACAATTTTGAAGATAAAAAAAAAATAAAAAATGCAGTATTGTAGAGAATGACCATATCTACCAGATTCCCGAATTTGGTTCAGATCGGATCATCATTGTAGCCACAATGATCAAATGGATTTTCAGCTGCGAGCTTCCGTTTCCCCTTGCGGCGTAAGTCATTTATGGGGATGATTTTCGCTAATGATTCTTTGGCACGCATATTACGCTCAAACATGCTGCCTCGTATGGTGTACGTGTGTTGTTGTGAGAAGTGATGTAGAAAGTAGATGTAGATGACTGATGTAGCAAACAAATGTAAGATGTAAAACTCATAAAAATTTGAAAATTCCACATAAATCACATGTTTTGACTGAGTACGGGTATTAAAGTAGAGTCGCGGCAATACGACTCCGTACCATTTCTCGTATTTTTTGTGTATAGGTGCACTGATTCGACTTAATTTATGTGTTCGCTGATGTGTTCCTATCAAAGAACTGCGTTGGGTGATTGCGAGTATGATTACACATAAAAATCACCTGGATACACACTTCCATGAGCACATATGTATGTATGTTCGCTGTTGATTTTAAATCAGTCAATCTGTTCCTTCGTTTATTCTCTAGTTCAATTTGGTGGAAACCAGATGTTAAATCTAAACAGGAGAAATATTTTGATCTTCCCAACTGGTCCAAAATATCATCTATTCTGGGCAGTGGGGAACTTATCGGCTATTAGTTTTTATTTATGCCCCTATAATCAACTACCATTCTCCATCGTTTTTGAGTTTTTCCTGGTAGTGATTTTTTTGGTACTAATAGCAATGGGCTGTTGTATGCTGATACTGAGGGCTCTATTATGTCATATTTTATAAGTTTCTTTATTTGAATATTTATTTCGTCTTTTTGGCTATGGGGTATTCTATAGTTTTTATGTAAACCGGCTCATCGTTTAATAGTTTTAATTCCTGTTTGTAAAAGTTGTTTACTGTTATTGGTTCACTCTCCAATGCAAATATATCAACGTATTCAGAACAGAGGGTATTCATTTCCTTTTTTATAAATTTCGGAAAATTCGTATTAAGTTTTTTTCATAATTTCTTTTTATTTTTTTTTATTTTTATGTTTTTATTGTTAATTAGTTCATAATCCTCAAGGTTTTCCGTTTGAATATTTGCATCGGATACTGTGCAATTATTATCAGTTGTATTGATGATTCGGACAAAAGCTTGTTTGCTTGTGGTAATTGTATTTGCAATGAAGATGCCTTTGTGAATTTCCTGGTTCGGTATGAGAACTTTTTTGTTAAACGGACAACTTCGGACCTAGCTGGAATTGTTATTGTATTATATTTTGTGAATTTCGCATAGGAATGGCTATGTCTTCGTGAAAGTCGTGTGGTCTCAAAGTTAACCAATCTTGATTATCTTGGTAATCTAGAATGCAATTATATTTTTAATGAAGTCTAAACCAATAGTTCCAGTGCAATTGATTGGAAAGTCATCTTTGACAAGATGAAAAGTATGTTTTATTAAAATATTGCCGCATATCAAGTCCGCCTCCACTATTCCTAGCGTATTAATTGTTCCTTTCCCTATACCATTGAGGTTCGTTGTAATTGAATTATTTATTTGTATATTATTTGTAATTTCGCCAATTTTGAAAATTGAAATATCAGCCCCTGTGTCTACCAAAAACGTTGATACCGCATTGTTTAGTGAAGTTTTTGTTGATATAAACCTATTGAAATGTAAATTGAACACGAATATGGATTTTTAGCGCTATTTATTTTTTTGTGGGGAGTTTATGCGTTTTCCGCATTTTCTGTACTATCTACAACGCGGACATATTGGTGGCCTCCTCGTCTATTATTTTGTTGATTATTTCCGTTTCGGTAATAGCCACCGTTATTGTACCGACCGTTGTAGTTTCCGCGGAACTGGTTATTACCACGACCTCGAGTACCCTGGAAACGGCCTCTGTTTCCACGATACCCCTATTTGAATAGTACATCACGGTATCTGCTCGTCCAGTTGCTTCGGTGCAACTGGTAACGAATTTTGCTACCGCTTCGCTCATGGTCGAGAAAGTTTCCAGCCTGCATGATAAGTTTGACCTTATCATTGGTGCAGTTTTGTATCATTGCCTTGACCGCCTGCTGGGTACTATATTTTTCTGCCTGCTCATGTGTCATTCCGTCAGAAATAAAAGCGCATTCAGAGTTTTTTTGTTAATTGCTCAATTTCTTTTGTTGTTGTACTGGTTAGCGGTCTTACTCATCTGACGGATGTTCATTATTTTGGCAGTTATTGAATCTATTGATTCGCCTTTTACGTTTGTTTTAAGTCTATTTATAATGGATACAAGTGTGCATTCTGTACTAATTAAATTCCTAACAGCACCTTTTTAGTTTGGTTTTACCAATGACACTGCTGTGGCGTCATGTTCACCTTTGATGGTGTTAACCAAAGATAAGGCATCCAGAAAACTTTGTATGTTTTCTGCCCTACCGTCAAACTCTGGGATGAGTTTGCTGGCTGTATTAAGAAATTCTATTATTGTTTGAGGCATATTTGAACCTGAAGGTTTTTCACCTTCTGAAGTATCGTCGCTATCTGAACTATTTTGCAGCAGTTCTCGTGTGAAAACTGCTGGGTTATTTAGCGCGATTGGTATCACTAAATGCAAATGGTGTCTTTTGTTAATGTTCTCAAGGCACTCTGTTAGCCGTCTGAGAACATCTGTGACCTGGCCGTTATGGAGTTCAGAAAGGTTATGGTGGGCTGCTTTTTATTAAGCATTTGATTTCGTTGTAATTGTGAACAACGATCTCAGTATGCTTAATTAGCGTTTGTCGCTTAATGCGCTTTGTCTTATTTAGACATTTATATGATTTATCGAATTCCCCTTGAAGTTTCTAATTTTTTTGTCTTAAAGTTGACCATTCCATTCCGAGTGGTAGCTGGTTTGCAGAATTTTTATCAAGAGTTAAACTAGATTTTATCTAGTGCATCAGCGCGAGACATATACCTTTTTTCAGGCTTCTATGATGCATGTTGTAAATTTTGATTATCAGATTTATTGCTGCCATGATTACTAATATTAACAGAAGAAACCACAATTCATTGATGCTATCTGTGTGATCAACAATTTGTATCTTGTTCACCACATTGGCATTGGGGTTTTTCTACTTTTTGATTGCGTTTTCCCCATTGTAGTTATTAATATTAGTATTTAAAAAAATTTTTTTTCTTAATTAAAATTTGTTTGTTTTTAGAAATATTTGTATTTTATCATTTTATTTAATATATATGCATATAAACAGGAAAAATATTATGTATATATATAAACTTAAGAATTAATTTAGGGTGCTGGTTTGTTTGGCCAGCAGCCGTTTCTTCGCATCGCGAAGCGCCGTTTGGTGGCGTCCAGCAGCTCTTTGTAGCGCCTTTGGTCATCCGGTGATCCTCGTGCGGCCTTTTCGCACTCGATTAGTAGGCGACGAGTGCGGATCAGGCGAGCCTGTTTTCCTCCTCTCATGGTTGATTTTTCTGCTGTTATCGACCTCCCCGGCAGATGCATTGGCACCCTTGAGATTGGTTTCTCCAAAATATTGGTTTTGGTGATTTCTGGGCTGATTTTGGGTATTTCTGGTATTAACGGTTTGGCTGATAAGCTTTCTTGTTTATTATATTATATTATATATCTGGCGCTATAACGCCGCTGATACATATATAATAATGGCAGGGTCGATTTCTGATGATTTTGGGTATTTCTGGTATAAACGGTTTGGCTGATAAGCTTCCTTGTTTATTATATTATATTATATATCTGGCGCTATAACGCCGCTGATACATATATAATAATGGCAGGATCGCCATGTAGTACGCTAGGAGGTCTTTCAGCTATGATTGATTTTTATTTAAATGAAGCTTATATTTATACAAAATCGTTGGGGCCAGTTGCCTCCATGCAGGTGTTCTATCGTGGGAAACAAAGCCCTGTTGCGTAAGGTTCCCACAGTCAATATGCAATATGAGGCGTCAGCTTTCGGTCAGCGGTGGTACCTGCCCAATGCCCGTTACGTAAGGTTGTAACGAACCGTTACATTCGTATACATGTTCGTACTAAGAGCACTAAGTTACGTTGTCATATATAATCCAACAACACAAACACCATACACCGGACATTTACAGTCCCACGCGCCGATCGATTCATGCAGAATCGACACACGCGCCACAGTCTCCCCTCCCCGAGTTACACAACTCCACACAGGTCATTTCTCGGTGCAGCCGAGTCAATGACAAAGTGCCAAATCTAGACTCAGCTCATTTCTCGGTGCAACCGAGGCAATGACCGGGCCGGTGGCACGGTAGAGAACTCGACACCACTTCCGTAACCAAAAACTTGCGGACTCAGCCATCGAGATCGGGCTTAAATAGCCCGAGCCCGAGCCCCGCGATCAATCGGGGCAGCCCATCGCCTATTCTACACAGAAACGGCAGTCCATCGCCTATCATAAACCAAAACGGCAGTCCATCGCCTATTCTACACAGTAACGGCAGTCCATCGCCTATCCTAAAACACGGCAGTCCATCGCCTATTCTAAATCGTATCGGGAGTACATCCGCCGCGGCTATCAGTACCACGCCAGCGCGAACACAAAATATCAGGTGACACAACAAGCCATATTACCGCATACACCAAAACTCAGGTGTCAGCGTTTTCCTTTCATCGCCAAGTGCGATCGCCCAAAAGCACCTACACGGTAACAAGACTCCACGCCCGCTCCACTTTCGGTCTTACGGCCAAGCCCCACCCTAAAGTTCCAGCAATTCTACAAATCTTCTTGTAGAGAACCCTGGACAGACTGAGCTTACCTCAGTCCGAAATGGGTATCATTACAAGTGGCGCCCGAGCAGGGACTTACGCCCGAGCAGGGACTTACGGAAACTTTAAGGAGATTTCAAAGCCATATTTTTCTGGCAACTTTAAGGAAACTTAAAGAGAAAACCTTAACACGGGGCTACGTGGATTAAAGACCCACGGCCACCGAGAAAGAATAGTAGAGCTAACCACAGAACACAAGTCCGGTACAAAACCAAATTCGCGCACCCACCCGAATCCAGTCGCGAGTGCCACCGGGAAAGTAAACGGAGTGACCAAGTGCTAAAACAGTGAAAAGTGCCCAAAAATAACACCGAGGAAAAACTCAGTCCAATCACCATGGACGCCTACGAAGACGACGCGAGCATTGATTTCCACACCAGCGAGCCAATCGCCAATCCAGGCGTCAGCATCGGCTGGATCTACAAGCGCCGCCGAGACGAGCTGGAGGCCTTCGCCAAGGAATTCGAATTTGACACCGAAGGAACTGTTGAAGAGTTGCGCAAGAACTTTGCCATACTAGTCGCCGGACCACTCCCGCCGGGTGCCTGGACTCGCTTAGCAGAACTCGAGACAATACGCAAAACCAGCAGGACGCTCCAAGTCCCCGCTGCCCACTACTCCAGGACCATCAGGCACCGGAAGATGGGACCCCAAAGACAGCTTGCATGTCCCCGCAGCCCCAGAGCCCACGCCCCGACCACCAATGGTCACAGCCGCCGATCTTCCAAGGCCGCCCACTATGGAAACCTCCCGTGCGCCCACACAGAGAATTATACCATCGATTGACGCACCCATAATCGGGCCCGACTATAACCACGTCGCACGCACAGCATCCGCGGATGGGGCATCCAGTTCAACGGAGAAGATGACCCACTATCGTTTCTGGAACTACTCGAGGAACGCGCACGCGCCTACGGAGTGGACACCAACCAGCTGCCTCGGAGCATGGCCGAACTACTCACCGACCGAGCCAATCGCTGGCACCGTACCAGCCAACTACAGGTTAGTTCCTGGGCATATTTCCGCCAGGAGTTTTCTGACGTATTTTCTGCCGCCAAGGTATTTCGAACAATTGGAGGACCAGATCCGAGGCCGCAAGCAAGCGGTGGGAGAACCATTCAAAGACTATCTCATCGAGATACGGCTACTCATGCACCATGCCGAGTACGACCTAGTTAAGGAACTCTATAGGATCTACGACAACGCCCTGCCAGGACTCAACTATACGTGCGACGATACGAACTGGAAAGTTTGTCACAGCTAACCCGATTAGCGGCAGAGTATGAGCTTATTCACGAGGAGGAACTCAACTCCCATTTCCAACCCTCGCGCAGCCTGTCGCCGATGTGGTCAAGCTGGACACGCCGACTACGACTGCACCAACGCTTCGATCCTATTCTGCTGGGAATGTGGAAAACGCGGCACTCGGACCGTCGACTGCTGCCGTCGAACCACGTCGGGAAACGACACGCGTCCTCAACTGACCCGGGATCAGCCGAGAACGACGCCTCCACAGACCCGCGACTAAGCAACCCACTACACGTGAACGACGGCCGAATAGTGGCGATAGTGACAATGGGAGGACAAACAACGGAGGCCACCATCGACACCGAGGCATCCCGAAGTTTTCGTCAGCGACAACCTGGCCCGACAACTAAACAACAACTCCAACCTGCAAGATGCTTGCGTCCGCATACGCCTGGCTGACGGCTCAGTCAGAGAGATCACACAAGTTCTACTGGCGCACATCAAGCTGGATCAACGAGAGGTTCAAATCCCACTCCTGGTCCTACCAAACATGCTGGAGCAAGTTATAGTCGGCATGGACTTCCTATGTGACATCGAAACGACGATCCAATGCGGCACCACGCTGCTAAAGCTAAAAGATCGCCACCTCACGCCAACGCCACCGTCAGTTCAATCCAACCATGTACAAGTCACCGAACCCAGCACCAAGAAATCTAGGTCAACAGCGAACACACTTCCCCGACCTACCACAAAGAATACGGCCCCAATATCACAACGAAGAATACGACACCGAAACCAACCACAGCGAAAGGAAAGAACCGGCCCACAACGGAAAACACGAATCGAAGCAAGCACCGGTAAACTGCAACCAAGCAAACGGGAAAACGAATCCCACGGCCACTACGGAGCACCCGCGTCCTAAGCCAAGCCCAGGGAAACACACATCCCAAACACACCACGACTTTATCTCACACACGAGACAAGAATCAACACACTTGAACCAGGAGCTCGACACAGGAAGCCCAGGATCAAAACAAACTACGGGACACACGCACCCCGAACCCACCACAAGGATCTCACCCACGAGACAAACCCCAACGAACTGGAACCCGCTCGACACAGGAAGCCCAGGTCCAAGTTCAGCCACCGCGCACCCATGCACCCTACCCTCAACGGAGAAGGTGAACCCACGGACACCCTCAAAGACGACAACCAGCCCCGAACAACGACAACGACAACGGCAGCAACAGTGCAACAACCAAACCACGAGGGAAACAGCCACGCAAATCCCTTGCTGGTCGGGTCCAACCATCGAGCTAATATCCACGGAACCTCTCCACTCGGAACCGGAATCTAGCCCGATGACCCCCCAAAACACCGACCGCAGCCCTGTCGTACCCACGGCCGATGCCACCCCGATTTTCGCCAACCCACTGGAGTACCTTCCGCGCACTGACGTACCAACTAGCGCCATGCACCACGCCATGCCTAACACCACGTCCGAAATCTTCGTCGCCCAAACAAGTCGTTGCTGCAAAAACAGAGTCGTCACTGAGACCCGCCTGGCCATACGTAGATCTGGAGACATTACGACCCAGGTATACCGCCAGACCCACGAAGCTACGCCACCCACGGCCAACGCTACCCCGATCGTCGCCCACATAAGCGACTACCCACGTAAGATCGAACACCCCAGCGCGTTCGACACAACCATCCTCCCAGAAGACCCAAGCCAGCCAAAGGACACCGACACCCCCGATCTCACCGAACCCGATCCAGAACTGATCTCCGATCCCTGGCCGCCGGACATAGCGCCCCAGATCCAAGAATTTCTGGACACAGAACTTCCAAAAGTTCAATAATCTCCACGGGACCTCCAACATAGCCGAGCACACCATCGTCATGAGGTATAATCGACCCATCAAACAGAGGTACTACCCAAAGAACCCAGCCATGATGCGGATTATCGATGAGCAAGTCGACCAATTGATCCAAGAAGGTCTCATCGAACCCTCACGAAGCCCACACAGCGCCCCCATCGTACTCGTACGTAAAAAGAACGGCAAATGGCGCATGTGCGTGGACTACCGACAACTCAACACTCACTCTATTCGGACGCATACCCACTGCCCAGAATCAACTACATCTTGGAGCGCCTACAGAACGCACGCTTCATAACCACCCTGGATCTGAAGAACGGATACTGGCAAATACCCATGGCCAACGGAAGTCGAGAAGCCACCGCCTTCACGGTCCCCGGCATAGGTCTCTACCAATGGAAAGTGATGCCCTTCGGATTACATTCTGCACCAGCAACATTCCAACGGGCCCTTGATACCGTGATCGGAGCCGACATGGAACCCTACGCATTCGCATATTTAGACGACATTGTCGTCGTCGGACGAGACTTCAAGGACCACCTACACAACCTGGCAATAGTCCTCTCTCGCCTTCGAAAAGCGAACCTGCGGATAAACGCGGAAAAGTGCACATTTTTCCAAAACCGGATCAAATATCGTGGTCACGTGATCAGCGAAGAAGGTATCCACACGGACCCCGACAAGATTGCTGCCGTCAAAGAGCTCAAGCCACCCACGAACCTAAAAGAACTACGTCAGTGCATCGGAATGGCATCCTGGTACCGAAGATTCGTGCCAAACTTTGCTACAGTCGTCCAACCAATGTCCCAGCTACTCAAGAAAGGGCAAACATGGACATGGACTGCAGATCAACAAGCGGCCTTCGACCAACTAAAAGAACTACTCACGACCGCTCCCGTACTCGCTTGCCCCGATTTCAACGTCAAGTTTTTCACTACAAACCGATGCGAGTAACCTCGGCATAGGCGCCGTACTCACGCAAGAGATCGAAGGAAAGGAACGCGTCATCGCCTATGTCAGCCGACGTTTGAACCAGGCCGAAGGAAACTACTCCGCTACAGACAAGGAATGCCTCGCCGTCATTTGGGCAATCCGAAAACTACGCTGCTACCTAGAGGGATACCGGTTCGACGTTATAACAGACCATCTCTCGCTGGAATGGCTAAATACTCTGGAAAGCCCCTACGGAAGAGTAGCGAGATGGGCGCTCGAACTCCAACAGTATCAGTACGACGTCCACTACAGAGCAGGGAAACAAAACGTGGTCGCCGATGCCCTGTCCCGACAACCCTTGGAGACGCTAGCAAGAATCAAAGAGGACGCAACAACTTGCCCGTGGCTCACACGACGGATTCAGCAAACCAAAGAAGAACCCGATAAATACCCCGAATTCTTTTTCGAGAATGGAGAACTCTACAGACATCTGGGCCACGGAGCCGACGATCACGACTACGTGTCATGGAAACTTTGCGTCCCGAAAGATCGACGCCAAAGAGTGCTCAAGGAATGCCATGACCAGCCCACGGCAGGCCACCTCGGCATTCGGAAAACCATCACACGGATAACACAACGATACTATTGGCCCGGCCTATATCGAGATGTGCGGAAATACGTACGCAGCTGTTTAAGCTGTCAGAAGTTCAAGGCACTGCAGCGCAAGCCCGTGGGTAGGATGCTTACCCGCAGGGCAGAGGAACCTTTCGCCACATTATGCGCCGACTTCGTAGGGCCACTTCCCCGATCAAAACGAGGGAACACCATGCTACTGGTATTCTTCGACACCTTCTCAAAATGGACCGAACTAGTGCCACTTAAGAAAGCTACCACAGCTAGCCTAGTGCTAGTTTTTTCGGGAACGCATTCTAAGTCACTTCGGCGTACCAAAACGATTCGTCTGTGACAATGGAACACAGTTCACCAGCCGCTCATTCCGCCTGTTTATGCAAACAGCCGGCGTTGATCTGCAGCACACCGCACCGTATTGCCCCCAGGAAAACCCTACGGAACGGGCCAATCGAACAGTAAAGACGATGATTGCACAATTCGTGGAGGACCATCAAAACACATGGGACGAACTCATCCCCGAGATATCACTAGCAATTAACTCCAGTGTCTCGGAAACAACTGGATTCAGCCCCCGCCTTCTTGCTACACGGGAGAGAACCTCGCTTACCTGGAGCATTAAACGACGAAGTTACACCAGGGACAGGAAGCCCTCCGGACACAGCCCACACTAAAGCAACCCGACTCAAAGAAGTATTCGCGATAGTGCGGAACAACATTCAACGGGCGAGTCAAGAACAATCCCGGCACTACAATTTCCGCCGACGACAATGGCGCCCCACGGTGGGTCAACTAGTACTGATCAGACAACACCACCTCTCCAACGCAGCCGACGGTTTCGCTGCGAAATTGGCCCCAAAATATGATGGACCATTCAAAGTCAAAGGTTTCGCGTCAAAAAATATCGTCAAGTTGAAACATCCCGGAAACCGGAAACTGAAAGTCGCAAATATCAACGACCTGAAAAGAGTACCACGACACGTTGGACAGCGACCCTGCTGAGGAAGCAAACGACACCAGCGATCACAACGACCCCTGACGACGGAAAACCACCAATAGAAACGCCAAAACACGTTGGCAAAAACTTTGCGGACCCAGGGGTAACCAAAGCGGCCAATTGCAACCTCACCCGGAAGAAAGGAGGGGTGTAACGAACCGTTACATTCGTATACATATTCGTACTAATAGCACTAAGTTACGTTGTCATATATAATCCAACAACACAAACACCATACACCGGACATTTACAGTCCACGCGCCGATCGATTCATGCAGAATCGACACACGCGCCACAGTCTCCCCCTCCCCGAGTTACACAACTCCACACAGGTCATTTCTCGGTGCAACCGAGTCAATGACCAAAGTGCCAAATCTAGACTCAGCTCATTTCTCGGTGCAACCGAGGCAATGACCGGGCCGGTGGCACGAGTAGAGAACTCGACACCACTTCCGTAACCAAAACTTGCGGACTCAGCCATCGAGATCGGGCTCAAATAGCCCGAGCCCGCGATCAACCGGGGCAGTCCATCGCCTATTCTACACAGAAACGGCAGTCCATCGCCTATCATAAACCAAAACGGCAGTCCATCGCCTATTCTACACAGTAACGGCAGTCCATCGCCTATCCTAAAACACGGCAGTCCATCGCCTATCATAAACCAAAACTGCAGTCCATCGCCTATTCTAAATCGTATCGGGAGTACATCCGCCGCGGCTATCAGCACCACGCCAGCGCGAACACAAAAATAGCAGGTGACACAACAAGCCATATTACCGCATACACCAAAACTCAGGTGTCAGCGTTTTCCTTTTATCGCCAAATGCGAAAGCACCTACACGGTAACAAGACTCCACGCCCGCTCCACTTTCGGTCTCACGGCCAAGCCCTACCCTAAAGTTCCAGCAATACTACAAAATTTCTTGTAGAGAACCATCGACAGACTGAGCTTACCTCAGTCTGAAATAGGTATCATTACAAGGTTCTCACGGTTTAGATGCAGACGCATCACTTTTGGGCAGCGACAATGACCGCCGCTGAAACTGCATCATATTGCAACTTGGCCTTGGGGTGGTGCTTAAATTGGTTAGGCCAAACACACTGCATGAATACACTACACTATTTCTGTTATGAGAAATGAGTATTTCTTTATGAAAAGAAATCATCTTTAAATGAAAATCCTGCTTCCGATAGAGCCCTTTGCATAATCGCCAATCTGTCAAATGCTTCCTCTTTTGACCTCGCGACTATCACTACATCATCAATATAAACAATTGTATAGGAGTACGCCAAGTCACCTAGTGCTCGCGCTATAGCTCGCTGAAAAATCGAAGAGGCATTTTTTTCAGCCCAAATGGTATAGATAGAAACTCGTACTGGCCCTCGGGAGTTAGAAAAGCGGTTCGTTCTATGGATCCATCTATTGGAATCTGATAAAACCCACTGGCCATGTCAAGCAAGAAAAGTATTTACCTCCACGCAATCAGTCAACTTGATCTGATATCAGCGGCAAAGGGTATTTGTCTGCCACGGTATTTGAATTGAGGTCTCGATAATCAACGCATAAGCGATCACTGCCATCTTTCTTCTTAATTAATGGAATGAAATGGAGAATTACTTGGACGTATTACTTTTTGCCGCCAACATTTCCTTGATTATATCCTAACTAATTCTTTTTCTCCTACGCCAAGACGATATGGACGCCTCTGTACAGTCTTGTTGGCATCTAATAAACGAATTTCTAATTCTCCAGTCGTGACACGTCTACTTGGCATTCCGACAATAAAACTTTCGGAATATAGATCAAAAATGTTCTTAAGTTTACACTTATCATTATCATTTAAATCTAAATTATTGTTAAATAGCTTAGCGTAACCTGTAATGGTTTCATTAAAATCGCGTAAATCTGTTTGGTTTTAAAAATGTTAAATTTATCGGCATCCATCGTTATGCCGAAGCCAAGCGCAATCTGTAATGGTTTCATTAAAAATCGCGTAAATCTGTTTGGTTTAAAAATGTTAAATTTATCGGCGCCCATCGTTATGCCCAAGCCGTCTATAACTACATCAAAAATAATTTCCATATTAAATTGATAAATTTGTATAGTAGACAGTATTTGTAAATTGCATCGTACAACGTTTTCACCTATTCCTTTCAGAATGATTAAATTATGAAATCTTTTTCCAGCTAATCTGTCTGCTAGCTTTTCCTTGATCAAGAAACACTCGGCACCCGAGTCCAAGAAGAATGGAAAGGGCTCACCAAATTGATATAATACTCCTTTGGAGCCCACGTACCCTTAATATATGTGGATGCAATATGACTGACGTTTCCGCATTTAAAACAGGTCAAACCAGTCCTGTCTCGTCCCGCCAATGGTTTTCCATACGATTGATTTGAATTTGATTGTTGTGCCTTTCTCTTACGTCACTCCAGCAATTTATGTCCGGGATTCCCACAGTAATGGCACTTTATTGGAGTTAGTTCCTTGAACCTTTTCTTATCGGGCCCGATCGAATGGTCTGAAACCAGATACTAGCTTCGCTTGCTGTATGCAAATGCCTTCAACTGATGCTGTTGTTCATTTCGATTCGTTATATTGGTGGTGAAAAGTAGGCGTTGCAGACGAGTGTCGATTTGCGACTTATGTGCCAATACGAAAGACACAGCTATTTCTTCAATGTCCATTGACATCCATTTCGTCATTAATGACGTCACTAGTCGACTACCATATGCCGACAAGCACTCGCCTGTTTTCGGTCGTCCGTTGAGGATGTTCAATAAGATGGCGGCCGGTGTCTCAGCGTCATCGTAGCGGTGAACGAACAATTTTTGAATTGTTGCCAGGTTATAGCGGCAAAGCTGATCTGAGTAAGCCATTGGGAAGCGATCCCCGCTCGCCATTCATCGTCACGCTTCTCCTGGGCTTGTGCCGATCCCACTTCTGATGTCGGAGACGGTAAAACTGTCTGCTCTTTTCTATCCATTGTTGCGTTTTTAGCGCAGTCAGTCGCGGTTTTCTTTTCCTCAGGAAATCTGTGCACTAACTGAAAACCTCTCTTCTCGTTTTTTCTTCCTTTTTTTTGCTTACGCCATGCATGACACAGTATTGCATCAGCCAATTGCTCTCCTTCGCAATTTCCTTTTGATCTTGCTCTTTCTCTCAGAGGCCACCTACACATACATGAAAAATAAGAATAGTTTTTCTAATGTAAAACCGAAAACTTTGGCAGGTATAACGATTTATTTGGCGGGTCAAAAAAATGGTACGTGCGCTCGATCGAAATTAATATTACGATTATATTCTTAAAACTTCGTACAATCTCCTCTTAAGCCTAGCTAACCTACGGTGGCAAAGCGGCGAATGCGCCGGAGCGAGAGAGAGCTTTTATTACGCTCCTGCCTTGCCCTAACCTACTTACACTAGACTTCATACAAACAAATTTTATAAACAACACCACAATTTAAAAAACATAATAAACGTCAACATTTTTTTGTTACATCTGACGTCCACTTCTACATCAAAATGCAGAACAACACGCCGTTTGAACCCATTCACCGTCAGAGCAAGTGTGAGCAAGTAGCGGCTGCATCGCTGAAGTGGAAGGGGTTTGAAAGTAAAAATTATTTATCTTTATCTGATCAACAGGAAACTGATTCAACAATCTGGTAAATGTTGATTCTCTCTACGATACTATATTTTCCGATTTCTTGTATCTTTAAAATTGTGGTCGCCACAGATTTTCGTTCATTATGGTATCGGAGAGGGGCGGGCTGAAATTTGATATACACTTGCAACAGCTAAATATCGCAAAGATGGAGAATATATTTAATTTGTTGGGTCGGAAACGTGCGCTACACACATCCACTTTCACCAAATATATAATACACCCCTAAACACCCTCTGGGCTCAGTGTGCAGCTGATGCACACAATTTGGTGCGGTGAAAAATTCGTTTACTTTTATAATTAAAGTGAGTATATACAATATGGCAATGGTTGTCAAGCTGTTGCTGCAGTCTGCTCTCCTCTTATTTTTTCCGTTTTGGCTTTAATAATAGCTTTTTAGCAATTACCGTGCACTATAGTCTGATTGCTATTCGTTTTGAAATTTTTTTGGTCTAGGAAAAATAGTTAAAGACTTATTAATTAATTATGGAATTTTCTGTTGTCAGTGCTGAAAAAACCTACAAGAAGCAGATCACCCACAATCAGCCGAACATCTCTTGCTGGCTTTGCGACAGCGTCGTGCTCGCAAAGTGTGCAGGGATCTCTGACCGAGTGGGGGATACCATTTCACAGCGTAACGGACTACATTATAGTTGTGAGGAATTCAGCGGTTTACAGCTGCTGGCTAAGTATCCGTGGCGCAAAAATCCACTCCGCGGGACTTGCAAGTGTCAACTGCCTCACGGCCGCCGGCATCCGGCGCTCCACTCCCAAAGGGAAACGATCATTGCTGGTGATTCAGATTCGGCAGCCGAATGCATCACCTCGGAGAACATGCAGCCGACTGTAGCGTCCCTGTTAACCGTTTTAAAGATCAACAGCCTTTCATCGATCGGGAATGATAAAATGCGGCATACTGCTTCATTTGAACTGATGTATCTGCCCATTTGAAATTGAGTGATTTCATCGGTAACATTAGCAACTGCTCCAAAAACAGCCATATCACTTCCTTTGTTGATGTAATTGCAAATGAATTTAATAGATTGAACTGAATTCCTCTACGTGCGCTTTATAAATCTTAGATAATAACGGTGAAAATGGCACAACCCACGATTATCAATTTCCAAATCTTGATTTTGAAATCTCAAACTTACCGAAAGTCCATTATCTTCAGTTGATCGACGCCGATATTCGGGATATCCATCGTTGCCCGTCACTGCATCGGAGACCAAATTGTTTGGAAAACGTTTGGAGCATTTCCTTCAACCATACATGGTGAACTCAAATTCAACGCACCACATGGACCGTGAATCATATTTTTGGTGACCACTTCAAACAATTCAGTATCCACTGTCCGATCTGGAATTTCGGTCCAAATCACATCGTCAATTTGATAAGGTAAGTGGAGAAACTTACGGAAATAAGATGCCAAACCTCTAAATTGTCTCAATTGTGTAACAGTCTTTGGTTCTGATAATCCAGCCAGAGCTTGTATTTTTCGCGGATTTGGTTCAATACTACCATCTTTGACCAAGTATCCAAGATATTCTATTGTAGTACGCTAGGAGGTCTTTCAGTTATGATTGATTTTTATTTAAATGAAGCTTATATTTATACAAAATCGTTGGGGCGAGTTGCCTCCATGCAGGTGTTCTGTCGTGGGAAACAAAGCCCTGTTGCGTAAGGTTCCCACAGTCAATATGCAATATGAGGCGTCAGCGTTCGGTCAGCGGTGGTACCTGCGCAATGCCCGTTACGTAAGGTTCTCACGGTTAAGATGCAGACGCATCACTTTTGGGCAGCGACAATGACCGCCGCTGAAACTGCATCATATTGCAACTTGGCCTTGGGGTGGTGCTTAAATTGGTTAGGCCAAACACACTGCATGAATACACTACACTATTTCTGTTATGAGAAATGAGTATTTCTTTATGAAAAGAAATCATCTTTAAATGAAAATCCTGCTTCCGATAGAGCCCTTTGCATAATCGCCAATCTGTCAAATGCTTCCTCTTTTGACCTCGCGACTATCACTACATCATCAATATAAACAATTGCATAGGAGTACGCCAAGTCACCTAGTGCTCGCGCTATAGCTCGCTGAAAAATCGAAGAGGCATTTTTCAGCCCAAATGGCATTGATAGAAACTCGTACTGGCCCTCGGGGGTTAGAAAAGCGGTTCGTTCTATGGATCCATCTATTGGAATCTGATAAAACCCACTGGCCATGTCCAAGCAAGAAAAGTATTTACCTCCACGCAATCAGTCAACTTGATCTGATATCAGCGGCAAAAGGGTATTTGTCTGCCACGGTATTTGAATTGAGGTCTCGATAATCAACGCATAAGCGATCACTGCCATCTTTCTTCTTAATTAATGGAATGAAATGGAGAATTACTTGGACGTATTACTTTTGCCGCCAACATTTCCTTGATTATATCCCTAACTAATTCTTTTTCTCCTACGCCAAGACGATATGGACGCCTCTGTACAGTCTTGTTGGCATCTAATAAACGAATTTCTAATTCTCCAGTCGTGACACGTCTACTTGGCATTCCGACAATAAAACTTTCGGAATATAGATCAAAAATGTTCTTAAGTTTACACTTATCATTATCATTTAAATCTAAATTATTGTTAAATAGCTTAGCGTAACCTGTAATGGTTTCATTAAAAATCGCGTAAATCTGTTTGGTTTTAAAAATGTTAAATTTATCGGCATCCATCGTTATGCCGAAGCCAAGCGCAATCTGTAATGGTTTCATTAAAAATCGCGTAAATCTGTTTGGTTTTAAAAATGTTAAATTTATCGGCGCCCATCGTTATGCCCAAGCCGTCTATAACTACATCAAAAATAATTTCCATATTAAATTGATAAATTTGTATAGTAGACAGTATTTGTAAATTGCATCGTACAACGTTTTCACCTATTCCTTTCAGAATGATTAAATTATGAAATCTTTTTCCAGCTAATCTGTCTGCTAGCTTTTCCTTGATCAAGAAACACTCGGCACCCGAGTCCAAGAAGAATGGAAAGGGCTCACCAAATTGATATAATACTCCTTTGGAGCCCACGTACCCTTAATATATGTGGATGCAATATGACTGACGTTTCCGCATTTAAAACAGGTCAAACCAGTCCTGTCTCGTCCCGCCAATGGTTTTCCATACGATTGATTTGAATTTGATTGTTGTGCCTTTCTCTTACGTCACTCCAGCAATTTATGTCCGGGATTCCCACAGTAATGGCACTTTATTGGAGTTAGTTCCTTGAACCTTTTTCTTATCGGGCCCGATCGAATGGTCTGAAACCAGATACTAGCTTCGCTTGCTGTATGCAAATGCCTTCAACTGATGCTGTTGTTCATTTCGATTCGTTATATTGGTGGTGAAAAGTAGGCGTTGCAGACGAGTGTCGATTTGCGACTTATGTGCCAATACGAAAGACACAGCTATTTCTTCAATGTCCATTGACATCCATTTCGTCATTAATGACGTCACTAGTCGACTACCATATGCCGACAAGCACTCGCCTGTTTTCGGTCGTCCGTTGAGGATGTTCAATAAGATGGCGGCCGGTGTCTCAGCGTCATCGTAGCGGTGAACGAACAATTTTTGAATTGTTGCCAGGTTATAGCGGCAAAGCTGATCTGAGTAAGCCATTGGGAAGCGATCCCCGCTCGCCATTCATCGTCACGCTTCTCCTGGGCTTGTGCCGATCCCACTTCTGATGTCGGAGACGGTAAAACTGTCTGCTCTTTTCTATCCATTGTTGCGTTTTTAGCGCAGTCAGTCGCGGTTTTCTTTTCCTCAGGAAATCTGTGCACTAACTGAAAACCTCTCTTCTCGTTTTCTTCCTTTTTTGCTTACGCCACGCATGACACAGTATTGCATCAGCCAATTGCTCTCCTTGGCAATTTCCTTTTTGATCTTGCTCTTTCTCTCAGAGGCCACCTACACATACAACCGCGCCACACTCGGATGAGACGACACTCTCTCGTTCTCAATCCTCGCTCTCAGCAACAATGCAAACAGAAGGAACAGCGGGTACGCAATTGCGTTGATTCTATTCTCCTTTTTTAACTTTGTTTCTTAATTATAATAGTTTTCTTACGTTGCTATCATACATCTCCAAAATGTATTTACGGATGTCTAACTTTAAATTTTTCGCACAAATACCTCAGGCTCTTCTTGATCTTCGAGTCCGGCTTCCACTTTCCTGTCGCGGTCGTCGTGATCTCCGATTGCCATTTAATCCTCTGGGTGCAGTTATGATCTTGATATAGCAGCAACGATGGAGAACATGATTACGCGGCCGACACGATTATTATAACCAGGCTTTAAAACACACTAACGACGCGGGCAATAACACAAGATTCCAGAGTATGGAATTTTTACCACAATTTTATTCTTTTTTTTATGTATTCCACTATGTATTGTGTCACTGTCACTTTATTTTTTGTTGCCTTTTTTATTTGATCTTCACAGTCCACCCGGGGGCGCCATGAAAAATTAGAATAGTTTTTCTAATGTAAAACCGAAAACTTTGGCAGGTAACGATTTATTTGGCGGGTCAAAAAAAATGGTACGTGCGCTCGATCGAAATTAATATTACGATTATATTCTAAAAACTTCGTACAATCTCCTCTTAAGCCTAGCTAACCTACGGTGGCAAAGCGGCGAATGCGCCGAGAGAGCGAGAGAGCTTTTATTACGCTCCTGCCTTGCCTAACCTACTTACACTAGACTTCATACAAACAAATTTTATAAACAAAACCACAATGTTAAAAAAAAAACATAATAAACGTCAACATTTTTTGTTTCATCTGACGTCCACTTCTACATCAAAATGCAGAACAACACGCCGTTTGAACCCATTCACCGTCAGAGCAAGTGTGAGCAAGTAGCGGCTGCATCGCTGAAGTGGAAGGGGTTTGAAAGTAAAAATTATTTATCTTTATCTGATCCAACAGGAAACTGATTCAACAATCTGGTAAATGTTGATTCTCTCTACGATACTATATTTTCCGATTTCTTGTATCTTTAAAATTGTGGTCGCCACAGATTTTCGTTCATTATGGTATCGGAGAGGGCGGGCTGAAATTTGATATACACTTGCAACAGCTAAATATCGCAAAGATGGAGAATATATTTAATTTGTTGGGTCGGAAACGTGCGCTACACACATCCACTTTCACCAAATATATAATACACCCCTAAACACCCTCTGGGCTCAGTGTGCAGCTGATGCACACAATTTGGTGCGGTGAAAAATTCGTTTACTTTTATAATTAAAGTGAGTATATACAATATGGCAATGGTTGTCAAGCTGTTGCTGCAGTCTGCTCTCCTCTCATTTTTCCGTTTTGGCTTTAATAATAGCTTTAGCAATTACCGTGCACTATAGTCTGATTGCTATTCGTTTTGAAATTTTTTTGGTCTAGGAAAAATAGTTAAAGACTTATTAATTAATTATGGAATTTTCTGTTGTCAGTGCTGAAAAAACCTACAAGAAGCAGATCACCCACAATCAGCCGAACATCTCTTGCTGGCTTTGCGACAGCGTCGTGCTCGCAAAGTGTGGAGGGATCTCTGACCGAGTGGGGGATACCATTTCACAACGTAACGGACTACATTATAGTTGTGTGAGGGCGCGCAATGGCCCCCCCACAATATATATACTCCCACGTAAAATAATCATAATCATTAGCCGCTAAATAGTTTTAAGATAGGATAAGAAACACATAACTCATGTAGTGTTAAGTCAGCGCAAGGAGCGCACGAAATATAATTTTTGGCCGGTGGCCGCAACAGAAAACCACGGCGCCTATAAATGGATTTTTGACCCCGTTCGAACAACATTTGCCCCACGGTGCCGCGCGCAAAGCGAACGTGACCGCAAAGGGACGAAGAAAAGTCCCGCAAGGATTGTCGGCAGCGATCGCGCCGAGGCGTAGTTTCGAGACGCTGGAGAGAGAGCAACGGACCGAGGTTCGAAGTAACGGGACCTAGCCGAAAGTGTTTTCGAAGACATGAAGACAGGCAAAGCTAGAGAGTCGTGGAAAAATAAAAATGGGACACTACGCAAGCGACCGCCAAGCGAGAGAGTTGATTTTTAAGTGCGATCAAGAGAAATAGAAGACACGCGGCTTAGAAAGAGTCTCGTCTCACGGATTAAGACTCGGTAAGCGACAGCCAGATTTCAATTGGTGCAGCATAGGGCCCTTGTAGGAACGCATGAATAAAGTGAAGAAACTTGAAAACGAACCGCCTTATTATTTTAACCCCAAGGGCTGATTACGTAATCACGTCCACGTGGACCCACTCCGTGGCAAGCAATATTGTTTTACTTCGATCCCTACCCGACTGTGGCAAACCTCCCCTGACTGCAATACTTTGATTCGACCCCGACTCATTCCACGTACAGTTGTACCCTCTGGTTTCCACCGAGGCACACCGTTACGGGCCCCATCGTAGTCAGGCAGTTAGCGAACGTGCTCTCTGGTCCTCACCGAGACACGACGAAAGGTCCATCACCCGACACTAGGTCGATATCTAGGGTGTCCCCTCTGGTTCTCACCGAGGTCCACCAGCGAGTCTCCGACCCAGCATTCAGTGGTTAGGTAAGGCGTGCTCTCTGGTCTTCACCGAGACACGCCGACGTGTCTCTGGGGCGTACTCTCTGGTCTTCACCGAGATACGCCGGGGCGTCCATAACCCAATAGTCAGTTGGTTAGGTAGGGCGAGCTCTCTGGTATTCACCGAGACACGCCACGAGGAAACTCAGCGTCCCCTTAAGCAGCTAGGGCGTACTCTCTGGTCTTCACCGAGATACGCCGGGGTACCTATAGTACAGGAGTTATTCTGTTAGTCGGGACGTACTCTCCGGTTCCCTCCGAGGTACGCCGGAGCGCCCACGACCCCGAAGCCAGACGGTTATCTAGGCCACGTATCTCCTTCCTCAGTCAGGCGTGGCGGCTCTTACTGGGTCGCACGGGGAGGTAAGTGCTCCCAAAAGGGTCTCGCTAGAAAGGTACGATCGGGACACTGCCAACCCGCCCCCTCTCCGCAGTCTTACCGTCGCAAGACGCGCCTCCATCCCAGGGTCCCTCTCTACAAATATTCTTGTAAACCCTCGGCAGCCCTGAGTCATCACCCCGGCTATAGGAACTACTTTACAAGTGGCGCCCGAGCAGGGACCTAGAGGGATATCCACTATCTTTCGGATAGGGAGGCCGATTTACATCTGCCAGATTAAAGCCCTGCGCAGCGTCGTGACGACGAGCGAGAGTGCCGCAGAGTGGCCGTTCAACCAGGATGGAGTCGTCAGGTGGAATGTTTGACGTGCACCCGGAGAAAAACCCAACCCGTGCAACGCGAAATCCTGGAGTAGGGGTAAAATGGGTATCCTCGGTTAGGAAAGCAGAGCTGTTAGTTTTGGGTGAGGAGTTCGGCTGCGAAAGCGCGGACCGGGTCGAGGACCAACGAAGGAATTTTGTGCAGCTGATACAGACCGGGGAGTTAACGATGTCTACTTGGACACGTTTGGCCGAGCTAGAGGGTCGATACGCGGTCGGGTCGCCAACGAGGCCACCCACGGGAGAAGCAGACTCCGAAAAAACCCTACTGCGGGTCCCCACTCCGGACTACCCGAAGGTAGAAGGTACCCGCAGGCAATCCCGTTCTTCCTCCCGGACCCGGCAACCAGAAACATTCGAACCCTTGCGATCGGAAGGCGGGCACAGGCCCGGGTCATCTCAGGCGGTGGTGGCAGGCAGAGCTGCGTCACCGGCGGACATCCAGGTGGACCCGCCCGCCTCCGTGGCGATAGGACGCTCGAGATCGTACGTATCTACGGCAGAACAGGTCAGGAAGTGGGGTGTAAGATTCGATGGCCTCACAGACCCGTTGAACTTCGTCGAGGAAATAGAAGAACGAGCCTTGTCCTACGCGCTGCCGTTAGACCATCTCACGCGTGCGATGATCGAGGCGCTAACGGACAAGGCGGGGCGATGGTTCCGCACGAGCGGGTTACAGGGAGCATCGTGGCAGGAATTCCGGAAGGAGTTCTTAGAATTCTTCCTCCCCCCTCGTTACTTTAGACGGTTGGAAGACGAAATTCGCGCTCGCTGTCAAAGGGAGGGAGAATCCTTTAAGGATTTCGTGATCGACCTCCGGACGACGATGCGTTGCGCGGGATACGACAGTGCTCGGGAGTTAAAGCGAGCGTACGAGAATGCCCTGCCTGAATACCACGTGTACATCAAACGCACTGATTTCAGGACCCTCGGTCAATTGATGCAACTGGCAGTCGAGTTCGAGAGCATCCAGCAGAGGTGTAAAACCAGGGTACGGACAGAGGTTCAACCCCAGACGCCCACCGGAGGGGGTTTCCCATTCCCATCCCATAAGACGGAACCCGTAGAAGAAGGAAGGATCGTAGCCACAGTGACCATCTGTGGGTACGCAGCTTCCCAACCATAGCCCCGTTCGGCGCTACCAAGAGTTTCATCAGTGACGAGTACGTCCAGGAGTCTGTGGGATGTGAGAGAGCAGTTTAAGGAAGTTTTCCTCAGGATCAGGTTAGCGGACGGTACAACGGTGGACATAAATCAGGCGTTGTGGGCGTGCATCCGGCTCGGGGATTGGCGAGTCGAGATGTACCTACTGGTGATGCCAGCCATGCTGGACGACGTGATCTTGGGCATCGACTTCTTATGCGCCATAGGGTCGACACTGCAGTGTGGCAGAGCCCGACTTTACCTGAGCCGGGAGGAGGGACCAACGATTGACGGACAGGATAGCGCACCGGAACAGCAAGATAACCAAGCACAACGAAAGGAAAACCCAGAGACACGCCGTGGCCACGCAGGACAGCCACAGGATAAAGCTCAGGAACACCAGGACGGACCAGAAGGACGCACGGAGAACACGGATACACGCCGTGATCACGCAGGACAGCCCCAGGATAAAGCTCAGGAACATCGAAACGCCACCGGAGGATGTCGGGACAGCACAAAAGGAAGCCAGGGAGACAAGGGGAACGAGCGATCGAGAAGCGGCACGAGCGTGGCCCGGTCCTCCAGGACGGACACGAGACGATCTGTCCAAACCCACGGGACACAGACGAGGAGGAAGAGACGCCCCAATCAAGAGCCGTTACTACCCGAAGAATCCGGCAATGCAGCAGGTTATCGACGCCCAAGTCGACGAGTTGATAGAGCAAGGAATAATTGAACCGTCCAAGAGTCCTTATAGTGCCCCGATAGTGCTAGTGAAGAAAAAAACCAACGACTGGAGGATGTATATAGATTTCCGGCAACTAAACGCCAGATCTATACCAGACGCGTACCCGACACCCCGGATCAACCATATCTTGGAACGGCTGCGAAACGCGAGGTTCATATCAACCTTGGACCTGAAAAGCGGGTATTGGCAGATCCCCATGGAACCCCAAAGTCGGCAATATACGGCATTAACCGTACCTGGTAGAGGTCTATACCAGTGGCGAGTCATGCCGTTCGGCCTCCACTCGGCCGCTGCCACTTTTCAACTTGCCCTGGATAGCGTAATCGGTCCTGATATGGAACCTTATGCCTTCGCGTATCTTGACGACATCATCGTCGTCGGACAGAATTTCCAGGAACACGTCCGTAACCTAAGAGAGGTATTCAGGCGGCTTCGGGCGGCCAACTTACGGATCAACAAGGCGAAGTGCGCATTCTTCCAGAGACGACTCAAGTACCTTGGACATGTCGTTAGCGAAGAAGGCATACATACGGATCCGGACAAGGTAGCCGCAGTCAAGGACCTCCAACCCCCCAAGAACCTAAAGGAGCTGAGGCGCTGTCTGGGCATGGCCTCGTGGTACCGGAGGTTTGTGGCCAACTTCGCAGACATAGTCCAGCCGATGACGACTTTGCTGAGGAAAGGCAAGAGATGGACTGGGGCAGGGGTCCAACAGGACGCTTTCGAGGAACTCAAGGATCGTCTGACGAAAGCGCCGACCACTAGCATGTCCGGATTTCAGAGAAAAATTCTCGGTGCAGACGGACGCCAGCGACGTCGGAGTAGGCGCGGTGCTGACGCAGAAAATCGATGGAGTGGAGAAAGTCATCGCATACGTGAGCCGGCGATTGGAGAAGGCCGAGGAAAATTACACCACGACGGAAAAGGAATGTCTCGCCATCGTATGGGCGATTCGAAAGTGGCGCTGCTACCTCGAAGGGTACAAGTTCGAGATCATCACAGACCATTTAGCCCTGAAGTGGTTAAATTCTATCGAGAGTCCGTCTGGTCGAATCGCGCGATGGGCTCTCGAATTGCAGCAGTTCAATTTGAGATCCGCTACCGGAAGGGGAACCAGAACATCGTGGCCGATGCTCTGTCCCGACAGCCGCTGCCGGTACTACAAAGTTTGGAAGAGGAACCAGAGGCTTGCAAATGGTGGTCAGCTAAGTCACGAGCCGTCAGGAACGCACCAGAAGGGAATCCGGATTACACGATGGAGAATGGACAGCTCTACCGCCGCATAGGACATCGACCGGACGACGACGACTTCATCCCCTGGAAGCTGTGTGTCCCCACCGCCCACCGGAAGCGGGTCCTCAACGAGTGTCACGACGCGCCCGTGGCCGGCCACCTAGGAATCCGAAAGACTATCGTTCGCATCGCCCAAAGGTACTACTGGCCAGGCATGTTTCGGGACGTCGGTTGGTATGTGAGGTGTTGCGAGACTTGCCAAAAGTTTAAGGTCAGTCAGGAGAAACCCGCGGGTCACATGCTGACACGTCGAGTCGACGAACCGTGCTCCACTTTGGTGCGCAGACTTCGTAGGACCGTTACCGAGGTCTAAGAAGGGAAATACTATGCTGTTAGTATTTTTCGACGCCTTCTCCAAGTAGGTGGAACTCGTACCACTCCGCAAGGCCACGACAGCAAGCCTGACGAAATCTTTTCGTGAGAGGATTCTAGGACAATTCTGAGTGCCCAAAACGTTCGTATGCGACAATGGCGCCCAATTCACAAGTCGTGCGTTCAAAGGATTCATCCAGCGGATGGGTTGCCAACTGCAATTCATGGCCCCGTATTCACCCCACGAGAACCCGACAGAAAGGGCGAATCGCACCGTAAAACTATGATTTCACAGTTTTTAGACGGCCAACAGGACAGGTGGGACGAGCTTCTCCTAGAGATATCTCTGGCCATCAACTCGAGCGTTTCGGACAGCACCGGATTCAGCCCAGCCTTCCTGGTCCAAGGACGCGAGCCACGCTTACCAAATTCCCTGTACGAGGAGACAACTCCGGGGACGGCAAGCGAACCCCAGACGCCAACCCAGATAGCCGAGCGCTTAAAGGACATTTTATGATAGCCTCGGCCAACGCCCAACGCGCCAGCGCTGATCAAAGTCGGCACTACAACCTCAGGAGAAGGGAATGGCGACCCACCCTGGGAATGCAGGTGCTCATGTGGCAGCACAAGCTGTCGAAGGCAACGGATAACTTCGCGGCTAAGCTCGCTCCGATGTTTGACGGCCCATTTCGGGTAACCAAATTCGTCTCCCCCAACATCGTATGCCTGCAACGGAGGGGCGAACGTAAACAAAGAGTCGCCAACATCGCAGAGCTGAAAGAGTTCCAGGAAACCGGAGACGAAACGAGAGGCGAACAACCCGGAGAGGACGACACATCAGCGCAGGACTCAACCACAGAAGACCCCAGGCCTAGGAGACCGGACACACCGTAACTATAGACCAATCCTAGAATTATTAAGCCTTAGTGTTATAGTAAGAATGAATTCCCTAACATGTAAGCTGCACCATTAGGTAGGGTTTCAGAGAGGGACCACATATCTGTAAAGTAATTAATTCTAGGCCTATTAGCTCAGCATGAAAGCGACGACGACATTGCCTACGTTGGTCCGGTGGACATGGACGACGCCGAACGTGAGAGGGTCAGAGGCGGGGCCTCACGCCCAAGGCGACGGGGTCAAGAAGCGGGCCGCAACGCCCCACCCCCTAGCCAAGGACGACGCCGAGACCCAAGAGCTGGCCGCGGTGTATACCCGCCGTTCGAACCAGGGGCCATGGAGCCACGACAACCAGACCCCGAGGCGGACGACGGAATGGACAGTCGGTGGACAGGACGATTCGTCGAACAACGAGAAGAGTTGGAGTATGCAACCATACGCGGCGGCTACCGAGTGACCCAGGTGCGACGGGCCGTCATGGAGATCTGGGCGCCCCCGGGAGATGATCCCGCGAGACTGTGGCACAAAGGTCGGCGCAGGGAAAGTCCAGTGCAGCCTCTACAACAACAGGCAGCCTGGCCGGAACCATCACCCTGTTGCGAGGGGTGCAAGCACCCAGTGCGCAGCCGCTCCCCCACCGTACCGCCTGCTCGGGGGACTCCACCGCCAGTCCACGTCTCGCGACCAACATCGCCACCGACAGTTCCTCTCCTACGAGCCAACGCAACCCTCCCACTACCGGTCGCGCCCCACTCATGGGTGGTCGCCTCCACCTCTTCCAAAGCGAAGGACGACCTCAACAGCAACGAAGACGGACGAGAACCAGACCCGGGACCGGCGCCTGCCAGCCTCGTGACCATCAAGGACCGACCCCGGACGAGGGAGTGCACGGTGCGACTCCGACGGGTCCAGGAGGCAGCCACAACGCAGCTGAAACCCTTGCCGCCGGCCACAACTGGGAGCGTCCCAGCCCCTAGCGACCACCATGGCCGCCCAACACAAAGATCAGGACGGTCGCAGGTCCGTCCGTACACGAACCGGGGGCGACCCCGTACGCCGTCACCCAGTCATCCGCAAGCGACCCACTCCGCCAGACGGCATAACCCGACGCCATCGTGAACGCTAGCTAAAGCCCACCGACGTAGGTCGAAAAGCGAGCATCGACGGAAGAGAACGAGCTCTCGTCACGACCCCTCGCAATATTGCCAAGGACGTGTCCGATGGGAGTTAAACTCCACGGACGACGAGGTGGAGAGGCCACTTTTCCGGCGCACCTACCCCGAGCTGGCAATCCCGGGGGAGAAGTGGCAAGTCGTCCCGTCGTCACAATTCCCGAAGGTACGGATGCAATGGGTGCAATCGACGGCTGAGTCACCCACAGAGTCCACTGCAGCCACCGTGATCACGCACACCACGATCGTAGGGGACCAGGCCCCCGACCCCCCTAAGGACGCGCCAGTCTCGCCTTCCCCATTAGATCGCCCCGGTCCACACGAGCCCATCGATGTAGCCCTTGGCCAGCTGCCGTCGACGTCCTCACCCCGGAACCCATCCGAGCGGACGGTGGGTCCGTGGCCAGTGGGTTTTATCAGACGCCTCTGTAGAGTCTTGTTGGCATCTAATAAACGAATTTCTAATTCTCCAGGCTTGACACGTCTACTTGGAATTCCGACAATAAAACTTTTGGAATATAGATCAAAAATGTTCTTAAGTTTACACTTATCATTATCATTTAAATATAAATTATTGTTAAATAGCTTAGCGTAACCTGTAATGGTTTCATTAAAAATCGCGTAAATCTGTTTGGTTTTAAAATGTGAAATTTATCGGCGCCCATCGTTATGCCCAAGCCGTCCATAACTACATCAAACATAATTTCCATATTAAATTGATAAATTTGTATAGTAGACAGTATTTGTAAATTGCATCGTACAAAGTTTTCACCTATTCCTTTCAGAATGATTAAATTATGAAATCTTTTTCCAGCTAATCTGTCTGCTAGCTTTTCCTTGATCAAGGAACACTCGGCACCCGAGTCCAAGAAGAATGGAAAGGGCTCACCAAATTGATATAATACTCCTTTGGTGCCCACGTACCCTTAATAAATGTGGATGCAATATGACTGACGTTTCCGCATTTTAAAACAGGTCACACCAGTCCTGTCTCGTCCCGCCAATGGTTTTCCATACGATTGATTTGAATTTGATTGTTGTGCCTTTCTCTTACGGCACTCCAGCAATTTATGTCCGGGATTCCCACAGTAATGGCACTTTATTGGAGTTAGTTCCTTGAACCTTTTCTTATCGGGCCCGATCAAATGGTCTGAAACCAGATACTAGCTTCGCTTGCTGTATGCAAATGCCTTCAACTGATGCTGTTGTTCATTTCGATTCGTTATATTGGTGGTGAAAAGTAGGCGTTGCAGACGAGTGTCGATTTGCGACTTATGTGCCAATACGAAAGACACAGCTATTTCTTCAATGTCCATTGACATCCATTTCGTCATTAATGACGTCACTAGTCGACTACCATATGCCGACAAGCACTCGCCTGTTTTCGGTCGTCCGTTAAGGATGTTCAATAAGATGGCGGCCGGTGTCTCAGCGTCATCGTAGCGGTGAACGAACAATTTTTTTAATTATTGCCAGGTTATAGCGGCAAAGCTGATCTGAGTAAGCCATTGGGAAGCTGGAATGCTCTCCTTGGGAATTTCCTTTTGATCTTGCTCTTTCTCTCAGAGGCCACCTACACATACAACCGCGCCACACTCGGATGAGACGACACTCTCTCGTTCTCAATCCTCGCTCTCAGCAACAATGCAAACAGAAGGAACAACTGGTACGCAATTGCGTTGTTTCTATTCTCCTTTTTAACTTTGTTTCTTAATTCTAATAGTTTTCTTACATTGCTATCATACATCTCCGACATGTATTTACGGATGTCTAACTTTAAATTTTTCTCCGATTGCCATTTAATCCTCTACTACAGCGCAAATGCGCCGAGAGCGAGAGAGATCTTTTATTACGCTCCTGCCTTGCCCTAACCTACTTACACTAGACTTCATACAAACAAATTCTATAAACAAAACCACAAAGTTAAAAAAAACGAGAAAGAACGTACGGAGTCGCTTCGTACGCGACTCTACTTTTTATACCCGTACTCAGTCAGTACACATGTGATTTATGTGGAATTTTAAAATGTTTTATCAGTTTTACATTTTACATTTTTGCTACATCTGTCATCGACATCTACATCTACATCATCTACATCAGTTCTCACAACAACACACGTACACTGCACGAGGCAGCATGTTTGAGCGTGAGTGTGTGTGTGAGAAGAATCTGCTGCGACAATCAACCCCAATAAATGCCTTACGCAGCAAACTGGCGAGGGAAACACAGCGGCGGGGTATTCCCGCTGCTGAAAATTCATTTCATCATTGTGGCTATAATAATGATACGATCTGGACCAAATTCGGGAATCTGGTAGATATGGTCATTCTCTACAAAACTGCATTTTTAGTTTTTGCTATCTTCAATATTGTGGATTTTCGTCTTTTGTGGGGCGGAAGGGGGCGGGGCGAAATTTTTAAAATACACTTGTTCAGGTTTGGTATCACAGGAGTCTTGGCCAAAAGTTTGGTTGCTCTAGCTCTTATAGTCTCTGAGATCCAGTCGTTCATTTTACGAAAACCAAATCGACTCGATTTTGTGTGAGTGCGAAAGAGGGAGCGAAGTTTTTTCGTACATTTGCCTCTATTGTGGCTATATTAATGATCCGATCCGATTCAGATTTGGACCCCTGATAGATATGGGCTGTCTCTATGATTCTGCATTTTTCGTTTTCTGCTATCTTTAAAATTGTGGACGCCACAGATGTGCGCCCTTTGTGGGGGCGCAAGTGGGCGGGGCGAAATTTTGAAACCCTTTTCTAGGGTGAGATATCACTTCAGTCTGGAAAAAAATTTGATTGGTCTAGCTCTAATAGCCTTCGTGCAATGAGTGAAAAACTAGACGGACGGACAGACGGACAGACGTACGGACAGACATGGCTATATCGACTCGGCTATTGATGCTGATCAAGAATATATATACTTTATAGGGTCGGAAACGCCTCCTTCTGTGTGTTAGGTTAGGTTAGGTTAGGTAGTATTGGCTGTCGGGCCGTCATGAGCCCGACACACATAGGCCGGCTTCGGCCCGTTGTGGTACCATCGAATCGTTCTTCCCCTCCCCGCTGTGAGAGACATCCTGTCAGCAATTATCCCATCCGGACGCGCCAATAAAATTCGCTATCTTTCTGGGACACATATTGGACATCAGTGATATGTCTGTGAAAAGGGGCGAGCCAAGTGTTGTAGCCTTCTTCTACTGAGAGCCGGGCAGGAGCAGAACAGGTGTTCCACTGTCTCCTCCTCTTCCTCATCTCTACAGTTGCGGCAGTAGTCATTGTATGGGGCTCCCATCCTTCTGGCATGGGTTCCTATTAGCCGGTGTCCCGTGAGGGATCGAATGACCGTGCTGCACCTTTTTCTGCTTAGCTTGCAGAGCTCGGTGGTGCGCTTCTTGTTTATAGTGGGCCACGTTTGTCGCGTGATGCGACATCGTGGTGTGTTTTGCCACCGACTGTCGTCTAGTCGCATGAATTGCTCTTTTATGATGAGCTTGCAGGTGGCCATAGGCATACATGTATCCTCTTTGTCGTGGAGAAAGGAGGAGGTGGTAGTGCCAGCTCTGGCCAGTTCATCTGCTATGCAGTTACCTTCAATGTCCTGGTGACCCGGGACCCATATCAGGCTAATAGCAAACTGCTGGGCCATCTCGTGAAGAGATTTGCGGCATTTTGCTACGGTGGCCGAGTTTGATGTAATCGCATTAAGTGATTTGATCGCAGCTTGGCTATCACTGTAGATGTTTATATGGGTTGCCGAAAAGGCAACTGTTTGGATGCAAATCAGAGCTTCCCAGATCGCTGTGACTTCTGCTTGGAAGACACTGCAGTGATCCGGGAGCCTGAAGGAATGCCTTATGTTTAGTTGCTCGGAGTAGATACCTCCTCCTACTTTGTTGTCCATTTTGGAGCCATCCGTGAAGATTTGAATGGCTCCACCAGGACCCGGAGTTCCCTCAAGCCAGCTATCACGGTGAGGGATATCTATTTCAAAGGGAGTTTCAGTAAACTCCATCGGAATGCGGTAGTCCGTTTTCGTTGGGACGTTATTGTTGGTGTTTAGAATGGATGAGTGTCCCATATTTTGCGGTACCCATTGGTCGGAGTCTCTAAGACGAATCGCTGCCATGAGTGCTGTAACGAACCGTTACATTTACACTCAGCATATTATACCATATGTTATACTTTATAAGACCCAATACAGAACACAAAACACCATACCACATTTTGTAACAACACAAACACCATACAATTTCAAGTCCCACGCGCCGATCGATTTCTGCCGAATCGACACACGCGCCATAATTTCCACAAGAGTTACCCAACTCCAGTTTCCCCGCCGAGTTACACAACTCCACGCAGGTCATTCCTCGGTACGACCGAGCCAATGACCACAGCCTAGACTCAGCTCATTTCTCGGTGCATCCGAGGCAATGACCGGGTCGGTGGCACGCGCTGGAGAACCCGACACCAACCCAGCACCCAGACTTGCGGACTCAGCACTCGATATCGGGCTTAAATAGCCCGAGCCCTCGATCAATCAGGGCAGTCCATCGCCTATCCTAAAACACGGCAGTCCATCGCCTATCCTAAAACACGGCAGTCCATCGCCTATCCTAAAACACGGCAGTCCATCGCCTAGCATAAATCAAAACGGCAGTACATCGCCTATTTTAAACCGTGTCGGCAGGTCACCAATTCGCCAGTAACAACAATCGATCCGCCGCGATTCCCCATACACAAGACAATTATACGACAAAATAAATACATTCAAGAAAGTGAAATCAAAACAAAACCCAACAACGTGTCATCATTTCTTCGCCGAACCCTCAACGGAAATAAGGTAAACCCAACCAAATATTTCCAAACACCAAAAACTCTGGTGTCAGCACTTTCCTCACCGAGCGCGACACCGAACGGTGTTAACGTTCTTGTTCATCGCCAAGTGCGAATTACCTACACGGTAATTAGACCCTACGCCTGCTCCACTTTCGGTCTCACGGCCAAGCCTTTGTTTTTGAAGTCCCAGCAATCTACAAAAATTCTTGTAGAGAGCCCTGGACAGACTGAGCTTACCTCAGTCTGAAATAAGGTATCATTACAAGTGGCGCCCGAGCAGGGACTTTCGGAAACTTTTAAGGAGATTTCAAAGCCAACTTTCTGGCAACTTTAAAGGAAACTTAAAGAGAATACCTTAACACGGGGCTACGTGGATTAAAGACCCACGGCCACCGAGAAAGAATAGTAGAGCTAACCACAGAACACAAGTCCGGGACAAAACCAAATTCGCGCACCCACCCGAATCCAGTAGCGAGTGCCACCGGGAAAATATACGCAGTGACCAAGTGCAAAAACAGTGAAAAGTGCCCAAAACAACGCCGAAGAAAACTCAGTCCAATCACCATGGAAGCCTACGAAGACGACGCGAGCATTGATTTCCACACCAGCGAGCCAGTCGCCAATCCAGGCGTCAGCATCGGCTGGATCTACAAACGCCGCCGAGATGAGCTGGAGGCCTTCGCCAAGGAGTTCGAATTTGACACCGAAGGAACTGTTGAAGAGTTGCGCAAGAACTTTTGCCATACTAGTCGCCGGACCACTCCCGCCGGGTGCCTGGACTCGCTTGGCAGAACTCGAGAGACAATACGCAAAACCAGCAGGACGCTCCAAGTCCCCGCTGCCCACTACTCCAGGACCATCAGGCACCGGAAGATGGGACCCCAAAGCCAACTTGCATGTCCCCGCAGCCCCAGAGCCCTCGCCCCGACCACCAATGGTCACAGCCGCCGATCTTCCAAGGCCACCCACTATGGAAACCTCCCGTGCGCCCCACACAGAGAATTATACCGTCGATTGACGCACCCATAATCGGGCCCGACTATAACCACGTCGCACGCACAGCGGAACGCATCCGCGGATGGGGCATCCAGTTCAACGGAGAAGATGACCCACTATCGTTTCTGGAACTACTCGAGGAACGCGCACGCGCCTACGGAGTGGACACCAACCAGCTGCCTCGGAGCATGGCCGAACTACTCACCGACCGAGCCAATCGCTGGCACCGTACCAGCCAACTACAGGTTAGTTCCTGGGCATATTTCCGCCAGGAGTTTCTGACGTATTTTCTGCCGCCAAGGTATTTCGAACAATTGGAGGACCAGATCCGAGGCCGCAAGCAAGCGGTGGGAGAACCATTCAAAGACTATCTCATCGAGATACGGCTACTCATGCACCATGCCGAGTACGACCTAGTTAAGGAGCGCTATAGGATCTACGACAACGCCCTGCCAGGACTACAACTATACGCGCGACGAGACGAACTGGAAAGTTTGTCACAGCTAACCCGATTAGCGGCAGAGTACGAGCTTATTCACGAGAGGAAACACGCAATGACTCCCGCACCCATGCGAATCCCATCACGAGACACCAGGCCGGCAAGACAACCAGACCGCAGAGAAAGTGAGTCCTACCGTACCCTTTTTCGGAACCCCATTGGGATTCAGCCGACATACCGCGCAGACAGTCATCGAATCAAAATAATGCAACGAACCACGACATCGCCCATTGAATGATCACCACCCCATTGCCAACCCACGCGCAGCCTGTCGCCGATGTGGTCAAGTTGGACACGCCGCCTACGACTGCACCAACGCTTCGATCCTATTCTGCTGGGAATGTGGAAAGCGCGGCACTCGAACCGTCGACTGCTGCCGCCGAGCCACGTCGGGAAACGACACGCGTCCTCAACTGACCGGGATCAGCCGAGAACGACGCCTCCACAGACCCGCGACTAAGCAACCCACTACACGTGAACGACGGCCGAATAGTGGCGATAGTGACAATGGGAGGACAAACAACGGAGGCCACCATCGACACCGGGGCGTCCCGAAGTTTCGTCAGCGACAACCTGGCCCGACAACTAAATAACAACTCCAACCTGCAAGATGCATGCGTCCGCATACGCCTGGCTGACGGCTCAGTCAGAGAGATCACACAAGTTCTACTGGCGCACATCAAGCTGGATCAACGAGAGGCCCAAATCCCACTCCTGGTCCTCCCTAACATGCTGGAGCAAGTTATAGTCGGCATGGACTTCCTATGTGACATCGAAACGACGATCCAATGCGGCACCACGCTGCTAAAGCTAAAAGATCGCCACCTCACGCCAACGCCACCGTCAGTTCAATCCAACCATGTACAAGTCACCGAACCCAGCACCAAGAAATCTAGGTCAACAGCGAACACACTTCCCCGACCTACCACAAAGAATACGGCCCCAATATCACAACGAAGAATACGACACCGAAACCAACCACAGCGAACACACGTCCCCGACCTACCCCCAAAGAAGACGGCACCCAATAATGCAACGAAGAATACGACACCGCAACCAACCACAGCGAAAGCGAAGAACCGGCCCACAACGGAAAACACGAATCCGAAGCAAGCACCGGTAAACTGCAACCAAGCAAACGGGAAAGCGAATCCCACGGCCACTACGGAACACCCGCGTCCTAAACCAAACCCAGGGAACACACATCCCAAACACACCACGAGGATCTCACACACGAGACAAGAATCAACACACGTGAACCAGGCGCTCGACACAGGAAGCCCAGGATCAAAACAAACTACGGGGCACACGCATCCCGAACCCACCACAAGGATCTCACCCACGAGACAAACCCCAACGAACTGTGTGAAGGAGCGGACGCTCCCCCACATTTTCTTTACGATTTTCCCACGAAGGGATCTTCCCCTTAAGTTTCCCCTACCCCACTCCCATGAAGGGATTTGTTTTCTCCCCCCCTGCCCCTGTTATTTATTTTTATTTCATCATATTTTCCATTATTATTAGTTCGTAAGTAAAAACTAGAAGTTAATATAATTACACGGCCGATGCCCATAAGCAGCCAGAGTATCTCGTGATTTCAAGGGGGGTGAAAGGGGGAAACCGTGACCCACGGCCAACACTGGCAGCCAAGCAGAGAGAGAACATTGGAAACCATAGCAACGGATCTCACCACAGACGCCAGAGAGCAGCTAGCAACGGAAACACGAAGCAAAAAGAGAGAGAGCACTGGAAACCAAAGCAACGGATGTCACCACAGACGCAAGAGAGCAGCTAGCAACGAAGACACAAAGCCGAGAGAGAGAGCTAGAAACTACAGCAATGAATATCACCACCAACGAAAGAGAGCAGCTAGAAACGAACACGAAGCCGAGGGAGAGCATGGGAAACCATAGCAACGGATATCACCACAGACGCAAGAGAGCAGCTAGCAACGAAAAACGCAAAGCCGAGAGAGAGAGCTAGAACCTACAGCAACGAACATCACCACCAACGAAAGAGGGCAGCGAGCAACGAAAACACGAAGCCGAGAGAGAGCATTGGAAACCATAGCAACAGCCAACTAAACCCAGAACACGAGAGAGCGAACGCTCCACCGGGAAAACTCCGACAACGGAGAGCGGAAAGCTCCGCGGCCAAGAACATAAACAACGCCGAGAGAACACAGGAACGAAGAGAGCCGGCGACTTCAAAGCCGAGGGAAAGAGAGGATGAGAAGCCGGCAACAGGTCTCACGATCTGGCGCGCAAAAGAATTGAGGTCAGTCGTTCGGGAGCGAAGTGTTAAGCCGGGTGTGCAAAGTTAGAGTGCTGCAAGGAGGAGACGCGCCCACGCCGCCGAGGATAACGGGACCAGCCACGCCGCGACGAAGGAGCATTGGGGTAAGCAAGTCTCACCGTCGTGAGAAGGAGGGCACTGAGCGGTGCGGTTAGGTAGGGCGAGGTTTATAGTGAAGAATAAAACTAAAAGCAGAGAAAATTATTATGCGTTTTTGGTACTTGCGTCTCGATTTCTTACCCCACGCCCGTAGTTGTTGTCTGAAGGGGCGTCCGGCGATCGCCTAGCCGCCTTCAGAAAACCCTTCTCCTCTCCCTACCCCGTCGTAGTTGCCTGAAGGTGGCGTCCGGTGATCGCCTAGTCGCCTTCAGGAAACCTTCCCACTCCCACCCCGTCGTAGTTGCCTGAAGGTGGCGTCCGGTGATCGCCTAGTCGCCTTCAGGAAACCTTCCCACTCCCACCCTGTCGTAGTTGCCTGAAGGTGGCGTCCGGTGATCGCCTAGTCGCCTTCAGGGAAACCTTTCCCCTCCCCTCCCGTAATCGGTGCCCAAAGGCGTCGGCCGGCGATAGCCGCCACCCTTTGCAGTCCCTACCTCTTTCCCCGCTCCCCTGTGGCCCGTACTCTCCCCAGAGGGACCATCCGGCAACCGGTTCTTTTGCATCCGCCGGTGGATCCCCCTGCCGCCCCTGACCCCCTAGACGAGCCTCCGCCCCGAAAAGGCGCCGTTCACGACTCGAGTCCCGGCAAACTATAAATTCTCTGTAGTTTCGACCCTGGCTGGACTGAGAGGTGTACCCCAGCGAAATCGCTTCCTTACAGATGGCGCCCGAGCAGGGACTCCGAGATTCCGTTAAGTTTTGTGAAGTCGAAGGGCGTGTGAGGGGAAAAATATAAAGCAGTGGAGTGGGACACGTGTTTCTGGTCGACATGCCGAATTCAGCAAGTGACCGTTAGAACAGGCAAAAACAGAAAACGAGGAAAGGAAACGCTACGGGGGACTGTACAGCGGACGCAACGGCGTGGCGCGGCAGAAACGGCAGAATTTACAGTTCTTTTTGACAAATCCGCACGTGCAGGGGCCCAACTATCATGTACAGGCGAGGCTGGCTTCCCTAACCTCCCTAGTAGCAGCAGCAGCAGCATCGACGCCAGCCGGACCGCAGCTAGCGGCAGAGGCGCAGCAGCAGCATCGACGCCAGCCGGACCGCAGCTAGCGGCAGAGGCGCAGCAGCGGCAGTGCCGACAGAGGCGCAGCAGCAGCATCGACGCCAGCCGGACCGTAGCTAGCGGCAGAGGCGCAGCAGCGACCGTGCCGACAGAGGCGCGGGATTAGCGGCGGCGCTGACAGGAGCGCAGCGGATCCGGAGCCGGGAGCAGCGACGCCACCAGCGCCAGCGAGAGCGAACGTGGCCGCCCGGGCTATATAATCGGGACCGCGACCAGCAATCGACACAGAAGTCAGGAGACCAACATCCGAGACAGTTCACCGCAGACCAGCAAGCAGCCACGACAAGGATCAACCAGGACCAGGACCAACGACAAGGATCAACCACTGCAAGGACCAACGACAAGGATCAACCACGACAAGGACCAACAAACAAGGATCAACCACGGCAAGGACCAACGACAAGGATCAACCACGGCAAGGACCAACGACAAGGATCAACCGCGACAAGGACCAACGACAAGGAGCAACAACAAGGATAACTAGGAACAACCACGGCAAGGATCAGGACGACAACCAACGACAGGGATCAAGATAACTAGGAACAACCACGGCAACCAACGGCAGGAATCAAGACAACCAGGAACAACCAACGGCAGGGATTAGACAACCAGGAACCACAACTGCCCGGACCAAGGAACAGGACTACCGGGACCAACGAATCAGGATCAGTTCCAAAGGGACGACGACGGAAAGGACAACGATTTTCGCCACCTACGATCAGGGAAGACTCCAAGGACCAAGAAGCAGTAAGCAAGACACACTAGTGCCCACCAGCCGTAACCTCCGAGGTGAGTGACCACCAAGTGCTTAGTGAGTGTAGTGCAGGGCAAAGGCCACAAGTGAAAGTGAAGTGGAACCCAGTTGGACACCCGACGCGACCACACGCGGGCGATGGGCGTACAGTGGGTCTCATACCGGCGCAAGGATGAGCTGCAGGCTATTGCCGCGGAACTCGACCTGGCGGAAGACGGCACCGTGGAGGAGTTGCGGAAGCGAATCGCGAGTTTCATCTCAAAAGGGTGACCACTCGGAGGCGATCAAGCAACGGATCGCGGAATTTGGAGCGATGTACAGCAGCGCACCCAGTCCCAGGACGCGGAGGACCCCTTCTTCGTCCCCTGGACCGAGCGGCCGGGAACAAAAAGAGGAAGCCCATCTGTCGCAACCGCTGCAGATCACCATCCCAGAGCTGCTTAAGGTAAACCGTGGACCCGGACCTAGGGAGCCTAGCCACCAGGAAGCCTCGCCCGAACGACCACCCGGCGACTTCGATGTCGAGCGACGCTCAGCCGAAGGATGCCGACCCACACGTCAAGGAAGGGACGAAATCTCGTACGCCAGCCTCGCCGACAAATTGCGCAGTTGGGGATTGAAGTTTGACGGACACTCGGACGCGTTGACATTCATAGAACGGCTGGAAGAGCGTGTGGAATCCTATGGAGGAAGCCCAGACCAGTTGCCCCGAGCTATTTCCGGCTTACTCACCCACAAGGCGGAGGGATGGTTTAGGACCTTCCAGATGCAAGGGGAGCCCTGGACCGAGTTCCGAAAGGAGTTCTTGGACTTCTTCTTGCCCCCAAGGTATTTTCAGCGATTGGAAGACACGATCCGGAGCCGGTACCAACGACCCAATGAGGCCTTCCAGGACTACTTGATCGACTTGCGACTCATGATGCAGCGCGCGCAATACACGCAAGAACGGAATTGGACAGGATATATGAGAATTTGAGGCCCGAGTACCAACTTTTCACCCGGAGACACGAGTTCGAGACCCTGAGGGAGCTCACGCAGCTGATAGTGGCATACGAGACGGCGCGTGACCGCGGACAGAGTCACCCGGCTATCAACCGCCTGGGTATCAAACCCGGAGGGCCATCGTACCAAGGAAGTGGATCATCGACCCCACCGCGCCCCCCGTTTGACGAGACGCGACACGCTGAGGCCGCGAACCGCGTGACGACTCAGGATGGAGATAGACCGGTGAACGTACGGCGGGCCTGCCGCAACTGCGGCGAGGAAGGCCATTTCAGTAGCACATGCAGGAGCCGACGGGTGCTATTCTGCTGGGAGTGCGGACGTCGGAGTATCCGGACCATCGACTGCTGCCGACCGCACGGGACGGGAAACGGATTGAGTCTCCGTCCGGCAGGCAACCGAACGGAGACACACACCCAGGACCCCAGGAGTAATGCATCCCCTAAGCTTGAGGGTGGAAGGATCGCCGCACTCGTAACTATCGCCGGAGTACCCCTGACCGCGACCCTGGACACCGGAGCAACCCGCTCGTTTATCAGCCAGCAAACAGGAAGAGAACTAAGCCCGGGAGGAACAGTGCGCAACGTGAGGACACGGGTCCGCCTGGCGGATGGAACTACAAAGGAAGTGACGCAAGCCTTGACCGTCAAAGTACGACTGGACCAACAGGAAACCCAGGTAACCTTGCTGATACTGCCCATAGTGGTGGACGACGTCATCCTCGGACTCGACTTCCTATGCGGCATCAAAGCAGTTCTCCAGTGCGGACGTGCCTACATCCAGTTGACCCGGGAAATAAATCCCTCGTCACCCGCAACACCTTGCACAGTGACCCTCCACGACGACCCCTCCCCAACCAAGCTTTCGAAGACCAATCCCAGGACTAATCAGACGGAAATCAACAGGACAACGCTTTCGACACCACCAGACCAGGAGAGACCCAGCATCGGCCAAATCACCACGCCTCCGAACCTCAACCAAGACAGACCACGCCGCGCAAATACCACGGAAATGAGACCAAGAACAGACCAAGCCAGACCACGAAGCACCAGGATATCAGGATTACCCACAGACAGGACCTCGACGGAGACGACTGCGACACCGCTGGACAAACCCAGGGCCAGTCCGTCTACCGCCAACTCAACGACGGAAGCAAACAGAAGCAACAGGATTTCGACGGAGACGACTGCGACACCGCTGGACAAACCCAGGGCCAGTCCGTCTACCGCCACCTCAACGACGGAAGCAAACAGAAGCAACAGGATTTCGACGGAGACGACTGCGACACCGCTGGAGACAACCAGGGCCAGTCCGCCTGCCGCCAACTCAACGAAAGCCACGCATAGGAACCACAGGACTTCGACGGAGACGACTGCGACACCGCTGGACAAACCCAGGGCCAGTCCGTCGGCCGCCAACTCAACGATAGCCACGTCGACGACAACGCAAAGCAACAACCCCCGGACAACGAATACCCGCCCCGACCATCAAAGACCGCACGGAAACACACAAGGAACAATTCTACCCCCGCCTCGACGAAGAAACCCCAAGCCACTCTACCAGGACCACTCCAACGCCACCCCTCGACCCGGAAACAACCAGCAGTCTCACCAAGAAAACGCCAGCAACAGCCATCAGCCCCCGAATGGACTACCATCTGGAACCACTGGACGACGCCGCAATCGGCCGACGGCAGAATCCATTTCGCAGGCCCGACCAAACCACCCAGAAGACCGTGAACCTCGCCAGCATCACTACGACGCAGCTCGAGAAACCCCCACTCCAGACGGCCCGGATCGACGAACCACTACCTACTCCGTTGGTAGCCGAGTTCCTGGAGGAAGAGTTGGCCAAATTTGAGGGACTGGCAGGGATCTCGCATATAGCCCAGCATACGATCTACATGAAGGATGACAAACCCATAAAGCAGCGGTATTACCCCAAGAACCCAGCCATGCAGAAGATCATCAACGACCAAGTCGACGAGTTACTACGGGATGGACGGATCGAAGCTTCAAAGAGCCCCCACAGCGCGCCAATTGTGCTCGTAGGGAAAAAGACCGGGGAGATGCGCATGTGTGTCGACTACAGGCAACTCAACGCCAGATCAATACCGGACGCCTACCCGCTTCCCAGGATTAACCACATCCTCGAGAGACTGCGCGACGCCCGCTTCATCTCAACCTTGGATTTGAAAAATGGGTACTGGCAGATCCCGATGGCGGAAGGAAGCCGGGAGTACACGGCCTTCACCGTCCCCGGCAGAGGACTTTTCCATTGGAAAGTCATGCCGTTCGGTCTGCACTCAGCCCCTGCGACATTTCAGCGAGCCCTGGACAGCGTTATTGGACCGAAGATGGAACCACACGCCTTCGCTTACCTCGATGACATCATCGTCATCGGGAAAGACTTGGACGACCACGTCAAAACCTACGGGAGGTCTTCCGAAGGCTACGCGATGCAAATCTGAGGCTGAACCGGAAAAATGCAGTTTCTTCCAGAAGAGCATCGTCTACCTCGGACATGTCGTCAGTGAGCATGGGATCCATACGGACCCGGAGAAGATAGTCGCGGTGCGGAAACTAACACCTCCCACTACCATCAAGGAGCTGAGACGTTGCCTGGGAATGGCGTCATGGTACCGGAGGTTCGTCCCAAATTTCGCTACCATCGTTCAACCCATGACCAGCCTCCTGAAGAAGGACAAACCTTGGGTCTGGGGAGAGGAGCAGCAGAAGTCATTTTAGGATCTGAAGGAGAAGCTGACACGGGCACCAGTCCTAGCATGCCCAGACTTCAGGGGAGAAGTTTACCCTCCAAACCGACGCCAGTGCCTACGGCTTAGGAGCGGTGCTAACACAGCAGATCACCGGGGAGAGAGAGTCATCGCCTATGCCAGCCGCCGCCTCCTAAAAGCCGAAGAAAACTACTCGGCCACCGAGACGGAGTGCTTAGCGATCGTCTGGGCCATCAGGAAGTTACGCTGTTACCTGGAGGGTTACCACTTCGACGTCGTTACGGACCACCTTGCCCTGAAATGGCTCAACTCCATCGACAACCCTACAGGCCGCATCGCCCGTTGGGCTTTGGAACTCCAACAATACCGGTTCGAGATCCACTACCGTCGCGGGAGCCAGAATGTGGTAGCAGACGCGCTCTCCCGTCAACCCATCGAAAGCGCTACAGCGAGTCGTCGAGGAGCCACCCACGTGCCCCTGGATCAGAAGGCTGCGCAAGAGGATCCAGGAACAACCGGAGAAGTGCGACGATTTCCTCATCGAGAACGGGCAGATCTACAAGCGGACAGGTTGCAGGCCAGACGAGGAAGACTCCCAACCGTGGAAGCTGTGCGTCGCCAGCGAGCATCGTCGGCGAGTGCTAGCAGAGTGCCCTGACCAGCCCACCGCAGGACATCAAGGTATCCGGAAGACTGCCGACCGAGTGACCCGACGATACTACTGGCCGGGACTCTACCGTAGCGTCGCGCAATACGTTAAACGGTGCGAGAACTGCCAGAAATTCAAAGTAAGCCAACGGAAACCAGTCGGAAAGCTGTACACCCGCCAGGCCAAGGGGCCATTCGACATTGTCTGCGTTGATTTCGTGGGCCCCTGCCTCGTTCCAAGCACGGCAACACCATGCTCCTCGTCTTCTTCGACTCCTTCTGCAAGTGGGTGGAACTAGTACCCCTTCGGAAGGCCACCACGGCCCACTTGGAGAAAGCATTCCGGGAAAGAATACTCAGCAGGTTCGGCGTCCCACGGAAGTTCGTGTGTGACAACGGCACACAATTCACAAGCCGCTCCTTCCAGAAGTTCTGCGAGCAAGCGGGGATGGTATTGGAGCACACCGCACCGTACACTCCACAACAAAACCCGACCGAGAGGGCAAACAGGACCATCAAGACAATGATCGCGCAATACCTGGACGACGATCAACGGACCTGGGATGACTTACTCCCGGAGCTGAGCTTGGCCATTAACAGCAGCACTTCCGACACCACAGGCTTCAGCCCGGCATTCCTCGTAATGGGTCGCGAGCCACGACTACCAGGGTCACTCTATGACGAGGTCACCCCGGGCATGGGAGAAGACGCAGAACCGGCACCGGACAAGGCAACGCGGTTACAGGAGATCTTCAAGATCGTCAGGAGAACACTCAGCGGGCATCGCAGGAGCAACGGAAGCTGTATGACTTAGGGAGGCGAGTGGCGGCCCGCAATCGGGACGCTGGTCCTACACGACAACACCACCTGTCCAAAGCATCGGATGGCTTCGCGGCGAAGCTGGCACCCAAGTACGACGGCCCGTACCGGGTGGTCAAATTTATATCGCCCAATATAGTCCGCCTGCAGACGCACCAGGGACGCCAAAGGAAGACCGCGAGCTTGGAGGACCTAAAAAGGAATTCCACGATACGAAAGGCGACGGAGACGCTGAGACGACCCCGAGGACTCCCGAACGAGCAGTGATTCACGAGGGCCACTTACGGTAGCGCGCTATCGTAACGTCCTCGCCCCGAAAGGGGCAAAACCCAAAAGCCGTAAGCGCCTACGTATATATCCCCCTATGGGATTAGTTAAGATCAAATGTATTAATCTTTCTCAACCGCACCGCTCAAGCAAGATAAGGGGAGGGTAGGATGGTCAGGTATATTCAGGGTGGTTACTAACCATAAGGAGTTTCTCCCTAGACAAGCGACATGAAGCGCCTGAGGAATGGGAGATTTGCCCGACACCGACCTCGGAATGGAGGTCCTCCGCCCCGCAGCCACGACGACGAACGGCCCAGCTGCAGCGCCCCAACCATGGCCCGACGCGCCGACGCCGAAAACCGAGACCCGCGCCTCGGCGCCCGAGACAACCGCAGAGCCTCCTCCGAGTGCAACCGGACCTACACCAGGAACCCCGGCGCATCCCGCTGGACCAACGGATGGCTGCCGTGACGGGCTGGCTACAACAGAACCCCAAGTCCGAGCCCGAGTCAGAGACTGAGCGGGAGGTGGAGCCCGATGGCCGCTTCGCAACCGGAGGAGTGCGAGTTCCACCGCGTCACAGTCTGACTAACCTCAACCGCAGACTGTACGGGCAGAACGAGCCAACCCTTGATGAGGACAACCGCGACACCGACCCCGATGACCAGGACACGATTGTCCCTGGCCCAAGCAGTCCCTGCTCGACCCGCGAGGACGCCCCGTCGGACGACCTGACAGTGGCCGAGAGCTGCGGCCGGAGCACCGTAACTCGCCCAGACGATTGGGAGGGTCACCTGTGGGCGGAGTACGGATTGGTGGGCCACGGCCAGAACGAGCCCAGCGTGGAGCCAAAGGTGGAAGAGCCGGAGGACGTTGGCGAGGGAGAGGAATCACCGCAGCAAGGCTCCGAGTCCGACCACTGGTCCCTCCTGAGCCTCAATTTTGGGCCGCAGGGCGAAGATCCATGGGCTGCAGGCGTCCCTGTCCGAGGCGACACGCCACCACCGATGGACGCCGAGGACGACCTAATGGAGTCTGAATGTAGCCTACCGTTGGGGCTCGAGGAGGTGGCGGAGCTCCTACAGTTATACCGCCTCCACCCGGAGGTGGCATCAGTGCAGGACGAGGTAGGATGGGCCGAAGCCCCACTGGAGTGGCGCACCAACACCCATGAACGGCGACTTCCTCTGGATCTCATATCCAGCATCACCGTATACTTGCGAAGCGCCACGGGACGTCCAGGAGTACGGCGGCTGGAGTTCCACGACGGGCACGCCTTCCGGGTCAGAATTACCCGGAATCAGGCAGTAACCGTCGTTCTGCGGGCCCCCCGAAGTGAGGAGGGGATGTGAAGGAGCGGACGCTCCCCCACATTTTCTTTACGATTTTCCCACGAAGGGATCTTCCCCTTAAGTTTCCCCTACCCCACTCCCATGAAGGGATTTGTTTTCTCCCCTGCCCCTGTTATTTATTTTTTTATTTCATCATATTTTCCATTATTATTAGTTCGTAAGTAAAACTAGAAGTTAATATAATTACACGGCCGATGCCCATAAGCAGCCAGAGTATCTCGTGATTTCAAGGGGGTGAAAGGGGGAAACCGTGACCCACGGCCAACACTGGCAGCCAAGCAGAGAGAGAACATTGGAAACCATAGCAACGGATCTCACCACAGACGCCAGAGAGCAGCTAGCAACGGAAACACGAAGCAAAGAGAGAGAGAGAGCACTGGAAACCAAAGCAACGGATGTCACCACAGACGCAAGAGAGCAGCTAGCAACGAAGACACAAAGCCGAGAGAGAGAGCTAGAAACTACAGCAATGAATATCACCACCAACGAAAAGAGCAGCTAGAAACGAACACGAAGCCGAGGGAGAGCATGGGAAACCATAGCAACGGATATCACCACAGACGCAAGAGAGCAGCTAGCAACGAAAACGCAAAGCCGAGAGAGAGAGCTAGAACCTACAGCAACGAACATCACCACCAACGAAAGAGGGCAGCGAGCAACGAAAACACGAAGCCGAGAGAGCATTGGAAACCATAGCAACAGCCAACTAAACCCAGAACACGAGAGAGCGAAAGCTCCACCGGGAAAGCTCCGACAACGGAGAGCGGAAAGCTCCGCGGCCAAGAACATAAACAACGCCGAGAGAACACAGGAACGAAGAGAGCCGGCGACTACAAGCCGAGGGAAAGAGAGGATGAGAAGCCGGCAACAGGTCTCACGATCTGGCGCGCAAAAGAATTGAGGTCAGTCGTTCGGGAGCGAAGTGTTAAGCCGGGTGTGCAAAGTTAGAGTGCTGCAAGGAGGAGACGCGCCCACGCCGCCGAGGATAACGGGACCAGCCACGCCGCGACGAAGGAGCATTGGGGTAAAGCAAGTCTCACCGTCGTGAGAAGGAGGGCACTGAGCGGTGCGGTTAGGTAGGGCGAGGTTTATAGTGAAGAATAAAACTAAAAGCAGAGAAAATTATTATGCGTTTTGGTACTTGCGTCTCGATTTCTTACCCCACGCCCGTAGTTGTTGTCTGAAGGGGCGTCCGGCGATCGCCTAGCCGCCTTCAGAAAACCCTTCTCCTCTCCCTACCCCGTCGTAGTTGCCTGAAGGTGGCGTCCGGTGATCGCCTAGTCGCCTTCAGGAAACCTTTCCCACTCCCACCCCGTCGTAGTTGCCTGAAGGTGGCGTCCGGTGATCGCCTAGTCGCCTTCAGGAAACCTTTCCCACTCCCACCCTGTCGTAGTTGCCTGAAGGTGGCGTCCGGTGATCGCCTAGTCGCCTTCAGGAAACCTTTCCCCTCCCTCCCGTAATCGGTGCCCAAAGGCGTCGGCCGGCGATAGCCGCCACCCTTTGCAGTCCCTACCTCCTTCCCCGCCCCTGTGGCCCGTACTCTCCCCAGAGGGACCATCCAGCAACCGGTTCTTTTGCATCCGCCGGTGGATCCCTGCCGCCCCCTGACCCCTAGACGAGCCTCCGCCCGAAAAGGCGCCGTTCACGACTCGGAGTCCCGGCAAACTATAAATTCTCTGTAGTTTCGACCCTGGCTGGACTGAGAGGTGTACCCCAGCGAAATCGCTTCCTTACAACTGGAACCCGCTCGACACAGGAAGCCCAGGTCCAAGTTCAGCCACCGCGCACCCATGCACCCCACCCTCAACGGAGAAGGTGAACCCACGGACACCCTCAAAGACGACAACCAGCCCCGAACAACGACAACGACAACGGCATCAACAGTGCAACAAGCAAACCACGAGGGAAACAGCCACGCAAATCCCTTGCTGGTCGGGTCCAACCATCGAGCTAATATCCACGGAACCTCTCCACTCGGAACCGGAATCTAGCCCGATGACCCCCCCAAAACACCGACCGCAGCCCTGTCGTACCCACGGCCGATGCCACCCCGATTTTCGCCAACCCACTGGAGTACCTTCCGAGCACTGACGTACCAACTAGCTCCATGCACCACGCCATGCCTAACACCACGTCCGAAATCTTCGTCGCCCAAACAAGTCGTTGCTGCAAAACAGAGTCGTCACTGAGACCCGCCTGGCCATACGTAGATCTGGAGACATTACGACCCAGGTATACCGCCAGACCCACGAAGCTACGCCACCCACGGCCAACGCTACTCCGATCGTCGCCCACATAAGCGACTACCCACGTAGGATCGAACACCCCAGCGCGTTCGACACAACCATCCTCCCAGAAGACCCCAGCCAGCCCAAGGACCCCGAAACCCCCGATCTCACCGACCCCGACCCTGAACTGATCTCCGATCCCTGGCCGCCGGACATAGCGCCACAGATCCAAGAATTTCTGGACACAGAACTTCCAAAGTTCAATAATCTCCACGGGACCTCCAACATCGCCGAGCACACCGTCGTCATGAGGGATAATCGACCCATCAAACAGAGGTACTACCCAAAGAACCCAGCCATGATGCGGATTATCGACGAGCAAGTCGACCAATTGATCCAAGAAGGTCTCATCGAACCCTCACGAAGCCCACACAGCGCCCCCATCGTACTCGTACGTAAAAGAACGGCAAATGGCGCATGTGCGTTGACTACCGACAACTCAACACTCACTCTATTCCTGACGCCTACCCACTGCCCAGAATCAACTACATCTTGGAGCGCCTACAGAACGCACGCTTCATAACCACCCTCGATCTAAAGAACGGATACTGGCAAATACCCATGGCCAACGGAAGCAGAGAAGCCACCGCCTTCACGGTCCCCGGCAGAGGTCTCTATCAATGGAAAGTGATGCCCTTCGGATTACATTCTGCACCAGCAACATTCCAACGAGCCCTGGATACGGTGATCGGTGCCGACATGGAACCCTACGCATTCGCATATTTAGACGACATTGTCGTCGTCGGACGAGACTTCAAGGACCACCTACACAACCTGGCAATAGTCTCTCTCGCCTTCGAAAAGCGAACCTGCGGATAAACGCGGAAAAGTGCACATTTTTCCAAAACCGGATCAAATATCTTGGTCACGTCATCAGCGAAGAAGGTATCCACACAGACCCCGACAAGATTGCTGCCGTCAAAGAACTCAAGCCACCCACGAACTTAAAGGAACTACGTCAGTGCATCGGAATGGCATCATGGTACCGAAGATTCGTTCCAAACTTTGCTACAGTAGTCCAACCAATGTCTCAGCTACTCAAGAAGGGACAAACATGGACATGGACCGCAGATCAACAAGCAGCCTTCGACCAACTAAAAGAACTACTCACGACCGCTCCCGTACTCGCTTGCCCCGATTTCAACGTCAAGTTTTCACTACAAACCGATGCGAGTAACCTCGGCATAGGCGCCGTACTCACGCAAGAGATCGAAGGAAAGGAACGCGTCATCGCCTATGTCAGCCGACGCTTGAACCAGGCCGAAGGAAACTACTCCGCTACAGACAAGGAATGCCTCGCCGTCATTTGGGCAATCCGAAAACTACGCTGCTACCTAGAAGGATACCGGTTCGACGTTATAACCGACCATCTCGCGCTGAAATGGCTGAACACTCTGGAAAGCCCCTACGGAAGAATAGCGAGATGGGCACTCGAACTCCAACAGTATCAATACGACGTCCACTACAGAGCAGGGAAACAAAACGTGGTCGCCGATGCCCTGTCCCGACAACCCTTGGAGACGCTAGCAAGAATCAAAGAGGACGCAACATCTTGCCCCTGGCTCACACGACGGATTCAGCAAACCAAAGAGGAACCCGATAAATACCCCGACTACGTCATCGAGAATGGAGAACTCTACAGGCATCTGGGCCACGGAGCCGACGATCACGACTACGTGTCATGGAAACTGTGCGTCCCAAAAGACCGACGCCAAAGAGTACTCAAGGAATGCCATGATCAGCCAACGGCAGGCCACCTCGGCATTCGGAAAACCATCACACGGATAACACAACGATACTATTGGCCCGGCCTATATCGCGATGTGCGAAAATACGTACCCAGCTGTTTGAGCTGCCAAAAGTTCAAGGCACTGCAACGCAAGCCCGTGGGTAAGATGCTTACACGTAGGGCAGAGGAACCATTCGCCACACTATGCGCCGACTTCGTAGGGGCCACTTCCCCGATCAAAACGAGGGAACACCATGCTTCTGGTATTCTTCGACACCTTCACAAAATGGGTCGAACTAGTGCCCCTTAAGAAGGCTACCACCGCCACTCTAGAGCTAGCTTTTCGGGAACGCATTCTAAGTCACTTTTGCGTTCCAAAACGATTCGTCTGTGACAATGGAACACAGTTCACCAGCCGCTCATTCCGCCTGTTTATGCAAACAGCCGGCGTTGATCTGCAACACACCGCACCGTATTGCCCCAGGAAAACCCTACGGAACGGGCCAATCGGACAGTGAAGACCATGATTGCACAATTCGTGGAGGAGCATCAAAACACATGGGACGAACTCATACCCGAGATATCACTAGCAATTAACTCCAGTGTCTCGGAAACAACTGGATTCAGCCCCGCCTTCTTGCTACACGGGAGAGAACCTCGCTTACCTGGATCACTATACGACGAAGTTACACCAGGGACAGGAAGCCCTCCGGACACAGCCCACACTAAGGCAACCCGACTCAAAGAAGTATTCGCGATAGTGCGGAATAACATTCAGCGGGCGAGTCAAGAACAATCCCGTCACTACAATCTCCGCCGACGACAATGGTGCCCCACGGTGGGTCAACTAGTATTGATCAGGCAACACCACCTCTCCAACGCAGCCGACGGTTTCGCTGCAAAATTGGCCCCAAAATATGATGGTCCATACAAAGTCCAAGGTTTTGCGTCAACAAATATCGTCAAGTTGCAACACCCCCGGAAGTCGGAAACTGAAAGTCGCAAATATCAACGACCTGAAAGAGTACCACGACACGTTGGACAGCGACCCTGCTGAGGAAGCGATCACAACGACCCCTGACGACGGAAAACCACCAATAGAAACGCCAAAACACGTTGGCAAGAAACTTTGCCGACCCAGGCGTAACCAAAGCGGCCAATTGCAACCCCACCCGGAAGAAGGGGGTGTAACGAACCGTTACATTTACACTCAGCATATTATACCATATGTAATACTTTATAAGACCCAATACAGAACACAAAACACCATACCACATTTTGTAACAACACAAACACCATACAATTTCCAAGTCCCACGCGCCGATCGATTTCTGCCGAATCGACACACGCGCCATAATTTCCACAAGAGTTACCCAACTCCAGTTTCCCCGCCGAGTTACACAACTCCACGCAGGTCATTCCTCGGTACGACCGAGCCAATGACCACAGCCTAGACTCAGCTCATTTCTCGGTGCATCCGAGGCAATGACCGGGTCGGTGGCACGCGCTGGAGAACCCGACACCAACCCAGCACCCAGACTTGCGGACTCAGCACTCGAGATCGGGCTTAAATAGCCCGAGCCCTCGATCAATCAGGGCAGTCCATCGCCTATCCTAAAACACGGCAGTCCATCGCCTATCCTAAAGCACGGCAGTCCATCGCCTATCCTAAAACACGGCAGTCCATCGCCTATCCTAAAACACGGCAGTCCATCGCCTAGCATAAATCAAAACGGCAGTACATCGCCTATTTTAAACCGTGTCGGCAGGTCACCAATTCGCCAGTAACAACAATCGATCCGCCGCGATTCCCCATACACAAGACAATTATACGACAAAATAAATACATTCAAGAAAGTGAAATCAAAACAAAACCCAACAACGTGTCATCAATTCTTCGCCGAACCCTCAACGGAAATAAGGTAAACCCAACCAAATATTTCCAAACACCAAAAACTCTGGTGTCAGCACTTTCCTCACCGAGCGCGACACCGAACGGTGTTAACGTTCTTGTTCATCGCCAAGTGCGAATTACCTACACGGTAATTAGACCCTACGCCTGCTCCACTTTCGGTCTCACGGCCAAGCCTTTGTTTTGAAGTCCCAGCAATCTACAAAAATTCTTGTAGAGAACCCTGGACAGACTGAGCTTACCTCAGTCTGAAATAAGGTATCATTACAGTGCCTGAGCCTTACCTGCGAGGTCAGGACTCTGGAGGCACAGGACAGCGTTTAGAGCATCATTTGAGTGGTGCGAAGTGCTCCACTGATGCAGAGTGCGGCAGTTCTTTGTACCTTGCCGAGCATTTTGGTGATGGACTTTTTTTGATAGGGCCGGCCACCACACCGTGACTCCGTAGAGTAGTATTGGTCTAACTATTGCTAGATATATCCATTGGACTATACTTGGGTTAATACCCCCACCTTAGACCAATGGCTTTCTTGCAGGTGTAGAGAGTTATCGTAGCCTTCTTCACTCTTTCTTTTTTTATGTTTTGGTTCCAGTTGAGCTTACTATCGATTACCAACCCCAGGTAACTAGCACTATCGCTGAAGGATAGCCTGCATTCGTTAAGCATTGGAGGGTTAAGGGGTGGAATCTTGTATTTACAAGAAAATAATACAAGTTCCGTTTTTGAGGGATTTACTCCCAGACCGCGCGATTTTGTCCAGTCTGACAGTTTTGCGAGTTTTGCAGACATTAGGTCGCAGAGTGTTTAAGGGGATTTTCCCGAGAATATTATGGCAACGTCATCCGCGTATGCCACCACTTTACAGCCCCCCATCCAGGTCACACAGAATCTTGTTGACTGCTATGTTCCATAGAAGGGGAGACAGAACCCCACCTTGCGGTGTGCCTCTGTTGACATATCTTGACTGAGTGGACGACCCCATCGACGACGTCACCGTCCTGCATATTAGCAATTGATCGATAAGCGTCGCCAAGTGATCGTCCACCCCTGGCTCGTCAAACCTTCCGTGATGGCCCTTGGTATGACATTGTTGAAGGCTCCCTCGATATCGAGAAAGGCAATAAGGGAATATTCCTTCGAATAAAGGGATTTTTCCACCGAGGTGATTACCTCGTGAAGAGCCGTTTCTGTGGATTTTTACTTTCCTGTAGGCATGTTGTGCGTCTGACAGCATCTTTGGATCTATCGTGGTCCTTAGATGTAGCCCGACTAGTCTCTCAAATGTCTTGAGGAGAAAGGACGACAGACTGATTGTTCTCAAGTCCTTTGCGGTGGAGAGCGAGGCTTTTCCCGCTTTGGGAATAAAGACAATCTTTGCCTTAAGCCATGCGTCAGAATTTTCCCCACTATGAGTATCTTAGAAAATATACTTTGAAGCCAGTTGGTTGCCATGTTTCCTGCCTTTTTTAATTGGGCTGGGATAATCATGTCAGGGGCCTGGTGATTTAAACGGGTTGAAGCTGTTTACTGCCCAGCTGATGCTCCGTTCCGAGAGGATGTGTGCCATCGAGGTGACCGAGCCCTCTGTAGGTGAATGGGTCGGCTCAATGGTTGTGCACCCGGGGAAGTGAGTGTTTAGTAAGATGTTTAGGGACTCCTCACTGGAGCTAGTCCACGTACCATCGTTACGTTTAAGGTATCCCACCGAAGTGGTAGTTTTTGAGAGGATCTTACACAGCCTTGCTGCTTCTGATGTTTCCTCTATTTCTGTGCAAAATTTTTGCCACGAGGTTCTTTTTGCCTTTCTTGTTTCTCTTTTGTAGAGGGCTAGACTGTGTTTGTAGTCTTCCCAGTGTTCCTCCTCCTTGGCGCTTTTGGCTCTGTTGAAGAGAGCCCTGCTACTCTTACGTAGGATATCTATTTGTTTTGACCACCATGGGGGTTTCTTTTTCCCCTCGGTTTTGGTGCGGGGCATGCTGCCTTAAATGACTTGTTGCATGCTTCCGTGAATGTGTCCACTAGACGATTTAAGTCATCTTGAGTGTCCGGGCACCGTGGTGCCGTGATGGGGAGCAATTCCTCCATTTTTAATATATCTATCCCAGTTGGCTGTCCTGGGATTGATGAAATCAATTGGTTTTGGGCACTCGACCCTCATGATTGTCTCAATGTACCTGTGGTCAGAGAAAGAATGGTCCTCTAGGTCTTTCCAACTCTCGATTAAGTCTGACATTGCGTGAGACACTAGAGTGAGGTCAATGACCTCCTGTCGGTTCTTTTATAATGAATGTGGGGTCGTTACCCCGATTACAAATAACCATATTAGAGTCACATATTAGTTCTGTGTGTTACACACATCCACTTTTACCACAAATACAATATACCCTTTTACTCTTCGAGTACGGGTATAAAAAACATAGGTTAGGGTAGGTTAAGGCGGTAGCGGAGTGGGAGAGACCTCCCCTGGATGTATTTAAGCAGAGTCCCCGGTTTGGTTTCGGAAAGGTCGGAAATGTCTATAAGGAAAGGGGCCCCGAGGAACCGTAGTCTTCGGTTTCCCAGGGCCGGGCAGAGACAGAAAAAGTGGTGAACCGACTCCTCCACCTCCTCGTCCCTACAACTTTTGCAGAAGTCGTTGTGAGGGATCGACAGTCTTGTAGCGTGTGTGCCGATCTGCCAGTGCCCCGTCATGGCTCGGGTGACAGCGGAGCAATGTGCTCTGCTGAGTCTATAAAGCTCTTCCGAGCGCTTTTTCGAACGATTTGGCCAAATCGCTCTTGAAGTTCTGCATGTGATGGTCATCTGCCATCGCCTGTTAGCAAATTGCTCGAATGCCTCGTGCGTTAATAGCCTGCACGTAGCTAAAGGCATCGCTACTTGCTCCCTCTCCGAAAGGATAGGTACAGTAGTACCCTGCCTAGCTAGCTCGTCGGCGGCATCGTTCCCGGCAATGTCCCTATGTCCTGGGACCCATATTAGGGAGAGATCCAGCTGCACTGCGGTCTCATTTAGAGACCTGCGACAGTCGTTAACGGTCGCTGAGTTCGACGCAATAGAGCCCAGAGCCTTGAGGGCTGCTTGGCTGTCGAGAAGACGCACACTGAGTGTCCGTCTAAAAAAAGTTTGGGGACGATGGAAACGGCCTCCTTGATGGCTAAGACCTCTGCCTGGAACACGCTGCAGTGGTCCGGAAGTCTGAAGCAGAGACTGATGTTGAGCTCGTCGCAGAAGACGCCCCTCCCACGCGGCCGTCTAATTTTGAGCCATCAGTGTAGAAGTGGATCGCGTTTGCAGATCCAGGTTCGCCCCTCTCCCAGTCCTCCCTGAGTGGGATGGATACCTGGAAAGGCGTCGAGAGGTAGTCACTTGGGATGCAGTAGTCTGTCCTCTCTGGAAGTTGCGGGAGTTTTATTAGGATTCCCGAGTGGCCAACCGTGGTGGTTTTCCACAGGTTGGATTCCCTCATTCTAAGGGCGGAGAGTGTTGCAACTATTTGAGCCAAGGGGCGTCGCAAAATTCCCAGGTCGAGAATCCCAAGAAAATTCCAAGTCAGAATCCAAAAAAAAAGCCGGGGTCGTCAGTGTTCAATCAATTTATTGGTATATATGGGTTTGTACAAGGAGTACACGCGTGCGAAGGTAACCCGTGTCGCTTAGGATGTAGGAAACGAATGTAAAAAGAAGTTGCGCTCAAGCTGCCGAGGGCTTCTGGCACCGAGAGCGGGAGCGGGAGCGTACGTAGATGGAAGTTGCGCCTGCTGCCGAGGGCTGTCGGCAGCGAGCGGGAGCGTGATCGTGGGTGGGAGCGTGCCCGTGGTGAATTTAAGAATGAAGAGAGCGTCGCCGGGGAAAAATGCTCTTAAGTATGAGGGCGAGAGCGAGGGCAGCCGCTTGCGTAGCTGGAGTGCTAACACTGAGATGTGGCTGGAATGCCCACAGAGCGGTTGCCCCGCCAGCGCCGTCCCCACTCTGAACATTCTCCCCCCCTTGCAGGATTGCAAAAGAGTTTTTAAGTCTGCGTGCACGCACCAGACACAATCCACCCAAACACCGTGCTTTGGGCCACGGGGAGGCCGTCTTCGCGGGCGAGGAAGCCCGGCTGGATGACCTTAGGATATACGTCTGCTCCCAAGACGAGCGAAATGGTCGCCGGCTTGTGGAACTCCGTATTGGCCAGCTTCAAATCATCGAAGCGAGCCCGGACAGTGTCACTCAGTGGACGGATCGGGGGTGCGGACGCGGAGACGGGGCTCGATTTTGAAGACGGCCTCCCACTGGAGTCCTTCCGTCTTAGCCCGGATTATGGCGGTGCACACTCTCTTATCCCCGATGCAGGTGGTTGGCAGCTTCAATTCCTTAGCCACATCGGCGTCTATGCAGCTGACCGGCGTACAGGGATCGATGAGGGCGACCATGCTGTGCGTCCTCTGTTGCACCGCGAGCACCACCCGTGCCGTCGGAAGGACGTTAATGCTCCGGTGCTGGAGCAAGGAGTGCACTGTCGGGGCCGGATCCCCGAGGACAGGGCGGCTGACCGGACGACGAGGGCGCGTCTCTGCGCGGGAGGTTGTAGGTGGAGACGACGATGCCGAAGAGAAGCCGACGGGGCGCCGCGGTTTTGGAAGGTGGAGCAGGGTGTGGTGGTTCTTAGCGCACGTCTTGCACCGGTCTCCACTGCGGCAGTCCTTGCCCGAGTGGGCTTGAGCCAGGCAGTTCGAGCAGTATTTGTGCAACAACACTGCTCGTAGCCTCTTCTCGCCGCTCATGCGCAGGAATGTCCGGCAACTCTTCAACGGGTGGACTCCTGGGCACACTCGGCACTTGAACGAGGCACTCCTACCTCGTGCCGGTGTGCTATCGGCTTTGCGGCTTGCCGGGACTGCGCGGAATGTTTAGGTGCCATGGCTATACTCCGGAAGATGACTGTGATGGAAGAAAAGAGTCAAGGAAGGATTAGTACAGTGTTGGCACGGATTGTCAACGATTCGAAAAGGGAGCTTTCGGAACTGCTTAGGAACTACGGATACTTTAGCTGGATTAAGCGGATTCTTATGGATCGGAGCCTACGCGAGGGTAGGTGGATGGGACTTCCGAATCCATAGGCAGCAGAACCACCTTCGTGATCGGTCGTTTGATAAGGCCGCGGGCGGTGAGTAAGTCTACCACGCGAACCTTTTCATCGGGTCCCGGATACGTGCTCTGAACACGGCCGAGACGCCATTCGTGAGAGGGATGTTTTCCTCCTTGATCACTACGAGGTCTCCAACCTCGAGGTCACTTGTCGGATGCTGCCATTTGTTGCGCTTGTGCGACTCTCGCAGGTACTCTGTCTTCCTGCGCGAACAAAATTGCTGGTTGAGAGCCTTGAGGTGTTGCCAGCGGTTTTAGGATGGAGGAGGCGCTCGCCTGAATTTCGGGCTCTGCCACGGATAGTAGCGGCCCACCAATCATAAAATGACCTGGGCTCAAAGCCAACGGGTCCGTTGGGTCCTCAAGACATTGGAGCGATTGGTCGCGAGTTAAGGCATGCCTCAATCTTGGAGAAAGGTCGCGAACTCCTCTAATGTGTATTTGGAAGTACACATCGACCGTTGGAAAAGAGCCTTGAAGCTCTTCACACCCGCTTCCCATAAGCCCCCATATGTGGGGCCCCTGGAGGGATGAATCGCCACGTTAGCCCCTGCTGGCTGTACACCGCCGAGGTCCGAGTGCGGAGGGCCTCGAGAAGGTCCACAGCCAGAGAGCGGGATGCGCCGACAAAATTCCTCCCGTTGTCGGAGTGGACTTCGTGGGGACAGCCTCGTCTCACGACGAACCGGGCGAAGGCGGATAGGGAAGTGTCGGTGGACAAGTCGGACGTAGCCTCCAAATGGATGGCCTTCGTGGTAAAACAAACGAAAACGCACACATACCCCTTGGAGATGCGACAGGCGCGTCCTGTGAAACTTTTCACGTCGAACGGCCCGGCGAAGTCGACTCCGGTGTATGTGAACGGCCGCGAAAAAATGTAACTCGTGAGGAAGGAAGGTCACCCATTAGTTGGGTTTGGAGTCGCTTGCGATGGATGACGCAGACCTTACAGGAGTGGATTACTGCCCTCACGACGTGACGTAGTCGAGGGATCCAGTATGTTGCCCGGAGAAGGCGGATGACCAGCTGGTTCCCACCATGTAGGGATACGTGATGGGTGAATCGAACCACCAGGCGAACCAGGAGGCATGCAGGTGGCAACAGGATTGGATGCCGCTCGTTGTAGGTCATGGATGCCGAGGCTCGGACCCGGCCACATGACCGCATGACTCCGTTCTTGTCCAGGAATGGATTGAGGTTCTGAAGAGAGCTCGTAGTCGGAAGTGGCTGCTTGTTTACAAGACAGCGATGCTCTGCCGTATAATGGAAGCGTTGGGTCGTGATGGTGACAGCTTGGAGAGCTGCAGCGACCTCTTTATTGTCTAGCTCTGTGGATACGTGGACTGGCGTTGCTTGCCCTCTGACGCGCTGGACGAAGCGCCGAACGTAGGCGATCACACGCAGAGCGCGTCCGAATTCGGAAAATCGGCTGAGTGGGTCCGAGCCCTCGACTGGCGAGGTCGGCCGGGTTGTCCTCGGATCGGACGTGGCTCCATCGTTCGCAGGGCCAACAGCGAGTGATTTTGGCGACTCGATTCCCTACAAAAGTGGTCCAATCACCTGCCGGCCTGCTCAACCAGGCCAACACATTAGTGGAATCGGTCCAAAAGTACACCTGGCTGGCGTCGAGCGGCATTTGAGGAAGGCTGGCCACGGAGAGTTCTGTCAGAAGGACAGCTCCGCACAGCTCGAGTCGAGGCAACGAGACTGTTTTCACGGGGCAACGCGGGTTTTGGCTGTGAGAAGGGTACACACAATGCCCTGCGGACGCTCAACTCGGACGTAAATCGCTGCCCCATAGGCACGTTGAGACGCGTCGCAGAACCCATGAATCTGTACCTTGGCCATCGGACAGACGTGTAACCACCGCGGAATGCGGATCCCTTGGATGGACGGAAAGCCTTTCAGGAATGTCTCCCAGGCTTGAGACAGATCGTTAGGAAGGACGTCATCCCATCCTAACTCTCTCAACCAAATCTCCTGCATAAATATTTTCGCTTGGACGACGAAGGGGCAAAAGCCATCCCGCTGGATCAAAGAGCTGCGCGATCTGGGACAGCACATTGCGCTTCGTGCAGGATTTTCGCTCTTTTAAGGCGGGAGGCGAAAAGAAGAACTCGTCGGCACTGGCTTGCCATCGGATTCCCAACGTCTTAGCGATGCTACTCTCTTCCAGCTCTAGGAAGTCAGCGCGGAGTAAGTGGTCGACTGGAATGTCGCGCAGGACGCCCTTATGGTTAGCTGTCCACTTTTCGGAGCGGAAACCCTGCAGAGTCGTGTGCTTCGCGTAGTTCAGCAATGGCGGAAATTTCCTGAGACTGAGTGAGCACCAGCGAGCACGTCGTCCACGTACATGTCGCTCTCCAGGATGACGCTTGCCATCGGCAGCTGTGGACGCACCTCTTGTGCCAGTTGCTTGAGGACGCGGAGGGCGAGGTACGGTGCGCAGTTGACTCCGAAAGTGACAGTGGTGATGATCTCGTAGTCACACACGTCCCCGTTACGGTCGCGAAACAGTATTCGCTGATAGGGCGTGTGTTGGGAAGCCACTTTGATTTGCCGATACATCTTGTTGATGTCGGCATTGAAGACGTAGCGAAAGACGCGCCACCTCAGGATTTACATGGTCAAGTCAGACTGAAGGACTGGCCCAGCATGCAATGTGTCGTTGAGGCTTTTCCCGTTGTAAGACGGGCTGGAGGCGTTGAAGACTACGCGCAATTTGGTTGTGGTGCTGTCGGGTTTAAACACGGCGTGATGTGGCAGGTAGAAATGGCCGGAATCATGACTAGGTGTAACCGCTGTCATGTGGCCGAGCTCTAAATATTCCTGAATGACGGAGTAGTACTGCTTCTTGAGCGGCAAGTTCCGCTGCAGCCGCTGCTCGTTTCTAAGGAACTGGGCCTGGGCCACGCTTCTGGAGTGGCCTAGCTCGACTTTTCTGACACTTGAAAGGGAGAGTAACAACGTATCTCCCATCGGGGGTTCGTTTAGTGGTCTGGAGGAAGTTTTCCTCGCACACTGAATCGGACTCGCTCGTCGGTCTCCCCGGAAGGTCCTCCACCTCCCAGAATTTGGTGAGAAGCTTCTCGAGTCGGACATCCGAATCAAACGAGAGCTTCGTGGTGAAGGCGGAAACCGTCCGAGCCGAGTCAGCTGATACCGGACCGGATAGGACCCATCCGAAGATGGTCTCTTGTCCCATCAGCGAGCCACAAATGGCAGACTGGAAGCCGCTCAACAGGATAGAAGGAAGGATGTCAGCGCCTAGAAGCACATCAATCTGCGAGCTTCGGTGGAAGGAAGGGTCTGCCAATTGGATTTTTGGAAGGTTATCCAAGAAGTGCTGCGGTATCGGATATGAAGGAAGGTTGCCTGCTAATTGAGGCAGAACATATGCCGTGGTCTCGATCTTGAGGCCCGGCCTGGAGGCGGCCCCGATCATGAAGTGGCAACGCTTTTTGCGCCTTAGCCGCTACGGTTTGGTTTAAACCCGCGACTTGAGCCTGGATAGCTTCGAACGGTGGCTTAGTGATGTTAAAGAGGCGTTCAGTGATGAACGTCGCTTCGGAGCCTGAGTCGATCAGAGCGCGGGCACGGAAATTGGTCCCCAGGTGGCAAATATTAATGAGTGCTGTGCCCAGAAGATCGGTACTTGTGCTGGAGGAGAAATAGCTCTGTACGTTGGGCTGAGAATTGGACGAGCTGGGGGTTTGGGCGGATGTCGAAGCCGCCATGTTGGACGGAGGCGCGGAACGATGCAGAAGCGTGTGATGCCTGGCTCCACAAGTGGAACAATTGTGGCTACTTGAGCAGTCGCGAAGCTGATGGCCTCTTGCGAAGCAATTTAGGCACAGCTGTTTTGTCTTGATGCAATTGGAACGTGCATCAGCGGACATGTTGAGAAAGCGCGGACATAGTCGGATCGGGTGATTCTCCTTGGAACAGAGATCACACGTCCTCTTCTTCGGACTCACTTGGTTCTTGAAAGAAAGAACCTTGTTCGGCACCGAACTGCCGTGCGACCGGAATGGATTGGATCGGTTGCAAGAAGTGGATGGATTCTGGCCGCCTTGGGAGGGTGGCGGATTCGTAGCCACTCGGAAAGTGGAAGGGTCGCTCTCAATAGCTTCGAGCGTTAAATAGCGCTGAGTGAGGAAGGAGTCGATTTCCTTCCAGGGCGGCACTTCCTTCTTGTCCGTCACGGACGCTTCCCATAAGGCGCGGTTTAGCTTCGGCAATTTTAAAGCGCAGATAGTTACAAGCAGACTATCCCAATTGTCCGAGCAAACGTTGGAGACCGCTAGCGCATTTAGAACTCCTGCATCGTACTTTGAAGTTCCTTCAAAGCAATGGCCTTTGGATCGCCCTGGTCTTCTCGGTGAGGTAGTATAACTTCTCTACCGGAGATAATTTTGGATTGTTTATCACCACCGCGGTGAACAGATCCCGGAATGTGGGCCAGCGGACGTAGTCCCTTGAGAAAACCTGAATATTGACGGGAGGCAGTCGACAGCCGCCCTGTTGGACTGGCTGTGCGGGAGGAAGGACTGCAGAGGGGGCCAGCTGGGCATTAAGGTCGCTGAGACACTGCTCAAATACCCCATAGCATTCGCCATATGTTTCCCGGATGTCCGCTTGGATTTCTGGATCCTCGTCGGCCTCGACGTCTGTCCACATGCTGAGGATTTGGCCTCGGCGGACCTCGGACAGAGGGGCGGATGGGGCGGCAGTGATGCGCTCTGCCAGGTGGGACAGTCGGCCAATGGCGGCTACCAATTTGGTCCGAGCGGCAGAGGTGGCGGATTGAGCTATTGTGGTGACGTGGCGAGAGCTGACGGGACTAGTGAGGCAGCCTTTTCGGATCCTGTTTAGTCACCGATGGAACCTAAAGGGTCACCGGAGGAATAGGACCGATTTGGTCCTTGTAGCAGGGATGCTACTGGCTGCTCTCGGAGTGAGGGATGCCTTGATAGGCTGTGTCGGAGTAGTTCCGGAGGCGGACGAGGTGCGTAGCCGGTTGGACGAGGTCACAGGCAAAAGTTGTTTGCCGTCCTTGTGACCTGTTGGCATAATTTGAAAGGACCCACGCGAGAAAAAATCGTTTTTTTGGAAGTCTGTGAGGGACTGCAGACTGGTCTGAGTAGAGTTGACTCGGAACCGTCAGGAAACACCCGTAACCCAAACACGGACTATCAGAAAAAAGGCCTCAAGCTAGCTGGAAGGCAATAATCGGAACGACTCGGATTGTTTGAGATCACCTGTAGGTGACAAATCTCAAACAATGAGTGACCCTATATTGAGCCGAGCTGAGGAGAGGAACGGTCACACTGGAGTAGCAATATTTGGAAATATTGACTGTGCGATGCTCCTCCGTTTACCCCTTGACGCAGTCGTGAGCGGAACTGGGTTACTATCGGATGGAAGAAAGCAATGGAAGCAAAGATGGACACCTCACAGAAACGGAACAACAATAATTTCTTTATCAAAAAAAAAAAAAAATTTTTTTTTGTTTGTGAAAAAAAAGACTTGGAGGTTTTTCTTGGACGTGGTCGGATTATTTAATTATTTAATTAATTATTTTTTTATTTCTATTCGGATGAACACCGGGTTCGGATGCCGATAGTTTTGGGCCACCTCTCACTCTCGGAACAACAAAAATATCAAAACACGAAAAACAATTTGCCAATTTGTAAAGTTAAATTGCCAAATAATTACGGAAAATGCGCCGTGCCTTGGTCGCGAGTAATTAATTTGGACTCTGGAAAATGTGGGAGAAATTGGAGACCTTGCGAAAAGTGGCTGGAGGGCACGAATTTCACTTAATCGCGGATTTTCTGTCAAATATGGCACTTGCGCGGAGTGGTGGAATGCGGTATTTAATTGGTTTGGTATTTTTGTTGAGTGTGTGTGTGTATGTATGTATATAGTTGGGAGCCAACTATGCAAATAAATGTAATAAATAAATAAATAAAATAAATAATAAATTTAATTAGGAAAACACAGGTAGCTGGATGGATACTTTTATTTCTGCTGTAATGTGTATATGTTGGTATGTGTGTGTGTTCACTTGCACTTGGAGTGTGCCAGTGTATATTGTATTAGGGTAGGGCGCGGATGGAATGCTCTTGGAGACCTGTATATTAATGTAGGTGTGTGTGAATTCACTTACACTTGGATCGTGCCAATAAATATATTATTTTGGTAGGCCGCGAATGGAACGCACTGAAGAAATATTAGTGTATGTGTGTGTGAATTCACTTGCACTTGGAGCGTGCCAATATATATATTATTGGGGTAGGGCGCGGATGGAACACACTAGAGAAATATTAATGTATGTGTGTGTGTGTATGTACGTACGCAAAGCCGCTCTCATGGGCTGGAATGTGCGTACATACATAGGCGCGGAACACACTTTTATTTAATATATTTAATTAAATAATTAATTATTTTGGTAAATAATTTGTCCGCGAGTTATGGACGGACAAAAGAAACCGACGAAAAACTACCGTATCACTGGTAATTCGAATTGCCGATAATATGGCGGTGGCGAAGTTGGAAGCACTACGGATAACGGAGATGGCGAGAGTACATATATAAGACTATATACATATATGAACTTCGGTCTCGGCACTTTGAACTTGCGGAGATTTCTCTGGAGCACAAACCGCGAAATGGAGGCGGTCTATGGTAAAGGAGGCAAGCGTACTTATCTTGTGATTTCCTGGTGAAGGCGATGCCGTGCTCGAAGGCTGGAGAGTTGCTTTTATGGAAGCAGAGGTATCCGGCTCGAAGGACCAATATTTGAGCCAAGGGGCGTCGCAAAATTCCCAGGTCGAGAATCCCAAGAAAAGTCCAAGTCAGAATCCAAAAGAAAGTCGGGGTCGCCAGTGTTCAATCAATTTATTGGTATATATGGGTTTGTACAAAGGAGTACACGCGTGCGAAGGTAACCCGTGTGGCTTAGGATGTAGGAAACGAATGTTAAAGAAGTTGCGCTCAAGCTGCCGAGGGCTGCTGGCAGCGAGAGCGGGAGCGTACGTAGATGGAAGTTGCGCTCCTGCTGCCGAGGGCTGTCGGCAGCGAGAGCGGGAGCGTGATCGTGGGCGGAGCGTGCCCGTGGTGAATTTAAGAATGAAGAGAGCGTCGCCGGGGAAAAATGCTCTTAAGTATGAGGGCGAGAGCTAGGGCAGCCGCTTGCGTAGCTGGAGTGCTAACACTGAGATGTGGCTGGAATGCCCACAGAGCGGTTGCCCCGCCAGCGCCGTCCCCACTCTGAACAGCAACCTTTTCCCCATAAGTTATACAGGTAGAAGGTACAACATGGTGTGGAGGGCTTCGCTTGGGGTAGTGCGTAATCCGCCCGTTATGCATAGCTCTGCCATGCGTTGGACTCTTGTGAGTTTGTCAAGACAAGTTTTCTTGTCCAGAGCTGGCCACCAGACCACTACCCGTAAATCAGGATTGGTCGTATGATGGCGGTGTACAGCCATCGGACTATGCACGGGGTCATGCCCACTTTAGACCGATGGTTTTCCTGCAGGTGTAGAGGGCTACTGTGGCCTTCTTCACCCTGTCCTCTATGCTCAGTTTCCAGTCGAGCTTCCTATCGAGGATAAGGCCAAGGTATTTGGCTTGGTTGCTGAAAACTAGCGGCTCTCCGCATAGTTTCGGTGGGGTAAGTGTCGGAATCTTGTATTTCCTGGTGAATAGTACAAGTTCCGTCTAAGATGGGTTGGCACTCAGCCCACATTTGGCTGCCCATTGTGACAGGTTTGTGAGAGTGCTTGTCATCCACTCGCATAGGGTCTGTGGAAACTTCCCAGAGAATGCTATAGCGACGTCATCCGCATACGCCACCACGCGGCAACCGCCACCCTCTATCTTCCGCAGCAGTACATTGACTGCTACGTTCCATAGGATGGGGGAGAGGACTCCGCCCTGCGGGTGCCTCTGTTGACAAACCTGGTGGACGTTGACGTCCCCAGTGATGTCTCAACGGTCCTGCATTGCAGCATCTGATCGATGAGACTCACCGTCCGGGAGTCAACCCCAGGTCAGTCAGTACACCCGTGATGGCGGACGGGATGATGTTATTGAAAGCTCCTTCTATGTCAAGAAAGGCTACCAGGGTATATTCCTTGCAGCTGAGGGACGATTCGATGATCGAAGTGATCGCATGTAGGGCCGTTTCGGTGGATCTTCCCTCCGATAGGCATGCTGAGAGTCAGAGATTTGATTCGGCGATATGGTCGCCCTGAGATGCAGACTTAAAAAGCCGTTCCATCGCCTTCAGGAGAAAGGACGACAGGCTTATTGGTCTGAAATCTTTAGGAGCAGTGTGCGAGAGCTTGCCTGCCTTGGGTATGAAGACAACTTTGGCCCGAAGCCATGTCTTCGGGATTTGTCCGTGGGGAGAAAATCCCCTCGTAAATCCGTTTGAGCCAATTTATGGCTCTTTGTCCGGCTTGGCTCAGCTGGGCTGGGATGATGCCGTCTGGTCCCGCGGATTTGTAGAGCTTGAAGCTTTTTATTGCCCAGGATATATTCTCCTGATATCACAGGTTCAGCCTGGGAAATGTGTACTGAGAAGGAGGCTTAGCGACTCGGAACAGGATGTCGTCCAGGATTGGTCGGCTTTCCTCAAATACCCCAAGGTTGGAGTTGATTTCGAGAGTACTTCACGTAAGCGCGAGGCTTCGGAGTTACTCTCGATTTCGGTGCAGAACTGTCGCCATGACGCGCGTTTGGCTTTCCTGAGTTCTTTGTTGTATGTTGACAGACTTGCCTTGTATTCGGTCCAGTTCTGCTCAACGTTAAGAGCTTTCGTTTCGTTAAAAGTCTCCGTGAGTATCTCCGGAGCTCTCCCAGCGTCGGAGTCCACCATGCCGGATTCTTTCGACCTCTGGTTTTGCCGGGTGGACAGGCTTTGTCAAGCGCTGCGTTACAAGCGTCGGTAAAACCTTTACCAGACGAGTCGTGGTCACCCATGAGATATCCTTTCTAGGTGGGGTCTCAGGGAGAGCTTGGCAAAGAAAGTCCACATAGCGTGTCCAGTTAGTCCGCCTGAGGTTACGGAACTGGGCTGGACTCGGAATGGTGAACGTGAAGACAGTTTCCACGTACCTGTGGTCCGAGAAAGAGTGTTCTTCAAGGACCCTCCAGGATACTATGTTGTCCTGTAGCGTATGAGAGGCAAGCGTGAGGTCCAGGACCTCCTTGCGGTTCTTAATAATGAAAGTGGGATCATCCCCTCGGTTTAAGATGACCATCTGTGTGGTCAGTAAGTAGTTAAAAATGAACTCACCCCGTTCGTTTGTGTCGGTGCTTCCCACTGACTGTGGTGAGCGTTGGCGTCGCATCCCACCAAAAGGCCGATGTCATTGGCCTCGCAGTCTGCGACGAGCGCCCCTCAAGGGCGCATGTGGAGGCGGGTCTGGCTGGTCGTGACGCATGTACGCCGAGCAGATGCGCAGTGAGCGCTCCTGGCCTTCGAGGCTCACCGCCGTGTGATCTTCATTGCTGAAATTTGGGAGAAAAAAAATAAGTGCAGATCTCTTTTTGCAAGAATGCAGGTGCGTATTTTACCTGGGGAGTCAGCTAAGCATGGCTTATAATCAGGAGTCCTCAAACCGGAGACCCTGTTTCTGGGCGATCCAGGGTTCCTGAATGAGGACTATGTCGGCCCCACTCTTGGCTAGGTGGAGCAATAAGGCAGCAAATGCTGCCTTACAATGGTGGAGGTTTATCTGCAGGAGTGTCAGGGACATTCCTGAGACTCGCCTCTACCACTGTCGTGTCGACGTCGCTCTCCGGGGAGTCGTCGTCCTCCCCGACGTCGATGCGTCCGAGACCTCTGGCCAGGTCGCTCGCGTCGGACTCGTAGCGATCTAGGATATCGTCAGATACCATGGACGCCACATCCGACGCATCGGGTTGGCTCCCCGCTTCCGGGACGTCAAGCTCGAGGTCTGGCTGGACCCCCGCTTGCTTTCCCTTGGAGTCGTTTTGGTAGGGGACTATGGTCACCTTACGGTAGCCATAGTCCACCACTCCTGACGACTCTCCAAGGAGCACTAGCGACTCCTCGTTCAGGACGAGGATGATCTGTCGCCTCTGTCCTGCGACCTTCTCGACCTTGGCCACCTTCCAATCGGCTGTAGGAAGGTGGGGGTTGGGACCTGCAGAACCTGAGAAGATTCTCAAGGTTCTGCAGGTTTGACCGACACCCACGCTCGGGCCCTCGGTCTTCTTGGGACGTCTTCCTAGCGTACGTGCTGGGCTTGGCCTGTCTGTGTGGCGTTGACTTCCTACGAGCGTTGCCGCTTGTTCGGGGGCTTGGCTGCTCCCTTTCCGGTTTTTGCTGGTTGGAAGTCTGGGATGATTGAGCTGGCCCAAAGCCTCTACTCCATCCCCTTCGCCGATGCCACATACTCCGTATCTTCGTTGGCCAGTATGAAGGCAGCACGCCTCCCTGTCCTGGTAGGACGGCTTACCTCCTTGGCCTGCAGACCCGCCGCCTGCCGAGGTTGACGGGGTTTCCCCGGTCGCGAGGCGCTTACCAGCCGCGATAACGCTCTGCTTGGCAGCCATCGGAGCCCTCCTCGCAGCGGATTCTGCTAGAAGACGGTGGACCGAATTAGTCTCCTTTCCCGTCTTCTTTAGACTTGGTTTCCCAGGCGTTGATATAGAGGGATGGTCTTGTCCCTCCGGTACTTTAAGAGGAGTACCGAGCTCCTTTGCGGTATTGTTTTTAATATTAAATTGATTTGGCATATTTGGTCCCACGAGTAGGCGGGAAGGGGTTAGTCACCCGAGGCATAGCCCGCGTGCCCCGGGAAGCCTGATTAAAACTGGAGGTCGGCAGGTATCCAGAGTTCGCATACTCATACAGTTCGCATACAGTTACGGCAGGTGACGGACCTCCCGCGATTCCACTGCGTCATAGAACCAGAGCGTGGCAGCATCGGGTTGGGGCAAGCCCCAGCCCAGGCAACCCCACCCTCGTCCGGAGAGTACAGTGATCGCGGGTCGGACCGTCATCCGCGATTCCCCCTGTATCACCCGAGTGGCTGACAGCCCAACATAATAAACGTCAACATTGTTTGTTACATCTGACATCCACGTCTACATCAAAATGCAGAACAACACGCCGTTTTAACTCATTCACCGTCAGAGCAAGTGTGAGCAAGCAGCGGCTGCATCGCTGAAGTGGAAGGGGTTTGAAAGTAAAAATTATTTATCTTTATCTGATCCAACAGGAAACTGATTCAACAATCTGGTAAATGTTGATTCTCTCTACGATACTATATTTTCCGATTTCTTGTATCTTTAAAAATATATAATACACCCCAAAAACACCCTCTGGGCTCAGTGTGCAGCTGATGCACACAATTTGGTGCGGCGAAAAATTAGTTTACTTTTATAATTAAAGTGAGTATATACAATATGGCAATGGTTGTCAAGCTGTTGCTGCAGTCTGCTCTCCTCTCATTTTTCCGTTTTGGCTTTAATAATAGCTTTAGCAATTACCGTGCACTGTAGTCTGATTGATATTCATTTTGAAATTTTTTTTTTGGTCTAGGAAAAATAGTTAAAGACTTATTAATTAATTATGGAATTTTCTGTGGTCAGTGCTGTGCCTACAAGAAGCAGATGACCCACAATCAGCCGCTGCTGGCTTTCATGACAGCGTCGTGCTCGCAAAGTGTGCAGGGATTTCTGACCGAGTGGGGGGGATACCATTTCACAACGTAACGGACTACATTATAGTTGTGAGGAATGCCATACGGTTGAAAACGACATGCGCTCGTTTATGAGGCAGACGAGGAGTGGCTTCAAAGAGCTGATCGTAGGCTTTAGGAAGCAATATGATCGGCTCTTAGCCATGGACATTCATTCATTCAGCAGTTTACAGCTGCTAGCTAAGCAGAAAGTGGTGGCAAAAAGTCCACTCCGAGGACTTGCAAGTGCCAACTGCCTTACGGCCGCCGGCATCCGGCGCTCCACTCCAAGGGAAACGATCACTGCTGGTGATTCAGATTCGGCAGCCGAATGCATCACCTCGGAGAACATTCAGCCGACTGTAGCGTCCCTGTTAACCGTTTTCAAGATCAACAGCCTTTCATCGATCGGGAATGATAAAATGCGGCATACTGCTTCATTTGAACTGATGTATCTGCCCATTTGAAATTGAGTGATTTCATCGGTAACATTAGCAACTGCTCCAAAAACTTGCAAATGAATTTAATAGATTGAACTGAATTCCTCTACGTTTATGTGCGCTTTATAAATCTTAGAAAATAACGGTGAAATTGGCACAACCCACGATTATCAATTTCAAATCTTGATTTTGAACTCTCAAACTTACCGAAAGTCCATTATCTTCAGTTGATCGACGCCGATATTCGGGATATCCATCGTTGCCCGTCACTGCATCGGAGACCAAATTGTTTTGGAAAACGTTTGGAGCATTTCCCTTCAACCATATGTGGTGAACTCAAATTCAACGCACCACATGGACCGTGAATCATATTTTTGGTGACCACTTCAAACAATTCAGTATCCACTGTCCGATCTGGAATTTCGGCCCAAATCACATCGTCAATTTGATAAGGCCTTATTTTTCAATCAGCCAAATCAAAATATGCGCATGAGGCAAACCCCCGTTTCTGCCATTCAATTGAATACATCCAACATTGAACAGACCCAAATTAAATCCATGAGTGATTTCAATTTTTTGTCTTAAAACACGTGCTAAAATATCATGGCGATCTTTCGATGTTTGGCCAACAAAACAATAATTCCGAGATTTCTTCCCATTGGGGATTACTCGTGAACGTGATGAAGAGGTCTCGTCGACCGTAATGGCGAACGTATGACAACGCGTACTCAAACATATGAAGTTCCAACGATTTTATACCCGTACTCGAAGAGTAAAAGGGTATTTGTATTTGTGGTAAAAGTGGATGAAGAACATAGAGAAGGTATCATTTCCGACCCCATAAAGTATATATATTCTTGATAAGCATCAATAACCGAGTCGATATAGCCATGTCTGTCCGACCGTCTGTCCGTCTTGTTTGTTGCTGCAAAATCCAGCATTTCTTTACACGGACATAAAATGTATGTCTGTATTGTCTTCAACTGTATCGAATTCAGATTTGGGTATTTGTGTTGTGGTTCGTAGTGACGAAGACGTTCGTGTGCACTGTGTACTCACATACAGTGCGTGTATTCCTCATCAATTCCTCTCTTTCGCACTCACACAAAAACGAGTCGATTTGGATTATCGTACATATGAACGCCTGAATCTCAGAGACTGTAAAACCTAGAGCAACCAAACTTTCTGTCTAGACTCCAGTGATACCAAACCGAAACAAGTGCATTTCAAAATTTCGCCCCGCCCCTTCCGCACATCCAAATTATGAAACTCCACAATTTTGAAGATAGGAAAAACAAAAAACAAACAAAACAAAGTATTGTAGAGAATGACCATATCTACCAGATTCCCGAATTTGGTTCAGATCGGATCATTATTGTAGCCACAATTATCAAATGAATTTTCAGCTGCCAGCTTCCCCACCCCCTTGCAGTAGTCGTAGTTTATGGGGATGATTGTCGCACAGATTCTCACACACGCACACTCACGCTCACACAAGCTAGAAGTGATGTAGATGAAGTAGATGTAGATGACTGATGTAGCAAAAATGTAAAATTTAAAACTGATAAAACATTTGAAAATTCCACATTTGTGCTGACTGAGTACGGGTATAAAAGTAGAGTCGCGGCAACAGCGACTCCGTACGTTCTTCCTCGTTTTTTCCTCCTTTTCCAATTTTCTTTGGTGCCAGCACATATTCCACTCCAGGCATCGCAGCTGATCGGCTGGTATACCAGGGCTGGAGAGTGCAGGCCACTAACCAGCTGATCGACAGCAGTGCTGTGAAGGGGCACTGGGTGCCAAAGCAGCCAGCCCTTGACAGCGACCATTGCGGGAGACATTGGATCCCACAGCAGCAAGCTTTTTGTCAGCGACCTACTTCAAGGGATTTACTGCGCGGGCAATAACACAAGATTCCAGAGTATGAAATTTTTTGGTTATCACTTGTGAGAAAACCTATCTCAGGCTGAGGTAGGCTCAGTCTGTCCAGGATTCTTCCCTACAAGGAATTTGTAGATCGCGGGAACTTTAGGGCAGGGCTTGGCCGTGAGACCGAAAATGGAGCGGGCGTCGAGTCTGGCTACCGTGTAGGTAGTTTGGTAATCGCACTGGGCGATGAAAGGGAAAGACGCTGACACCTGAGTTTTGGGTGTGCGCGGCAATGTGTTTCTGGGTCACCTGATTTGTATTCGCGTTCGGCGAATGAATGACGACACTTCGTTGAGCTTTTGATGTTTATGATTTATCTTTATTCTTGATTTATATATATATTGGTTTTTATATTGCTAGTGTCGCGTGGTAATTCTTGCGCGTGTTTTCTTACGGAGGCGTGGTGTTGGTAGCCGTGGCGGGTGTACTGCCGTTTTGGTTTATGATAGGCGATGGACTGCCCCGATTGATCGAGAGCTCGGGCTATTTAAGGCCGATCTCGATGGCTGAATCTGCAAGTTTGGGGTTACGGAAGTGGTGTCGAGTTCTCTACTCGTGCCACCGGCACCGCATGAGGCAAACCCCGTTTCTGCCATTCAATTGAATACATCCAACATTGAACAGACCCAAATTAAATCCATGAGTGATTTCAATTTTTGTCTTAAAACACGTGCTAAAATATCATGGCGATCTTTCGATGTTTGGCCAACAAACAATAATTCCGAGATTTCTTCCCATTGGGGATTACTCGTGAACGTGATGAAGAGGTCTCGTCGACCGTAATGGCGAACGTATGACAACGCGTACTCAAACATATGAAGTTCCAACGATTTTATACCCGTACTCGAAGAGTAAAAGGGTATTTGTATTTGTGGTAAAAGTGGATGAAGAACATAGAGAAGGTATCATTTCCGACCCCATAAAGTATATATATTCTTGATAAGCATCAATAACCGAGTCGATATAGCCATGTCTGTCCGACCGTCTGTCCGTCTTGTTTGTTGCTGCAAAATCCAGCATTTCTTTACACGGACATAAAAATGTATGTCTGTATTGTCTTCAACTGTATCGAATTCAGATTTGGGTATTTGTGTTGTGGTTCGTAGTGACGAAGACGTTCGTGTGCACTGTGTACTCACATACAGTGCGTGTATTCCTCATCAATTCCTCTCTTTCGCACTCACACAAAAACGAGTCGATTTGGATTATCGTACATATGAACGCCTGAATCTCAGAGACTGTAAAACCTAGAGCAACCAAACTTTCTGTCTAGACTCCAGTGATACCAAACCGAAACAAGTGCATTTCAAAATTTCGCCCCGCCCCCTTCCGCACATCCAAATTATGAAACTCCACAATTTTGAAGATAGGAAAAAACAAAAAACAAACAAAACAAAGTATTGTAGAGAATGACCATATCTACCAGATTCCCGAATTTGGTTCAGATCGGATCATTATTGTAGCCACAATTATCAAATGAATTTTCAGCTGCCAGCTTCCCCCCCCCTTGCAGTAGTCGTAGTTTATGGGGATGATTGTCGCACAGATTCTCACACACGCACACTCACGCTCACACAAGCTAGAAGTGATGTAGATGAAGTAGATGTAGATGACTGATGTAGCAAAAAAATGTAAAATTTAAAACTGATAAAACATTTGAAAATTCCACATTTGTGCTGACTGAGTACGGGTATAAAAGTAGAGTCGCGGCAACAGCGACTCCGTACGTTCTTCCTCGTTTTTCCTCCTTTTCCATTTTTCTTTGGTGCCAGCACATATTCCACTCCAGGCATCGCAGCTGATCGGCTGGTATACCAGGGCTGGAGAGTGCAGGCCACTAACCAGCTGATCGACAGCAGTGCTGTGAAGGGGCACTGGGTGCCAAAGCAGCCAGCCCCTTGACAGCGACCATTGCGGAGAGACATTGGATCCCACAGCAGCAAGCTTTTGTCAGCGACCTACTTCAAGGGATTTACTGCGCGGGCAATAACACAAGATTCCAGAGTATGAAATTTTTGGTTATCACTTGTGAGAAACCTATCTCAGGCTGAGGTAGGCTCAGTCTGTCCAGGATTCTTCCTACAAGGAATTTGTAGATCGCGGGAACTTTAGGGCAGGGCTTGGCCGTGAGACCGAAAATGGAGCGGGCGTCGAGTCTGGCTACCGTGTAGGTAGTTTGGTAATCGCACTGGGCGATGAAAGGGAAAGACGCTGACACCTGAGTTTTGGTGTGCGCGGCAATGTGTTTTCTGGGTCACCTGATTTGTATTCGCGTTCGGCGAATGAATGACGACACTTCGTTGAGCTTTTTGATGTTTATGATTTATCTTTATTCTTGATTATATATATATTGGTTTTTTATATTGCTAGTGTCGCGTGGTAATTCTTGCGCGTGTTTTCTTACGGAGGCGTGGTGTTGGTAGCCGTGGCGGGTGTACTGCCGTTTTGGTTTATGATAGGCGATGGACTGCCCCGATTGATCGAGAGCTCGGGCTATTTAAGGCCGATCTCGATGGCTGAATCTGCAAGTTTGGGGTTACGGAAGTGGTGTCGAGTTCTCTACTCGTGCCACCGGCCGTTCATTGCCTCGGTTGCACCGAGAAATGAGCTGAGTCTAGATTTGGCACTTTGGTCATTGACTCGGTTGCACCGGGAAATGACCTGCGTGTAGTTTTGAAATTCAGGGGGGAAACAAGGGTCGCGCGTGTTGCTTCCGCAGAACCCGATCGGCGCGCGGGCAGTGTCAGGTGTATTGTGTTTGTGTTGTTGGTGTATAGATTTATATATATATATATATGACAAAGTAACTTAGTGCGCTATGAATATGAATATGTATATGAATGTAACGGGCCCTGGTCCCAGGGTTCGTTACACCCACCCCCCCCTTTCTTCGGATGGTTATAAGTGGCCACTGTCGTTATCGCTGCGTTGCGGGCGTAGGGCGCGCGGGATCCTTCCGACGTGTTTTGGCGTTTCTATTGGTGGTTTTCCGTCGTCAGGGGTCGTTGTGATCGCTGGTGTCCTTTGCTTCCTCAGCAGGGTCGCTGTCTAACGTGTCGTGGTACTCTTTCAGGTCGTTGATATCTTCGGTATCTTCGGTACCAGGATGCCATTCCGATGCACTGACGTAGTTCTTTTAGGTTCGTGGGTGGCTTGAGTTCTTTGACGGCAGCAATCTTGTCGGGGTCCGTGTGGATACCTTCTTCGCTGATGACGTGACCAAGATATTTGATCCGGCTTTGGAAAAATGTGCACTTTTCCGCGTTTATCCGCAGGTTTGCTTTTCGAAGGCGAGAGAGGACTATTGCCAGGTTGTGTAGGTGGTCCTTGAAGTCTCGTCCGACGACGACAATGTCGTCTAAATAGGCGAATGCGTAGGGTTCCATGTCGGCACCGATCACAGTATCAAGAGCCCGTTGGAATGTTGCTGGTGCAGAATGTAATCCGAAGGGCATCACTTTCCATTGATAGAGACCTCTGCCGGGGACCGTGAAGGCGGTGGCTTCTCGACTTCCGTTGACCATAGGTATTTGCCAGTATCCGTTCTTCAGATCCAGGGTGGTTATGAAGCGTGCGTTCTGTAGGCGCTCCAAGATGTAGTTGATTCTGGGCAGTGGGTATGCGTCCGGAATAGAGTGAGCGTTGAGTTGTCGGTAGTCAACGCTCATGCGCCATTTGCCGTTCTTTTTCCGTACGAGTACGATGGGGGCGCTGTGTGGGCTTCGTGAGGGTTCGATGAGACCTTCTTGGATCAGTTGGTCGACTTGCTCGTCGATAATCCGCATCATGGCTGGGTTCTTTGGGTAATACCTCTGTTTGATGGGTCGATTATCCCTCATGACGATGGTGTGCTCGGCTATGTTGGAGGTCCCGTGGAGATCATTGAACTTTGGAAGTTCTGTGTCCAGAAATTCTTGGATCTGTGGCGCTATGTCCGGTGGCCAGGGATCGGAGATCAGTTCTGGATCGGGTTCGGTGAGATCGGGGGTGTCGGGGTCCTTTGGCTGGCTTGGGTCTTCTGGGAGGATGGTTGTGTCGAACGCGCTGGGGGTTCGATCCTACCTGGGTAGTCGCTTATGTGGGCGACGATCGGGTTAGCGTTGACCGTGGGTGGCGTAGCTTCGTGGGTCTGGCGGTATACTTGGGGGTAATGTCTCCAGATCGATGTATGGCCAGGCGGGTCTCAGTGGCGACTCTGTTTTCGCAGCAACGACTTGGTTGGGTGACGAAGATTTCGGACGTGGTGTTAGGCATGGCGTGGTGCATGGCGCTAGTGGGCACGTCAGTACGCGGAAGGTACTCCAGTTGGTTGGCGAAGATCGGGGTGGCGTCGGCCGTGGGTACGACAGGGCTGCGGTCGGTATTTCGGGGTCATCGGGCTAAATTCCGGTTCCGAGTGGAGATGTTCCGTGGATCTTAGTTCGATGGCTGGACCCGACCAGCAAGGGGTTTGCGTGGCTGTTTCCCTCGTGGTTTGGTTGTTGCACTGTTGCTGCCGTTGTCGTTGTCGTTGTTCGGGGCTGGTGGTCGTCTCTGAGGGTGTCCGTGGGTTCACCTTCTCCGTTGAGGGAATGGTGCATGGGTGCGCTGTGGCTGAACTTGGACCTGGGCTTCCTGTGTCGAACGGGTTCCAGTTCGTTGGGGTTTTGTCTCGTGGGTGAGATCCTTGTGGTGGGTTCGGGGTGCGTGTGTCCCGTAGTTTGTTTTGATCCTGGGCTTCCTGTGTCGAGCGCCTGGTTCAAGTGTGTTGATTCTTGTCTCATGTGTGAGTGGTGGCCGTGGGATTCGTTTTCCCGTTCGCTTGGTTGCAGTTTACCGGTGCTTGCTTCGGATTCGTGTTTTCCGTTGTGGGCCGGTTGTTCGCTTTCGCTGTGGTTGGTTTCGGTGTCGTATTCTTCGTTGCATTATTGGGTGCCGTCTTCTTTGCGGTAGGTCGGGGGCGTGTGTTCGCTGTGGTTGGTTTCGGGGTCGTATTCTTCGTTGCTGTATTGGGTGCCGTATTCTTTGTGGTAGGTCGGGGAAATGTGTTCGCTGTTGACCTAGATTTCTTGGTGCTGGGTTCGGTGACTTGTACGTGGTTGGTTTGAACTGACGGTGGCGTTGGCGTGAGGTGGCGGTCTTGTAGCTTTAGCAGCGTGGTGCCGCATTGGATCGTCGTTTCGATAGCACATAGGAAGTCCATGCCGACTATAACTTGCTCCAGCATGTTAGGGAGGACCAGGAGTGGGATTTGGACCTCTCGTTGATCCAGCTTGATGTGCGCCAGTATAACTTGTGATCTCTCTGACTGAGCCGTCAGCCAGGCGTATGCCGACGCATGCATCTTACAGGTTGGAGTTGTTGTTTAGTTGTCGGGCCAGGTTGTCGCTGACGAAACTTCGGGATGCCCCGGTGTCGATGGTGGCCTCCGTTGTTTGTCCTCCTATTGTCACTATCGCCACTATTCGGCCGTCGTTCACGTGCACTGGGTTGCTTAGTCGCGGGTCTGGGGAGGCGTCGTTCTCGGCTGATCCCGTGTCAGTCGAGGACGCGTGTCGTTTCCCGACGTAGCTCGGCGGCAGGAGTCGACGGTCCGAGTGCCGCGCTTTCCACATTCCCAGCAGAATAGGATCGAAGCGTTGGTGCAGTCGTAGGCGGCGTGTCCAGCTTGACCACATCGGCGACAGGCTGCGCGTGGGTTGGCAATGGGAGTGGTGATCATTCGATGGGCGACGTCTTGGTTCGTTGTGCTGGTTTGATTCGATGACTGTCTGCGCTGTGGGGCTGCTGAATCCCACTGGGGTCTCCGAAAGGGTGTACGGTAGGACGCACCTTCTCTGCGGTCTGGGTGCCTTGCCGGCCTGGTGTCTCTTGGTGGGCTTTGCATGGGTGCGGGGCCGTTGCGCGTTTCCTCTCGTGAATAAGCTCGTACTCTGCCGCTAATCGGGTTAGCTGTGACAAGCTTTTCAATTCGTCTCGTCGCACGTATAGCTGGAGTCCTGGCAGGGCGTTGTCGTAGATCCGGTAAAGCTCCGTGTCTAGGTCGTACTCGGCATGGTGCATGAGGAGCCGTATCTCGATGAGATAGTCTTTGAATGGTTCTCCCACCGCTTGCTTGCGGCCTCGGATCTGGTCGTCCCATTGTTCGAAATACCTTGGCGGCAGAAAATACGTCAGAAACTCCTGGCGGAAATGTGCCCAGGAACTACCCCCCTAGTTGGCTGGTACGGTGCCAGCGACTGGCTCGGTCGGTGAGTAGTTCGGCTATGCTCCGAGGCAGTTGGTTGGTGTCCACTCCGTAGGCGCGTGCGCGTTCCTCGAGTAGTTCCAGAAACGATAGTGGGTCCTCTTCTCCGTTGAACTGGATGCCCCATCCGCGGATGCGTTCTGCCGTGCTTGCGACGTGGTTATAGTCGGGCCCGCTTATGGGTGCGTCTATTGCTGGCACAATTCTCTGTGTGGGCGAGCGGGAGGTTTCCGTAGTGGGCGGCCTTGGAAGATCGGCGGCTGTGGCCACTGGTGGTCGGGGCGTGGGCTCTGGGGCTGCGGGGACATGCAAGCTGGCTTTGGGGTCCCATCTTCAGGTACCTGATGGTCCTGGAGTAGTGGGCAGCGGGGACTTGGAGCGTCCTGCTGGTTTTGCGTATTGTCTCTCGAGTTCTGCCAAGCGAGTCCAGGCACCCGGCGGGAGTGGTCTGGCGACTAGTGTGGCAAAGTTCTTGCGCAACTCTTCGACAGTTCCTTCGGTGTCAAATTCGAATTCCTTGGCGAAGGCCTCCAGCTCGTCTCGGCGGCGCTTGTAGATCCAGCCGACGCTGACGCCTGGATTGGCGATTCGCTCGCTGGTGTGGAAATCAATGCTCGCGTCGTCTTCGTAGGCTTCCATGGTGATTGGACTGAGTTTTCCTCGGTGTTTGTTTTGGGCACTTTTCACTGTTTTAACACTTGGTCACTGCGTTTACTTTCCCGGTGGCACTCGCGACTGGATTCGGGTGGGTGCGCGAATCGGGTTTTGTACCGGACTTGTGTTCTGTGGTTAGCTCTACTATTCTTTTTCTCGGTGGCCGTGGGTCTTTAATCCACGTAGCCCCGTGTTAAGGTTTTCTCTTTAAGTTTCCTTAAAGTTGCCAGAAAGTTGGCTTTGAAATCTCCTTAAAGTTGCCGTAAGTCCCTGCTCGGGCGCCACTTGTGAGAAACCTATCTCAGGCTGAGGTAGGCTCAGTCTGTCCAGGATTCTTCCCTACAAGGAATTTGTAGTTCGCGGGAACTTTAGGGCAGGGCTTGGCCGTGAGACCGAAAATGGAGCGGGCGTCGGGCACTGGGCGATGAAAGGGAAAGACGCTGACACCTGAGTTTTGGTGTGCGCGGCAATGTGTTTCTGGGTCACCTGATTTGTATTCGCGTTCGGCGAATGAATGACGACACTTCGTTGAGCTTTTGATGTTTATGATTTGTCTTTATTCTTGATTATATATATATGGGTTTTTTATATTGCTAGTGTCGCGTGGTAATTCTTGCGCGTGTTTTCTTACGGAGGCGTGGTGTTGGTAGCCGTGGCGGGTGTACTGCCGTTTTGGTTTATGATAGGCGATGGACTGCCCCGATTGATCGAGAGCTCAGGCTATTTAAGGCCGATCTCGATGGCTGAGTCTGCAAGTTTGGGGTTACGGAAGTGGTGTCGAGTTCTCTACTCGTGCCGCCGGCCCGGTCATTGCCTCGGTTGCACCGAGAAATGAGCTGAGTCTAGATTTGGCACTTTGGTCATTGACTCGGTTGCACCGGGAAATGACCTGCGTGTAGTTTTGAAATTCAGGGGGGAAACAAGGGTCGCGCGTGTTGCTTCCGCAGAACCCGATCGGCGCGCGGGCAGTGTCAGGTGTATTGTGTTTGTGTTGTTGGTGTATAGATTATATATATATATATATGACAAAGTAACTTAGTGCTATGAATATGAATATGTATATGGAATATGCAATGTAACGGGCCCTGGTCCCAGGGTTCGTTACACCCCTTTCTTCCGGATGGTTATAAGTGGCCACTGTCGTTATCGTTGCGTTGCGGGCGTAGGGCGCGCGGGATCCTTCCGACGTGTTTTGGCGTTTCTATTGGTGGTTTTCCGTCGTCAGGGGGTCGTTGTGATCGCTGGTGTCCTTTGCTTCCTCAGCAGGGTCGCTGTCTAACGTGTCGTGGTACTCTTTCAGGTCGTTGATATCTTCGGTATCTTCGGTACCAGGATGCCATTCCGATGCACTGACGTAGTTCTTTTAGGTTCGTGGGTGGCTTGAGTTCTTTGACGGCAGCAATCTTGTCGGGGTCCGTGTGGATACCTTCTTCGCTGAGATGACGTGACCAAGATATTTGATCCGGCTTTGGAAAAATGTGCACTTTTCCGCGTTTATCCGCAGGTTTGCTTTTTCGAAGGCGAGAGAGGACTATTGCCAGGTTGTGTAGGTGGTCCTTGAAGTCTCGTCCGACGACGACAATGTCGTCTAAATAGGCGAATGCGTAGGGTTCCATGTCGGCACCGATCACAGTATCAAGAGCCCGTTGGAATGTTGCTGGTGCAGAATGTAATCCGAAGGGCATCACTTTCCATTGATAGAGACCTCTGCCGGGGACCGTGAAGGCGGTGGCTTTTCGACTTCCGTTGACCATAGGTATTTGCCAGTATCCGTTCTTCAGATCCAGGGTGGTTATGAAGCGTGCGTTCTGTAGGCGCTCCAAGATGTAGTTGATTCTGGGCAGTGGGTATGCGTCCGGAATAGAGTGAGCGTTGAGTTGTCGGTAGTCAACGCTCATGCGCCATTTGCCGTTCTTTTCCGTACGAGTACGATGGGGCGCTGTGTGGGCTTCGTGAGGGTTCGATGAGACCTTCTTGGATCAGTTGGTCGACTTGCTCGTCGATAATCCGCATCATGGCTGGGTTCTTTGGGTAATACCTCTGTTTGATGGGTCGATTATCCCTCATGACGATGGTGTGCTCGGCTATGTTGGAGGTCCCGTGGAGATCATTGAACTTTGGAAGTTCTGTGTCCAGAAATTCTTGGATCTGTGGCGCTATGTCCGGTGGCCAGGGATCGGAGATCAGTTCTGGATCGGGTTCGGTGAGATCGGGGGTGTCGGGGTCCTTTGGCTGGCTTGGGTCTTCTGGGAGGATGGTTGTGTCGAACGCGCTGGGGGTTCGATCCTACCTGGGTAGTCGCTTATGTGGGCGACGATCGGGTTAGCGTTGACCGTGGGTGGCGTAGCTTCGTGGGTCTGGCGGTATACCTGGGGGGTAATGTCTCCAGATCGATGTATGGCCAGGCGGGTCTCAGTGGCGACTCTGTTTTCGCAGCAACGACTTGGTTGGGTGACGAAGATTTCGGACGTGGTGTTAGGCATGGCGTGGTGCATGGCGCTAGTGGGCACGTCAGTACGCGGAAGGTACTCCAGTTGGTTGGCGAAGATCGGGGTGGCGTCGGCCGTGGGTACGACAGGGCTGCGGTCGGTATTTCGGGGGGTCATCGGGCTAAATTCCGGTTCCGAGTGGAGATGTTCCGTGGATCTTAGTTCGATGGCTGGACCCGACCAGCAAGGGGTTTGCGTGGCTGTTTCCCTCGTGGTTTGGTTGTTGCACTGTTGCTGCCGTTGTCGTTGTCGTTGTTCGGGGCTGGTGGTCGTCTCTGAGGGTGTCCGTGGGTTCACCTTCTCCGTTGAGGGAATGGTGCATGGGTGCGCTGTGGCTGAACTTGGACCTGGGCTTCCTGTGTCGAGCGGGTTCCAGTTCGTTGGGGTTTGTCTCGTGGGTGAGATCCTTGTGGTGGGTTCGGGGTGCGTGTGTCCCGTAGTTTGTTTTGATCCTGGGCTTGCTGTGTCGAGCGCCTGGTTCAAGTGTGTTGATTCTTGTCTCATGTGTGAGTGGTGGCCGTGGGATTCGTTTTCCCGTTCGCTTGGTTGCAGTTTACCGGTGCTTGCTTCGGATTCGTGTTTTCCGTTGTGGGCCGGTTGTTCGCTTTCGCTGTGGTTGGTTTCGGTGTCGTATTCTTCGTTGCATTATTGGGTGCCGCCTTCTTTGCGGTAGGTCGGGGGGTGTGTTCGCTGTGGTTGGTTTCGGGGTCGTATTCTTCGTTGCTGTATTGGGTGCCGTATTCTTTTGTGGTAGGTCGGGGAAATGTGTTCGCTGTTGACCTAGATTTCTTGGTGCTGGGTTCGGTGACTTGTACGTGGTTGGTTTGAACTGACGGTGGCGTTGGCGTGAGGTGGCGGTCTTGTAGCTTTAGCAGCGTGGTGCCGCATTGGATCGTCGTTTCGATAGCACATAGGAAGTCCATGCCGACTATAACTTGCTCCAGCATGTTAGGGAGGACCAGGAGTGGGATTTGGACCTCTCGTTGATCCAGCTTGATGTGCGCCAGTATAACTTGTGTGATCTCTCTGACTGAGCCGTCAGCCAGGCGTATGCCGACGCATGCATCTTGCAGGTTGGAGTTGTTGTTTAGTTGTCGGGCCAGGTTGTCGCTGACGAAACTTCGGGATGCCCCGGTGTCGATGGTGGCCTCCGTTGTTTTTCCTCCTATTGTCACTATCGCCACTATTCGGCCGTCGTTCACGTGCACTGGGTTGCTTAGTCGCGGGTCTGGGGAGGCGTCGTTCTCGGCTGATCCCGTGTCAGTCGAGGACGCGTGTCGTTTCCCGACGTGGCCCGGCGGCAGCAGTCGACGGTCCGAGTGCCGCGCTTTCCACATTCCCAGCAGAATAGGATCGAAGCGTTGGTGCAGTCGTAGGCGGCGTGTCCAGCTTGACCACATCGGCGACAGGCTGCGCGTGGGTTGGCAATGGGAGTGGTGATCATTCGATGGGCGACGTCTTGGTTCGTTGTGCTGGTTTGATTCGATGACTGTCTGCGCTGTGGGGCTGCTGAATCCCACTGGGTACTCACACGGTGAGTAGTTCGGCCATGCTCCGAGGCAGTTGGTTGGTGTCCACTCCGTAGGCGCGTGCGCGTTCCTCGAGTAGTTCCAGAAACGATAGTGGGTCCTCCTCTCCGTTGAACTGGATGCCCCATCCGCGGATGCGTTCTGCCGTGCTTGCGACGTGGTTATAGTCGGGCCCGCTTATGGGTGCGTCTATTGCTGGCACAATTCTCTGTGTGGGCGAGCGGGAGGTTTCCGTAGTGGGCGGCCTTGGAAGATCGGCGGCTGTGGCCACTGGTGGTCGGGGCGTGGGCTCTGGGGCTGCGGGGACATGCAAGCTGGCTTTGGGGTCCCATCTTCAGGTACCTGATGGTCCTGGAGTAGTGGGCAGCGGGGACTTGGAGCGTCCTGCTGGTTTTGCGTATTGTCTCTCGAGTTCCGCCAAGCGAGTCCAGGCACCCGGCGGGAGTGGTCTGGCGACTAGTGTGGCAAAATTCCCGCGCAACTCTTCGACAGTTCCTTCGGTGTCAAATTCGAATTCCTTGGCGAAGGCCTCCAGCTCGTCTCGGCGGCGCTTGTAGATCCAGCCGACGCTGACGCCTGGATTGGCGATTCGCTCGATGGTGTGGAAATCAATGCTCGCGTCGTCTTCGTAGGCTTCCATGGTGATTGGACTGAGTTTTCCTCGGTGTTTGTTTTGGGCACTTTTCACTGTTTTAGCACTGGGTCACTGCGTTTACTTTCCCGGTGGCACTCGCGACTGGATTCGGGTGGGTGCGCGAATTGGGTTTTGTACCGGACTTGTGTTCTGTGGTTAGCTCTACTATTCTTTCTCGGTGGCCGTGGGTCTTTAATCCACGTGTTAAGGTTTTTCTCTTTAAGTTTCCTTAAAGTTGCCAGAAAGTTGGCTTTGAAATCTCCTTAAAGTTGCCGTAAGTCCCTGCTCGGGCGCCACTTGTGAGAAACCTATCTCAGGCTGAGGTAGGCTCAGTCTGTCCAGGATTCTTCCCTACAAGGAATTTGTAGTTCGCGGGAACTTTAGGGCAGGGCTTGGCCGTGAGACCGAAAATGGAGCGGGCGTCGAGTCTGGCTACCGTGTAGGTAGTTTGGTAATCGCACTGGGCGATGAAAGAGAAAGACGCTGACACCTGAGTTTTGGTGTGCGCGGCAATGTGTTTCTGGGTCACCTGATTTGTATTCGCGTTCGGCGAATGAATGACGACACTTCGTTGAGCTTTTGATGTTTATGATTTGTCTTTATTCTTGATTATATATATATTGGTTTTTTATATTGCTAGTGTCGCGTGGTAATTCTTGCGCGTGTTTTCTTACGGAGGCGTGGTGTTGGTAGCCGTGGCGGGTGTACTGCCGTTTTGGTTTATGATAGGCGATGGACTGCCCCGATTGATCGAGAGCTCGGGCTATTTAAGGCCGAACTCGATGGCTGAGTCTGCAAGTTTTGGGTTACGGAAGTGGTGTCGAGTTCTCTACTCGTGCCACCGGACCGGTCATTGCCTCGGTTGCACCGAGAAATGAGCTGAGTCTAGATTTGGCACTTTGGTCATTGACTCGGTTGCACCGGGAAATGACCTGCGTGTAGTTTTGAAATTCAGGGGAAACAAGGGTCGCGCGTGTTGCTTCCGCAGAACCCGATCGGCGCGCGGGCAGTGTCAGGTGTATTGTGTTTGTGTTGTTGGTGTATAGATTATATATATATATATATGACAAAGTAACTTAGTGCTATGAATATGAATATGTATATGAATGTAACGGGCCAATTTTATTCTTTTGTTTTATGTATTCCACTATGTTTTGTGTCACTGTCATTTTATTTTTTGTTGCCTTTTTATTTGATCTTCTCAGTCCACCCGGGGCGCCATAAGAATTAGAATAGTTTTTCTAATGTAAAACCGAAAACTTTGGGTGGTATTACGATTTATTTGGCGGGTCAAAAAAATGGTACGTGCGCTCGATCGAAATTAATATTACGATTATATTCTAAAACCTTCGTACAATCTCCTCTTAAGCATAGCTAACCTACGGTGGCAAAGCGGCGAATGCGCCGAGAGCGAGAGAGAGCTTTTATTACGCTCCTGCCTTGCCCTAACCTACTTTTACTATACACTAGACTTCATACAATCAAATTTTATAAACAAAACCACAATGTTAAAAAACATCATAAACGTCAACATTGTTTGTTACATCTGACATCCACGTCTACATCAAAATGCAGAACAACACGCCGTTTGAACTCACTCACCGTCAGAGCAAGTGTGAGCAAGTAGCGGCTGCATCGCTGAAGTGGAAGGGGTTTGAAAGTAAAAATTATTTATCTTTATCTGATCCAACAGGAAACTGATTCAACAATCTGGTAAATGTTGATGCTCTCTACGATACTATATTTTCCGATTTCTTGTATCTTTAAAATTGTGGACGCCACAGATTTTCGTTCATTATGGTATCGGAGAGGGGCGGGCTGAAATTTGAAATACACTTGCAACAGCTAAATATCACAAAGATCGAGAACATATATAGTTTGTTGGGTCGGAAACGTGCGCTACACACATCCACTTTCACCAAATATATAATAACCTCAAAACACCCTTCTGGGCTCAGTGTGCAGCTGATGCACACAATTTGGTGCGGCGATAAATTTGTTTACTTTATAATTAAAGTGAATATATACAATATGGCAATGGTTGTCAAGCTGTTGCTGCAGTCTGCTCTCCTCTCATTTTTCCGTTTTGGCTTTAATAATAGCTTTAGCAATTACCGTGCACTGTAGTCTGACTGCTATTTGTTTTGAACTTTTTGTTCTAGAAAAAAAATAGTTAAAGACTTATTAATTAATTATGGAATTTTCTGTGGTCAGCTCTGAAAAACCTACAAGAAGCAGATCACCCACAATCAGCCGAACATCTATTGCTGGCTTTGCGACAGCGTCGTGCTCGCAAAGTGTGCAGGATTTCTGACCGAGTGGGGATACCATTTCACAAACGTAACGGACTATAGTTGTGAAGAATGCCGTGCGGTTGAAAACGACATGCGCTCGTTTATGAGGCAGACGAGGAGTGGCTTCAAAGAGCTGATCGTAGGCTTTAAGAAGCAATATGATCGGCTCTTAGCCATGGACATTCAATTCAGTAGTTTACAGCTGCTAGCTAAGCAGAAAGTGGTGGCAAAAAAGTCCACCCGAGGGACTTGCAAGGGTCAACTGCCTCACGGCCGCCGGCATCCGGCGCTCCACTCCAAGGAAACGATCACTGCTGGTGATTCAGATTCGGCAGCCGAATGCATCACCTCGGAGAACATGCAGCCGACTGTAGCGTCCTTTTTAACCGTTTTCAAGAACAACAGCCTTTCATCGATCGAGAATGATAAAAGGCGGCATACTGTTTCATTTGAACTGATGTATCTGCCCATTTGAAATTGAGTGATTTCATCGGTAACATTAGCAACTGCTCCAAAACAGCCATATCACTTCCTTTGTTGATGTACTTGCAAATGAATTTAATAGATTGAACTGAATTCCTCTACGTTTATGTGCGCTTTATAAATCTTAGATAATAACGGTGAAAATGGCACAACCCCACGATTATCAATTTCCAAATCTTGATTTTGAACTCTCAAACTTACCGAAAGTCCATTATCTTCAGTTGATCGACGCCGATATTCGGGATATCCATCGTTGCCCGTCACTGCATCGGAGACCAAATTGTTTGGAAAACGTTTGGAGCATTTCCCTTCAACCATATGTGGTGAACTCAAATTCAACGCACCACATGGACCGTGAATCATATTTTTGGTGACCACTTCAAACAATTCAGTATCCACTGTCCGATCTGGAATTTCGGCCCAAATCACATCGTCAATTTGATAAAGCCTTATTTTTCAATCAGCCAAATCAAAAAAATATGCGCATGAGGCAAAACCCCGTTTCTGCCATTCAATTGAATACATCCAACATTGAACAGACCCAAATTAAATCCATGAGTGATTTCAATATTTGTCTTAAAACACGTGCTAAAAGTATCATGTCGATTTTTCGATGTTTGGCCAACAAACAATAATTCCGAGATTTCTTCCCATTGGGGATTACTCGTGATCGTGATGAAGAGGTCTCGTCGACCGTAATGGCGAACGTATGACACCGCGTACTCAAAAATATGACGTTCCAACGATTTTATACCCGTACTCGAAGAGTAAAAGGGTATTTGTATTTGTGGTAAAAGTGGATGAAGAACATAGAGAAGGTATCATTTCCGACCCCATAAAGTATATATATTCTGATAAGCATCAATAACCGAGTCGATATAGCCATGTCTGTCCGACCGTCTGTCCGTCTGTCCGTCTGTCCGTCTTGTTTGTCGCCCATTGCGTGGAGGCTATAAGAGCTAGAGCACTGACCATATACATAATAGATTGGTCATGGAGTGCAACGAATTTGTCGCAGCTGTTCACATGTTCGCTCATGACGTCATGCGACAGAAAATCCAGCATTTCTTTACACGGACATAAAATGTATGTCTGTATTGTCTTCAACTGTATCGAATTCAGATTTGGGTTTTGTGTTGTGGTTCGTAGTGACGAAGACGTTCGTGTGCACTGTGTACTCACATACAGTGCGTGTATTCCTCATCAATTCCTCTCTTTCGCACTCACACAAAAACGCGTCGATTTGGATTATCGTACATATGAACACCTGGATCTCTCAGAGACTATAAGAGCTAAAAGCAACCAAAACTTTCTGTCCACACTCCTGTGATACCAAACCTGAACAAGTGTATTTCAAACTTTTGCTCCGCCCCCTTCCACCCCCACAAAAGACGAAGGTCTGCAATTTTAAAGCTAGAAAAAAAATGAAAAATGCAGGATCGTAGAGAATGACTATATCTACCAGATTCCTGAATTTGGTTCAGATCGGATCATTATTGTAGCCACAATGAACAAATGAATTTTTAGCAGCGGGAATACCCTGCGCCCGATTCCAGCGTAAGTCATTTATGGGGTGGATTTTCGCTACAGATACTCCTTTCGCTCACACACTGCTCATACATTCTGCCTCGTGCAGTGTGTGCGTGTGTGGTTGTGAGAAAGATGATGATGTAGATGACAATGTAGAAAAAAAAATGTTAAATTTAAAAACTGATAAAACATTTGAAAATTCCACTTAAATCACATGTGTACTGACTGAGTACGGGTAGAAAAGTAGAGTCGCGCTCACAGCGACTCCAGACGTTCTTTCTCGTATCGTATGTTTTCCTCTATTGTGGCTATATTAATCTTCCGATCCGATTCAGATTTGGGCCCCTGATAGATATGGTCTTTCTATATGATTCTGCATTTTTTTTTTTTTTTTTTTTTTAATTGTAGACGCCACAGATGTGCGCTCTTTTGTGTGGGCGGAAGTGGGCGGGGCGAAATTTTAAAACACTTTTCTAGGAGTGGGATATCACATCAGTCTGAAAAAAAATTTGATTGGTCTAGCTCTAATAGCCTTCGAGCATTGAGTGAAAAACAAGACAGACGGACAGACATGGCTATTGATGCTGATCAAGAATATATATACTTTATGGGGTCGGAAACGCCTCCTTCTGTGTGTTACACACATCCACTTTTAGCACAAATACAATAAAAAATGAGCGAAACATACCTGCGGAAAGACCCACAAATTAGCCAAAGCGTTTGTTGACATCGCGTGCTCACCTGGGAGATTCAAGCCGCTCACCTCTTGGTCCCGGATCCGGACTGCTCGTCCGGGCGCTCAAAGGGGGCAAGGGGTGTCAGGCCCCACCTTAAGTGCGTTGCATTTCACTCAACGCCCGGAGGATCCCGCCTTCTTTTCCTTTTTTTTTCCTCCTTTTCCAATTTTCTTTGGTGCCAGCACATATTCCACTCCAGGCATCGCAGCTGATCGGCTGGTATACCAGGGCTGGAGAGTGCAGGCCACTAACCAGCTGATCGACAGCAGTGCTGTGAAGGGGCACTGGGTGCCAAAGCAGAGACATTGGATCCCACAGCAGCAAGCTTTTGTCAGCGACCTACTTCAAGGGATTTACTGCGCGGGCAATAACACAAGATTCCAGAGTATGAAATTTTTTGGTTTTCATTTATACCACAATTTTATTCTTTTGTTTTATGTATTCCACTATGTATTGTGTCACTGTCATTTTATTTTTGTTGCCTCTTTTATTTGATCTTCTCAGTCCACCCGGGGGCGCCATAAAAATTAGAATAATTTTTCTAATGTAAAACCGAAAACTTTGGGTGGTATAATGATTTATTTGGCGGGTCAAAAAAATGGTACGTGCGCTCGATCGAAATTAATATTACGATTATATTCTAAAACCTTTTTACAATCTCCTCTTAAGCCTAGTTAACCTACGGTGGCAGAGCGGCGAATGCGCCGAGAGCGGGAGAGAGCTTTTATTACGCTCCTGCCTTGCCCTAACCTACTTACTATACACTAGACTTCATACAAACAAATTTTATAAACAAAACCACAATGTAAAAAAAAAACATCATAAACGTCAACATTGTTTGTTACATCTGACATCCACGTCTACATCAAAATGCAGAACAACACGCCGTTTGAACTCACTCACCGTCAGAGCAAGTGTGAGCAAGTAGCGGTTGCATCGCTGAAGTGGAAGGGGTTTGAAAGTAAAAAATTATTTATCTTTATCTGATCCAACAGGAAACTGATTCAACAATCTGGTAAATGTTGATGCTCTCTACGATACTATATTTTCCGATTTCTTGTATCTTTAAAATTGTGGACGCCACAGATTTTCGTTCATTATGGTATCGGAGAGGGGCGGGCTGAAATTTGAAATACACTTGCAACAGCTAAATATCACAAAGATCGAGAATATATATAATTTGTTGGGTCGGAAACGTGCGCTACACACATCCACTTTCACCAAATATATAATACACCTCAAAACACCCTCTGGGCTCAGTGTGCAGCTGATGCACACAATTTGGTGCGGCGAAAAATTTGTTTACTTTTATAATTAATTTTGAAAAAAATACACGTAGAAAACTGCACGCTGCACGTGGCGTCAACTTGGCGTTCTTAGTTTTACACAGCCCACTTGGATTTAACTGAAGAATGTTTCAGTTAATTCTCTCTTATATCTTTCCTTGTGTTTTGATTTTTGTTTTTATATTAATAACCACTTATAAGTTTTGTTTAGGAATTAATTTATTCTTTATTATTTGCTTATTTTCGTTTGCTCGACTTGTCACGTGAACATTCAAAGAAAGAGTGAAGAGACGCTTCATTGCGCTGTCCAAGTGTGAGTTTACTTACATTCAGCACATCACATATACTTTGCTGAATTCTTATATGATCATGTATGTATTGGTGTGTTTGGTTTTGTCTGTGCAGAAAAGAACAAATTATTACGTCATCTTATGCATGTACTTCTTCTGCATATTTCAACACACCTCCTCAAAAACACAACACACCAAACATTATCTTAATATAAAAATTTTAAATTAAATACAATACAAAAATTTTGTGACAAGTCAGGCTCTGGGAGATTTACAATAGTGGTCCAACATTCGTTGCTGGGATTGGGGGAAAACCCAGTAAAACCCCAACCAGACCAACTTCAAACAAAAAAAATTCGATTCTTTCATAATGAGATCTTCTTAAAGTAAATAATGAAAATAATAATGAAAATATATATTAAGCTGTTCCATCGAAATTGTTCGGTCAATCCAATTTGATCTCGAAGATCCTTAAAAACGTGGAGCTGGTAGTGCCTTGGTCAGCATATCTGCAAGCTGTTTTTCTGTAGAGATATATTCAATTTTAATTAATTTGTTTTCGACTTGTTCTCTAGAGAAATGATATTTAATATCTATATGCTTAGTTCTTTTGTGGCAAGAAGGATTATTTGCTATACTAATACAACCCATATTATCCTCATATATTTTAATAGGTGTATTAAGTTTGATTTTAATACTTTCTAATAATGACTTAAGCCATAATGCTTCTCTAACGCCTTCAAACAATGTATATATATTCAGCTTCTGTTGAAGAAGCTGCTACAGAGGTCTGTTTACGAGTACACCAGCAAATTGATTCATACATTTTAAAACAAATACCCTGTAGTACTTCTTCTGTCTATAATATTTCCGCCCCAGTCAGAATCAACATAACCACTAAAAATTTCATCATATTTTGAAACTTTTGAAAATGTTAATTTTAAATCAATAGTTCCCTTTAAGTATCTTAATACTTTTTTTCAAGCATTGTCATAATTCACTATTATTATGTTGAGTATATCTACTTAATAAATTTATAGATATACTGAGATCTGGTCTTGTACATAACATTATGTACATTAAACATCCTATCAAATTACGGCAGGGTGCTTCACAATTTTGATCAGAATTTAAGCCATCAAAATTGAGTCTCCTAAACTCAAACTTCCCCTAAGAAGGGGCGAATTCACCGGATTACATTCATCCATTTTAAATTTTGATAATACTGATTTTATATAGGCAGATTGACTTAAGTGTGTATTTGCCCATCTTCTCTGTCAATTTTTATTCCTATAAAATATTTAATTTCTGATAAATCAGTCATTCTGAATTTTCCCATCAAATAATATTTAAACTTATTCATTGTTTGGATACTTTCTGTAGATATAACTAAATCATCTACATACAACAAAACATATATATTCTTTGAAATCTCTCCTTTATCAAGTATGTAAATACAACGATCTACTGGAGAGTTTACAAAACCGATACCCTTTTAATGATTCCTCAAACACGTCAAACCAACATCTTGCCGCTTGTTTGAGACCATCAATAGCCTTATTCAATTTACAAACTTGATTACCACCAACAATTAAACCTTGAGGAGCTCTCATATATATTTCTTCTTTTTAAAACACCGTTTAAAAAGGCAGTCTTTACATCCATATGATGTATGTACATTCAAGTTGTACTGAATTGAAAAAAGACATAATAAATCGAAAACTAGTTACTCTGGCAACAGGAGCAAAAGTTTCATCATAGTCAACTAAATATTCCTGTGTAAAACCTCGTGCCACTAGTCTAGCCTTATATTTAGTCGGCTTACCGAATTATTATGCTTTATTGTAAATATCCATTTACAATCTACTATATTCTTATTAGCAGGTACTTTAACAAGAGACCAAGTATTATTAAATGAATGTGATTCTAGCTCATCTTTTATTGCTTCTTCCCATTGTACCTTATCACTTCTGCTACAGATTTCTTCAAAAGAAATCGGTGTACTTTCCATAGAAGTCTGAGCATTCATTACACAATTCAATATATCTCTATATGATAACTTTGGCTTATCTTTTAATCGATCACTTTTTTTCTGACAATTTTGCTTTCTTCATTTTGTATCATCTGATACACAATCACCAGTTTCAACTGGATCGGCATTTTCATTTTCTGTTACCACACCACTGGGATCACCATCTCCATATCTTATCAGATTCCATTTCAATGCTTTTACTTGGACTCGTGTCCAGAACATTATCCATTTTCAACTGATCACCAATTTTTTCGGTATCAAGAAAATCTTCATTTAAATATTCCATACTCTCATTATGGAATTCAATGTTCTTATTTACCAACTCAACTCTAGAGTTAACCATGTTAGTTTCATCAAAAACAACATCTCTAGCAATTGAAAACTTCCCAGTCTCCCCATCCCATACTTTATATCCATTCGGTTCATATCCGACAAGTATTCCTTTCCATGATTTCTCATCAAACTTTCGTTTTTTCTCAACTTTTTATGGACATACACTGTCGAACCGAAAACTCTCAAATATTTGAGACTTGGCTTTTTACTATGCCACATTTCATATGGTGTTTTCTTGCATTCTTTCAATGCATTACTTGGGATTCTGTTAGTCAGATATGTATGTTGCCGTCAAAACAGCTTCTCCCCAAAAGTATTTTGGTACTTTTGCCCCTATAACCACAGCACGTGCTTTTTCTGTTATAGTCCTTATCATCCTTTTCGGACACACCATTCAACTGTGGGGTATGTGGGACTGTAAGGTGGTAACTAATGCCCTTTTCACTGCAAAATTCTTTCATCTCATTCGATAGATATTCTCTGCCATTATCAATATATAGATTTACTACTTTTTAAATTAAAGTGAGCTTCACTTTTAGCAATAAAATCCTTAAGCTAGGTACACACGATGCAAACAATTTGCAGCAAGTTGAAAATAATTTGCAGCAAATGTTTGCACAAATGTTTACACCTATGCAAATATTGCAAGAAAATTTCTTGCTTCAATCAATTTTTGTTTTGCACGCAAACTTTTGCATGGCTATTTCGTGTAATATATTGCGTTAATGTCTACACGTGTTTTCATTTTTTGTTTGCAGTGCTTGCCATTTGACAATTGACACTCATTTGCAAAGTTCTGTTGTTTTGTGAAAGTCAAGGAATAACGACGTGTTTATATTATGTCGGCACAAAAAATCGAGAGTTGCTGCTATTGCTATATTAGCAATTTTAATTAAACTTAAAAAAATGAGAAGATTAGAGTCTGCAAAAAAAGAAAGTTTTGGGTGAAAGAGTGGATTTCCCAAAGAGATGAAAAAGGAGTGCATCAGAACCTTTTAAAAGAGCTACAAAATGGCGATGAAACAAACTATTCGCATGTCAGTCAGTAATTTCATTTGTTAATTAGAAAAAGTAAAAACTACATAACTAAACAAGACACTGTAATGCGTTCTGCGATTCCACCAAATGAGCGATTTGCCCTGACATTTTATTTGAAATTGCAAATGATGAATTTTTTTTTTTTTATTTCCTCATCACTTTTGTCTAATTTTTCAGCAATTTCGCGATAAACATTTTGCTTTTTATGCTTATTTTATAGTCTGCTGACGAGACATCCCATACAACAGAATAATTTTCGTATAATTCAATTAATTTTATCGTTTTCTCGCGATCCCACATGTTTGTTGCTTGCTGCAATATTGCGACTGAAAGCAAACAGCACATGCAAACAAACAAGCAACTGACGCAACCAAGATAACGGTAAAATAATGTGTACAGACGACAAACAAAAATATTGCTGCAAAAAAAATGTTTGCAAGTTTTTGTTTGAAGCAAAATGGTTGCACTCGTGTTTAAGCTAGGTACACACGATGCAAACAATTTGCAGCAATTTGAAAATAATTTGCAGCAAATGTTTGCACAAATGTTTACACCTATGCAAATATTGCAAAGAAAATTTCTTGCTTCAATCAATTTTTGTTTTGCACGCAAACTTTTGCATGGCTATTTCGTGTAATATATTGCGTTAATGTCTACACGTGTTTTCATTTTTTGTTTGCAGTGCTTGCCATTTGACAATTGACACTCATTTGCAAGTTCTGTTGTTTTGTGAAAGTCAAGGAATAACGACGTGTTTATATTATGTCGGCACAAAAATCGAGAGTTGCTGCTATTGCTATATTAGCAATTTTAATTAAACCTAAAAAATGAGAAGATTAGAGTCTGCAAAAAAGAAAGTTTTGGGTGAAAGAGTGGATTTCCCAAAGAGATGAAAAAGGAGTGCATCAGAACCTTTTAAAAAGAGCTACAAAATGGCGATGAAACAAACTATTCGCATGTCAGTCAGTAATTTCATTTGTTAATTAGAAAAAAGTAAAAAACTACATAACTAAACAAGACACTGTAATGCGTTCTGCGATTCCACCAAATGAGCGATTTGCCCTGACATTTTTATTTGAAATTGCAAATGATGAATTTTTGTTTTATTTCCTCATCACTTTTGTCTAATTTTTTCAGCAATTTCGCGATAAACATTTTGCTTTTTATGCTTATTTTTATAGTCTGCTGACGAGACATCCCATACAACAGAATAATTTTCGTATAATTCAATTAATTTTATCGTTTTCTCGCGATCCCACATGTTTGTTGCTTGCTGCAATATTGCGACTGAAAGCAAACAGCACATGCAAACAAGCAAGCAACTGACGCAACCAAGATAACGGTAAAAATAATGTATACAGACGACAAGCAAAAAATATTGCTGCAAAAAAATGTTTGCAAGTTTTTTTGTTTGAAGCAAAATGGTTTGCACTCGTGTTTATACGTGCAAATTTGATTGCAGCAATCGACTTGCTGCAAATTGTTTGCATCGTGTGTACCCTAGCTTAAAAGACATAAAACACTTCCGACTTATAAGTCAGTAAGTATGTGACGCAATAATGTGTATATTGGTCAATAAAGACAACATAATAGTTTTTCTATCGATAGTTGCGGGAGTAATCGGACCACATACATCAGAATGAATAACAAACAAAGGCCTGTTAATATGATCTTTTTTTAAACTTTTCAAATTTAAGTCTTGCTTGCTTTCCATGTATGCAAGCTTCACATAAGTCCTCATTTGGTTTTATATTATTTAACATATCGATATCCTCAAACATATTATTAGCTTTTATTTCTAAATATTTTTTCCTTTGCTTAAATGACCTAGCCTTTCATGCCACAAATTATAATTATTTATTTTATTGTGAACATTAGATATAAATGCCCTTTTGGCATAGAAAAACGGACCACCGGAACATTATCAATATAATTACCTTCCATAATATTCTCACCATTTTTTTTTGCTAACAGCTACACCTCCTGGATGAAATACCACGGTAACTCCTGCATCCTGCATCTTTTTCATCGATAAGAGATTTTGAGGAACTTCCGAACAAAACAGTACATCGTTCAAAACGATTTTGGCCAGAGAATCACTGCACAACTCCATTGTGCCTTTCTTGGTTGCACAAATAAACTGGCCACACTTTGCCCACTGCAATTTTTATTGGTTTTTCAAGACTTTGATATTATCAAACAGATTCTCATTATTGACCAAATGGTCAGATGCTCCAGAGTCCAGAACGAACGAAATTTCTTGTTCTTTATTCTTTTCTCGTTTAAACATGAATGCGAAACCTTCTGGAACTTCTTCAGACTGAGCAGTTGCCACTTGTACATGTTTGTTCTTGTCGTTTTTGTTTTCATTATCTCTCTCTCTCTCTCTCTCTCTCTTATATATATAAAAATCCTTTTTTTTATATGTCCAATTTTATTTATACCCGTACTCGAAGAGTAAAAGGGTATATTGTATTTGTGCTAATTGCTGTCTGTCCGTCTGTCCGTCTTGTTTGTCGCCCATTGCTCGGAGGCTATAAGAGCTAGAGAGGGACCAAATCTTTTTTCCAAACTGATGTGATATCTCACTCCTAGAAAATGTTTCAAAAATTTCGCCCCGCCCACTTCCGCCCCCACAAAGGGCGCACATCTGTGGCGTCCACAATTTTGAAGATAACAGAAAACGAAAATGCAGAATCATAGAGACAGCCCATATCTATCAGGGGCCCAAATCTGAATCGGATCGGATCATTAATATAGCCACAATAGACAAAAACATACGCAAAAACTTCGCTCCATTCCTTTCGCACTCACTCACAAAATCGAGTAATTTTGATTTTTCGTATAAATGAGCGCCTCGTTCTCAGAGACTATAAGGCTAGAACAACCAAATTTTTGCCTAGACTCCTGTGATATCGCTTCAGTGCAAGTTTATTTCAAAATTTTGCCACGCCCACTCCCGCCCCCCCAAAATACGAAAATCCACAATTTTGAAAATAGGAAAAAACGAAAAACGCAGTATTGTAGAAAATGACCATATCTACCAGATTCCCAAATTTGGTTCAGATCGGATCATTATTGTAGCCACAATGATCAAATGAATTTTCAGCAGCAATCCCCCACTCCTCTTGCAGAGTAAGTCAATTATTGGGGTTGATTGTTGCTGCAGCTTCTCCTCATACGCACACTCACGCTCAAACATGCTGCCTCGTGCAGTGTACGTGTGTTGTTGTGAGAACTGATGTAGATGATGTAGATGTAGATGTCGATGACAGATGTAGCAAAAAATGTAAAATGTAAAAAATGATAAAAACATTTTAAAATTCCACATAAATCACATGTGTACTGACTGAGTACGGGTATAAAAGTAGAGTCGCGTTCGAAGCGACTCCGTACGTTCTTTCTCGTTTCAATTTTATTTCATGGTCAAGCAGTCTGTTCTTCACAAAAGCAAGGGTCAGATTATCTTCGGATAATGTTTCAATAGCCGTTATTACACCGTCATACAATGAAGGTAGTGATAACAACAGATGCGATACTTTGTCCAATTCATCCATTTGCGCAATGGCAGCAAACAGCTCGGCAATTAATTCATCAAATTTATTAAAATGCTGCAACAACAAAGTATCACCCTTCAGCTTCAATGATAATAACTGCTTTCGAACAGACAACTGCGATGCAAGACTCTTCCTTTCGTACGTTTTAGCACTACAATCGGTTGGTGCAAAGCTAAGACAAGAGTCACTTAAATACTCTATAATTACACTTTTGCATTTCTCTCTTGTTTCTTCCATTCTTCTGTTATTTCACCACACTCTTGGTCAATAACCTTAATGGCGTCTATTTCTGTCAGCAATGCTCTTATTCTAAACTTCCAAATGGGTATTTTTCTCCATCAAATGGTTTTATGTTTGGCTTTCCTTTTTCCATTTTTTATAAATCAAAACTTTATACTTATCTGCAGTAAAGAGGCGTGGGCTGGGCCCATAACCTATTGAAAAATACACGTAGAAAACTGCACGCTGCACGTAGCGTCAACTTGGCCTCAGCTTGGTTAGTTTTAGTTTCAGCTTAGTTTTACACAGCCCACTTGGATTTAACTGAAGAATGTTTTCAGTTAATTCTCTCTTATATCTTTTCCTTGTGTTTTGATTTTTGTTTTTATATTAATAACCACTTATAAGTTTTGTTTAGGAATTAATTTATTCTTTATTATTTGCTTATTTTCGTTTGCTCGACTTGTCACGTGAACATTCAAAGAAAAGAGTGAAGAGACGCTTCATTGCGCTGTCAAGTGTGAGTTTACTTACATTCAGCACATCCACATATACTTTTGCTGAATTCTTATATGATCATGTATGTATTGGTGTGTTTGGTTTTGTCTGTGCAGAAAAGAACAAATTATTACGTCATCTTATGCATGTACTTCTTCTGCATATTTCAACAATTAAAGTGAGTATATACAATATGGCAATGGTTGTCAAGCTGTTGCTGCAGTCTGCTCTCCTCTCATTTTTCCGTTTTGGCTTTAATAATAGCTTTTAGCAATTACCGTGCACTGTAGTCTGACTGCTATTTGTTTTGAACTTTTTTTTTTTTTTTGGTCTAGAAAAATAGTTAAAGACTTATTTATTAATTATGGAATTTTCTGTTGTCAGTGCTGAAAAAACCTACAAGAAGCAGATCACCCACAATCAGCCGAACATCTCTTGCTGGCTTTGCGACAGCGTCGTGCTCGCAAAGTGTGCGGGTGTGAGGACGGACGAAGAGTGGCTTCAAAGAGCTGATCGTAGGCTTTTAAGAAGCAATATGATCGGCTCTTAGCCATGGACATTCAATTCAGCAGTTTACAGCTGCTGGCTAATCAGAAAGTGGTGGCAAAAAGTCCACTCCGAGGGACTTGCAAGTGCCAACTGCCTCACGGCCGCCGGCATCCGGCGCTCCACTCCAAGGGAAACGATCTGCTGGTGATTCAGATTCGGCAGCCGAATGCATCACCTCGGAGAACATGCAGCCGACTGTAGCGTTTTAGCGTTTTTTTAACCGTTTTCAAGAACAACAGCATTTCATCGATCGAGAATGATAAAAGGCGGCATACTGCTTCATTTTAACTGATGTATCTGCCCCATTTAAAATTGAGTGATTTCATCGGAAACATTAGCAACTGCTCCAAAAACAGCCATATCCACTTCCTTTGTTGATTTACTTGCAAATGAATTTAATAGATTGACCTGAATTCCTCTACGTTTATGTGCGCTTTAAAATCTTAGATAATAACGGTGAAAATGGCACAACCCCACGATTATCAATTTCCAAATCTTGATTTTGAACTCTCAAACTTACCGAAAGTCCATTATCTTCAGTTGATCGACGCCGATATTCGGGATATCCATCGTTGCCCGTCACTGCATCGGAGACCAAATTTGGAGCATTTCCCTTCAACCATACATGGTGAACTCATATTCAACGCACCACATGGACCGTGAATCATATTTTTTGGTGACCACTTCAAACAATTCAGTATCCACTGTTCGATCTGGAATTTCGGCCCAAATCACATCGTCAATTTGATAAGGCCTTATTTTTTTCAATCAGCCAAATCAAAATATGCGCATGAGGCAAACCCCGTTTCTGCCATTCAATTGAATACATCCAACATTGAACAGACCCAAATTAAATCCATGAGTGATTTCAATTTTTGTCTTAAAACACGTGCTAAAAATATCATGGCGATCTTTCGATGTTTGGCCAACAAACAATAATTCCGAGATTTCTTCCCATTGGGGATTACTCGTGATCGCGATGAAGAGGTCTCGTCGACCGTAATGGCGAACGTATGACATCGCGTACTCAAACATATGAAGTTCCAACGATTTTATACCCGTACTCGAAGAGTAAAAGGGTATTTGTATTTAATGGTAAAAGTGGATGAAGAACATAGAGAAGGTATCATTTCCGACCCCATAAAGTATATATATTCTTGATAAGCATCAATAACCGAGTCGATATAGCCATGTCTGTCCGACCGTCTGTCCGTCTTGTTTGTTGCTGCAAAATCCAGCATTTCTTTACACGGACATAAAATGTATGTCTGTATTGTCTTCAACTGTATCGAATTCAGATTTGGGTTTTGTGTTGTGGTTCGTAGTGACGAAGACGTTCGTGTGCACTGTGTACTCACATACAGTGCGTGTATTCCTCATCAATTCCTCTCTTTCGCACTCACACAAAAACGAGTCGATTTGGATTATCGTACATATGAACACCTGGATCTCAGAGACTATAAGGCTAAAGCAACCAAACTTTCTGTCCACACTCCTGTGATACCAAACCTGAACAAGTGTATTTCAAACTTCAAAGACGAAACTCTGCAATTTTAAAAAAAAAAACGAAAAATGCTGTATCGTAGAGAATGACTATATCTACCAGATTCCTGAATTTGGTTCAGATTGGATCATTATTGTAGCCACAATGAACAAATGAATTTTCAGCAGCGGGAATACCCTGCGCCCGATTCCAGCGTAAGTCATTTATGGGGTGGATTTTCGCTACAGATACTGCCTCTCGCTCACACACTGCTCATACATTCTGCCTCGTGCAGTGTGCGTGTGTGGTTGTGAGAAAGATGATGATGTAGATGACAATGTAGCAAAAAAAATGTTAAATTTAAAAACTGATAAAACATTTGAAAATTCCACTTAAATCACATGTGTACTGACTGAGTACGGGTAGAAAAGTAGAGTCGCGCTCACAGCGACTCCAGACGTTTCTTTCTCGTATCGTATGTTTTCCTCTATTGTGGCTATATTAATCTTCCGATCACTCCAGACGTTCTTTTCTCGTATCGTATGTTTTCCTCTATTGTGGCTATATTAATCTTCGATCCGATTCAGATTTGGGCCCCTGATAGATATGGTCTTTCTATATGATTCTGTTTTTTTTTTTTTTTTTAAATTGTAGACGCCACAGATGTGCGCTCTTTTTGTGGGCGGAAGTGGGCGGGGCAGAAATTTTTAAAACACTTTTCTTCAAGTGGGATATCACATCAGTCTGGAAAAAAATTTGATTGGTCTAGCTCTAATAGCCTTCGAGCATTGAGTGAAAAACAAGACAGACGGACAGACATGGCTATATCGACTTGGCTATTGATGCTGATCAAGAATATATATACTTTATGGGGAAAATTCGGAAATCTATACTCTGTCTGTGTGTTACACACATCCACTTTTACCACAAATACAATACAAAATGAGCGAAACATACCTGCGGAAAGACCCCACAAATTAGCCAAAGCGTTTGTTGACATCGCGTGCTCACCTTGGAAATTCAAGCCGCTCACCTCTTGGTCCCGGATCCGGACTGCTCGTCGTCGTTCCTTCACGGGCGCTCAAAGGGGGCAAGGGGTGTCAGGCCCCATTTATTAAAGTGCGTTGCATTTCACTCAACGCCCGGAGGATCCCGCCTTCTTTTCCTTTTTTTTCCTCCTTTTCTTTTTTTCTTTGGTGCCAGCACATATTCCACTCCAGGCATCGTAGCTGATCGGCTGGTATACCAGGGCTGGAGAGTGCAGGCCACTAACCAGCTGATCGACAGCAGTGCTGTGAAAGGGCACTGGGTGCCAAAGCAGCCAGCCCTTGACAGCGACCATTGCGGAGAGACATTGGATCCCACAGCAGCTAGCTTTTGTCAGCGACCTACTTCCAGGGGTTTACTGCCTACCTTCTAGGCGGGAATATTTATACGGTTTATGCACCACCCAACCGTATAACTTCCCACCCACTGGCGGAATCATGGAGGCCCCGAAATTCATTTCCCCAAACCTTATTTTGCCTGTGTATTTTACTTGGCCGACGAAGCAAGTACAATGACAAGCAGAAACGGGCAATGGCTTTCCAAAAGCCTCAAAGGTGGCCCGAACACCACCACACCAACTAGCAGCCTCGGCGCCGCCCATGAAGCAAAGCTCGATGCGCAGCTTTGCCAGCGAGCCGCCACAGGACGATGTAAAGGATGCCGATACCCCAAAGAGGCCGCGGGCCCCCTTCTCCAGCGAGTAGCGTGAGGAAAACCCCTCAAGAGGAGTAGGACCAGCGCACAAGACATCGATGAGATGGGAGCAATCTTGGATGATCTCCTACACCAAATTAATGAGAAGAGCCAGAGGTATATTAACATGGCCATTAAGAAGATGATCGGGCGTATGAAGGAGCTTCAAATGGAAGTGAGGTCCCAGCTGAAGGCGTCAACGGAGGAAAAGGCAGAGACAGAAGGGTGCCAATGCCATGGCCAACCTGCAGGCCCGCACCCAGGCTTGTCAATCTTGATCCACACCCCTCGAAGCCCAGTGCGACTAAGGTGACGCAAACCGAGGAAAAAAGAGCGCTCGGGCCAATCCCAGACAAGGCCATCGTCGCACTTGGCGATGAAAGGAAACTGCTGTCACCTGAGTTTTGGTGTGTGCGGTAATATGGTTTTTTTGCGTCACTTGATTTGTGTTCGCGCTCGGCGAAGAAATGATGACACTTCGTTGAGTTTGTTTTTGATGTTATTAAATGGTTTTATTTGTGTTCTGTATTGTTTCTCGTGGTTCTGGTGTCGTGTAGTGGTTTCTTGTATTGTGTTCTTGCTGAGGCGTGGTGCTGGTAGCCGCGGCGGATGTACTGCCGTCACTGTTGACGATCGGCTGATGGTCGGCTGATTAACTGCCGCTTTGGTTTATGATAGGCGATGGACTGCCGTTTCGGTTTAGGATAGGCGATGGACTGCCCTGATTGATCGCGGGCCCGGCCTATTTAAGGCCGATTTCTAGTGCTGAGTCCGCAAGTCTGGGTTGCTTTAGTTGGTGTCGAGTTCTCCACGCGTGCCACCGACATGGTCATTGCCTCGGATGCACCGAGAAATGAGCTGAGTCGAGGCTGTGGTCACTGGCTCGGTCGTACCGAGGAATGACCTGCGTGGATGAGTGGAGTTGTGTAACTCGGGGGAGGTTGTGGGCGTGTGTCGATTCTGCGAAATCGATCGGCGCGTGGGACTGTAAATGTATAGTGTCAGGTGTATTGTGTTTTGTGTATAGATTCTATATGACAAATTAACTTAGTGCTATGAATATGAATATGTATATGAATGTAACGGGCCCTGGTCCCAGGGTTCGTTACTCCTGGGTAGGCCCCTTTCTTCCCGGTGGGTGTACAGATGTCGCTGTTGTTATTTGCTGGGTCGGCAAAGTTTCTGGCTAACTTGTTTTGGCGCTTCTACGGGTGGTTTTCCGTCGTCAGGGGTCGATGTGATCGCTGGTGTCGTTTGCTTCCTCAGCAGGGTCGCTGTCAACGTGTCGTGGTACTCTTTCAGGTCGTTGATATTTTGCGGCTTTCGGTTTCCGTCTTCCGGGGTGTTGCAACTTGACGATATTTGTTGACGCGAAATCTTTGACTTTGTATGGCCCATCATATTTTGGGGCCAATTTCGCAGCGAAACCGTCGGCTGCGTTGGAAGGTGGTGTTGTCTGATCGGTACTAGTTGACCCACCGTGGGGCCCCATTGTCGGCGGCGGAGATTGTAGTGACGGGATTGCTCTTGACTCGCCCGCTGAATGTTGTTCCGCACTATCGCGAATACTTCTTTGAGTCGGGTTGCCTTAGTGTGGGCTGTGTCCGGAGGGCTTCCTGTCCCTGGTGTAACTTCGTCGTACAATGCTCCAGGTAAAGCGGGGTTCTCTCCCGTGTAGCAAGAAGGCGGGGCTGAATCAGTTGTTTCCGAGACACTGGGTTAATTGCTAGTGATATTTCGGGTACGAGTTCGTCCCATGTGTTTTGATGGTCCTCCACGAATTTTGCAATCATGGTCTTCACTGTCCGATTGGCCCGTTCCGCAGAGTTTTCCTGGGGGCAATACGGTGCGGTGTGTTGCAGATCCACACCGGCTGTTTGCATAAACGTGCGGAACGAGCGGTTGGTGAACTGTGTTCCATTGTCACAGACGAATCGTTTTGGAACGCAAAAGTGACTTAGAATGCGTTCCCGAAAAGCTAGCTCTAGGCTAGCTGTGGTAGCTTTTCTTAACTAGTTCGGTCCATTTTGTGAAGGTGTCGAAGAATACCAGCAGCATGGTGTTCCCTCGTTTTGATCGGGGAAGTGGCGAAGTGTGGCGAAAGGTTCCTCTGCCCTGCGGGTAAGCATCCTACCCACGGGCTTGCGTTGCAGTGCCTTAAACTTTTGGCAGCTCAAACAGCTGCGTACGTATTTCCGCACATCTCGATATAGGCCGGGCCAATAGTATCGTTGTGTTATCCGTGTGATGGTTTTCCGAATGCCGGGGTGGCCTGCCGTTGGCTGATCATGGCATTCCTTGAGTACTCTTTGGCGTCGGTCTTTTTGGGACACAGGGTTTCCATGACACGTAGTCGTGATCATCGGCTCCGTGGCCCAGATGCCTGTAGAGTTCTCCATTCTTGAAGACGTAGTGGGGGTATTTATGGGGTTCTTCTTTGGTTTGCTGAATCCGTCGTGTGAGCCAGGGGCAAGTTGTTGCGTCCTCTTTGATTCTTGCTAGCGTCTCCAAGGGTTGTCGGGACGGGGGCATCGGCAACCACGTTTTTTTTCCCTGCTCTGTAGTGGACGTCGTACTGATACTGTTGGGTTCGAGCGCCCATCTCGCTATTCTTCCGTAGGGGCTTTCCAGGTATTCAGCCATTTCAGCGCGAGATGGTCGGTTATAACGTCGAATCGGTATCCCTCTAGGTAGCAGCGTAGTTTTCGGATTGCCCAAATGACGGCGAGGCATTCCTTTGTCTGTGGCGGAGTAGTTTCCTTCGGCCTGGTGCAGGCTTCGGCAGACATAGGCGATGACGCGTTCCTTTCCTTCGATCTCCTGCGTGAGTACGGCGCCTATGCCGAGGTTGCATCGGTTTGTAGTGAAAACTTGACGTTGAAATCGGGGCAAAGCAAGTACGGAAGCGGTCGTGAGTAGTTCCTTTAGTTGGTCGAAGGCCGCTTGTTGATCTGCGGTCCATGTCCATGTTTGTCCTTTCTTGAGTAGCTGAGACATTGGTTGGACTACTGTAGCAAAGTTTGCCACGAATCTTCGGTACCCGGATGCCATTCCGATGCACTGACGTACTTCTTTTAGGTTCGTGGGTGGCTTGAGTTCTTTGACGGCAGCAATCTTGTCGGGGTCCGTGTGGATACCTTCTTCGCTGATGACGTGACCAAGATATTTGATCCGGTTTTGGAAAAATGTGCACTTTTCCGCGTTTATCCGCAGGTTCGCTTTTCGAAGGCGGTCCTTGAAGTCTCGTCCGACGACGACAATGTCGTCTAAATATGCGAATGCGTAGGGTTCCATGTCGGCACCGATCACAGTATCAAGGGCCCGTTGGAATGTTGCTGGTGCAGAATGTAATCCGAAGGGCATCACTTTCCATTGATAGAGACCTCTGCCGGGGACCGTGAAGGCGGTGGCTTTCTCGACTTCCGTTGGCCATGGGTATTTGCCAGTATCCGTTCTTTAGATCGAGGGTGGTTATGAAGCGTGCGTTCTGTAGGCGCTCAAGATGTAGTTGATTCTGGGCAGTGGGTATGCGTCCGGAATAGGGTGAGTGTTGAGCTGTCGGTAGTCCACGCACATGCGCCATTTGCCGTTCTTTTTACGTACGAGTACGATGGGGGCGCTGTGCAGACTTCGTGAGGGTTCGATGAGACCTTCTTGGATCAATTGATCGACTTGCTCATCGATAATTTGCATCATGGCTGGGTTCTTTGGGTAATACCTCTGTTTGATGGGTCGATTATCCCTCATGACGATGGTGTGCTCGGCGATGTTGGAGGTCCCGTGGAGATTATTGAACTTTGGAAGTTCTGTGTCCAGAAATTCTTGGATCTGTGGCGCCAAGTCCGGCGGCCAGGGATCGGAGATCAATTCTGGGTCGGGTTCGGTGAGATTGGGGGTTTCGGGATCCTTTGGCTGGCTTGGGTCTTCTGGGAGGATGGTCGTGTCGAACGCGCTGGGAACCCACCACAAGTTCGGGGTGCTTGTGTCCCGTAGTTTGTTTTGATCCTGGGCTTCCTGTGTCGAGCGCCTGGTTCAAGTGTGTTGATTCTTGTCTCATGTGTGAGATCCTCGTGGTGTGTTTGGGATGTGTGATCCCTGTGGTTGGCTTACGACGCGGGTGCTCCGTAGTGGCCGTGGGATTCGTTTTCCGTTTGCTTGGTTGCAGTTTACCGGTGCTTTCTTCGGATTCGTGTTTTCCGTTGTGGGCCGGTGCTTTGCTTGTGCTTTGGTTGGTTTCGGTTTCGTATTCTTCGTTGCATTATTGGGTGCCGTCTTCTTCTTTGCGGTAGGTCGGGGAAATGTGTTCGCTGTGGTTGGTTTCGGGGTCGTATTCTTCGTTGCGGTATTGGGTGCCGTGTTCTTTGTGGTAGGTCGGGGACGTGTATTCGCGGTGGTTGACCTAGATTTCTTGTTGCTGAGCTTGTGGACTTGTACGTGGTTGGATTGAACTGACGGTTGGCGTGAGGTGGCGATCTTGTAGCTTTAGCAGCGTGGTGCCGCATTGGATCGTCGTTTCAATGGCACATAGGAAGTCCATGCCGACTATAACTTGCTCCAGCATGTAAGGGAGGACCAGGAGTGGGATTTGGGCCTCTCGTTGATCCAGCTTTATGTGCGCCAATAGAACTTGTGTTATCTCTCTGACTGAGCCGTCAGCCAGGCGTATGCGGACGCATGCATCTTGCAAGTTGGAGTTGTTGTTTAGTTGTCGGGCCAGGTTGTCGCTGACGAAACTTCGGGATGCCCCGGTGTCGATGATGGCCTCCGTTGTTTGTCCTCCTATTGTCACTATCGCCACTATTCGGCCGTCGTTCACGTGTAGTGGGTTGCTTAGTCGCGGGTCTGGGGAGGCGTCGTTCTCGGCTGATCCGTGTCAGTCGAGGACGCGTGTCGTTTCCCGACGTAGCTCGGCGGCAGGAGTCGACGGTTCGAGTGCCGCGCTTTCCACATTCCCAGCAGAATAGGATCGAAGCGTTGGTGCAGTCGTAGTCGGCGTGTCCAGCTTGACCACATCGGCGACAGGCTGCGCGTGGGTTGGTAATGGGAGTGGTGATCATCCGATGGGCGACGCCTTGGTTCGTTGCATTATTTTGATTCGATGACTGTCTGCGCGGTGTGTCTGCTGAATCCCACTGGGGTCTCCGAAAGGGGGTATGGTAGGACTCACTTTCTCTGCGGTCTGGTTGCCTTGCCGGCCGGGTGTCTCTTGGTGGGCTTCGCATAGGTGCTGGGGTCGTTGCGTGTTTCCTCTCGTGAATAAGCTCGTACTCTGCCGCTAATCGGGTTAGCTGTGACAAGCTTTCCAATTCGTCTCGTCGCACGTATAGTTGGAGTCCTGGCGGGGCGTTGTCGTAGATCCCAAAGAGCTCCTTAACTTGGTCGTACTCGGCATGGTGCATGAGTAGCCGTATCTCGATGAGATAGTCTTTGAATGGTTCTCCCACCGCTTGCTTGCGGCCTCGGATCTGGTCGTCCAATTGTTCGAAATACCTTGGCGGCAGAAAATATGTCAGAAACTCCTGGCGGAAATGTACCCAGGAACTGCCCTGTAGTTGACTGGTACGGTACCAGCGATTGGCTCGGTTGGTGAGTAGTTCGGCCATGCTCCGAGGCAACTGGTTGGTGTCCACTCCGTAGGCACGTGCGCGTTCCTCGAGTAGCTCCAGAAACGATATTGGGTCATCTTCGCCGTTGAACTGGATACCCCATCCGCGGATGCGTTCTGCCAGGCGTGCGTCGTGGTTATAGTCGGGCCCGCTTATGGGTGCGTATATCGCTGGCACAAATCTCTGTGTGGGCGAGCGGGAGGTTTCCGTAGTGGGCGGCTTTGGATGATCGGCGGCTGTGACCATTGGTGGTCGGGGCGTGGGCTCTGGGGCTGCGGGGACATGCAAGCTGGCTTTGGGGTCCCATCTTCCGGTGCCTGATGGTCCTGGAGTAGTGGGCAGCGGGGAATTGGAGCGTCCTGCTGGTTTTGCGTATTGTCTCTCGAGTTCTGCTAAGCGAGTCCAGGCACCCGGCGGGAGTGGTCCGGCGACTAGTATGGCAAAGTTCTTGCGCAACTCTTCAACAGTTCCTTCGGTGTCAAATTGAATTCCTTGGCGAAGGCCTCCAGCTCGTCTCGGCGGCGCTTGTAGATCCAGCCGATGCTGACGCCTGGATTGGCGATTTGCTCGCTGGTGTGGAAATCAATGGTCTCGCCGTCTTCGTAGGCTTCCATGGTGATTGGACTGAGTTTTCCTCGGTGTTGTTTTGGGCACTTTTCACTGTTTTAGCACTTGGTCACTGCGTATACTTTCCCGGTGGCACTCGCGACTGGATTCGAGTGGGTGCGCGGATTTGGTTTTGTACAGGACTTGTGTTCTGTGGTTAGGTCTACTATTCTTTCTCGGTGGCCGTGGGTCTTTAATCCACGTAGCCCCGTGTTAGATTTTTCTCTTTAAGTTTCCTTAAAGTTGCCAGAAAAGTTGGCTTTGAAATCTCCTTAAAGTTTCCGTAAGTCCTGCTCGGGCGCCACTTGTAAAATACCTATCTCAGACTGAGGTATGCTCAGTCTGTCCAGGGTTCTCTACAAGAAATTTTGTAGTAATGCTGGAACTTTAGGGCGGGGGCTTGGCCGTGAGACCGAAAGTGGAGCGGGCGTAGAGTCTGGTTACCGTGTAGGTAGTTTGGTAATCGCACTTGGCGATGAAAGAAAACTGCTGACACCTGAGTTTTTGGTGTGTGCGGTAATATGGTTTCTTGCGTCACCTGATTTGTGTTCGCGCTCGGCGAAGAAATGATGACACTTCGTTGAGTTTGTTTTGATGTTATTAAATGGTTTTATTTGTGTTCTGTATTGTTTCTCGTGGTTCTGGTGTCGTGTAGTGGTTTCTTGTATTGTGTTCTTGCTGAGGCGTGGTGCTGGTAGCCGCGGCGGATGTACTACCGTTACTGTTGACGATCGGCTGATGGTCGGCTGATGGACTGCCGTTTTGGTTTATGATAGGCGATGGACTGCCGTTTCGGTTTAGGATAGGCGATGGACTGCCCTGATTGATCGCGGGCCCGGCCTATTTAAGGCCGATTTCTAGTGCTGAGTCCGCAAGTCTGGGTTGCTTTTAGTTGGTGTCGTCGAGTTCTCCACGCGTGCCACCGACATGGTCATTGCCTCGGATGCACCGAGAAATGAGCTGAGTCGAGGCTGTGGTCATTGGCTCGGTCGTACCGAGGAATGACCTGCGTGGAGTTGTAACTCCGTGGGGGGGGGAGACTGTGGCGCGTGTGTCGATTCTGCAGAAATCGATCGGCGCGTGGGACTGTAAATGTATAGTGTCAGGTGTATTGTGTTTTTGTGTATAGATTCTATATGACAAATTAACTTAGTGCTATGAATATGAATATGTATATATGAATGTAACGGGCCCTGGTCCCAGGGTTCGTTACAATACCAATTCCGTACATGCGGAAAGCATATGGAGCGACGCAGAGAGCCATAGTAAACCTCCAGCCCGACCTCGCCAATAGGCTCCTCGAACTTTGGCAAGGTTCGAATTGGCTGCAGTGGTGGTGTGCCGCATACGACGTCGCACTGAGCCAACACGATGCTACAACTGCATGGGCTTTGGACATACTGCAGCCAGATGCAGATCCAAGTGCCCAGTGGAAAGAGATGTTTGTTTTAGATGCGGAGGGGCAGGCCACATGCACAACACATGCATCCAGCTCGCCAAAGTGCATACTATGCGTTGGCAAGTCAGGAGACACCCGCTCGGCAGCTCTCTCAGTCCTTAGCCGTAGCTGCCCTAAGTTCAATATGGCCCTGGCTAAGCTGGTTGATGGGTAAGCTCCTTCAGCTGAACCTAAATCACTGCCGAGCTTCTCAGGATCTGTTGGCCCAAACAGTCCTGGAGCAGAAGATAGATATAGCGCTACTCAGCGAGCCCTACACGGGAAAACACGAACGAGTCTGGCACCATAGCCCGGTGGCAAAGGCGATGGGATCAAGCATCAAAAGGGAGGTGGACGAGACGGCTCATCCCCCAGCTCAAACCGTGGCTGCAAAGAAGGCAAGAACAGTTGGACCATTACTTGTCCCAACTACTGACGGGGCATTGCATTGCTTTTAAGCAGTACCTCCACACACCAAAAAATGAAAACGATCCGTACTGCAGCTACTGCGGGTCAGGAGTTAGAGAGTATGCGGAGCACATCTTCTTTATATGCCCCCGCTTCTCGCAAGAGCGAAAGAGGCTAGGGGAGACGCTCGCAGGAGTCAACGCGGACACCCTGATTGAGAAGATGCTAGCCGATGAGCAGGCATGGAGCGCAGTTGCCATCATGGCACAGCAACTCTCAAGGAGCTGCGAAGGCTGGAGCCTTCGAAGCCGGTCCGGCTAACTCCAAAGACCCCCACAGTCCCGCACCGCGAAGTAATGCCCTAGCGGCAGTCCCGCGGCTACGGTACCACCCATCCACATCCTATTTATCTTACCCAAACCACACACACCCCCCCTTTTTTTCGTATGTTTTTCTCTATTGTGGCTATATTAATGATCCGATCAATTCAGATTTGGGCTGATAGATATGGTCTTTTCTCCATGATTCTGCATTTGGGTTTTTTTCTGCTATCTTCAAAATTGTGAACGCCACGGATGTGCGTTCTTTTGGGTGCGGAAGTGGGCGGGCGAAATTTTGAAACTCCTTTGTTGGAGTGAGATATCACATCAGTGTGGAAACAAAATTTGGTTTCTCTAGCTCTTATAGCCTCCGAGCAATGGGCGTTAAACAAGACGGGCGGACAGAGACAGATATGGCTATATCGACTCGGCTATTGATGCTGATCAAGAATATATATACTTTATGAGGTCGGAAACGATTCCTTCTCTATGTTACACACATCCACTTTTGGTCGATTAACAATTAACAAAAAAACGCCATCAGACTTGGAATAACAAAACGCAACTCGAACAGCTAAGTAATTTTGTCTATTAATGAATGGTTGAAAATATAAGTTTTTGAAAGTTTATTTAACATCGCGACCAAGACGATCGAATCTTTTCCCAACAAGGCCGTATTGCAAGAAGGATACGAAACACTGCACACGAAAGGCCTGAAGAAGAGCAAAAATTGCACGTGAACAGCGTCGCCTTAGTATGGCTCGACTCGTGCTTCTCGATCACAAGATCAACTTGAGGCAGCCCGTGAAACGGCTCGGTTGGCAATGCAAAATCGTAGAGCGAACAACAGAGGTCAACAAATAGATAATTTACGAAGCAGAACAAGAGTCGAACAGCGTTTCGATACGATTTCAGCAATGATTACAGCTTGCATCCTAGCGTTGGCATTGGGCAAATGAACGTTCTGTGCGAGTATTGTTCATTAATATTGTGTATTGTGCATTAAAGTTTTCCGGAGAAACGCTCGGATTATGATACCTTACTGGTAAAGTGAAATTGCCATTGTTGACTCCGCTACCTGAGCCATTGTATTCCGTAGTAATCATGCTTCGAAACATAAACCAACCAAAACTGTGCAACGGTACGCGTTTGGTGGTTAGAAAATTGATGAACAATGTAATTTACGCGACGATACTGAAAGGACAATTCAAAGGTGAAGAAGTTCTCATTCCGAGGACCCCGATGATCCCAACCGATATGCCGTATGAATTTAAAAGACTGCAATTTCCGATCCGTTTTGCATTTGTTCATGTTCACGTGTCGGAAGTCCATCTGCGTTTTTTTGTTTTTGTGCCTGATGTTAAAAAACAAACGAAAAAGAACGTACGGAGCGGAACGTACTCTACTTTTAGACCCGTACTCAGTCTGTACACATGTGATTTATGTAGAATCTTCAAATGCTGTATCAGTTTTCACATTTTACATCTTACATTTTTTTGCTGCATCTGTCATCTACATCTACATCAGTTCTCAACACAACACACGTACACTGCACGAGGCAGAGTCTGACGTGAGCGTAAGTGTGTGTGTGAGAGAATCAGTTTTGGTACCAGCGCAGCGGTGCTGCCATCAACCCTAATAAAATGTATATTTTGTTGCGGGGCAACCCCGGAAGGGCACTCGCTGCTGAAAATTCATTTGATCATTGTGGCTACAATAATGATCCGATCTAAACCAAATTCGGGAATCTGGTAGATATGGTCATTTTCTACCATACTGCATTTTTGGTTTTTTTCTATCTTCAAAATTGTGGATTTTCGTTTTTTTTTTTGGGGGCGGAGTGGGCGTGGCAAAATTTTGAAACAAACTTGCACTGAAGCGATTTCACAGGAGTCTAGGCAGAAAATTTGGTTGTTCTAGCTTTTTATAGTCTCTGAGATCGAGGCGCTCATTCAAAAACCAAATCGATTCGATTTTGTGTGAGTGCGAAAGAGAGGGAGCGAAGTTTTTCGTATGTTTTTCTCTATTGTGGCTATATTAATGATCAGATCAGATTTGGGCCTCTGATAGATAGGTTTTTTCTCTATGATTCTGCATTTTTCGTTTTTTGTTATATTCAAAATTGTGGACGCCACAGATGAGCGCCCTCTGTGGGGACGGAAGTGGGCAGGGCAAAATTCTAAAACTATTTTCTAGGAGTGAGATATCACATCAGTGTGAAAACAAAATTTGGTTTCTATAGCTCTTATAGCGTCCGAGTAATGGGCGATAAACAAGACGGACGGACGGACAGACGGACGATACTGCTTTTTTCGTTTTTTCTATCTTAAAATTGTGAACTTTTTGTTGGGGCGGAAGTGGGCGGGGCGAAATTTTGAAATACATTTGTAGGATTGAGATATCACATCAGCCTGAAAAAATTTGGGTGCTCTAGCTCTTATAGCCTTCAAGCAATGGGAGACAACCAAGACGGACAGGCGGACGGACAGACATGGCTATATCGGCTTGGCTATTGATGCTGATCAAGAATATATATATACTTTATGGGGTCGGAAATTGTTCCTTCTCTATGTTACACACATCCACTTTTACTACAAGGACAATAAACCCTTTTTACTCTTCGAGTACGGGTATAAAAAATCACATATTTCAGACCATACCTATACGGTACCAAATTTCTGGTAAAACCGATAATCGGTTATGTAGCGCATGCGCTTGAGGACCTACCTCAGGCTGAGGTAGGCTCAGTCCGTACCTCTACAAAGGGATTTGTAGATTGCTGGAACTTTGGGGCGAGGGCTTGGCCGTGAGACTGAAAGAAGAGCTCCGGTGGCGTTATGTCACCGTGTGGTGGTAGCGGTGGGGGGAATTGGGGGGAATGGTGGGTTACGATCGATTTCTTTGGTTGAAAAATGGTATTTATTGGTACTTAATGTCTGGTGTCTTAGGGTCTCGTGTGTGGGGGGACCGGTGAAGTGTCGATGTTGACTTTGGGTGAACTGCCGATACTGTTGGCTGATAGACTGCCGATGTTCTGCCGATACCGTTGGCTGATAGACTGCTCCGATTGATCGGCGGCTCGCGCTATTTAAAGCCGGCACCTGGTGCGTGGGGCTGCTGAGCCCGCAGATCCGTCTTAAAACTAGGAAGTGCTTGGTGTGGGGTTTTTGACAAATGGGTTAAGGTGTGGGAATGAGTTTTGGGTCAGTGTCGTGTGAATGAGTTTTGGGTCGAGGTGTGGAGAGTGAGTTTTGTTGACATTCTTCCGGGTGGGTGAAAGGCGGTGGTCGCTGGTTCGGTGGCGTCAGAATTTCTGCAGCTATAGATGGTTTGCATTCGGCAGTGAATCAGTCGTGGTATTCTTTTTGGTCGTTGATGTTCGCAACTTTTTGTTTTCGACTGCCGGGGTGTTGTAACTTTACGATATTGGCTGAGGTAAAGCCTTTGACCTTGAATACTTGAATACTCATACTTTGGGGCCAATTTTGCCGCGAAGCCGTCGACTGCACCACGTGGCGCCATTGTCGGCTGCGGAGATTGTAGTGACGTGATTGTTCTTGACTCGCCCGCTGCATGTTGTTCCGAACTATCGCGAATACTTCTTTGAGTCGGGTTGCCTTAGTGTGGGCTGTGTCCGGAGGGCTTCCTGTTCCTGGTGTGACTTCGTCGTATAGTGCTCCAGGTAGACGAGGTTCTCTTCCGGGTAGTAGGAAGACGGGGCTGAAACCAGTTGTTTCAGAGACACTTGAATTGATTGCCAGTGATATCTCGGCTATCAGTTCATCCCATGTGTTGTGGTGGTCCTCCACAAATTATGCAATCATGGTCTTCACCGTCCGATTGGCCCGTTCCGTAGGATTTTCATGGGGGATCAGATCCACGCCGGCTGTTTTCAGAAACGTGTGAAACGAGCGGCTGGTGAACTGCGTTCCATTGTGGCAGACGAATCGTTACGGTACGCCAAAGTGGCTGAGAATGCGTTCTCGAAAAGCTAGCTCCAGTGTGGAAGGAGAGAAGGTGTCGAAAAATACCAGTAGCATGGTGTTTCCTCGTTTTGATCGGGGCAGTGGTCCAATGAAGTGCGCGCATAATGTGGCAAAAGGTTCCTCTGCCCTGCGGTCGAGCATTCTACCCACGTGCTTGTGCTGCAGTGCCTTGAACTTTTTGGCAGCTCAAGCAGCTGCGTACGTACTTCCTCACATGTCGATATAGGCCGGGCCAATAATATCGCTGTGCGATTCGTGTGATGGTCTTCCGAATGCCGAGGTGGCCTGTCGTGGGCTGATCATGGCATTCCTTGAGGACTCTTTGGCGTCGGTCCTTTAGGACGCAGAGTTTCGATGACACGTAGTCGTAATCGTCGGCTCCGTGGCCCAGATGCCTGTAGAGTTCTCCGTTCTCGAAGACGTAGTCTGGGTATTTATCGGGTTCTTCTTTGGTTTGCTGATTCCTTCGTGTGAGACAGGGGCAAGTTGTTGCGTCCTCTTTGATCCTTGCTAGCGTTTCCAAAGGTTGTCGGGACAAGGCGTCGGCAACCACGTTTTGTTTTTCTGCTCTATAGTGGACGTCGTACTGATACTGTTGGAGATGTTCGGCTATAACGTCGAATCGCTGATCACGTGACTAAGATATTTGATCCGGCTTTGGAAAAAGGTGCACTTTTCCGCGTTTATCCGCAGGTTCGCTTTTCGAAGGCGAAACAGGACTATCTCCAGGTTGTGTCGGTGGTCCTCGAAGTCTCGTCCGACAACAACAATGTCGTCTTGATATGCGAATGCGTAGGGTTCCATGACAGCACGAATCACGGTATCGAGGGCCCGTTGGAATGTTGCTAGTGCAGAATGTAATCCGAAGGGCATCACCTTCCCTTCATAGAGACCTCTGCCGGGGCCGTGAAGGCGGTGGCTTCTTGACTCCGTTGGCCATGGGTATTTGGCAGTATACGTTCTTCAAATCGAGGGTGGTTATTAAAGTGCTTTCGCTGCGGTTGGTTTCGGTGTTAGGGGGTCGGGGACGTGTGTTCGCTGCGGTTGGCTTAAGTTTATTGTTGCTTGGTTCGGTGTCTTGGACATGGTTGGTAAGAACTGACGGTGGCGTCGGCGTGGGGTGGTGATCTTGTAGCTTTAGCAGCGTGGTGCCGCATTGGATCGTCGTTTCGATGGCACATAGGAAGTCCATGCCGACAATATTTGCTGCAACGTGTTTGGTAGGACCAGGAGTGTGTTTTGGACGTCTCGTTGATCGAGCTTGATGTGCGCCAGTAGAACTTGTGTGATCTCTCTGACTGAGCTGTCAGCCAGGCGTATGCGGACGCATACATCTTGCAGGTTGGATTTGTTGTCTAGTTGTTCGGGCCAGGTTGGCACTGACGAAACTTCGGGATGCCCCGGTGTCGATAGTGGCCTCTGTTGTTTGTCCTCAATTGTCACCATCGCCACAATCCGGCCGTCGTTCATGTGCAGTGGGTTGCTTAGTCGCGGGTCTGGGGAGGCGTCGTTTTCGGCTGATCCCGTGTCGGTCGGGGACGCGCGTCGTAGGTGGCGTGTCCATCTTGACCACACCGGCGACAGGCTGCGCGTGGATTGGCAATGGGCGTGGTGATCATCCGATGTGCGACGTCCTGGTTCGTCGCACTGGTTGGATTTGACGACTGTCTCCGCGGTGTGTCTGCTGAGTCCCAATGGGGTCCCCAAAATGGCGTCCGGTAGGAGTCATCTTTTCTTCGGTCTGGGCGCCTTTACGGACTGGTGTGTCTTGGTGAGCTTCGGATGGGTGCGGGGGTTGCCTCATGTTTCCGCTCGTGAATGATCTCGTACTCTGCGGCTAACCGTGTCAGCTGTGACAAGCTTTCCAATTCGTCTCATCACACGTAAAAAGCTTGAGTCCTGTCAAGGCGTTGTCGTAGATTCTGTACAGCTTCTTAACTGGGTCGTACCCAGCATAGTGCATGAGTAGCTGTATCTCAATGAGGTAATCTTTTAACGGTTCTCCCACCGCTTGCTTGCGGCCCCGGATCTGGTCGTCCAATTGTACGAAGTACAGGGCTGGCAGGAAATACGACAGAAACTCCTGGCGGAAGTATCCCCTGGAGCTACATTGTTGTTGGCTGGTACGGTACCAACGGCTAGCTCGGTCGGTGAGGTAAGCTCGGCCATGGCCCGAGGCAGCTGGTTGGTGTCCACCCATACGAAAGTGCGCGTTCCTCGAGTAGTTCCAGAAACGATATTGGGTCATTCCGTCCGCTGAACTGGATGCCCTATCCGCGGACGCGTTCCGCTGTGCGTCGATGTGGTTGTAGTCGGACCCGTCTATGTGTGTGCGTCGATCGCTGTCACAATTCTCTGCGTGGGCGAGCGGCAAGTTTCCGTAGTTGGCGGCCTGGGGAAATCGGCGGCCGTTACGACTGGTGGTCGGGGTCCGTTCTCTGTGATTGTGGGGACTTGTAAGCTGGCTTTTGGGTCCTGTCTGTGCGTGTCTGCTGGTCCCGGGGTGGTGGACAGCGGGGACTTGAAGCGTCCGGCTGGTCTGGCGTATTGTCACTAAAGTTCTACCAGGCGAACCCAAGTACTCGGCGGAAGTGGTCCGGCGACTAGTAAGGCAAAGTTCTTACGCATCTCGTCGACAGTTCCTTCGCTGCTGAACCCAAACTCCTTGGCGAAGGCCTTTAGATCCCCTCGACAGCGCTTGTAAATCCAGCCGATGCCGACGCCTAGATTGGCGGTGTTCTCTCCGGTGTGGAGTTTGCTGTGGTGTTTTTGGGCACTTGATCACTGTTTTTCGGAACTCGGGCAAAGCGTATACTTTCACGGTGGCACTCGCGACTGGATTCGCGTGTTCTGTTATTAGCTCTGTTCCTCTCTTTTTGGAGGCCGTGGGTCTTTAATACACGCAGCCCCGTGTTAAGGTTTTCTTGAACTTTCCTTAAAGTTACCAAAAATCCCTGCTCGGGCGCCACTTGTGAGGACCTATCTCAGATTGCTGGAACTTTGGGGCGAGGGCTGGCTGATAGGGCTGGCTTGGTTGATAGACTGTCCCGATTGATCGGCGTCTCGCGCTATTTAAAAGCCGGCACTTGGTGTGTGGGGCTGCTGAGTCCGCGTTTCCGTCTTAAAACTAAGAAGGTGTGGGAATGAGTTTTGGGTCGAGGTGTGGAGAGTGAGTTTTGTTGACTATGCAGGCTGAGGTTTGTGGACGCCTTTTTGCTGATTTTGCATCGCGGAAATTGAAATTGTATTGTTCTAATTTCTTTCTTAGGTGTAGTGTTTCTTTTGCACTAATGAATGTATGTGAAGGGGTGTAATGTATCGGGCCATGGTCCATTGTCCGTTACACGCTATCCCGCATGGAATTATCGGACTTGAAAAAATGTAACTGCCAAGGCAGCCCAAATACATAAAGTAACAACAAGGTCAGAAGCCAAAAAAAGTAACAACAAAAACACTCTTAATACGAGTATTAAAGAAGGTCTAAGGTCCCAAAAACATATGAAGCGCTATTTAAAAAAGAAGTAAAACGTCATGAAGAGCTCATTCTGACCCTTCCGAATTTACTAATCCAAAAGGGAAAACGAATTTGTAGCGAATTTAGAGTGAATGACCTGATAATTAACGAGAAAATTGCCTCAGGATAATTCTTCAAGAGGCTTATTTTAGATGCCGGTAATCCAGGCGTCACTAAATTACAACTGTCCTTAGAAGACAAAATGTTTAAATATACCCGGGTAGATCAATCTAAAGAAATTGGAAATAAAAACCTTATAGACATAAAAATTGCGTTAACGCCAAAAACAACATACCCACAAAACAAAAAATCGATCGATAAAATATTTAAAAAATTCCACGATGATCCCATTACTGGATGCCACCAGGGAGTCAATCGTACAATAAACAAGATTAGACAAAAATAGAACTGGAAAAGTAGAAAAGTTTCACAAGAGGAAAAAAGTATATCAAACACTGTGACAAATGGTTGAGGAATAAAACTCCAAAACACAAAAAAGAAGAAATGCAATGAACTGCAACGCCAGCAAAAGCATTTAATACGGTTCAGATCGACACAATAGGACCCCCTACTAAGGTCAGAAAATAATAATGAATAAGCCGTTACGATCCTATGCGATTTGAAATAAATAAATATCTTATTACATTTCCGATCCATAGCAAGCATGCTAAAGTCGTAGCCAGTAGTATCTTTAATAACTTTATTCTTATCTATTGTCCTATGAGGACGCTTATAACGGATATGGGTACAGAATATAAACATAGAACATCGACAGCCCATCACTATCAGACACTCGTTGCAGTAAAACATACACACCGAACATTTAACGAGTATGTTCGCTCGTACATCTCTAGTGAAAACGAGAATACGGAGTCGCTTTGAACGCGACTCTACTTTTATACCAGTACTCAGTCAGTACACATGTGCGGGTGGTGCGGGAGGCGGCGTGGCAAAACTTTGAAATAAACTTTCAGATTTTGAAACACTTTTCTAAGAGTGAGATATATATATCAGTCTGGAAATAAAATTTGCGGGGTTTATAACAAATCACTTATATCTCCAGCTCAGCACGGATTTATATGGCGACGATCAACAACTACAAATTTACTAGAGTTTACCTCTTTCATAATTAAAGGCTTCCAGGGTAACATGCAGACGGATGTCATTTACACCGATTTCAGTAAAGCATTCGACTCTGTAAACAATTTCCCTTTAGCAGAAAAACGTAACATTTTAGGGATTCCGCCCAATTTTTTAAAATGGATTTCCAGCTACCTTTGCTCTGAGTCCCAAAGAGTCCTCTTCAAAAACTCCTTGTCTTCACCTGTTCAGGTTACTTCTGGGGTACCACAGGGCAGTCATCTAGGCCCCCTACTTTTCAGACTCTTTATTAATGACCTGCCTTCAATATTAACAAACTCTCGAGTACTCATGTATGCGGATGACGTTAAGCTCTGTGTCCAGTATAAGGACATTTCATTTCACTCTCGCTTGCAATCCGATCTCAATAACTTTCAGTCATGATGTTGTGCAAAATATGTTACACCTGAATGCCTCGAAATGTAAAAAGTAATGACATTTCATTGTAAAGAGCCTACAAGGGGCTGGTTGTTGGCTCCTTACACCCTCTGCGGTGTGTTTCTTCCGAGAATTACATTGGTTGATGATCTAGGTGTTAAACTAGACCCCCAAGTTCAAGTTTTCTGAACAGATTTCTAGCATGGTAAATAAAGCCATGGGAGTGATCTCATAAAAGGTGGTCAAAAGACTAGTCCGGCGACTAGTAAGGCAAAGTTCTTACTCATCTCGTCGACAGTTCCTTCGCTGCTGAACCCAAACTCCTTGGCGAAGGCCTTTAGATCCCCTCGACAGCGCTTGTAAATCCAGCCGATGCCGACGCCTAGATTGGCGGTGTTCTCTCCGGTGTGGAGTTCGCTGTGGTGTTTTTGGGCACTTGATCACTGTTTTTTCGGAACTCGGGCAAAGCGTATACTTTCACGGTGGCACTCGCGACTGGATTCGCGTGTTCTGTTATTAGCTCTGTTCCTCTCTCTTTTGGAGGCCGTGGGTCTTTAATACACGCAGCCCCGTGTTAAGGTTTTCTTGAACTTTCCTTAAAGTTACCAAAAAATCCCTGCTCGGGCGCCACTTGTGAGGACCTATCTCAGATTGCTGGAACTTTGGGGCGAGGGCTGGCTGATAGGGCTGGCTTGGTTGATAGACTGTCCCGATTGATCGGCGTCTCGCGCTATTTAAAGCCGGCACTTGGTGTGTGGGGCTGCTGAGTCCGCGTTTCCGTCTTAAAACTAAGAAGGTGTGGGAATGAGTTTTGGGTCGAGGTGTGGAGAGTGAGTTTTGTTGACTATGCAGGCTGAGGTTTGTGGACGCCCTTTGCTGATTTTGCATCGCGGAAATTGAAATTGTATTGTTCTAATTTCGTTCTTAGGTGTAGTGTTTCTTTTGCACTAATGAATGTATGTGAAGGGGTGTAATGTATCGGGCCATGGTCCATTGTCCGTTACACGCTATCCCGCATGGAATTATCGGACTTGAAAAATGTAACTGCCAAGGCAGCCCAAATACATAAAGTAACAACAAGGTCAGAAGCCAAAAAAGTAACAACAAAAAACACTCTTAATACGAGTATTAAAGAAGGTCTAAGGTCCCAAAAACATATGAAGCGCTATTTAAAAAAGAAGTAAAACGTCATGAAGAGCTCATTCTGACCCTTCCGAATTTACTAATCCAAAAGGGAAAACGAATTTGTAGCGAATTTAGAGTGAATGACCTGATAATTAACGAGAAAATTGCCTCAGGATAATTCTTCTTCAAGAGGCTTATTTTAGATGCCGGTAATCCAGGCGTCACTAAATTACAACTGTCCTTAGAAGACAAAATGTTTAAATATACCCGGGTAGATCAATCTAAAAGAAATTGGAAATAAAAACCTTATAGACATAAAAATTGCGTTAACGCCAAAAACAACATACCCACAAGACAAAAAAAATCGATCGATAAAATATTTAAAAATTCCACGATGATCCCATTACTGGATGCCACCAGGAGTCAATCGTACAATAAACAAGATTAGACAAAAATAGAACTGGAAAAGTAGAAAAGTTTCACAAGAGGAAAAAAAAAAAAAGTATATCAAACACTGTGACAAATGGTTGAGGAATAAAACTCCAAAACACAAAAAAAGAAGAAATGCAATGAACTGCAACGCCAGCAAAAGCATTTAATACGGTTCAGATCGACACAATAGGACCCCTACTAAGGTCAGAAAATAATAATGAATAAGCCGTTACGATCCTATGCGATTTGAAATAAATAAATATCTTATTACATTTCCGATCCTTAGCAAGCATGCTAAAGTCGTAGCCAGTAGTATCTTTAATAACTTTATTCTTATCTATTGTCCTATGAGGACGCTTATAACGGATATGGGTACAGAATATAAACATAGAACATCGACAGCCCATCACTATCAGACACTCGTTGCAGTAAAACATACACACCGAACATTTAACGAGTATGTTCGCTCGTACATCTCTAGTGAAAACGAGAATACGGAGTCGCTTTGAACGCGACTCTACTTTTATACCAGTACTCAGTCAGTACACATGTGCGGGTGGTGCGGGAGGCGGCGTGGCAAAACTTTGAAATAAACTTTCAGATTTTGAAACACTTTTCTAAGAGTGAGATATATATATCAGTCTGGAAATAAAATTTGCGGGGTTTATATCAAATCACTTATATCTCCAGCTCAGCACGGATTTATATGGCGACGATCAACAACTACAAATTTACTAGAGTTTACCTCTTTTCATAATTAAAGGCTTCCAGGGTAACATGCAGACGGATGTCATTTACACCGATTTCAGTAAAGCATTCGACTCTGTAAACAATTTCCCTTTAGCAGAAAAAAACGTAACATTTTAGGGATTCCGCCCAATTTTTTGAAATGGATTTCCAGCTACCTTTGCTCTGAGTCCCAAAGAGTCCCTCTTCAAAAACTCCCTTGTCTTCACCTGTTCAGGTTACTTCTGGGGTACCACAGGGCAGTCATCTAGGCCCCCTACTTTTCAGACTCTTTATTAATGACCTGCCTTCAATATTAACAAACTCTCGAGTACTCATGTATGCGGATGACGTTAAGCTCTGTGTCCAGTATAAGGACATTTCATTTCACTCTCGCTTGCAATGCGATCTCAATAACTTTCAGTCATGATGTTGTGCAAATATGTTACACCTGAATGCCTCGAAATGTAAAGTAATGACATTTCATTGTAAGGAGCCTACAAGGGGCTGGTTGTTGGCTCCTTACACCCTCTGCGGTGTGTTTCTTGCGAGAATTACATTGGTTGATGATCTAGGTGTTAAACTAGACCCCAAGTTCAAGTTTTCTGAACAGATTTCTAGCATGGTAAATAAAGCCATGGGAGTGATCTCATAAAGAGGTGGTCAAAAAGAATTTTACGACCCCTATATAACGAAGACTCTCTATATTTCGCTTGTTCGTCCGATTTTTAGAGTACGGTTTTTGTATATGGTGCCCTTAGTTCAAAGCACACCAAGACCGTATAGAATCAGTCCAGAAAAACTTTTTTACTTTTTGCTCTGCGTGGCCTCAACTGGGATGAAGGTGTGGATGAAAATGCGTGGTGTGATTTTCATGCACAACTTGATCAGGGGTGACATCGACAGCCCTGACTTGTTGAGCCGCATAAACTTCACGATTCCTAATAGATCCTCTAGAAATTTTATTCCTTTGTACCTTCCACTGTGTAGATCGAATTATTCCTTGCATGAACCGTTTCGGATCTTATGCTCGGATTATAATTCGTTCTACCATATAATATCCACCACTAAATCACTTCCTCTACTTAAATCACTAATACTAACATACCTTGCACGTAATTAGTAATATTCTTTTTGTAACTTTGCATGTTTAGCGTTGTGTTTAGCCCTAATTTTTCCTCGAATATTAGTCTAACACATATCTTTCCTGCATGTTCGCGATCGGTTTCGGTACACGCGTCGCGCGTCATGCGGCAGCGCCCCTCGGTCGGATGGGTGGGAGGAGGGCTGCGTATTTGCAAGGGATCCGCGCGTAACAGGCTTCGGCCACTTGATGGTGCAGTCGTTGCACATCAACGTCCTAAAGAAAATCCATAATAATTAAGTCTTTAAATTTTTAGCAAAAAAAAAGTTTAAATATATAGCAATCAGAACACAGTGCAAGGCTTTTGAGTTGCTTACAGCGAAATCAGAATAATGAGAGGAGAGTAGACTTCGGTAACAGCTAATGTGTGAGAGCGCTACTATATAGAGCGAAAGAGGAAGAACAGTTATTCAGGTTTGCGTTAGAGAGAGAGAGAGTGATAAACGGCGGCAATAGGCAAAACAATAGAGCGGCTTATTGTAGTGGAGCATATTTATGAAAAGCATCAACACAAACACACAATTGACCGAAGTACAAATGTATTAAATAAGCTGTTTTTTAGATAATTATTACGCATGCACCCGCGTTTAAGCATACCAAATGAAGTTAGAGAATAAATAAGTCAATTAATTAGGAGAAAACAGCGGCTGTTTATTCAAAATAAAAGGAAAAATGCGGAGCGCTAAAAAAAAAAAAAAAATGGTAGTGACGAATAAGAACAACCGATCAATTCTGCGTGGTGTATATAACCGCTAACTATCTTAATTACGATTTTTCGTGCCCTAGAAAATTCTGATATGTTTTTTGCTGTTGTTTTTCCTATTTTTCTGTCATTCGTTGTATAATATTCGCAGTGAATTTCAATTTTTCGCTGTGAATGTCAAACGCTAAATATTCTCGCCGAAATGAAAAGTTATCGCCTTTTATTAACGAATCGTAATATCTTTACTTATGTCTCCAGCTCTGCATGGATTTTTGGGACGACGATCAACAACCTCAACAAATTCTCTTCAAAAAATTCCTTTCTCTTTATCTGTTAAGTTTACTATTGGAGTACCACTGGGCAGCCATCTAGGCCCCATACTCTTCACATTCATTATTCATGACACAGTATTAACAAACTCTCGAGTACTCATGTATGCGGATGATATTTGTTACGAACCTCTTTGGTGGTGGGGCAAGGCCGGCTAGCCAGTCATCCCAGGGCTGGATTTTTCCCAAGCCCTCGGTTCGCACAATAGACCTACACATTGAACATCTCGGAAATGAAAATAAAAAAAAAAAAAATAACGACAATTCAAAAATAAAACACACGGACTCTACACTCAAATAAATCGACGAGGACCAGGATGAGGTTTCGGTGGCTTACCTCCGACGTACCCACCCTACCAGAGATCTGGATCAGACCCCTGTTTGATCTCCCTGCCAGGTGCAGTCTCCATCTCACTCCCTCTTCGTCAAGGTTCACCTCCCCCCCATGACAAAACTCTTAACACTTCATGTTTTCACAAATCACTTATTTATGTATATTTCTATTCACAAACATTTTTTTTCCTACTTAGGTTGAGATGGGGAACCTAATGCTTTAAGGTCGACCTCCCATCCTAATTCTTCTTCTTCTTCTTTCTTTTTTCTTTTACACTTTCACATACACTGCCTAAGGGGAATAGAGGGCGATTAATTAATTAAATAAATAAATATAAATAAATATAAATATAAATATAAGTGACTACATGTAATGACAAAGAAAAATTTTCAGCTAGACATATAATTAAATAAATTTATATAAATAAACAAAAAGAAAATTACATATAAATAAATAAATAAATAAATACAAAATATAGGCGTGAACGGGGGTTATTTTTTGAAATTTTGTAGTGAGGGGCCAGGGCCAAGTGGCCAGGGTGACGGGGCTGAGAATCTAGTGTGGGGGAATTTTACAAATATATATTTTTTTTGTTCCTTGACGTTTTATTTTTGGGGAGGACTCACTCGGTTCGGAATACCCTGCTGCCTCTTGCTAGATCCCGTGGTTTTGGCTTAGCTTCCTGAGGAGACACTTAAATTTGTTTTTTCACTTTAATTTCTTGTATGTTTTCTGCACTCACTTTCATCCCCATGAACTGTTCGCCGCCGATGGTTTTTTTCTTCTAAACTACTCGGCTCAACCGCTTCTCCAGCCACCTCGGAGCAGACGATCGTCCTCTCTTGCCCTTGAACCAGGTTCAAGGGCATGGCCTGGCTTTCTTTCGAATGTGTGGGTGAGTGCGTGGCTTGTCCCCGGGACACCGCTACTTATTGCCCCTCACCGCGGAATCCTCTCCCAAAGAGGAATCTGAAGATCTCCCTCAGACTGCCCTCCTAGGTGGCGCCACTCTCCACCAAACACTTCCCCTTAAATGATAGCCTTGCCACCCTGTCAGTTTCCCCTTCGCTGGTATTTTTGCCTATCGACACCTTCGAATGCAACACCTAGCGAAAATTCGGGCGACCATAGACGCGAGGAATTATTCGCAAACATCGAAGGGTTTCTTGGTTTCCCGGAGAACTACCGGCTTCCCGCGGCCTTGCGGTGCATCGGCTTACGCGCCCAACGTAGGCTTACACCCACTCTTCTGCTCGTGTCTGCGTGAGTTTGTTTTCCCTATTTATTTTCATTAAGCCCTCTACAATTTTAGGTCTTTGGCGTGAAAAATTCCCACTGGCTTCCCCGAAAGATCCTCCAATTCGTAGGCATTACTCCCTACTGGGCGAATGACTCGGCACTTCAAAAATTTCCGGGCGAACTTGGCGTTGTAGCTTTTGCCAAAGTCGCTGAGGGTGAAGTTGCGCCTATAGACTTCTTGGCCGGGTCTGGCGTAAAATATTCGGGCCCGTTTGTTGTACCGCTGGCTGCTGCGCTCATAAGCTTGATGCAGATTGCTCTTAATGTGCTCACGGATGATTTGGCGCTTGTCCGCCGGGTCCAACACGTGCACCTCATGCTCCGTCAGTGACTGCAGCTTACTTGCCAACCTATAACAGTTTCCATTCAGGAACATTTGTTGTCCGAAAACTGCGAAAACGGCGTTACGCCTGTGGCTTCGTGGACTGAGTCGCGGATTGACACCTCGATCTCCGGCAGGTACATAGCCCAGTCTCGGTGGTCCTTCTCCAGGTATGTCCTTATCGCAGCCAGTACTGTCCGGTTCACCCTCTCAGCTGCATTGCTCTGCGGCGAGTACACGGCTGTGCGCATGTGTCGGATGCCGAAAGTGCCTACCATGTCCTGGAACACCTTCGAGGAGGAATTGCTTCCCGTTGTCGGAGTGGATCAACTCGGGCACACCGAACTTGTAAAATACCTCCTGCACCAAGAATTGAACCACGTTCGTAGCGGTCGCCTCTCATCGCTTTCAGAAACGTGAACTTGGAAAAGTGGTCCACGACGACGAAAATCCAAGCCTGTCCTCTCTTCGACCTGTGATACTTCCCAAGGAAGTCAATATACAGCTTCTGAAAGGGTCTCTCCGTGACTACTTCCTGGCCAATTTCCACTTGGCTCCGGTAATTGGGTGCTTTGGACTCCTTACAAGTGGTGCAGCTTCGGACATACTCTCGCACCTGTGTCGTCATCGCTGGCCAGTAAAACTGCCGCTTTAACCGATGCAGGGTCTTCTTCATTCCTCCGTGTCCAGATTTGTAGTCCTCGTGTGCTTTGGCGACGAGAGATGTTGTCAGCGCCCCTGGAATCCATAATTTCCAAATGGAACCTTCCACTTGCTCATCTATTTGCGTGAAGCCCATTCGCTTGAATATGAGGCTCCCTTCTACTCGCAGGTCCGGCAAAGCTTCTTTGTTTTGCAGATTTCCTCACGCAGCTCCTTGTAGTCCTCCGCTTCGAATTCTGTCGTCTCAAATCCCAGGATCTCCGTTGGATCTAACGCCACCTCCTCGATGCAGCGTGACAGCGTATCCGCCACGATGTTCTCGACTCCTTTGCGGTGTTCGATCCCGAAGTCGAACCTTGCAGACGCAGGGACCATCTCGCCAGACGCCCGTTCAGATCCTTTAATGACATAAGCCATTTCAGGCTGGCGTGGTCGGTAATCACTGTAAACGGCATTAACTCCCACATACGGTCTGAACTTTTCTATGGACATCACCGCAGCTAAACACTCCTTTCCGTTACAGAATAATTTAGCTGGTGTTTATTCAACTTGGCGGAGAAAAGGCCACCGGACGCTCTGCTCTGTCATCATCCAACTGAAACAGCACAGCTCCCACTCCGTAGTTCGAGGCGTCGCATTGGATGAAGAAGGGACGTCTGAAGTCGGCATGAACCAGCACCGGAGCTGTGGTGAGCGCCCTCTTCAGCGATTCTATGGCCGCTTCTGCCTCCGTAGACATCGAAAACTTCCCCCGCGGATGCTTCTTCAGGGCATCGGTTAGTGGACTCGCGATGGATGCAAAATCCTTGATGAAGCGCCTATACCATCCTGCGGTGCCTAAAAGCTTCGTAGCTCCTTAACCGAATTTGGCTTTGGAATTTTCTGGATGGTAAGTTGGTTCAACTTCCGCGCGTCCAAACAGAATCTATTCTTGTTTGGTTTCCGCACCACCGTCGTCCGGTTGCTCCATGGACTATCGCTGACCTCAATGACTCCTAATTCCAGCATTTTATCCACCTCGGCCCAGACCACTTCCTGCATCGCTGGAGATTGAGGGTAGTGTCGATCCTTGAAGGGTTCCGCGCCATCCACTAACTGGATCCGATGCTGCTCTACGGTCGTTATTCCTAAGCCGGCATCTTCGTACGTCAGGGAACTCCATCTTGACCTGCTCCAGCTCCTCCGATTCCCTTTCGTCCAGATCCCAAGCATCCACGTCCACGTTCTCCTGACGATCTTCGGCATATTGGCTGACCTGCGACATGTGGACTTCGTCCAACTGTGCCTCGCTGGATGTACTGGGCTCCTTTCCCAGGACTGTTGGAGCCAACGCAAAGGACCTCAGAAGTCGATACCCAGGTACATCGCTTGCTCAAGGTAAGGGGCATATGTAGAACAAGATTTCTTTGCTCACTCCTTTATACTCCACAGCGATCTTCAGCTTCCCGATGATGGACCTGTCTTCTCCTGAGGCTGTCTTGACGATGGAAACGTATCTCTCCATTTCCTCTCCGAGGTCTGTCAAGAGCTCACGGCTGCCTTTGCCTAGCACGCTGACGGACGCTCCAGTATCCAAGAGTCCTGCAACCCGCCGTCCTCGGATCGTCACCTCGGCATATACTCGAGGGTCGCTTCTTGCTCCACGTCTGACTGCTTCGGCTACCTCTTTCCGCGTCTGTCGCCTTTTCCGGAATCGGGAACGGGCCTTTTGGAGCCTACGGCTGACTCCGCGCATTCCCCTCCAGCTGCCGATCATCAAAGATTCGGTTTCGGACATCCAGGTATCTCCTCATCCTCTCTTCGGCCGGTAAGAACTTTTAACCTATTCTTATCTATTATATTTAAAGTATTATTCTGGTTTTTTATTTATAGTTCGAGCGTTTGTTAGTTCCTCGCGGGCTTTCGGTCCCGAGCGCTGATCTCCCGCCTTCATCATGCCCGCTCGTACGTTTCCCGAACAATTTGGGCATGTTGGCGTGAACGCCTCTGGCTTCCCGCAGCGGTAACAGAAAATCTTCCGGTCCTTCGCAACACAGTCCCGGAACCCATGGTCAAACTGGCCACAGTTCCAGCAGCATAGCCTCGGCTTGTTCAGCAGGTGAGTTTCCTCTACCATCTCTGATTGTTCTTCCTCCGATCGTTCCAGCTCTGGTTCTAGCTCCTCCACTCGCTTTGCGGATGATTGGAACTTCGGCGCCGAACGATAAGCCGACCTCTGCTCCCGTCTGCGAAAGTGATGCTCCACCTCCAGGCACTCTTCCCTCAGCTGCTCCATGTTCCTCACTCGGATCGCGTAAACGTACCGAGCGATCTCGTCATCGAGTCCCTTTTTAACGACTCGGACCATTTCGGACTCCGCCATGGGTGTGGTAAGTCTCGCCGCCAGCCTACGCATCACTCTAAAGTATTCCTCCACAGATTCTCCCGAGTTTTGACGTCGCTCGTGTAACGCGCGTAGCCGCTCAAACTCGCCGCCTACTGCTCGGAAACGGGACACCAACTCGTCCTTCAAGTCCTCCCATGTCTCCGGAGGCCGCTCTCGCACAAATTGCCAATACCACTCGGCCGCCTGTCCCTTGACGAGATGGTGGAAATTGTCGAGTACCTCGTCCCACGTGCGTCGATTCTGCCTGCGGAGGGAACTCGACCCTGAAGACAAAGTCTTCCACGGACATCTTATTTGGGTCTGCATCCCCGTCGAAGTGGATCTCCCACCTGTCGACGCATCCCCATCTCGACGATCTCAATCCTCTCTCTCCTGTCGTACGGCGGTGTGACCGGCCCTCGGACCTGCGCCGTCTCCTGGTTGCTCGCGATTCCGCCTTCCAGCGCTTGGATCCAAATCTGGACTCTCCCTCCTCGGAACCAGTTCTGGCTCAGCCTCTCCGGCTTTCTCGGAGGCTGCGGATGGTTGTGGGCACTCTCCTCTCTGGACTCCTTGGGCTTCGTTCCGGTACTCGGCCTCGGCGGGAACTCTTCAGGAGCTGGCTGATAGCCGCCATGATGGACATTGCGAACCCCATCGGTTTGGCCGCTTCTCAATCCCATGTCCTGGATCAATTCTATATTCTGGCGCAGTGGTGACATCGCTTCCGTTATAGCGCCCATCAGCTCCATAAACCCGCGTCGTATCTCCTCCTGCAGCATCCTGCTAATGGAGTCGTTCATCGCTCCTCTCTGCGTCTCGTGCGCTTGCGCGATGGCGACGTTTATGCCGGAGACTATTTCCGAGGGCAGGGCGTTCACGTCTCCGGGCAAGTTCCAGCTGTCTTCACCACCCTCGGCTCCTTGCATAATCTCTTCTCGGATGGAGCTTGGCGGAGGAGTCCTGCGAGTCATTCTCAGTTTGGACCGCAAATTGTAGGTGCTCATGAAACTACCTACCTACTTATCTCAACCTATCCTGTTTATTTGCTAGTTAATATATATAAAATTTCCACAGACCACTCAGCTATACGTTTAGCACCTTTTTGGACTTCTCACAAAGCTTGAAAACAAAAAAAAACACATTAGGGAAAAGGAACCATGACTACTGGAGCATCCTATGCACCTGGTTTGCTACGTCTTTCCTCGTCCAACGTCCGATTATCTCTGCGAGCACTGTTGACTTCTTATCTTCTGACGAAGATTAAGAGTCAAGGGGCGCTCACTCTCCTACTCCGATGCTTCATTCCCCTTACCCTACTGGACGTTAATCGCGGGATATCGTAGCTGTTCCGAGTGCTACGCGTGGCCGACACATGTCCCCACGGGCCACTCAAAACAACCATCTCTTCGAGATTCTACTCTCCCGGTCCCATCCAGAGGTAAGTAAGGGAAGCAACACTAACATTTTTTTTGCCCTTATCTAATTTACGGAACTTTTTCTTTTCAGGCTCTCTCTTTTCGCACACCAGGCATCGGGATGGTTGCTAACTGGTTTCCGGAATCTCCTCTGCCAGTGCCAAACCAAATCCCCACTAAGAGCTCCTCTTTTCTCGTGATCAGATAAGTACAAAAACACGAACAAAACAAAAAGGCAAATTTATTTTTTGTGGATTTTTTTTTCTTCCATTCCAGATCCTCAGCGCCGTGCATCTGCGAGCCGACTTCTACTGTCCCTCACAGGCCACCGGAACACCGACGGACCCAGACTGCAAGATACCACCCGAGATCGTTTCTCACGGTTGGAAATTTATATCACCTTTGACCTGCATACGATTCGCATCCTTGCTCTCTCCCTCCTGTGGTCGAGCACAGGCTGCGACTCCTGCTCCTGTCTAAGATTGGGCGCCATTATTGTTACGAACCTCTTTGGTGGTGGGGCAAGGCCGGCTAGCCAGTCATCCCAGGGCTGGATTTTTCCCAAGCCCTCGGTTCGCACAATAGACCTACACATTGAACATCTCGGAAATGAAAAATACAAAAAAATAACGACAATTCAAAAATAAAACACACGGACTCTACACTCAAATAAATCGACGAGGACCAGGATGAGGTTTCGGTGGCTTACCTCCGACGTACCCACCCTACCAGAGATCTGGATCAGACCCTGTTTGATCTCCCCTGCCAGGTGCAGTCTCCATCTCACTCCCTCTTCGTCAAGGTTCACCTCCCCATGACAAAACTCTTAACACTTCATGTTTTCACAAATCACTTATTTATGTATATTTCTATTCACAAACATTTTTCCTACTTAGGTTGAGATGGGGAACCTAATGCTTTAAGGTCGACCTCCCATCCTAATTCTTCTTCTTCTTCTTTTTCTTTTACACTTTCACATACACTGCCTAAGGGGAATAGAGGTTCGATTAATTAATTAAATAAATAAATATAAATAAATATAAAAATAAATAAATATAAATATAAGTGACTACATGTAATGACAAAGAAAATTTTCAGCTAGACATATAATTAAATAAATTTATATAAATAAACAAAAGAAAATTACATATAAATAAATAAATAAATAAATACAAAATATAGGCGTGAACGGGGGTTATTTTTTGAAATTTTTGTAGTGAGGGGCCAGGGCCAAGTGGCCAGGGTGACGGGGCTGAGAATCTAGTGAGGGGGGAATTTTACAAATATATTTTTTTGTTCCTTGACGTTTTATTTTTGGGGAGGACTCACTCGGTTCGGAATTAGCTTAGCTTCCTGAGGAGACACTTAAATTTGTTTTTTTTTTCACTTTAATTTCTTGTATGTTTTCTGCAATCACTTTCATCCCCATGAACTGTTCGCCGCCGATGGTTTTTTCTTCTAAACTACTCGGCTCAACCGCTTCTCCAGCCACCTCGGAGCAGACGATCGTCCTCTCTCTTGCCCCTTGAACCAGGTTCAAGGGCATGGCCGGCTTTCGAATGTGTGGGTGAGTGCGTGGTTTGTCTCCGGGACACCGCTACTTATTGCCCCTCACCGCGGAATCCTCTCCCAAAGAGGAATCTGAAGATCTCCCTCAGACTGCCCTCCTAGGTGGCGCCACTCTCCACCAAACACTTCCCTTAAATGATAGCCTTGCCACCCTGTCAGTTTCCCCTTCGCTGGTATTTTTGCCTATCGACACCTTCGAATGCAACATATTAAACTCTGCGTCCAGTGTAAGGACGCAGCCCCTTGTTGGCTCTTTAAATCCTCTGCGGTGGTTCCCTTGAGAGGATTGGTTAATGATTTTGGTGTTCAACTCTACCCCAAGTTAAAGTTTTCAGAACTTTTTTACCATGGTAAATAAGACCATGGGAGTACTTGCTTTTATAAAAGGAAGCTGGTGAAAGGAATTGGATGATCCCTATATAACGAAAATTTTCTATATTTCGCTTTTCCGTCTGATTATAGAGTACGGCTCTTGTGCATGGTACACTCAAAGTACGCAAAGTACACCAAGACCGTATTGACTCAGTCCAGAAAAACTTACTACATTTTGCTCTGCGGGTCCTTAACAGGGGCTTCTCATACAACTGTTGGGTTTTGTTTACTTTGTGAAAAGTGAATAAAGTGAGTTATAAATGGATTCAAGCCGGTAATTACTTAGAAGGAGGACAATCGAAGAAGGAATCGCCGACAACAATGGGTAAATCCATATCTGCAGAAAAGAAAATAGAGGGGTCGACAGCTCGGGTGGATATTCTTATGCAACCGATAAGAAATTTGTTCGGTTAAAAACTGTTTCTAGGGTCTGTACGGAAATATGCCGATAGATCCTAGAAAAGCAGCCGATGGTTTTGCTGGTATTCGTTGGCATGTTGAAAAAGATATTAATACTATCTTCTGCTAGCAAGCAGAACGAAAAAATATTGCAATATGGAGAGCAAGAAACAAAACCAAACAAGCGGCTTGGGAATTCAGCGAACTGTTCCATTGAACTGTTAATTGAACAGACTATTAGAATAAACAGAAAATATTTGATTTATTTTTTTGTTTTGGACGCTAGAAGCTTCATGTTAAAAAATTGTTGTATGTTGTTTCTTATGGTCTTGCAATAGTTGTGAAGCCAACCGCGGCATCAGGAGAAAAGATCGGTCAATACAGTTTGCGCTTGAATTAATGAGTTTTGATTTATGGTACATACATATATGAATTAGGGCTCGTGCGCATTAAGAAGTTGTGCAACGAACAAGACGTAGCCACAAATATTTTTATACCCGTACTCGAAGAGTAAAAGGGTATATTGTATTTGTGGTAAAAGTGGATGTGTGTAACATAGAGAAGGAGTAATTTCCGACCATATAAAGTATATATATTCTTGATCAGCATCAATAGCCGAGTCGATATAGCCCTGTCTGTCCGTCCGTCTGTCCGTCTGTCCGTCTTGTTTGTCGCCCATTGCTCGAAGGCTAAAAAGAGATAGAGCAACCAAATTTTTTCCATACTGATGTTATATCTCACTCCTAGAAAAATGTTTCAAAATTTCGCCCCGCCCACTTCCGCCCCCACAAAGGGCGCACATCTGTGGCGTCTACAATTTTGAAGATAGCAGAAAACGAAAATGCAGAATCATAGAGACAGCCCATATCTATCAGGGGCTCAAATCTGAATCGGATCGGATCATTAATATAGCCACAATAGACAAAAACATACGCAAAAACTTCGCTCCATCCCTTTCGCACTCACACAAAATCGAGTCGTTTTGGTTTTTTTATTTTTGTGTAGCCTGGATCTCAGAGACTATAAGAGCTAAAGCAACCAAACTTTTGGCCAAGACTCCTGTGATACCAAACCTGAACAAGTGTATTTCAAAATTTCGCCCCGCCCCCTTCCGCCCCCACAAAAGACGAAAATCCACAATTTGGAAGATAGAAAAAAACCAAAAATGCAGTGTCATAGGAAATGATCATATCTACCAGATTCCCTAATTTCGTTCAGATCGGATCATTATTGTAGCCACAATGATCAAATGAATTTTCAGAAGCAATTCCCCTCCCCTCCCTCTTGCAGCATAAGTCATTTATTGGGGTTGATTGTCGCAGCAGATTCTCTCACACACACACTCACGCTCAAACATGCCTCCTCGTGCAGTGTACGTGTGTTGTTGTGAGAACTGATGTAGATGATGTAGATGTAGATGTCGATGACAGATGTAGCAAAAATGTAAAATGTAAAAACTGATAAAACATTTTAAAAATCCACATAAATCACTGAGTACGGGTATAAAAGTAGAGTCGCGTTCGAAGCGACGCCGTACGTTCTTTCTCGTTTTATTGTGATTACATGGGGAGGGTCGTAGAAAATGATTACGTAATCATTTTTGAAGAATTTTTAAGGAATTTGGATTTTGTTTATTTAAAAACTGTAAAGAATAGTGTTTATATTGCTTTCTTGTGATGTGCAAAGGGTATTGTTAGATGAGTTCGCACTGAGTTTCCGAGTTCTTTATTATCAATAATACTCACATCGGTATAAAATCGACCCTTGTGGTTTCTTTCCTGCAGATATGGATTTACCCATTGTTGTCGGCGCTTTCTTCTTTGATTTTCCTCCTCCTCCACTAGTACAATAGCCCCCCATCACACCATAAGTAATTGTCTGCTTGAATCTCTCTTAATTCACTTTATTCACTTCACAAACATTTTCACAAAGTATTCAAAACCAAACAGCTGTCTGAGCAAGAGAAGTATGCTTCCAGTTGGCTTTTCTGTTGAGCTAAAATGGTTGGTTTGGTTCCTGTAATCTTGGCATACGGCATACTGCGGAATCGAAATACATATTCCTGTCAAACTTACATTTTTCTTGGTTGAGTATCCAGCAACATGAACGGAATCCACAGAGTTATATTGATAGGTTGGCCTATCGAGAGCGGGTTTGGACTGAGAGAACAACTGATACACAAATGTATGGTTTACAATTATTCCTAAAGTGAATGGTAAGAGATGGGCTTAAACCCAACTCGTCAGAATTGATTGTTGTCCTTTTTTTTATTTTTTTTTATTTTCACGATTGGCACTGTTTACAAAACACAGCTGATTACTAATCCTATTTTTAGTTATGTTCCACATACTCAAAGAATAAATGGCGGATTACTCGCAAAACTGGCTGTAAACAGACCTTAAGAAAAAAAAATTTTTATATTTTGATAGGTAGTTTTATTTTACTTTGCGGATACAAATATGCTGGCTGGCTAACGAACAATATTTTGCATTTTGTCTCTCATGCCATCCATCTCCATGCAGAAAAATTTAATCAAGTCTGAAGTCATAAGTCAGTCGTCTCGTTTTTCTATAAAAATCCGTAAACGTTGCAAATTGCGGTAGCGCCCCCCTCTTTTTTCTAAACTAAAGCGGAATTTTGGAAATCGGAATTGAAATCTGGAACCTGCCTGATGATACTGTACTTAGTATAAAGCATTGTACTGAGATGAAAAAGAGCTCGCGAACAGAATCAGGGTTGATATTCGTCTGAAACCGATAAGAAATTTTTACGCAGCCATGGTATTTGCTGGTATTCGTTGCCATGTTTCTAGCCCCTCGAAAAAAAATTAATAATCTATCTTCTGGAAGCAAACAGAAAGTAAACATTGCCAAATGGTGGGCAAGAAGAAAAACCTAACAAGCGGCTAAGGGAATTCAGTGACGAAGATATTATTTAACTAATTAAGGAGGTCGAAAAACGGAGCTCTTATGGAATTTAAGTAGTAAACATCATTTTGATGCAAATGACACAAAAGCTGCGTAGCAGTTTGTGGCCAATGAGATGAATAGAAATTAATTTTTAAAGTTTAAGTAGTATGTTGTAACAGTATTAGTAGTAATGTAATATAGACTTCGCTCTCAATTTATCATATTGTCGTCAGGAAACTGCAGATTTTCTGACAACAAAGCTATTTCAAGCTAACAGTGTTAGAGGGCCCTGACTTTCAATGGCGCCAATATCTGAGCAGTGTAACCGTATGGAATGCAGTGCACACCTCTGGTCACACCACTGGCCACTAGAAAATTAAATGAAATTTGTTCGCTAGCAAACAGTTTTTTGATCTGTGTACCATGCCTAATGTATTACGATAATAGTGTAATACGACCAAAACTAAATCTGCATTGATATAACCGATGGTGTCTCGATAGTTTCCCTCTGTAACACCATCAGGGTGACCGTTTATGGTATTTTATATACTTTTTGGTATATAATCAGCTCAGATTTTGCTCAATTGTATATTTTTGGTATATTGGTATATAATGGTTTATTTGCTCGAATTTATGGTATTCCATGGTATTTTCTGTTCGGCAACAATTTGTAATGCCATTTAGCAAGCTTTTTCTTGTTTTGTGATCGCAGGGATTTCTAGTTACTTTGCATTGATTGTAGTTACTTTGCCGCATTGAAATTTCGGAATCTATAAGCAAACAAAAATATCGTGATGAGTGGGGAGACCATACCCGAAAACAAGAAATGGCTTAGCAGGAGCGCCAATAAAATGGATGCTTACTGTAAAGCATGCGAGTGTGAGATCATGAGCAGACTGGCGTCTATAAAACAACACGCGGCTACCCAGAAGCATAAAGAGAAAATTAAATTCTTCTGTGGAAAGTCAAAGGTGAGTTCCTTATATACTTTTTTATATGTCATTATTAACTAATATTTTCTTTAGATTGATGCGTTTTTCCAAGGCTCGGAACACACACTATCTGCCTCCGTGAAGAAGGCCGAATTAAGGTTTGCTGCAGCGGTAGCTGAGCACAATATACCTATGCGTGCGATGGATCATTTAAGTGAGGTCATAAACAATGCCTTTCCTGACAGCGCCATTGCTAAAGCGTTTAGCTGCAAACGCACAAAAACAGCTTCACTTACATATAACATAATTGCGCCTGTAATGGAGGAAAACTTGATAGAAAACATGAGACGGTGCGTTTCTTCCGCTGGAAGGCCTGTGTTTTCCATAATAATCGACGAATCAATGGATGTTTCGTGCATAAAGGTCTTGGCATGCGCAGTCATGTTCTTTGACAAAGCAGCTCAAACAAAATTCTTGTTTACCATCGACTTGAAGGGGGAAAAAGCAGACGATCTGTTTTGCCAATCTATCAATTATCAATATCTTTTATATATTTGTATACCTAATTCAAATATTCAGGCGCTTTAACTGACATTTTTGATGGTATTTTAATGGTTCTGAAATATGAAATAGTATATTTTAGTATATTTTTGACGGAGAAATGGTATTTTTCGATTTGCATGGCGCGGTCACCCTGAACACCATTCTGTTCGTGTCAGCTGATTAGAAAAGTTGAGAATACATGCATTTATATGTATGAAAACATGTCTAGTTGACAAACAACTTTAAATAGTTAAATAATTTAAAATTCAGGTAACAAAAAACTGTTTACACGTCTTTTTACAGAATATAAATTTGTTTTTATGTAGTTTATAGGACGGAATAATGCGTATTCACCTACATACTCGTCTTGCTAAAATTTCCCATACAGAATATTTAACTTTTAGCATACATATGTAATATATGTTTATCAATCATTCTAATTGTGTTCAAATGAACTTAACTACCTCTTGGTATGTGCATGTATATGTACATAAATACATAACTACTTTTTTTTTTTTTTTAGCCTGTTAAAGGCAAGGCTGTTTTGTGTGGAGATTAACTTATACAAACAAGATTTATTTATTTATCGGAAGAGCATTTTTTATGTATTTTTTTTTTTAAATATTTTAATTAAATATATGTACATACATATGTAGAACAGATTGTAAGTTAATTTCGTAATTTTACATTAATACTGTGATGAAGACACAAACTTATTATTGAATAAAACTATTAAAACTTCCAATTTATGGCTAGTTTTATTGATTCTTTGGCGATCGATTTATTATTCTAATAACGCCAGAGCTGTCTTTTTTGAGCACTACAGTAAATACATACATATGTACATATATCCCCCTCAGTATTAGCCCATACAGTATATACAGTGCCGCACTTAAGTGTTGGCACAGTTGGAAATTTTAACTTTAAAAGGCTATTTCTAGGCTTCTGGAGAATTTTCAAGAACCATTTTGTTTTTATATGCTTAAATTAAACATTTCTAAATTAAAAAAAACGCATAGTTAATTTTTTATTTCGTATCATACACTTAAAACTATTTATAATTTAGAAGAAAATGAACCTTTTTCGTGACACAAAAGTCTTGGCACACTTGCACTAGTTATTTTATTTTTTTTTAACTTAAGCCCGATCTTATCATAATTTCTTATGAAATTTTATAATGGCACTCCCCTAAAATCCATTCGTCTGATATTTCATTAAAAAATTGCAGTTTTAGTTAGTTATTCTGCATTTTACCCAAACGTTTCTTGAGTTATTTGAGGCGCAAAGAAACTAGTGTAGCTCAGCGAAAAATTGTCCTTCACTTGCACAATGAAGGCAAAATCTTATAGCGATATAGACAACATTATGGAACTGGAGACGATTTTCCATCAGAAGCATTTTACAGAGGTTTAAAGGAGAATCAAACTTGGGCAACGCACCCAGAATAGGACGACCAAAGGCTTTAGCTGACAGACAAAGCCTTTAACAAAGGCTTTAACTGACAGACAAAGCCTTTAACAAAGGGGTCCACCTTTATTTTGGGGATCACCTGCTGGCGTTCTCTGTCAGTTCAAGCCTTTGTTCGTCCTGCTCTGGGTGCGTTCTCCAAGTTTGATGCTCCTTTTTAAACCTCTGCACAATGCTTCTGATGGAAAATCATCTCGATTCCATAATGTTGTCTATATCGCTATAAGATTTGCCTTCATTGTGCAAGTGAAGGACAATTTTTCGATGAGCTACACTAGTTTCTTTTGCGCCTCTCAAATAACTCAAGAAACGTTTGGGTAAAATGCAGAATAACTAACTAAAACTGCAATTTTTAATGAAATATCAGACGAATGGGTTTTAGGGGAGTGCCATTATAAAATTTTCATAAGAAATTATGATAAGATCGGGCTTAAGTTAAAAGTAAATAAAATAACTAGTGCAAGTGTGCAAGACTTTTGTGTCACGAAAAAAGGTTCATTTTCTTCTAAATTATAAATAGTTTTAAGTGTATGATACGAAATAAAAAATTAACTATGCGTTTTAGTTTAGAAATGTTTAATTTAAGCATATAAAACAAAATGGTTCTTGAAAATTCTCCAGAAGCCTAGAAATAGCCTTTAAAGTTGTGTCCTTTCCAACTGTGCCAACACTTAAGTGCGGCACTGTATATAATTATGCCAGTTCATACAATGCTCTGGAGTTTGTTGCGATAGCTGCCACGGTCTTCGGCTCAGTTGTTTCGGCTTGTTGACTTCACTTTCGGCTCATGTCAGTGGATGTGTGCAACGCAGAGATGGCAGCCTTTTTGACTCCATAAAGTACATACAGTGCCGCACTCCTAAGTGTTGGCACAGTTGGAAATTTTAACTTTAAAGGCTATTTCTAGGCTTCTGGAGAATTTTCAAGAACCATTTTTGTTTTTATATGCTTAAATTAAACATTTCTAAACTAAAACGCATAGTTAATTTTTTTATTTCGTATCATACACTTAAAACTATTTATAATTTAGAAGAAAATGAACCTTTTTCGTGACACAAAAGTCTTGGCACACTTGCACTAGTTATTTTATTTACTTTTTAACTTAAGCCCGATCTTATCATAATTTCTTATGAAATTTTATAATTTTATTTTATATATATTTTATAATTTTATATTTATAATCCCCTAAAACCCATTCGTCTGATATTTCATTAAAAAAATTGCAGTTTTAGTTAGTTATTCTGCATTTTACCCAAACGTTTCTTGAGTTATTTGAGAGGCGCAAACTAGTGTAGCTCATCGAAAAATTGTCCTTCACTTGCACAATGAAGGCAAATCTTATAGCGATATAGACAACATTATGGAATCGAGACGATTTTCCATCAGAAGCATTGTGCAGAGGTTTAAAGGAGCATCAAACTTGGAGAACGCACCCAGAGCAGGACGAACAAAGGCTTGAACTGACAGAGAACGCCAGCAGGTGATCCCCAAAATATAGGTGGATAAAAAAAAAATTTCCTCTTCCAAGATTGCCGCTGAGGTCGGGGGGCTGAGCTTGGGACGGAAATCTACCCCATGACTGTAAGGAGGGCCCTGCACGAAGCCAACTACCATTGTCGTACTGCTAGACGAAAGCCGTTGATCTCGGAGGTCAATAAAAAAAGCGTTTTGCCTATGCTAGACGGAATTTGAGCAAGCCAATTGAATTCTGGGATCAAGTGATCTTTTCGGAAAAAACAAAATTCAATAAATTTCGATCCGATGGCCGTCAACAAGTGTGGAGAAAATCGAAAACTGAATTAGAAAAAAAAAAAAAAACTGCGCCCACGGTGAAACACGGCCCTCCTTACAGTGATGGGGTGGATTTCCGTCCCAAGCTCAGCCCCGATCTCAGCGGCAATCTTGGAAGAGGAAATTTTGGGGTCCACCTTTATTTTGGGGATCACCTGCTGGCGTTCTCTGTCAGTTCAAGCCTTTTGTTCGTCCTGCTCTGGGTGCGTTCTCCAAGTTTGATGCTCCTTTTAAACCTCTGCACAATGCTTCTGATGGAAAATCGTCTCGATTCCATAATGTTGTCTATATCGCTATAAGATTTGCCTTCATTGTGCAAGTGAAGGACAATTTTTCGATGAGCTACACTAGTTTCTTTGCGCCTCTCAAATAACTCAAGAAACGTTTGGGTAAAATGCAGAATAACTAACTAAAACTGCAATTTTTAATGAAATATCAGACGAATGGGTTTTAGGGGAGTGCCATTATAAAATTTCATAAGAAATTATGATAAGATCGGGCTTAAGTTAAAAGTAAATAAAATAACTAGTGCAAAGTGTGCCAAGACTTTTGTGTCACGAAAAAGGTTCATTTTCTTCTAAATTATAAATAGTTTTAAGTGTATGATACGAAATAAAAATTAACTATGCGTTTTAGTTTAGAAATGTTTAATTTAAGCATATAAAACAAAATGGTTCTTGAAAATTCTCCAGAAGCCTAGAAATAGCCTTTAAAGTTAAAATTTCCAACTGTGCCAACACTTAAGTGCGGCACTGTATATACACCCAGCGACAAAAAAAAGCCGCATTCTGACTTTTCATGCATTTCTGACTTTGGAAGCCTGGTGTTTCCCCAAATTTTATTCGATTCGACTATTTTTTTTTTGTGTCACAATCATTTTTATACAAAAGAAGTTACTAAATTTGTTTGTATCATAATTATATAGTGAAAGAAAAATATGTTTGCCAATCACATCGTTTTCAACGGTTATTTAGTAATTTCACCATAACAAAAAGTAAAAAAATTAAATTAAAATATATAAACGTGTTTTTCCAACAAAAACTAAATTTTTTCCAATGAGTTATTTTTTTTCTATAAAGTAATGACAAAGCTAATATTATAAAATTTATTTTTCAAATTAAGAACTAATTAATATCTGGTGGGACCACCCTTGGCGTCAAAGAGACATTTGGTCCTATTGGGCATCGAATCGTATAAAACCTTCAGATATTCGTCCGTTGTATCATCAAACCATACTTTTTCTATAGTTTGGCGTAACTCAACCATAGTTTTCTGCTTCCTTTTTTTCCTATTTTTTGAACTCAAAGGGCCTAGACATTCTCTATCGGATTGAGGCCGGGACTGTTACCTGGCCAATCTAAGGACTTAATACCCAATTCCATCTTTAAAAATGTTAACCTATCGTTAATGAAAATTAGTATAATGCATTTTTAAAAAAATAGCAAACGACGAAGAATAACTTAGAGAGCGCGCTCGATGGCAAGGTGCAGAATCGTACTGAAAGATGGGATCATCTTCTTTCTCAGTAACTGATTCCATACTAGGCACAACGCCACTGAGAATAATTTCTTTATACACTTTTTGCATTGACCATACCTTTTACCATTATTATCGATTCAGTTTTATTTTTAGATATTCAAACCCATACCATAATATAAGGCAAATGCTTTACGGTGCTAATGCAGCAATCTTTGGAATATCGTTCCCTGTTCTCCGGCGATCTGTGCGCGAACCATCGGGTCCAATGAGGTTGAATTTGGACTCATTCGACAATATGACACGTGACCATTCGGATTCACCCCAATTAGATTTTTCTGTAGACCAATTTAAGCGAGCTTTCTTAATTCTACTGTACAGAAGTGGCTTTTTGGCAGGTGTCCTTGCCATTAGGCCCATCTCCTTTAGCCGAAGCTGTATAGCTCGAGCCGAAATAGTTTTTGAAAATCGTTGCTGCACTTCGGAAGCTATCTTAACAGCATTTAAAAATCTATTATGTAGGGTCGTTCTCATAATAATACGATCTTCCATTATATTTGTTGATTTTTTTTTCTTCCCAATCCTTTCGTCCTCTCCACTTTTCCAGTCTTTCAATTTTTTTTTTCAAAAAAATTTTGGGGAAAAACCAGTCTTCCAAAGTCAGAAATGCATAAAATGACAAAGTGCGGCTTTTTTTTTGTCGCTGGGTGTACATACATTCTTAATCAGCGTCAATTGCCGAATCGATATACATAGCAATGTCCGTCTGCCCGTCTTGTTCGTTGCCTAGTTCTCAGAGACTACCTTAGTAAAATGGCTATATGTGCAATGCTTTGAATGGCGTTTTCTCCATTCGGCTGGATACAAAAGCAAATTGGAGACTTTCCTTTAGCACTAAAGGCAGCCCATATCATAGGCGATCCACCGCCATGGTTCCGCTTGTGAAAAGTTGCCCGTGGGTGACGCGGATCCCCCAATATCTATGATGGCTGTCTGGACTGTCTAAATTGAATTTTTGTTCATCACTAAAAATAAGTTTTTCGAATTCGACGTCCCAGAACTTGTGTTTCACATAAAAAGCCATGCACGCATCTTTATGCCGTTCAGTTAAACGGGGGTTCCCAACTTTGTTTCCGAGAGTGGGGTTCAAATTTTTGTGCAAAATTAGGCTCACACGTTGCCTGGTGATTTTTAATCCGAGTTCTGCTTTGATTTTGTTGCAGCTCATCATGTCTTCAGTTTCTAATTGACGCATGTGCCGTTTTGTCCGGTTGCTGATGGTTAGTACTGGATCAAGGCGACCATTTATGCGGTAACCATCTGGATCTTTTAAAAATTTCGAAATAGTATTTCGATGTTGATTCATTAGCAATTCGACCAGTTTTCATGCCGGCTATTTTCATTCCCTTGATCCTTTCTACAATTCAGTACCACGAGGCATTTTCAACTAAAATTTCAATTTTATATAATATTTGCGCTGGTTTGATGCAAAATTGAGAGCTTACGTACTAAATCAATCTGTTTGTCAATTTTACTTAAACGATGGTAACACAGCCACTCTCAAAACATGAATAAACATGAACGCACATATAACCGTTTTCTACGTACAGCTCGACTTTGATCTCTTATTTAATCTAATGGAGTTCAAAGAAAACAATAATTTATAGTAACAGCGCATAAGAGAAAATAAGAGATAAGAAGTGCATATTCAAAACAAACAAGCAACTATTACTTTTAAAGAAAAATTGAAAACAAATTTTGCACATATTGCCGTTTTACAAAGGTATAGAAGCTGGAGCAACCAAATATTGTTTCCAGACTCATGTGATATCACACTGGTACAAGTGTATTTTAAAATGTTGGCCCGCCCCCTCAAAGGCCGAACATCTGTGGCGTCCATTATTTAAAAATAGCAGATAACGGAAAATTGAGAATATTAAAGAAAGCCCATATCCAGCCCACCCCTATCTATCTGGATTAGATCGGATCATTATTATAGTCACGTATTGTTGTCGCTGTTATCGCGACACTACTTTTATAGCCGTACTCAGTCAGTATACATGTATTTTAAAGTTTTTTACATTTTACATATTTTCCTGCATCTGTCATCTACATTTACATCACTTCTCACAACAACACTGCATAGCTGAAGGGTGGGCGGTTAGCTGCTGAAATTCATTTCATCATTGTGGCTACAATAATGATCCGATCTAAACCATATTTGGCAATCTGATAGATATGGACGTTCTCTACGATACTGCATTTTTCGATTTTTGCTATCTTCAAAATTGTGGACTTTCATCTCTCGGGAGGTGGAAGGGGGCGTGGCGATATTTTAAAATACACTTGTCTGGGTCTGGGTTTGGTATAACAGGAGTCTAAACAGAAAGTTTGGTTGCTCTAGCTATTATAGTCTCTGAGATCCAGGCGACACAAAATACGAAAAACCAAATCGACTCGTTTTTGTGTGAGTGCGAGCGAGAGGGAACTATGTTTTTCAATATGGTTTTCTCCTGGGACCCTGACCGATATGGTCTTTTCTCTATAAGGCATTTCGTTATCAGTTATCTTCAAAATTGTGGACGCCACAGATGTGCGTCGGCAGATTTTGAAACACTTTTCTAGGAGTGAGATATATGTACATCAGTCTGGAAATAAAATTTGGTTTCTCAAGCTCTTATAGCTTCCGAGCAATGGGCGACAAATAAGACGGACGGACAGACAGACGGACGGACAGACAGACGGACGGACAGACAGACGGACGGACATACATGGCTATATCGACTCGGCTATTGGTGCTGATCAAGAGTATATATAGTTTATGGGGTCGGAAATGATTCCTTCTCTATGTTACACACATCCAATTCTACCCCAAATACAATATACCCTTTTACTCTTCGAGTACGGGTATAAAAACCATTTGGAGAGGCATGGTTCCCTCTCGCTCTCTCTTACACTCCACCGCGTCTGCTTTGATCGATCGTCTTGTTTGTCGCCTAGTACTCAGAGACTCTTAAAGCAAGAGCAACCAAACTTTCTTTCCAAACTCCTGTAATATCACTTCAATATAAGTGTATTTAAAAATCGAGACACGCAAGGGATAAAAATTCACAATTTTGAAAATAGAAAAAAACGTAAAAGGGAGTATCGTATAGGATAACCATATCTACCAGATTGCCGAATCTGTTCCAAATCGGATCATTATTATATCCATAATGATACATTTAACTTTCAGCCGCTAACCACCTCCCCTTCTGCTATGAAACCACTATTGATTCCCCCGCTCTCACACTGTTTGCCTTGTTCAGTGTGCGGCTTGTGGCGGAGAAAGATTTTAGACGGCGTATTGTTGTGGAAAGTGATGATCTAAAATAACTGATGAAGCAAAAAATGTAAAACGTAAAAACTGATAAAATATTTGAAATTTCGACATAAATCAGGAGGGGAGTGACTGTGTACGGGTATCTTTAGGACGTTGATGTGCAATGACTGCACCATCTTATGGGCCCATGCGACACCAAGCCAATGCCTGTTACGCGCGGATCCCTGGCAGATACGCAGCTCTCCTCCTGCCCAACCGACCGGATTTAGACTAATATTCGAGAAAATTAGGGCTAAACACAACGCTAAACATGCAAAGTTACAATAGAATAATATTACTAATTACGGGAAAGGTATGTTAGTATTAGTGATTTAAGTAGAGGAAGTGAATAAGTGGTGGATATTATATGGTAGAACGAATTATAATCCGAGCATAAAAGATCCCGAAACGGTTCATGCAAGGAATAATTCGATCTACACAGTGCACTATGGGAAAAATGACCACTTTATCTGGCATTTGCATGTTTTTTTTAGAAGTTTTCTAATTAACACACATTTACTGTTAACGCATTAAGAAAACATCAGACTGTTATGCCCCAAACTCAAAATGTTAAATTTAACAGTTCCATGTAAGAATAACAGCTGCTAAGTCAGCTGTTGCAAACGAAAGCACGTGCTCTTAGTTTTGTACATTTTTGCATTGAGTTTTGTTTTTAGTATTTTGTGATGGAAACACAATTAGAAGAAAAAACGAGTCATGTGCACTGATTTCGCTTGTTTGTACTGTGTGTTTAATGAAATTGTTTGAGGGGCCAAGCTTTTTTTGGCACCTATTTATTTCCAAAATCAATTAAGACAACTCGATTCGAAACGTTATAAAATGTTTAATTATACAGGCGGCTAGCGAAAGCCAATTGCTCGCTCTTTTGCCAGGCCAGATAAAAAGTACACACGGGGGCTCGGTATGCAACCTATGCGGAGAGAGATTAGCATAGAACTACTTTAAGCAACGACGGTCGATCAAAGCTCGAGCCGAAGCGGCAGGTGCAGAGTGACCTTTAACACAGAGAGCGCAGCAGCACTGCCGAACGCTGGAGACAACATAAGTTTAGGGTTTTATATGCTCATATACAAATACATAATGTTACATTAAATAGACGCTTAAATAGCCGCTGGCCGAACATACTTGTTATAATACAATTAACCATTTTGATACTTTTTGCTCCTATTCGAAAAACTTGTATTTATCTAGCAACATATGTGTTCGGTTACGCGGCTCTTCTTTTTGTTTGGGAAAGCAACAATCGCTCGCAAGAATCCCTAAAGTGTTATATACTCGACAAATTGAATGGCGATCCTTTGATAAAACAATAATCCCAGTAATATCAATAAAAATTGCTAACTTTATTTATTACATTAATAAACATTTTCCACAATGCTGCCGAAACATAACGCGATTTAAACAAAAACACGCCGTGTGGCTAGCCAGTATTATGACTATACGGCATTTTGATAGAAATGCATCCCCAAAGAAAGTGGGTCATCGAAATTGACATATGAAGCTGCTGGTAAACGACTTAAAATAAAGTTGGCATCGGAACTTGCGGTAGAAAAACAAAATTCAACTCCTTTATTACAACACGCTGCTAATATTTCAGCAAAAAATCAAATGAAAATGACATTATAAAAAAACTGCTACGACTACTGAGTTAGTTGCTCCAAGTCCAATAACTTCTCAAAAGGCATTCGCTTTTTATGGAAAATGGTTTTACTAAGCAGCAATACATTAATGTAAAACAACTTAGTAAACAACATGGCTGTGATATTTACCCTCCTAGCATGGACCGAAAATGAAGCCAAAGTTTCCTTGCAAAACTTATTGAACCATACCGCTTCTCGAATATTATTAATGCAAGAGGAAGTCTGTGAATTACTTTCAGACGTTACTCAGTGTATGCTTATTTTTATCTATATGGTTTTGATGGATCTACTGGTCACAGTTTATACAAACAAAAATTTAGCATCGCTGAGTCTCCATCTTTTAGTTACCTCAATGAATCTCATAAGAATAATAGATCAGAAACAAAAGAGTCATTTGGTTGAATAAATCGCCATAATCCATATGGAAAAATAAAAATTTAATTTAACTTTTAAATAATTTACCAAAAAAATTTCAAGTTGATATCTTATAAACTAGAGTTTATGCACCAAAAACGCCTTATTTTTTGCCCATAGTGCAGTGGCCAACGCATTGGAGGAAGATTCTCGTCCTTCACCAGGACGACATCGTTCACGCAGAGGTTTTGCGCAGCCGTACGCCACTTCGAGCGCTCCTGCAAAGAGTCAGATACTCTTCGCGCCAACGCCGCCAGATTGTCTGCTAAAGTTGAGTGACCCGCTGCCAACCATCCAGACGATTGTAGTTGAGCTTCGTTAGGATGCTTCGTGCGGGCCCCAAAAGCAGATGAGCAGGCGTCAACACATCCAAGTCGTCAGGATTTTCTGAAAGCGAGAGCAAAGGGCGAGAATTAACAATTGCCGTGATCTGGCAGATCAAGGTACGCAGCTCGTCGAAGCTTAGGACGGATGGCCCAACTGAGCGGTACAAGTGATGCTTGGCGGTCTTCACGGCCGCTTCCCACAATCCTGCAAAGTGCGGAGAGCGCGGGGGGATGAAATGCCAGTCGATTCCGTCAGCCAAACAGGATTCATGGACCTCCTTCATGTGCGAGTCGCTCAGGAAGAGCCTCTTTAGCTCCAGAAGCTCGTTCTTGGCTCCAACGAAATTTGTCGCATTGTCTGACCAAATCTGACTTGGCCGTCCTCAGTGGACGTGAACCGTTTTAATGCGCCTAGGAACGATGCGGTGGTCAGATCCCTAACAAGCTCCATGTGAATGGCCTTAGATTTGAAGCATATAAACACGTCTATGTAACATTTGATTGGAGGCCTGGTGCGGATTTCTGACCGGTAGAAAAACGGTCCACAATAGTCCACTCCAGTTACTTCGAAGGCCCGGGATCCTTTCAGACATGCTCCTTTGGCAAGTCTCCCATAATGTGTTCAACGATGCGTGGCCTCGTCCTGAAGCATCTCACACACTTGTTAACCACCTTTGAAACGGCCTTGATTCCTCCAATAGGCCAATATTCCAATCGAATTTTGGCAAGCAAGGCGCGAGGTCCGGCGTGGAAGCTCCGTTGATGATAATAGTTTATCACTGCAGCCGTCACGGGATGATCCTTGGGCAGAATAAGCGGGTGCCGAGCACTAAATGGGAGCGATGAGTTGCCGAGCCGACCTCCAACTCGAAGCAAACCAGCCGGATCGATGAACGGAGAAAAGCGAACTGATGGAGCTAGACTTCCTGACCTGCCCATTGTGCCTAATCTCCTTTATGTCCGACCACAAACTTGCCAGCTGAATATGCCGAACTAGAAGATGCGTTCCTTGCTGAATGTCAGAAACCGTGAGTCCAGGATGCCTAAGACGATGAATGAATTTATGCATGTAGGCAAATGTGTGCTGCATGCCAAAGAATGAATTTGCAAATTTGCATCCGGGAGTGAGATCAGCATGTGGAGAAACGATCAGCAATACACGCTTGCGAAGCTCAATGGTCGGAGTTTCAGAAACGGGAGATGCAGGCCACTCATCCTTAGATCCCAACAAAAACGACGGGCCGTGAAACCACAGCTCTGACTGGATGAGGTGACTGGGAAGCGAGCCTCTCGAGAGGATATCAGCGGGATTCAACGATGTGGGAACATAGTGCCATGCCATGCCTTGCGTCAACTCCTGAATTGTTGCCACTCGATTTGCCACGAAAACCTGAAATTTGGCTGGCTCATCCCGTATCCAAGATAGCGCCGTCGACGAATCCGACCAGCAATGAAACTGGCCTGGAAAGATTCCAGTCTCCCTTAGGTTGTGCATAACCTTCGCAAGCAAATGGGCTCCACTCAATTCAAGCTTTGGAATTGACAATGATTTTAGGGGCGCCACTCGTGACTTTGAGCATGTCCCCTTGCCTGGACACGACACATACGCACGCACCATATGCCTCCATACTGGCATCAAAAAATCCATGGATCTCCAAAACTGCACTGGGAGGATGGACAAGGCGAGGAAATGAAATTCGAGAGATGCTTGCCAAGCTGTTTCTTAGGTCCATCAAGTTGAATGCAGCGCTGCCGGTAGACTCTCATCCCAGTCAAGTTTTTCTCTCCAAAGCTGCTGAAGGAAAATCTTACACCTGACAATAACAGGATTAATCAATCCAAGAGGGTCGTAGAAACGCGTTGACAAAACCGAACGCTTGGAGGGCCTTGAATTTGTGTCCAGCGCAGACAGGGCAAACAGCAGCTGATCTGACGCAGGGTCCCAAGCTAAACCAAGAGTTTTTGTGATGTCGCTTCCATCATGAAACCGCAGAAACTTCTCCACGTCGCCTTCCGGAATTCCATCAAGCACCTCCTGGCTACTCGAGCACCATTTTTCTAAGCTTGAGTTTCCGCACGAAAGTAGACTTGAAGTTTGGCGCATCTTTTCCTTGACCTCTGCGACCGAGATGCCGCCAGAGATGAGATCATCGACATAAAACTCCTGTTTCAGAGCAGCTGAGCCAAGAGGGTAGGGCTCACCTTCGTCGATGGCCAGCTGGTGCATTGAGCGGACAGCTAAAAACGATGCAGCCCTCGTACCATATGTGACGGTGTCTAATGTGTAGACCTGAAAATCGAACTGAATGGAATCTCGCCATAGGATACACTGGAGATAAATGTCAGGTGGAGATACCCTTACGCAGCGGTACATTTTACAAATGACACCAGTGAGAGCGACGGGATATGTGCGGAACCGGATCAGAATGGTAAACAATGCAGGCTGAATAACAGGACCTGTCATCATCACATCATTTAAGGAGCATCCAGTTGATGTAGCTGCGACACGACACGGAGTTATGTCGTGGTACTGTCCTCCTTTAAAAAACGCAGTGATGAGGCAGAAAAATACTTTTCAGAGGCAACGTGAGTCGGGATGGACTTCGGACAAATGCTTCAAATCAATATACTCCTTTATAAACGCTGAATAACGTTCCTTGAGCGTGGGATTACGATCAAATTTTCGTTCAAAACTGAGGAATCGTCGATACGCCTGAGTATATGACTCTCCCAAGCGATCAGCATCATGCTTTAAAGGCAACCTAACGGAGTACTCCCCCGATGGCAAACGTGAAAGGTGGCTTACGAAATGCGCCTCACAATCTACTTCTTCCTTTGTACTCAAACCAGCCTCTTGGTTGGCTATCTGTGATTGTGGGGGCGATGAGAGCAGTGAGTGTGGTCGAATAGTCCGAAGTGCAAGACTGCATGCAAATGCTCACGGTGGATCCCTCAGTGGACACGCTAGTATCGCCAAGACCAGAGACAAGGAAAGAACTCAATCTCTTCTAAGCTGAAGCTGCTGGGCGAAGATGTCACGAGATGAAGCTGGGATCCTGAATCTAGAATGGCGCGACAAGTAACCGATACGCCCGATCGATTCTTCACCAGAACAACAGCCGTAGCTAGCAGCACAACATCGGAGCGGAGACCTTGGGCAGCAAGAGAGGTAGACGCATGAGACAGCATACTGCCAGCAGAATCCTGAACCGGCGAAATAGGTCCTGGTTGCACTGCACGATCTAGACGAGAAACAGCTGGGGAGCTTTGCTCTATGGATGAGTCGAAGTGCAATAAGGTATGATGCCTTTTTCCGCAAACTCTACACTGGCCACCGGTACATGCACGAGTCCGATGACCCGACTTTAAGCAATTAAAACAAAGTGAAAGCTTCTTCACTTCCTTATGACGAAGAAAGGGAGATAAATTTGTGAAAATGCTGCATGAGTATATTCCGTGGCCCACTGAATGTCAGAAAAAGGCATCCAGATGGGTTGGCGGAAGAGTTAGAGGCAACAAAAGTTTTCTTTGGATGTGTATACTGGCTTTTTCCCACCTGAGCGCTACCAGCATGTGTCGCTACAGCGTATTGCACGTTCTCCATCTTCTGGCATCTCTTCTCCAGGAAATCGTAGAACTTCCCAGCTGTGGCTATCCTGTCCGATGACGCAGTCTTCTCCCATTTGGCTTGTGTCTTGGCATCTAGCTTTTGTAGCAGTCTGAGAACTCCCGAAGCCTTTTAGCAGAAGGCGAATCTACCTTCTTGAGCCCAAGAATCTTCTTGATGTGTGCCTGGAAAAAAAGTCGTTTGTTATTAAAGCGTTTGCTAAGTATATCCAGAGCCACACGATAATTGGCACTGGAGAGCTCCAAAGATCGAACCGAATCCAGGGCCGCATCCGAGAGACATGAGCGAAGATGTTGGAACTTCTCGATTTCCTAAGGTCTGGATCTCCTTCGATGACCGAATTGAACATTGCAATAAAATCCGCATATTCCACATAGCCGCCGGAGAAGCTAGGAAGCTTAAGCTCAGGAAGCCGCTACTTGTGAGCCATGATGATGGTATGACCTCCAGAGCTGTTTGGCAGGCTAGTGGAATGAGCGGCTACGCGTAGGTGTCCTAATTCGAGAGCAGAAAGCAGCTCAGCTTTCAAAAGAAATGAACAGGGCATCGAATGTTTCACGCAGCTCGCTCCTAATCTCGTTTTCATCCAGCGATTCCAGCTCATTATGGTACTTGTTGAACTCCTCACGCATTTCCGCATGGAGGCGCACTTCTATTTCGGACGCACTTAGTTTGTCGATTTTATTCCCCGAGAATGACTCGCCAAGACGGTGCAGGCGATCATGCAGGGACTGAACTTTACGTTTGTAAAGCCTCAGCCTTTTTCAACCATCGCAATATTTTAACCCGCTACTTTATTACGCTCGTTGTCCATGCTAAGCGGTGTAAAGCAAACGAAACAACGGAAAATGTATGACCGCTTAAGCGACGTCCCACGTCCGACAGGGTCACCAATGTTTGAGGGACTCGGTATAAACGAGTCGAATAACCTTGTAGCCATATCACGACATGACTTTATTGACGGCTTGCTAGACCTGTCCCTGTCTCAAGTCAACCATGTGAAAAATTCCTTGGGTCGATTGCTCGATCTGTGCTTCGTCTCGGATCCGACCATAGCGTTGTTAACCGGAGCCCTTCCGCTCACTATACCTGAAGATTCCTACCATCCTACTTGCGAATTATCGGTCGATATTGGACCTTCTGTATTGGATCGATCGTGAAAGCTTTCTGAACGTGTCCGCTTCTGTCGTAAGTCCGAGTTTACGAAACTTAAAAAGCCTGATTAGGAATTTTGATTGGTCCGCTCTGTACTTGTGCACTGACGCTATAAAAGTTTGTGCCTTTCATTTTCTACAATGTACTTGACACACTCTTTGATTCTTGTGTCCCATATTTTTGTCCGATTAGATCTGGGAAGCCCCTTGGTTTTACCAAAGAGCTATCCAGTCTAAAAACATAAAATCAAGACTTAATACAAAATTTCAAGAAGTTGGCCCTCCTTCTTCTCTCTCGCGCTATGTGTAATAGCTCGGCCAAAATTCACCATTATAAACGCTCAATGCTATAAAAATGACCTATCACGATGCAGGATACGCTTTTTAAGGACCCCAAACAGTTTTACAGCTTCGTAAACAGTAAGCGTAAAACGTCCGCACATCCATCCTCGCTATCATTTCTTAATTTGTCGGCAAACAATGATCAGTGCCGACTCACTTCACTGCTTCATGAGCTTCGACTAGTTCAGCCGGTGTTCACACCAGGTCCTGAGGGAGTCCCCGGCTGTGTACTCAGGTACTGTGCCGACGCTCTGTGTGGACCCCTGCTTAAACTATTCACCCTATCCATTAACTGCTTCATGTTTCTCTCCGCTTTGGAAGGAATCGTTTATTATTCCTCTCCATAAGAAAGGTTGTAAGTCTTACATCTTATATCGAAGTTATCCGCTATTCCTAAAATGTTTGAGAAAATTTTAACCCCGCACTTGCAACATCTCTGCAAATCGCTAATAAATCCAGCTCAGCAAGGTTTTTAAGGCGACGATCAACAACTACAAATTTAGCCAGCAGCCAAGGCTGCCAGGGTATTTTATGCAGACGTCAGTCATCGGTCATTTACACCGATTTCGGTAAAGCATTCGACTCTGTAAACCATTCCCCTTTAGCACAAAAACTTGACATTTTAGAGTTTCCGCCCAATTTTTGAAATGGATTTCCAGCTACCTTTGCTCTAAGTCCCAAAGAGTCCTCTTCAAAAACTCCTTGTCTTCACCTGTTCAGGTTACTTCTGGGGTACCACATGGCAGCCATCTTGGCCCCCTACTTTTCACACTCTTTATTAACGACCTGCCTTCAATATTAACAAGCTCTCGAGTACTCATGTATGCGGATGACGTTAAACTCTGTGTCTCAATAACTTTCAGTCATGGTGTTGTGCAAAATATGTTACACCTGAATGCCCTCGAAATGTAAAGTAATGACATTTCATCGCTCCAGCCCGTTGTTGGCTCCTTACACCCTCTGCGGTGGTTCTCTTTGCGAGAATTGGTTGATGATCTAGTTGTTAAACTAGACCCCAAGTATAAGTTTTCTGAACAGATTTCTACCATGGTAAATAAAGCCATGGGAGTGCTCTTATAAAGAGGTGGTCAAAAGAATTTTACGACCCCTATATAACGAAGACTCTATATTTCGCTTGTTCGTCCGATTTCAGAATACGGCTTTTTGTATATGGTGTTCAGTTCAAAGTACACCAAGACCGTATCTTCTTACTCTCGTAGATTGCTTTTAATAAACATTCCATCCTTACTTAATCGTAGAAAAATGATTGGTGTGATTTGCATGCACAACTTGATCAGGGTGACATCGACAGCCCTGACTTGTTGAGCCGCATAAACTTCACGATTCCAATTAGATCCTCTATAAATTATATTTATTTATACCTTCCACTGCACTATGGGGAAAATTACCACTTTATCTGGCATTTACTATTGTGAGTAAAACCAATAGAGATTTTTCACAGCGGTTTTTATTATGTTGTTATAGACTATAAAAGATAATTTAGAAAAATGGGCGTGTCAACGTGCATTTTTTATCTTAACTTTTCCAAATTTAGTCACCTATACGTGCTTTACGTTGAAAATATAAGTTTCGCCACGCCCCTTCCGTCCCCAAAAAATAAAAAAAAATAAAACAATTTTTTGCATTTTTATAAATTTTGTATATATCCACATTTCTTTTACAAATGTCATTTCGGATAGCAAAATGTTTTTAAAAGTTTTACTTTTAAAATGTTTTCATCAACATTATTGCACGCATGCAGTTCAAAATAACTTTTTATTTCCTTCTCCCGTTCGTGCACGTCTCGCTATTCCACACAAGCAAAACGACTTTTGAAAAAATAAGGTTACGTCACAAAAATTCAAATTGCGCCACAAGAGGGAAAAAGAGGGAAATAACGCCAATACCTGTGAACTCAGAATTGAAAACGCTACAACAAACACTTGGCCGAATATAAAACAATTCTAAACTCTTTTTACATAATCCTTTCCAAAGTTGAAATTTGTTACTAAATTTCCAGCTTTAGAAGCGCTTATAAAACGATTTATTACTGTTCGGGCCAGCGGCTATTAAAGCGTCAATTTAATGTAACATTATGTATTTGTATAAGAGCATATAAAACCCTAAACTTATGTTGTCTCCAGCGTTCGGCAGTGTGCTGCGCTCTCTCTGTTAAATGGCGCTCTGCACCTGCCGCTTCGGCTCTAGCTTTGATCGACCGTCGTTGCTTTTAAGTAGTTCTATGCTAATCTCTCTCCGCATAGGTTGCATACCGAGCCCCCGTGTGTACTTTTATCTGGCCTGGCCAAAAAAAGCTTGGCCCCTATTTATTTCCAAAATCAATTAAGACAACTCGATTCGAAACGTTATAAAATGTTTAATTATACAGGCGGCTAGCGAAAAGCCAATTGCTCGCTCTTTTGCCAGGCCAGATAAAATCTCGCAAGAGAACCACCACAGAGGGTTTAAGGAGCCAACAACGGGCTGGAGCGATGAAATGTCATTACTTTACATTTTCGAGGCATTCAGGTGTAACATATTTGCACAACACCATGACTGAAAGTTATTGAGATCGGATTGCAAGCGAGAGTGAAATGAAATGTCCTTATACTGGACACAGAGTTTAACGTCATCCGCATACATGAGTACTCGAGAGCTTGTTAATATTGAAGGCAGGTCGTTAATAAAGAGTTTGAAAAGTAGGGGGCCTAGATGGCTGCCATGTGGTACCCCAGAAGTAATCTAAACAGGTGAAGACAAGGGAGTTTTTGAAGAGGACTCTTTGGGACTTAGAGCAAAGGTAGCTGGAAATCCATTTGGGCGGAAACTCTAAAAATGTCAAGTTTTTGTGCTAAAGGGGAATGGTTTACAGAGTCGAATGCTTTACCGAAATCGGTGTAAATGACCGATGACTGACGTCTGCATGTTACCCTGGAAGCCTTTAATTATGAAAGAGGTAAACTCTAGTAAATTTTAGTTGTTGATCGTCGCCTTAAAAACCTTGCTGAGCTGGATTTATAAGCGATTTGCAGAGATGTTGCAAGTGCGGGGTTAAAATTTTTTCAAACATTTTAGGAATAGCGGATAACTTCGATATACATCTGTATGGGACACAAGAATTAAAGAGTGTGTCAAGTACATTGTAGAAAATGAAAGGCACAAACTTTTATAGCGTCAGTGCACAAGTACAGAGCGGACCAATCAAAATTCTAATCAGGCTATTAAGCTTCGTAAAATCGGACTTACGAAAGCAGCGGACACATTCAGAAAGCTTACCAGATCGATCCAATACAGAAGGTCCAATGTCGACCGATACTGGGGAAAGTAGGATGGTAGGAGTCTTCAGGTATAGTGAGCGGAAGGGCTCGGGTTAACAACGCTATGGTCGGATCCGAGACGAAGCACAGATCGAGCAATCGACCCAAGGAATTTTAACATGGTTGACTTGAGACAGGGACAGGTCTAGCAAGCCGTCAATAAAGTCATGTCGTGATATGGGTACAAGGTTATTCGACTCGTTTACCGAAGTCCAAACAGTACCTCGCAAATTGAAATCACCCAGAATTATCATATGGTCTTTATCTGATAGCGAGGAAGAAACAGTTTTTAAAAGCGGATAGGTGCTGCTCGTATATAGAGATATCCGAAGACGGTGGAATGTACGAGAAAGTAATGAAAATAGAAAAAGCTGGAAGAATCAGTTTTATGCACAGGAATTCCAGGTCTTGTTGAACCTGGAATATGAAATGTTCCGACGTGAAGTTAGAGTCCACTGCGATGAGGACCCCTCCTCCACGTCGAGACAAACGGTCATTTCTAAATATTGTGTACCGATCTGCCAAAACTTCGGAACTAAGGATGTCCGGTTTTAACCAGGTTTCAGCTAACGCAATAATATTGAACAGATAAAGAGTGCTGAGCTTAATATGTAAGCCTCTAGCATTCTGGTAAGGTAAGTAGAGCGGGAAGATTAGGATGGAGCACTGGTCTGACTACCGGTGAGAGTTATGGGGGCTTATTCTTCTTCTTAGCCTTGTACTCTTTCAAAACCAAGTGCTCCGGCCAAAAATTGGCAGAACAAAATGAGATGGGGAGACGCTTATCTTAAAATGAGCTATCTCCCTGGCATAAGCGAAATTAAACTTCTCCACCTTTAGGCCATCGGCTTTTATTTTGCTTTGTATAAAAGCAGTTACATCATTAGATGTAAGATCAGGGACAAGCCGAAAGACAAAAACTTTCCGCTTTGGTGGGACACCCAACCAGTGGTTTTGGCACCACAGGTGCGGTACCTGTGATGGCAATATCCGGTGGTCCCGGACGTACATCAACTGGCGGTTTCGTAATGATGGGATAGCTATGGATTTAGGTATTTGGAGTGGCAAAACGAAATCAACTGCTGCACTGGCGTAGTGGTCGGAGTTAGTTTTTCAGATGACGGCGGGCGTGAGGAAGTTGGCATTTTGCAAGTCCCGCGGTGTGAACTTCTGCGCCGCGGAGACTCAGCCAGCAGCTGTAAACTGCTGGATAGCTAAGAGCCGATCGTATTGCTTCTTAAAGCCCACGATCAGCTCCTTAATGCCACTCCTCGTCTGCCTCATAAACTAGCGCATTTCGTTTTCGACCGCACGACATTCCTCACATTAATCATTTTCAGTAATCATTTCTGACCCCATAAAGTATATATATTCTTGATCAGCATCAATAGCCGAGTCGATATAGCCCTGTCTGGCCGTCCGTCTTGTTCGTCGCCCATTGCTCGGAGGCTATAAAGAGATAGAGCATCCAAATTTTTTTCAGACTGATGTGTTCTTTCACCCTAGAAAAGTGTTTCTAAATTTCGTTGTGAGAAGTGATGTAGATGACAGATGTAGGAAAAAATGTTTACATTTTAATGTAAAAACTGATAAAACATTTGAAAATTCCATATAAATCACATGTGTACTGCTGACTGAGTACTGATATAAAAGTAGAGTCGCGTTCAAAACGACTCCGTACGTTCTTTCTCGTTAATTTTTTTTTCTTGACCAAAAAGAAAGTTTCAAACAAATAGCAATCAGACCACAGTGCAAGCAATTGCTAAAAGCTATGCTATATATATTCTTGATCACTATGAATAGCCGAGTCTAGTTCTGTCGTTCCGGGCGTCCTTCTTGTTAAGTGACTAGTTCTCAGAGACTATAAGAGGTAGAGCAACCAAATTTAGTTTCCAATTGATATCACACAGTCGTTAGTGATCTGATCTTCTTGCAGGTATGCACTCGCGGATTTGGATAGAAAATCAGTTAAGAAGATATTTAGTAAATTTATTAGGCCAAAACACTGGTTGTTTGGTATAAAGAAAAGAAAAAGCGGAGCGGAAAAAAAAAAAACACGTCTGGTCACTACAAAGAGAAAGAACGAATGAATAAAAGTAAATATAAAAGTAGTGTCGCAGTAACTGCGACTTAACACGACTCCCGCATCTGTTTAAGATCGGGTCATTATTATAGCCACAATGATAACATTAATTTTCAGGATCGAGCCCCCCCACCCCTTGCAACAAAAAAAACATATAGGGTTGATAGCCTCGTGCAGTGTATGTGTGTTGTTGTTGTGAGAAGTGATGAAAATGTAGATGATATATGCAGCAAAAAAATTTAAAATGTAAAAACTGATAAAACATTTGAAAGTTTAACATAAACACATGTGTACTGACCCTGACTGTAGGGTCGCGTAACGCGTGTTTAGTTGGGGTATATAAATAAACCGAAAGCGTTGATGATTAACATTAGAATAATAGAGGAATTGCACGTGCCCCAATGCAAGCGATAGAGAGAACGAAAGAAGCTGGGGCTGCTGAGTAAAGTACGCTCGATAGATAGAGAGAGAGCGCGGGAGAACAACATAGATGCTGCAACTGTAGTTGTTGAAAACAAAAAATAAGCCTAAGCATAAGGAATTACAATATTTATAAACGGTGGGCAATCGAAATAGCAAGCATAGGTAGATTTAATAAATCTTTTAATAAATACAGCTATCAATAAATAATATTGTCCAAAGAATTCCGACAGGTCGATTTTAGTAAATGTACCCTACTTTATATATAAAAAACAAAGCTTGTTGACCTGGTATGTAATTCCAATTTTGCCACATGTAAAATGAAACGAGAAGGGATTTGTTGAATCATTACTTTTATACCCGTACTCAGTCAGTACACGAGATTTATGCGGAATTTTTAAATATTTGATCAGTTTTCTCATTTAACATTTTTTGCTGCATGTCATCTACATCTACATTACTCCCTCACAACAACACGCCGTTTTATTCTCCGCGTACACTGCACGGGGCAGAGTGTGTGAGCGAGTGAGATAAACAGTAGCGGTTGAAAATTCATTTCATCATTGTGGCTACAATAATGATCCGATCTGAACCAGATCCGGCAATCTGGTAGATATGAGCATTTTCTACGATACTGCATCGTTTTGTATACCCGTACTCGAAGAGTAAAAAGGGTAAAAGGGTATTTGTGGTAAAAGTGGATGTGTGTAACACATAGAAGGAGGCGTTTCCGACCCCATAAAGTATATATATTCTTGATCATCATCAATAGCCGAGTCGATATAGCCCTGTGTGTCCGTCCGTCTGTCTGTCCGTCTTGTTTTCTCGGAAGCTATAAGAGATAGAGCATCCAAATTTTTTTTCCAGACTGATGTGTTCTCTCACTCCTAGAAAAAAGTTTAAAATTTTCGCCCGCCCACTTCCGCCCCCACAAAGGGCGTCCACAATTTTGAAGATAACAGAAAACGAAAAATGCAGAATCATAGAGAAAGACCATATCTATCAGGGGCCCAAATTTGAATCGGATCGGATCATTAATATAGCCACAATAAAGAAAAAACATACGAAAAACTTCGCTCCTCTCTTTCGCTCTCACACAAAAACGAGACGATTTGGTTTTTCGTACAAATGAACGCCTGGATCTCAGAGACTATAAGAGCTAGAGCAACTAAACTTTTTTTTTGCCAAGACTGTGATACCAAACCTGAACAAGTGTATTTCAAAATTTCGCCCCGCCCCCCTTCCGCCACCACAAAAAGACGAAAAGTCCACAATTTTGAAGATAGGAAAAACCAAAAATGCAGTATCGTAGGAAATAATCATATCTACCAGATTCCCGAATTTGGTTCAGATCGGACCATTATTGTAGCCACAATGATAAAATGAATTTTCAGCAGTGGAAATAACCCGCGCCCGCTCAGTGTTTCCCCTCGCCTGATTGCAGCGTAAGTCATTTATGGGGATGATTGTCGCAACAGATTCTCTCACACGCACACTCACGCTCACAGACTCTGCCTCGTGCAGTGTACGTGTGTTGTTGTGAGAACTGATGTAGATGACAGATGCAGCAAGCAAATGTAAAATGTTAAATGTAAAAACTGATAAAACATCTAAAATTCCACATAAATCACATGTGTACAGACTGAGTACGGGTATAAAAGTACGACTCCGTACGTTTTTTCTCGTTACTATCTTTAAAATTGTTGACTTTCGTCTTTTGTGGGGGCGTGGCGAAATGTTTTGAAATACGCTTATATATAAGTGGTATCACAGGAGTTTGCACAGCAAGTTTGGTTTATCTAGCTCTAATAGTCTCTGAGATCCAGGGGCTCATCTTTACGAATTGGCAAAGTCGACGCTATGGTTTTGTGAGTGAGCGAGAGGGAACGATGCTTCTCCAAATGGTTTCTCCATTGTGGCTATTCTAATGATCTAATCCGATTAAGATTCGGGCCTCTGATAGAAATGAGCTTTCTCTGTGATTTTTATTTTTTCGTTTCTATCTTTTTTCCTTATCTTGGATCCCACAGATGTGATATTTATACTGGTGCTCGAAGAGTAAAAGGGTATATTGTATTTGTGCTAAATGTCCGTCTGTCCGTCCGTCCGTCTTGTTTTTCGCCCATTGCCCGGAGGCTATAAGAGCTAGAGAAACCAAATTTTGTTTCCACACTGATGTGATATCTCACTCCTAGAAAAGTCTTTCGAAATTTCGCCCCGCCCACTTCCGCCCCCCAAAGGGCGCACATCTGTGGCGGCCACAATTTTGAAAATAATTTGGTGTTAAAAACCAAAAATGCAGAATTATAGAGACAGCCCATATCTATCAGGGGACCAAATCTGAATCGGATCGGATCATTAATATAGCCACAATAGAGGAAAATATACGAAAAACATCGCTCCCTCTCTTCGCACTCACATAAAATCGAGTCGATTTGGTTTTTCGTAAAATGAACGCCTGGATCTCAGAGACTATCTCCAGCTAGAGCAACCAAACTTTTTTGCCCAGACTCCTGTAATACCGAACCTGAACAAGTGTATTTCAAAACATAGAGAAGGAATAATTTCCGACCCTATAAAGTAAAAATATATATATTCTTGATCAGCATCAATAGCCGAGTCGATATAGCCCTGTCTGTCCGTCCGTCTGTCCGTCCGTCCGTCTTGTTTGTCGCCCATTGCTCGAAGGCTATAAGAGCTAGAGCAACCAAACTTTTATCCAGTCTGATGTGATATCCACTCCTGACTAAAAGTGTTTCAAAATTTCGCCCCGCCCACTTCCGCCCCACAAAGGGCGCACATCTGTGGCGGCCACAATTTTGAAAATAACAAAAACTAAAAATGCAGAATCATAGAGACAGCCCATATCTATCAGGCCCAAATCTGAATCGGATCGGATCATTATTATAGCCACAATAGAGGCAAATATACGAAAAAACTTCGCCCCTCTCTTTCGCACTCACACAAAATCGAGTCGATTTTTGTTTTTCGACTACTCAGAGACTATAAGAGCTAGAGCAACCAAACTTTCTATCAAGACTCCTGTGATACCAAACCTGAACAAGTGTAATTCAAAATTTCGCCCTGTCCCCCTTCCGCCCCCACAAAAGACGAAAATCCACAATTTTGAAGATAGAGAAAAACGAAAAATGCAGTATGGTAGGGAATGATCATATCTACCGGATTGGATTTGGTCCAGATCAGATCATTATTATAGCCACAATGATGAAATGAATTTTCAGCAGCGAGCTGCCTCACAACCATAACAAAATATACATTTATTTTGAGGGTTGCTGCTGCTGATTCTCTCACACTCACACTCGAACGCTCTGTCTCGTGCCAGTGTACGTGTGTTTTTGTGAGAATTGATGTAGATGACAGATGCATGAAAACAAATGTAAAATGTAAAACTGATAAAACATTTGAAGATTGCACATAAATCACATTGTACTGACTGCATACGGGTATAAAAAGTACGACTCGATACGTTTTTTCTCGTTACTATGTTTTAAAATTGTTGACTTTCGTCTTTTGTGGGGGCGTGGCGAAATTTTTTGAAATACGCTTATTTTGGAGAGGTAAACAGGAGTTTGCACACAAAGTTTGGTTTATCTAGCTCTAATATTCTGAGATCCAGGGGCTCATCTTTACGAATTGGCAAAGTCGACGTTATGGTGGGTGGAGAGGACGAAAGGGAACGATGCTTCTCCAAATGGTTTCTCCATTGTGGCTATTCTAATGATCCGATCCGATTAAGATTCGGGCCTCTGATAGAAATGAGCTTTCTCTGCCAAATTCTGAATTTTTTCGTTTCTGTCTTTTCAAAGTTGTGGATCCCACAGATGTGATATTTATACCCGTGCTCGAAGAGTCGAAAAGGGTATATTGTATTTATGCTAAATGTCCGTCTGTCCGTCCGTCCGTCTTGTTTTTCGCCCAAAAAAAAAACTAGGCTTCCCAAAGCTAGAGAAAAAAATTTTGTTTCCACATAAAAATGATATCTCACTCCTAGAAAAGTCTTTCGAAATTTTTTTGGAGTACTTCCGCCCCCAAAGGGCGCACATCTATGGCGGCCACAATTTTAAAAATAACAAAAACCAAAAATGCAGAATTATAGAGACAGCCCATATCTATCAGGGGACCAAAAAAAATCGGAAAAAAATTAATATAGCTGCAATTCTGAAAATATACGAAAAAATCGCTCCCTCTCTTTCGCACTCACATAAAATCGTTTTGGTCGATTTGGTTTGACCTGTTTTGAACGCCTGGATCTCAGAGACTATAAAGTATTAAAGAGCAACCAATTTTTTTGCCCAGACTCCTGTGTTGACCGAACCTGAACAAGTGTATTTCAAAACATAGAGAAGGAAAAATTTCCGACCCTGATGTTCGGTATATATATTCTTGACCATCAATGCCGAAGATGATATAGCCCTGTCTGTCCGTCCGTCTGTCCGTCCGTCCGTCTTGTTTGAAAAGTTTTGCTCGAAGACTAGAGGAGCTAGAGCAACCAAACTTTTATCCAGTCTGATGTGATATCTCACTCCTAGAAAAGTGTTTCAAAATTTCGCCCCACCCACTTCCGCCCCACAAAAGGGCGCACATCTGATGGCGGCGAACAATTTTGAAAATAACAAAACTAAAATATCAGAATCATAGAGACAGCCCATATCTATCAGGCCCAAATCTGAATCGGATCGGATCATGAATTATAGCCACAATAGAGGCAAATATACGGTAAAACATTCGCTCCCTCTCTTTCGCACTCACACAAAATCGAGTCGATTTTTTTTTTTCGAACTACTCAGAGACTATAAGAGCTAGAGCAACCAAACTTTCTATCAAGACTCCTGTGATACGCAAACCTGAACAAGTGTAATTCAAAATTTCGCCCCGCCCCTTCCCGCCCCCACAAAAGACGAAAATCCACAATTTTGAAGATAGAGAAAACGAAAAATGCAGTATGGTAGGGAATGATCATATCTACCGGATTGGATTTGGTCCAGATCAGATCATTATTATAGCCACAATGATGAAATGAATTTTCAGCAGCGAGCTGCCTCACAACCATAACAAAATATACATTTATTTTGAGGGTTGCTGCTGCTGAAGCCTCTCACACTCACACTCGCACGCTCTGTCTCGTTTTAGTGTACGTGTGTTTTTGAAGAACTGATGTAGATGACAGATGCATCAAACAAATGTGAAATGTAAAAAACTAAATAAAACATTTGAAGATTGCACATAAATCACATGCGATACTGACTGAGTACGGGTATAAAAGTAGAGTCGCGCCTACAGCGACTCCGTACGTTCTTTCTCGTTTTAAATACACTTGTGGGAGTGGAATATAACATCATTCTCGAAAATAATTTGGTTGTTCTAGCTCGTATAGTCTCTGAGCACTGGGCGACAAACTAGACGGATGGACAGATAGACATGGCTATATCGACTCAGCTATCGATGCTGATTAATAATATACTATATACTTTATGGTACCGATTCCTTCTCTGTGTTCCTTAATTCCACTTTTAACATAAATACAATATACCCTTTTACTCCTCGAATGTATAAAAAAAATCTAATTAGCGAGATATGCAGTTTTCGTTATACCTGGTCGAAATAAATATTGGGAAACTCACTTATCATAGATATTTTTCAAAATTTTTTAAGAAATGGTAAGCATTTGTAACGACACACAAATTTTGTATAATGTATCTGCATATCAAAGAAAGTAACGGGAGGTTAAAATTTTATATTTTGTATTCGGGGACTTTTGCCTGACCAGTTTTGTGAGACGTGTGTTTTTTCTAGTACGAAATAATTATTGGTACAACATCAGTAAAAGTGGTGCTAATTGACTGTGTATTCAAGTTTTTCGTAGTTAAAAGGTCCGTAATTTATTCTTTTTAGCTGTGAACAAGTAAATTTAACAATCAAAGGCTAAATAAAAGTTCATTTAATACAGTTCCACACGTAAGCCAAAAAGTAAAAATGGGGAATGGAGTAAAAGTGGTCGGAGAATATGCAAAAAACTATCCTTAATCTGCACGTGAGAGGGAAAAGCATTTGAGAAATAGCCAATATTGCGGAAATAAGCAAGAATACTGTCAAAAAATTTAAAAAACCCGTCAGGATATAATAAAACAGTAAAATCGGCCGACCTTGCTTAGTGTCTGATCGAACAAAACGACAAATAATTAATTTGGCTTTAAATACAGCGACTAGTTCACGGGATATTAAGGCTAAACTGTCTCGTGATATCAGCACCGGTCGTATTCAGCAAATTTTAAGTTCAGATAGTAACATTAAGCGTGAAAAAAAAAATGGTACGCAAACCTATGCTTCTGCCAAGGCACAAACAGCTCGTCTGGAATATGCAAAAAGTACAAATTTTGGACAAGACTGTGGGGAGAACGTTGTCTTCAGTGACGAAAATGTTCAACTTGGATGGTCCTGACGTTAAAATGATGTACTGGGGAAGATATACGCCGTGAACTCAATTTCGCAATTCTCAGCTGTACATAAGCCTCATAGACAACGTATTAATACCGTTTAGCGAAACATATCGGGATAAAAAGTTAATTTTTCAACAGGATAACGCTGCATTCCACGTATCCAAAACCACAAAACAGTTCTTTAAGGACTGAAAATATATCTTTTGGGGTGGCCTACATGTATTCCCCGATTTAAACTCAATCGAGAATGTTTCGAAAATACTGTCCAGCAAAGTTTATAGCAATAGGCGACAATTTGAACATTTGGTGCATTATTGTGTTTTAGTGTACCAATAATTATTTCTAAGGCAGCAAAAATAAGGATCTGAATTTTCTCGAAAAGGATCAGATATTTAAGAAAAATTTATTTTTATTTCAATGCATTTTCTCTTTATACTTGCGAATAAAATTTAAAAAAAATAATAGATTAGCAAATACGATTTACTTTAAAGAAAAATTGAGTGTCCGAATATCTATTTCGACCAGGTATTAACCATATTTCTTTGACCATCCTTTATAAAAGCCAAGCACACCCATGGTCTTTTTACCAAAAGATATGTGTTCAAAAACATTAACTTGGGGAATAATTTAACACAAAGGTCATCAACCAATGTAATTCTCTCAAGAGAACTACCGCAGAGGATTTACGGACTGAATTAAGGGTGGGAACGATCAAATCCCTTTACTTTGCATTTCAAAGAATTAAGGAGTAGGTTAGGTTAGGTTAAGGCGGTAGCGGAGCGGGAGAGACCCTTACCGTTGGTCACCTTACGGTAGCCATAGTCCACCACTCCTGACGACTCTCCAAGGAGCACCAGCGACTCCTCGTTCAGGTCGAGGATGATCTGTCGCCTCTGTCCTGCGACCTCCTCGACCTTGGCCACCTTCCAATCGGCTGTAGGAAGGTGGGGGTTGCGGACCTGCTGAACCTTGAGAATCTTCTCAGGTTCTGCAGGTTTGAGGACACCCACGCTCGGGCCCTCGGTCTTCTTGGGACGTCTTCCCAGCGTACGGCCTCCAGTTTGGCTCCCGGATAAACTTCCTCGAGCGCCGCCACCGCCTTCATGTACCCTGATGCCACTAGGACGCCAATTAGGGTTTTGCCCCTCGCCACCTCCGCAAAAGACCTGTTGGTCAGGTGCGTCTTCGCCCCTTGGCTTTCCCAGAAAGGCTTGGCCTGGCTTGGCCTGTGGCGTTGTCTTCCGCCGAGCGTGGCCGCTTGTTCGGGGCTTGGCTGCCCCCTTTCCGGTTTTGGCTGGTTGGAAGTCTGGGATGATTGCGCTATCCCAAAGCCTCTGCTCCATCCCCTTCGCCGATGCCATATACTCCGGATCTTCGTTGGCCAGTATGAAGGCAGCACGCCTCCTGTCCTGGTAGGACGGCTTACCTCCTTGGCCTGCAGACCCGCCGCCTGCCGAGGTTGACGGGGTTTCCCCGGTCGCAGGGCGCTTACCAGCCGCGATAACGCTCTGCTTGGCAGCCACCCCGATACCGGTTTGACCCCGGTGCCCCCCGGCGTGGATGGGCCCGATTGGCTTATCGGAGCCCTCCTCGCAGCGGATTCTGCTAGAAGACGGTGGACCGACTTAGTCTCCTTTCCCGTCTTCTTTGGACCTGGTTTTCCAGGCGTTGATATAGAGGGATGGTCTTTTCCCTCCGGTACTTTAAGTGGAGTACCGAGCTCCTTTGCGGTATTGTTTTTAATATTAGATTGATTTAGCATATTTGGTCCCACGAGTAGGCGGGAAGGGGTTAGTCACCCGAGGCGTAGCCCGCGTTCCCCAGGAAGCCTGATTTAAACTGGAGGTCGGCAGGTATCCAGAGTTCGCATACTAACGACCGAGCACCCCTCGGCCACGCATCCATCAGCGCATGCTGTTCCGTCTTGGATTGGGGTAATTACACTGAGAGTTTTCTTCTATCTGCCCGACTTCCATTAGCCAGCATCCTTGGCAGAGACCTGACCGTACCAAGGACCTGTTACCAGCCGCCCCTCACGAGGAGAGTATAGTCGCACTTCCACTGGTGTGTACAGTTACGGCAGGTGACGGACCGCCCGCGATTCCACTGCGTCATAGAACCGGAGCGTGGCAGCATCGGGTTGGGGCGTCGGTAAAAACCTTTACGAGACGAGTCGTGGTCACGTGGCCACATAGCGTGTCCAGTTAGTCCGCCTGAGGTTACGGAACTGGGCTGGACTCGGTGACCATCTGTGTGGTCAGTAAGTAGTTAAAAGGAACTCACCCGATCGTTTATGTCGGTGCTTCCCCACTGACTGTGGTGAGCGTTGGCGTCGCATCCCACTAAAAGGCCGATGTCATTGGCCTCGCAGTCTGCGACGAGAGCCCCTCAAGGGCGCATGTAAATGTAAAACTGATAAAACATTTGAAGATTGCACATAAATCACATGTGTACTGACTGAGTACGGGTCGAAAAAAGTACGACTCCGTACGTTTTTCTCGTTACTATCTTTAAAATTGTTGACTTTTCGTCTTTTTGTGGGGGCGTGAAAAAAATTTTGAAATACGCTTATATTGGAGTGGTATCACAGGAGTTTGCACAGCAAGTTTGGTTTATCTAGCTCTAATAGTCTCTGAGATCCAGGGGCTCATCTTTACGAATTGGCAAAGTCGACGCTATGGTGGGTGAGAGTGAGCGAGAGGGAACGATGCTTCTCCAAATGGTTTCTCCATTGTGGCTATTCTAATGATCCGATCCGATTAAGATTCGGGCCTCTGATAGAAATGAGCTTTCTCTGTGATTCTGAATTTTTCGTTTCTGTCTTTTTCAAAGTTGTGGATCCCACAGATGTGATATTTATACCCGTGCTCGAAGAGTAAAAGGGTATATTGTATTTGTGCTAAATGTCCGTCTGTCCGTCCGTCCGTCTTGTTTTTCGCCCATTGCCCGGAGGGGATATAAGAGCTAGAGAAACCAAATTTTGTTTCCACACTGATGTGATATCTCACTCCTAGAAAAGTCTTTCGAAATTTCGCCCCGCCCACTTCCGCCCCCACAAAGGGCGCACATCTGTGGCGGCCACAATTTTGAAAATAACAAAAAACCAAAAATGCAGAATTATAGAGACAGCCCATATCTATCAGGGGACCAAATCTGAATCGGATCGGATCATTAATATAGTTTTGTAAAAAATATACGAAAAACATCGCTCCCTCTGTTTTCGCACTCACATAAAATCGAGTCGATTTGGTTTTTCGTATAAATGAGCGCCTCGATCTCAGAGACTATAAGAGCTAGAGCAACCAAACTTTTTGCCCAGACTCCTGTAATACCGAACCTGAACAAGTGTATTTCAAAACATAGAGAAGGAATAATTTCCGACCCTATAAAGTATATATATTCTTGATCAGCATCAATAGCCGAGTCGATATAGCCCTGTCTGTCCGTCCGTCTGTCCGTCCGTCCGTCTTGTTTTGTCGCCCATTGCTCGAAGGCTAGAGGAGCTAGAGCAACCAAACTTTTTATCCAGTCTGATGTGATATCTCACTCCTAGAAAAGTGTTTCAAAATTTCGCCCCACCCACTTCCGCCCCCACAAAGGGCGCACATCTGTGGCGGCCACAATTTTGAAAATAACAAAAAACTAAAAATGCAGAATCATAGAGACAGCCCATATCTATCAGGCCCAAATCTGAATCGGATCGGATCATTATTATAGCCACAATAGAGGCAAATATACGAAAAAACTTCGCTCCCTCTCTTTCGCACTCACACAAAATCGAGTCGATTTTGTTTTTCGAGAGACTACTCAGAGACTATAAGAGCTAGAGCAACCAAACTTTCTATCAAGACTCCTGTGATACCAAACCTGAACAAGTGTAATTCAAAATTTCGCCCCGCCCCCTTCCGCCCCCACAAAAGACGAAAATCCACAATTTTGAAGATAGAGAAAAACGAAAAATGCAGTATGGTAGGGAATGATCATATCTACCGGATTGGATTTGGTCCAGATCAGATCATTATTATAGCCACAATGATGAAATGAATTTTCAGCAGCGAGCTGCCTCACAACCATAACAAAATATACATTTATTTTGAGGGTTGCTGCTGCTGATTCTCTCACACTCACACTCGCACGCTCTGTCTCGTTTAGTGTACGTGTGTTTTTGAAGAACTGATGTAGATGACAGATGCATCAAACAAATGTGAAATGTAAAAACTAATAAAACATTTGAAGATTGCACATAAATCACATGTGTACTGACTGAGTACGGGTATAAAAGTAGAGTCGCGCCTACAGCGACTCCGTACGTTCTTTCTCGTTTTAAATACACTTGTGGGAGTGGAATATAACATCATTCCGAAAATAATTTGGTTGTTCTAGCTCGTATAGTCTCTGAGCACTGGGCGACAAACTAGACGGATGGACAGATAGACATGGCTATATCGACTCAGCTATCGATGCTGATTAATAATATACTATATACTTTATGGTACCGATTCCTTCTCTGTGTTCCATAATTCCACTTTTTAACATAAATACAATATACCCTTTTACTCCTCGAATGTATAAAAAAATCTAATTAGCGAGATATGCAGTTTTCGTTATACCTGGTCGAAATAAATATTGGGAAACTCACTTATCATAGATATTTTTCAAAATTTTTAAGAAATGGTAAGCATTTGTAACGACACACAAATTTTGTATAATGTATCTGCATATCAAGAAAGTAACGGGAGGTTAAAATTTTATATTTTGTATTCGGGGACTTTTGCCTGACCAGTTTTTGTGAGACGTGTTTTTTTTTTCTAGTACGAAATAATTATTGGTACAACATCAGTAAAGTGGTGCTAATTGACTGTGTATTCAAGTTTTTCGTAGTTAAAGGTGAGTAATTTATTCTTTTTAGCTGTGAACAAGTAAATTTAACAATCAAAGGCTAAATAAAAGTTCATTTAATACAGTTCCACACGTAAATAAAGTAAAAATGGGGAATGGAGTAAAGTGGTCGGAGAATATGCAAAAAACTATCCTTAATCTGCACAGGGAAGGGAAAAGCATTTGAGAAATAGCCAATATTGCGGAAATAAGCAAGAATACTGTCAAAAAATTTAAAAAACCCGTCAGGATATAATAAAACAGTAAAAATCGGCCGACCTTGCTTAGTGTCTGATCGAACAAAACGACAAATAATTAATTTGGCTTTTAAATACAGCGACTAGTTCACGGGATATTAAGGCTAAACTGTCTCTTGATATCAGCACCGGTCGTATTCAGCAAATTTTAAGTTCAGATAGTAACATTAAGTATGAAAAAATGGTACGCAAACCTATGCTTCTGCCAAGGCACAAACAGCTCGTCTGGAATATGCAAAAAGTACAAATTTTGGACAAGTGAATGGGAGAACGTTGTCTTCAGTGACGAAAAAAAGTTCAACTTGGATGGTCCTGACGTTAAAATGATGTACTGGAGAAGATATACGCCGTGAACTCAATTTCGCAATTCTCAGCTGTACATAAGCCTCATAGACAACGTATTAATACCGTTTAGCGAAACATATCGGGATAAAAGTTAATTTTTCAACAGGATAACGCTGCATTCCACGTATCCAAAACCACAAAACAGTTCTTTAAGGACTGAAAATATATCTTTTGGGGTGGCCTACATGTATTCCCGATTTAAACTCAATCGAGAATGTTTCGAAAATACTGTCCAGCAAAGTTTATAGCAATAGGCGACAATTTGAACATTTGGTGCATTATTTGTGTTTTAGTGTACCAATAATTATTTCTAAGGCAGCAAAAATAAGGATCTGAATTTTCTCGAAAAGGATCAGATATTTAAGAAAAATTTATTTTATTTCAATGCATTTTCTCTTTATACTTGCGAATAAAATTTAAAAAATAATAGATTAGCAAATACGATTTACTTTAAAAAGAAAAATTGAGTGTCGAATATCTATTTCGACCAGGTATTAACCATATTTCTTTGACCATCCTTTATAAAGCCAAGCACACCCATGGTCTTTTTTACCAAAAGATATGTGTTCAAAAACATTAACTTGGGGAATAATTTAACACAAAGGTCATCAACCAATGTAATTCTCTCAAAGAGAACTACCGCAGAGGATTTACGGACTGAATTAAGGGGTGGGAACGATCAAATCCCTTTTACTTTGCATTTCAAAGAATTAAGGAGTAGGTCAGGTTAGGTTAAGGCGGTAGCGGAGGGGGAGACCTCCCCCGCTCACTTGGTCCAGTTAGTGGACCATTGTGATGCCGCATGGGCGCGAGCCCCTTCTCCTGGCCTCAACCGTGGTGAGCAACTTAGTGCCGAGCTAAGGGGAGTCCCATCGGGTGGCCTTGATGTATTTTGACAGAGTCCCCGGTTTGGTTTCGGAAAGGTCCGAAATGTCTGTAAGGAAAGGGGACCCGAGTCTTCGGTTTCCCAAGCCTGGGCAGAGACAGAAGAAGCGGTGAACCGACTCCTCCTCGTCCCTACAACTTCTGCAGAAGTCGTTGTGAGGGATCGACAGTCTTGCAGCATGTGTGCCGATCTGCCAGTGCCCCGTGATGGCTCGGGTGACGGCGGAGCAATGTGCTCTGCTGAGTCTATAAAGCTCTTCCGAGCGCTTTTTCGAACGATTTGGCCAAATCGCTCTTGAAGTTCTGCATGTGAAGGTCAGCTGCCATCGCCTGTCAGAAATTTGCTCGAATGCCTCGTGCGTTAATAACCTGCACGTAGCTAAAGGCATCGCTACTTGCTCCCTCTCCGGAAGGAGAGGTACAGTAGTGCCCTGCCTAGCTAGCTCGTCGGCGGCATCGTTCCCTACAATGTCCCTATGTCCTAGGACCCATATTAGGGGAAGAGCAGCTGAACCTGCGAAAGTCGTTAACGGTCGCTGAGTTCGACGCAATAGAGCCCAGAGCCTTGAGGGCTGCTTGGCTGTCCGAGAAGACGCACACTGAGTGTCAGTCTAAAAAGAGAGTTTGGAGACGGAGAGATCACCTCCTTGATAGCTACGACCTCTGCCTGGAACACGCTACAGTGGTCGGGAAGTCTGAAGCAGAGACTGATGTTGAGCCCCCCCACGCGGCCGTCTAATTTTGAGCCTTCAGTATAGAAGTGGATCGCGTTTGCTGGTCCAGGTTCGCCCCTCTCCCAGTCCTTCCTGAGTGGGATGGAAACCTGGAAAGGCGTCGAGAGGTAGTCACTTGGGATGCAGTAGTCTGTCCTCTCTGGAAGTTGCGGGAGTTTTATTAGGATTCCCGAGTGGCCAACCGTTGTGGTTTTCCACAGGTTGGATTCCCTCATTCTAAGGGCGGATAGTGTTGCAACCTTTTTCCCCATAAGTTCTACAGGTAGAAGGTACAACATGTTATCGAGGGCTTCACTTGGGGTAGTGCGTAATCCGCCCGTTATGCATAGCTCTGCCATGCGTTGACCTCTTGTGAGTTTGTCAAGACAAGTTTTGCCATCAGGGCTGGCCACCAGACCACTACTCCGTAAATCAGGATTGGTCGTATGATGGCAGTGTACAGCCATCGGACTATGCACGGGGTCATGCCCCACTTTAGACTGATGGTTTTCCTGCAGGTGTAGAGGGCTACTGTGGCCTTCTTCACCCTGTCCTCTATGCTCAGCTTCCAGTCGAGCTTCCTATCGAGGATAAGGCCAAGGTATTTGGCTTGGTTGCTGAAAACTAGCGGATCTCCGCTAAGTGGGGGAGGTGTCGGAATCTTGTATTTTCTGGTGAATAGTACAAGTTCCGTCTTAGATGGTTGGCACTCAGCCCACATTTGGCTGCCCATTGTGACAGGTTTGTGAGAGTGCTTGTTATGCACTCGCATAGGGTCTGTGGAAACTTCCCAGAGAATGCTATAGCGACGTCATCCGCATACGCCACCACGCGGCAACCGCCATATTCTATCTCCCGCAGCAGTACATTCACTGCTACGTTCCATAGGAGGGGCGAGAGGACTAATAGCTGGGGGTGCCTCTGTTGACAAACCTGGTGGACGTTGACGTCCCCAGTAATGCCTCAACGGTCCTGCATTGCAGCATCTGATCGATGAGACTCACCGTCCGGAAGTCAACCCCCAGGTCAGTCAGTGCTCTCGTGATGGCGGATGGGATGATGTTATTGAAAGCCCCTTCTATGTCAAGAAAGGCTACCAGGGTGTATTCCTTGCAGCTGAGGGACGATTCGATGATCGATGTGATCCCATGTAGGGCCGTTTCGGTGGATCTTCCCCTCCGATAGGCATGCTGAGAGCCAGAGATTTGATTCGGCGATATTGTCGCCCTGAGACACAGACTTAAAAGCCGTTCCATCGGCTTCAGGAGGAAGGAGGAAAAGAAGCGCGAGGCTTCGGAGTTACTCTCGATTTCGTTGCAGAACTGGCGCCATGACGCGCGTTTGGCTTTCCTGAGTTCTTTGTTGTATGTTGACAGACTTGCCTTGTATTCGGTCCAGTTCTGCTCAACGGTAAGAGCTTTCGCTTTGTTAAAAAGTCTCCGTGAGGATCTCCGGAGCTCTCCCAGCGTCGGAGTCCACCATGCCGGTTTCTTCCGACCTCTGGTCTTGCCGGGTGGACAGGCTTTGTCAAGCGCTGCGTTACAGGCGTCGGTTAAAAACCTTTACCAGACGAGTCGTGAGCACCCATGAAATATCCTCCCTAGGTGGAGTCTCAGGGAGAGTTTGGCAAAGAAAGTCCACATAGCGTGTCCAGTTAGTCCGCGTGAGGTTACGGAACTGGGCTGGACTCGGTATGCTGAACGTGAAGACAGTTTCCACGTACCTGTGGTCCGAGAAGGAGTGTTCTCCAGGATACTATGCTATCCTGTAGCGCATATGAGAGGCAATCGTGAGGTCCAGGACCTCCTTGCGGTTCTTAATAATGAAAGTGGTATCATCCCCACGGTTTAAGATGACCATCTGTGTGGGCAGAAAATAGTTAAAAGGAACTCACCCCGTTCGTTTGTGTCGGTGCTTCCCCACTGACTGTGGTGAGCGTTGGCGTCGCATCCCACTAAAGGCCGATGTCATTGGCCTCGCAGTCTGCGACGAGAGCCCCTCAAGGGCGCATGTGGAGACAGGGTCTGGCTGGTCGTGACCCATGTACGCCGAGCAGATGCGGAGTGAGCGCTACTGGCCCTCGAGGCTCACCGCCGTGTGATCTTCATTGCTGAAATTTGGGAGCAAAAAATAAGTGCAGTTCTCTTTTTGCCAGAATGCAGGTGCGTATTTTACCTGGGGAGTCAGCTAAGTATAGCTTATAATCAGGAGTCCTCAAACCGGAGACCCTGTTTCCAAGGATCCAGGGTTCCTGCAATAAGGTAGCACATGCTACCCTTACAATGGTGGAGGTTTATCTGCAGGGTGGTGGGGACATTCCTGAGACTTCGCCTTCACCACTGTCGTGCCGACGTCGCTCTCCGGGGAGTCGTCGTCCTCCCCGACGTCGATGCGTCCGAGACCTCTGGCCAGGTCGCTCGCGTCGGACTCGTAGCGGTCCAGGATATCGTCAGATACCATGGACGCCACGTCCGACGCCTCGGGTTGGCTCCCCGCTTCCAGGACGTCAAGCTCGAGGTCTGGCTGGACCCCCGCTTGCTTGCCCTTGGAGTCGTTTTTGTAGGGGACTATGGTCACCTTACGGTAGCCATAGTCCACCACTCCTGACGACTCTCCAAGGAGCACCAGCGACTCCTCGTTCAGGTCGAGGATGATCTGTCGCCTCTGTCCTGCGACCTCCTCGACCTTGGCCACCTTCCAATCGGCTGTAGGAAGGTGGGGGGTTGCAGACCTGCTGAACCTTGAGAATCTTCTCAGGTTCTGCAGGTTTGACCGACACCCACGTCCTCGGGCCCTCGGTCTTCTTGGGACGTCTTCCCGAGCGCGTACGGCCTCCAGTTTGGCTCCCGGCAATAAACTTCCTCGAGCGCCGCCACCGCCTTTCATGTACCCTGATGCCACTGTAGGACGCCAAGTGGGGTTTTGCCCCTCGCCACCTCCGCAAAAGACCTGTTGGTCAGGTGCGTCTTCGCCCGCTTGGCTTTCCCCAGGGCTTGGCCTGGCTGTGTGGCGTTGTCTTCCGCCGAGCGTGGCCGCTTGTTCGGGGGCTTGGCTGCCCCCTTTCCGGTTTTGGCTGGTTGGAAGTCTGGGATGATTGCGCTATCCCAAAGCCTCTGCTCCATCCCCTTCGCCGATGCCATATACTCCGGATCTTCGTTGGCCAGTATGAAGGCAGCACGCGTCCTGTCCTGGTAGGACGGCTTACCTCCTTGGCCTGCAGACCCGCCGCCTGCCGAGGTTGACGGGGTTTCCCCGGTCGCAGGGCGCTTACCAGCCGCGATAACGCTCTGCTTGGCAGCCACCCCGATACCGGTTTGACCCCGGTGCCCCCGGCGTGGATGGGCCCGATTGGCTTATCGGAGCCCTCCTCGCAGCGGATTCTGCTAGAAGACGGTGGACCGACTTAGTCTCCTTCCCGTCTTCTTTGGACCTGGTTTTCCAGGCGTTGATATAGAGGGATGGTCTTTTCCCTCCGGTACTTTAAGAGGAGTACCGAGCTCCTTTGCGGTATTGTTTTTAATATTAGATTGATTTAGCATATTTGGTCCCACGAGTAGGCGGGAAGGGGTTAGTCACCCGAGGCGTAGCCCGCGTTCCCCGGGAAGCCTGATTTAAACTGGAGGTCGGCAGGTATCCAGAGTTCGCATACTAACGACCGAGCACCCCCTCGGCCACGCATCCATCAGCGCATGCTGTTCCGTCTTGGATTGGGGGTAATTACACTGAGAGTTTTCTTCTCTCTGCCCGACTTCCATTAGCCAGCATCCTTGGCAGAGACCTGACCGTACCAAGGACCTGTTACCAGCCGCCCTCACGAGGGAGAGTATAGTCGCACTTCCACTGGTGTGTACAGTTACGGCAGGTGACGGACCGCCCGCGATTCCACTGCGTCATAGAACCGGAGCGTGGCAGCATCGGGTTGGGGCGTCGGTAAAAACCTTTACGAGACGAGTCGTGGTCACGTGGCCACATAGCGTGTCCAGTTAGTCCGCCTGAGGTTACGGAACTGGGCTGGACTCGGTGACCATCTGTGTGGTCAGTAAGTAGTTAAAGGAACTCACCCGATCGTTTATGTCGGTGCTTCCCCACTGACTGTGGTGAGCGTTGGCGTCGCATCCCCACTAAAGGCCGATGTCATTGGCCTCGCAGTCTGCGACGAGAGCCCTCAAGGGCGCATGTGGAGACGGGTCTGGCTGGTCGTGACCCATGTACGCCGAGCAGATGCGGAGTGAGCGCTACTGGCCCTCGAGGCTCACCGCCGTGTGATCTTCATTGCTGAAATTTGGGAGCAAAAATAAGTGCAGTTCTTTTTTGCCAGAATGCTGGTGCGTATTTTACCTGGGGAGTCAGCTAAGTATTAAAGCTTATAATCAGGAGTCTCAAACCGGAGACTCTGTTTCCAAGGATCCAGGGTTCCTGGAGCAATAAGGTAGCACATGCTACCTTACAATGGTGGAGGTTTATCTGCAGGAGTGTCAGGGACATTCCTGAGACTCGCCTTCACCACTGTCGTGCCGACGTCGCTCTCCGGGGAGTCGTCGTCCTCCCCGACGTCGATGCGTCCGAGACCTCTGGCCAGGTCGCTCGCGTCGGACTCGTAGCACTCAGGATATCGTCAGATACCATGGACGCCACGTCCGACGCCTCGGGTTGGCTCCCCCGCTTCCAGGACGTCAAGCTCGAGGTCTGGCTGGGCCCCCCTTGCTTTCCCTTGGAGTCGTTTTTGTAGGGGACTATGGTCAGCTTACGGTAGCCATAGTCCACCACTCCTGACGACTCACCAAGGAGCACCAGCGACTCCTCGTTCAGGTCGAGGATGATCTGTCGCCTCTGTCCTGCGACCTCCTCGACCTTGGCCACCTTTCAATCGGCTGTAGGAAGGTGGGGGTTGACTGAACCTGCTGAACCTTGAGAATCTTCTCAGGTTCTGCAGGTTTGACCGACACCACGCTCGGGCCCTCGGTCTTCTTGGGACGTCTTCCCAGCGTACGGCCTCCAGTTTGGCTCCCGGATAAACTTCCTCGAGCGCCGCCACCGCCTTCATGTACCCTGATGCCACTAGGACGCCAATTAGGGTTTTGCCCCTCGCCACCTCCGCAAAAGACCTGTTGGTCAGGTGCGTCTTCGCCCGCTTGGCTTTCCCCAGAAAGGCTTGGCCTGGCTGTGTGGCGTTGTCTTCCGCCGAGCGTGGCCGCTTGTTCGGGGGCTTGGCTGCCCCCTTTCCGGTTTTGGCTGGTTGGAAGTCTGGGATGATTGCGCTATCCCAAAGCCTCTGCTCCATCCCCTTCGCCGATGCCATATACTCCGGATCTTCGTTGGCCAGTATGAAGGCAGCACGCCTCCTGTCCTGGTAGGACGGCTTACCTCCTGGCCTGCAGACCCGCCGCCTGCCGAGGTTGACGGGGTTTCCCCGGTCGCAGGGCGCTTACCAGCCGCGATAACGCTCTGCTTGGCAGCCACCCCGATACCGGTTTGACCCCGGTGCCCCCGGCGTGGATGGGCCCGATTGGCTTATCGGGCCCTCCTCGCAGCGGATTCTGCTAGAAGACGGTGGACCGACTTAGTCTCCTTTCCCGTCTTCTTTGGACCTGGTTTTCCAGGCGTTGATATAGAGGGATGGTCTTTTCCCTCCGGTACTTTAAGTGGAGTACCGAGCTCCTTTGCGGTATTTTTTTTAATATTAGATTGATTTAGCATATTTGGTCCACGGTAGGCGGGAAGGGGTTAGTCACCCGAGGCGTAGCCCGCGTTCCCCGGGAAGCCTGATTTAAACTGGAGGTCGGCAGGTATCCAGAGTTCGCATACTAACGACCGAGCACCCCCTCGGCCACGCATCCATCAGCGCATGCTGTTCCGTCTTGGATTGGGGTAATTACACTGAGAGTTTTCTTCTCTCTGCCCGACTTCCATTAGCCAGCATCCTTGGCAGAGACCTGACCGTACCAAGGACCTGTTACCAGCCGCCCTCACGAGGAGAGTATAGTCGCACTTCCACTGGTGTGTACAGTTACGGCAGGTGACGGACCGCCCGCGATTCCACTGCGTCATAGAACCGGGCGTGGCAGCATCGGGTTGGGGCGTCGGTAAAACCTTTACGAGACGAGTCGTGGTCACGTGGCCACATAGCGTGTCCAGTTAGTCCGCCTGAGGTTACGGAACTGGGCTGGACTCGGTGACCATCTGTGTGGTCAGTAAGTAGTTAAAAAGGAACTCACCCGATCGTTTATGTCGGTGCTTCCCCACTGACTGTGGTGAGCGTTGGCGTCGCATCCCACTAAAAGGCCGATGTCATTGGCCTCGCAGTCTGCGACGAGAGCCCTCAAGGGGCGCATGTGGAACGGGTCTGGCTGGTCGTGACCCATGTACGCCGAGCAGATGCGGAGTGAGCGCTACTGGCCCTCGAGGCTCACCGCCGTGTGATCTTCATTGCTGAAATTTGGGAGCAAAAATAAGTGCAGTTCTCTTTTTGCCAGAATGCTGGTGCGTATTTTACCTGGGGAGTCAGCTAAGTATAGCTTATAATCAGGAGTCCTCAAACCGGAGACTCTGTTTCCAAGGATCCAGTGTTCCTGGAGCAATAAGGTAGCACATGCTGCCTTACAATGGTGGAGGTTTATCTGCAGGAGTGTCAGGGACATTCCTGAGACTCGCCTTCACCACTGTCGTGCCGACGTCGCTCTCCGGGGAGTCGTCGTCCTCCCCGACGTCGATGCGTCCGAGACCTCTGGCCAGGTCGCTCGCGTCGGACTCGTAGCACTCCAGGATATCGTCAGATACCATGGACGCCACGTCCGACGCCTCGGGTTGGCTCCCCGCTTCCAGGACGTCAAGCTCGAGGTCTGGCTGGGCCCCCGCTTGCTTTCCTTGGAGTCGTTTTTGTAGGGGACTATGGTCACCTTACGGTAGCCATAGTCCACCACTCCTGACGACTCTCCAAGGAGCACCAGCGACTCCTCGTTCAGGTCGAGGATGATCTGTCGCCTCTGTCCTGCGACCTCTTCGACCTTGGCCACCTTCAATCGGCTGTAGGAAGGTGGGGTTGCTGAACCTGCTGAACCTTGAGAATCTTCTCAGGTTCTGCAGGTTTGACCGACACCCACGCTCGGGCCCTCGGTCTTCTTGGGACGTCTTCCCAGCGTACGGCCTCCAGTTTGGCTCCCGGATAAACTTCCTCGAGCGCCGCCACCGCCTTCATGTGTAGGGCCGCCGAGCGTGCATCTTGGCAGGCGATGGCTTTCACCGTGCCCTGATGCCACCCGGCGTCCTCACATTTGGGCGGTGGTCCACCGTTCTCGGCAAGCTCCTCCAGGAAGCGGTCCTGGAGCTCTGCCTCCACCAGGTGCCACTTGTCACGAGGGACATTACCATCCTTGGCTCCCCTGTCTAGGACGCCAATTGGGGTTTTGCCCTCGCCACCTCCGCAAAAAGACCTGTTGGTCAGGTGCGTCTTCGCCCGCTTGGCTTTCCCCAGAAAAGGCTTGGCCTGGCTGTGTGGCGTTGTCTTCCGCCGAGCGTGGCCGCTTGTTCGGGGGCTTGGCTAATCCCCCTTTCCGGTTTTGGCTGGTTGGAAGTCTGGGATGATTGCGCTATCCCAAAGCCTCTGCTCCATCCCCTTCGCCGATGCCATATACTCCGGATCTTCGTTGGCCAGTATGAAGGCAGCACGCCTCCTGTCCTGGTAGGACGGCTTACCTCCTTGGCCTGCAGACCCGCTGCCTGCCGAGGTTGACGGGGTTTCCCCGGTCGCGAGGCGCTTACCAGCCGCGATGTCGCTCTGCTTGGCAGCCACCCCGATGACCGGTTTGACCCCGGTGCCGCCTGACGTGGATAGGCCCGATTGGCTTATCGGAGCCCTCCTCGCAGCGGATTCTGCTAGAAGACGGTGGACCGACTCAGTCTCCTTCCCCGTCTTCTTTGGACCTGATTTCCCAGGCGTTGATATAGAGGGATGGTCTTGTCCCTCCGGTACTTTAAGAGGAGTACCGAGCTCCTTTGCGGTTATTTTATTAATATTTACAGATTTTGGCATAGTTAGTCCCACGAGTAGGCGGAAAGGGTTAGTCGCCCGAGCCAAAGCCCGCGTGCCCCGGAAAGCCTGATTTAAACTGGAGGTCGGCAGGTATCCAGAGTTCGCATACTCACGACCGAGCACCCCTCGGCCACGCGTCCATCAGCGCATGCTGTTCCGCCTTGTATTGGGGTAATTACACTAAGAGTTTTGTTCTCTCCGTCCGACTACCATTAGCCAGCATCCTTGGCAGAGACCTGTCCGTGCCAAGGACCTGTTACCAGCCGCCCTCACGAGGAGAGTATAGTCGCACTTCCACTGGTGTGTACAGTTACGGCAGGTGACGGACCGCCCGCGATTCCACTGCGCCATAGAACCGGAGCGTGGCAGCATCGGGTTGGGGCAAGCCCCAGCACCAGGAAACCCTGCCCCCGTCCGGAAAGTACAGTGATCGCGGGTCGGACCGTCATCCGTGATTCCCCTGTATCACCCGAGTGGCTGACGGCCAGTGGGAGTAACAAACGCATTTATGCTTCGTGATCAGAAGAAGAAAGCAAACCTGATAAAGCAGAAGTACGTTTGTTTTGCAAAATATAATTCAAAATGGCTGGTGATATGTATATCACCATTAATAGCAGAGTCTAGGTCTGCCGTTCCGGGCGTCCTTCTTACTGACCACACAGATGGTCACCGAGTCCAGCCCAGTTCCGTAACCTCAGGCGGACTATGGTCACCTTACGGTAGCCATAGTCCACCACTCCTGACGACTATCCAAGGAGCACCAGCGACTCCTCGTTCAGGTCGAGGATGATCTGTCGCCTCTGTCCTGCGACCTCCTCGACCTTGGCCACCTTCCAATCGGCTGTAAGAAGGTGGGGGTTGCGGACCTGCTGAACCTTGAGAATCTTCTCAGGTTCTGCAGGTTTGACCGACACCCACGCTCGGGCCCTCGGTCTTCTTGGGACGTCTTCCCAGCGTACGGCCTCCAGTTTGGCTCCCGGATAAACTTCCTCGAGCGCCGCCACCGCCTTCATGTAGAGGGCCGCCGAGCGTGCATCTTGGCAGGCGATGGCTTTCACCGTGCCCTGATGCCACCCGGCGTCCTCACATTTGGGCGGTGGTCCACCGTTCTCGGCAAGCTCCTCCAGGAAGCGGTCCTGGAGCTCTGCCTCCACCAGGTGCCACTTGTCACGAGGGACATTACCATCCTTGGCTCCCCTGTCTAGGACGCCAATTGGGGTTTTGCCCTCGCCACCTCCGCAAAAGACCTGTTGGTCAGGTGCGTCTTCGCCCGCTTGGCTTTCCTGAAAGGCTTGGCCTGGCTGTGTGGCGTTGTCTTCCGCCGAGCGTGGCCGCTTGTTCGGGGGCTTGGCTGCCCCCTTTCCGGTTTTGGCTGGTTGGAAGTCTGGGATGATTGCGCTATCCCAAAGCCTCTGCTCCATCCCCTTCGCCGATGCCATATACTCCGGATCTTCGTTGGCCAGTATGAAGGCAGCACGCCTCCTGTCCTGGTAGGACGGCTTACCTCCTTGGCCTGCAGACCCGCTGCCTGCCGAGGTTGACGGGGTTTCCCCGGTCGCGAGGCGCTTACCAGCCGCGATGTCGCTCTGCTTGGCAGCCACCCCGATGACCGGTTTGACCCCGGTGCCGCCTGACGTGGATAGGCCCGATTGGCTTATCGGAGCCCTCCTCGCAGCGGATTCTGCTAGAAGACGGTGGACCGACTCAGTCTCCTTCCCCGTCTTCTTTGGACCTGATTTCCCAGGCGTTGATATAGAGGGGATGGTCTTGTCCCTCCGGTACTTTAAGAGGAGTACCGAGCTCCTTTGCGGTTATTTTATTAATATTTACAGATTTTGGCATAGTTAGTCCCACGAGTAGGCGGAAAGGGGTTAGTCGCCCGAGCCAAAGCCCGCGTGCCCCGGAAAGCCTGATTTAAACTGGAGGTCGGCAGGTATCCAGAGTTCGCATACTCACGACCGAGCACCCCCTCGGCCACGCGTCCATCAGCGCATGCTGTTCCGCCTTGTATTGGGGTAATTACACTAAGAGTTTTGTTCTCTCCGTCCGACTACCATTAGCCAGCATCCTTGGCAGAGACCTGTCCGTGCCAAGGACCTGTTACCAACCGCCCTCACGAGGAGAGTATAGTCGCACTTCCACTGGTGTGTACAGTTACGGCGGGTGACGGACCGCCCGCGATTCCACTGCGCCATAGAACCGGGCGTGGCAGCATCGGGTTGGGGCAAGCCCCAGCACCAGGAAACCCTGCCCCCGTCCGGAAAGTACAGTGATCGCGGGTCGGACCGTCATCCGTGATTCCCCTGTATCACCCGAGTGGCTGACGGCCAATTAAGGGGTAACAAACGCATTTATGCTTCGTGATCAGAAGAAGAAAGCAAACCTGATAAAGCAGAAGTACGTTTGTTTTGCAAAATATAATTCAAAATGGCTGGTGATATGTATATCACCATTAATAGCAGAGTCTAGGTCTGCCGTTCCGGGCGTCCTTCTTACTGACCACACAGATGGTCACCGAGTCCAGCCCAGTTCCGTAACCTCAGGCGGACTATGGTCACCTTACGGTAGCCATAGTCCACCACTCCTGACGACTATCCAAGGAGCACCAGCGACTCCTCGTTCAGGTCGAGGATGATCTGTCGCCTCTGTCCTGCGACCTCCTCGACCTTGGCCACCTTCCAATCGGCTGTAGGAAGGTGGGGGTTGTGACCTGCTGAACCTTGAGAATCTTCTCAGGTTCTGCAGGTTTGACCGACACCCACGCTCGGGCCCTCGGTCTTCTTGGGACGTCTTCCCAGCGTACGGCCTCCAGTTTGGCTCCCGGATAAACTTCCTCGAGCGCCGCCACCGCCTTCATGTAGAGGGCCGCCGAGCGTGCATCTTGGCAGGCGATGGCTTTCACCGTGCCCTGATGCCACCCGGCGTCCTCACATTTGGGCGGTGGTCCACCGTTCTCGGCAAGCTCCTCCAGGAAGCGGTCCTGGAGCTCTGCCTCCACCAGGTGCCACTTGTCACGAGGGACATTACCATCCTTGGCTCCCTGTCTGGGACGCCAATTGGGGTTTTGCCCCTCGCCACCTCCGCAAAAGACCTGTTGGTCAGGTGCGTCTTCGCCCGCTTGGCTTTCCCCAGAAAGGCGTTTGGCCTGGCTGTGTGGCGTTGTCTTCCGCCGAGCGTGGCCGCTTGTTCGGGGCTTGGCTGCCCCCCTTTCCGGTTTTGGCTGGTTGGAAGTCTGGGATGATTGCGCTATCCCAAAGCCTCTGCTCCATCCCCTTCGCCGATGCCATATACTCCGGATCTTCGTTGGCCAGTATGAAGGCAGCACGCCTCCTGTCCTGGTAGGACGGCTTACCTCCTTGGCCTGCAGACCCGCCGCCTGCCGAGGTTGACGGGGTTTCCCCGGTCGCGAGGCGCTTACCAGCCGCGATAACGCTCTGCTTGGCAGCCACCCCGATACCGGTTTGACCCCGGTGCCCCTTGACGTGGATGGGCCCGATTGGCTTATCGGAGCCCTCCTCGCAGCGGATTCTGCTAGAAGACGGTGGACCGACTTAGTCTCCTTTCCGTCTTCTTTGGACCTGGTTTTCCAGGCGTTGATATAGAGGGATGGTCTTGTCCCTCGGGTTTTTGAGAGGAGTAGCGAGCTCCTTTGCGCTATTGTTTTTAATATTAGATTGATTTGGCATATTTGGTCCCACGAGTAGGCGGGAAGGGGTTAGTCACCCGAGGTATAGCCCGCGTGCCCCGGGAAGCCTGATTTAAACTGGAGGTCGGCAGGTATCCAGAGTTCGCATACTAACGACCGAGCACCCCCTCGGCCACGCATCCATCAGCGCATGCTGTTCCGCCTTGTATTGGGGTAATTACACTAAGAGTTTTGTTCTCTCCGTCCGACTACCATTAGCCAGCATCCTTGGCAGAGACCTGTCCGTGCCAAGGACCTGTTACCAACCGCCCTCACGAGGAGAGTATAGTCGCACTTCCACTGGTGTGTACAGTTACGGCAGGTGACGGACCGCCCGCGATTCCACTGCGCCATAGAACCGGGCGTGGCAGCATCGGGTTGGGGCAAGCCCCAGCCCCAGGCAACCCTGCCCCCGTCCGGAAAGTACAGTGATCGCGGGTCGGACCGTCATCCGTGATTCCCCCTGTATCACCCGAGTGGCTGACGGCCAATTAAGGAGTAACAAACGCATTTATGCTTCGTGATCAGAAGAAGAAAGCAAACCTGATAAAGCAGAAGTACGTTTGTTTTGCAAAATATAATTCAAAATGGCTGGTGATATGTATATCACCATTAATAGCAGAGTCTAGGTCTGCCGTTCCGGGCGTCCTTCTTGTTAAGTGACTAGTTCTCAGAGACTATAAGAGGTAGAGCAACAAAATTTAGTCTCCAATTGATATCACACAGTCGCTCCGCAGTCGCTCTGCCCTATTCAGTGTGCACGCCTCCTTTGGTGGAGGAGATGCATAATCTACACTGTTGATGTAGATGACAGATGTAGCAAAAAATGTAAACTAATAAAATAATTTACAATTCCACATAAATAAATATAATTTCAAAATCAGAAATTCACAAACACAAGCTAATACATTTGACCTTGCCTTTTTTTGTATATCATTAAACCGGCAGCATCTTCATTACACAGTTCATTCCACGGTATATAATTTGTGTTTGTAGGAGGGTGGATGGCTCGGGGTTCCCAGCGATATTTCCAATAAGAACAGTCTGGGGCGTCAAATTAATTCGGCGTTTATTGCGGGTAGAGGGTTTATAATTGGGGGTTGAATTGGTTGTTGCGGCTGGGTTCGTCGGTAAAGAGCGAGTGTGTAGCCATAGATAGGCCTACGGCTAGAGCCCATGGTGGAGAGCCGAGTGGATCGCGTTCAAGAGCGCGAGAGCGAACGGCACGAGAGAGCGCGCGAGCTAACAGCGCGCTGTTAACTCCGCTAACCGCGCTGCTGCCCTCAAAAATTTGAATAATGAATTCGAAGTTATTTTTTTTGGTTTGATTTATCACCGTTAAACGGATGTAAACATAATAATTTAAACCTCTTAGTTTAAAGGCGAAAGGAAATTCTATCGGAGGTTTGACAATCAAAATTTAACGAAAATATTTAAAACCAATAAAAATTTTAAATTAAGCTAGTATAGATAAATTAGTAAAAAGTACGTTTTTGCAATGTATTTAATCAACATTTGTAAAACCCACCAAGACAGCCTACTGTTGCACCAGAAAAAACTCTGTTGGAATTTAGCTGGTATGTCAATCTTTAGCGCCCCCATATAAGTTAAAGTTTTGTATGTGATTTTGGGATTGCTAGTTTAGAGATTTTCGGTCAGTTATTCGGACAGATCCTGTAAGATTAAAGCAGCGTCTACTTTAGCTTTTAGATTAAAAAAGTGTTCACCAGGACCACTTTATGTAGTAGTCCATGATGGTTGTCATCCATCATGGATGTCATCCATCATGTTTTGAGTTCTGGTGAAAACGGGTATGATGCAAATTTTACTATTGCGACCTCGTTAGTACAATCGGTTCAGAACCTATCGATATTGGCTTCGCGGAACCGAGACTCACAACAAAAAACATTCACGTAAAATTGGGAAATATCTTAGTAAAAGTATTGTATACAATTTAAAATAATATGACTTCGTTTATTTATTTTTTATTCGCGATATCATGCGTTTTATCGATATGCCAGCTATCGATATAAGCGAAAACCAATCCATCATTCAAGAGTCCAATGACCAATAAAATTTTTCGCTGAATTTAATTCATTAATAATCCATTAAATTAAATAAAATATTAAAATTAAATTCCGTTCACCAGAACTGTCGTAAGAAATCCATCACTAATTACTGTCCTGGTGAACGCCCCATTTTTTATACCCGTACTCGAAGAGGAAAAGGTTATATTGTATTTGTGGTATTTGCTGTCTGTCCGTCTGTCCGTCTGGTTTGTCGCCCATTGCTCGGAGACCATAAGAGCTAGAGCAACAAATGTTTTTTTCCAGACTGGTGTTATATCTCACTCCTAGAAAAATGTCTTAACATTTCGCCCCGCCCACTTCCGCCCCCAAAAATAAAAATGCTGAATCATAGAGAAAGACCATATCTATCAGAGGCGCAAATCTGAAACGGATCGGATTATTAATATAGCCACAATAGAGAAAAACATACGGAAAAACTTCGCTCCCTCTCTTTCACACTCACACAAAAACTAATCGATTTGAATTTTTGTATTTTGTGTCGCCTGGATCTCAGAGACTATATGAGCTAGAGCAACCAAACTTTCTGCACACACTCCTGTGATACCAAACCTGAACCAAACCCACCCAAAAGACGAAAATCTACAATTTTGAAGATAGAAAAAAAAAGAATGCAGTATCGTAGAAAATGAGCCTATCTATCAGATTCCCGAATTTGGTTCAGATCGGATCATTATTGTAGCCACAATGACCAAATGAATTTTCAGCAGCGATTTTCCTCTTGCCCCGCCCCTTGCGACATAAGTCATTTATGGGGATGATATTCGCTCACACTCACTCTCACGCTCTGCCTCGTGCAGTGTCCGTGTGTTGTTGTGAGAAGTGATGTAGATAATGTAGATGTAGATGACAGATGTAGCAAAAAAAATGTAAAATGTAAAACTGATAAAACATTTTAAAATTCCACATGAATCACATGTGTACTGACTGAGTACGGGTATAAAAAGTAGAGTAGCATTCAAAGCGACTCCGTACGTTCTTTTTCTTTTTTTTTTTTTTTTGTTGGATTGGTTTGAATCCTTGAAAACATAATAAACAAACTTTATCTTCTTGTCTAGATGATCATACACATAAATTCAGATTACTACTAATAACGAGAAAGAACGTACGGAGTCGCTTCGAACGCGACTCTACTTTTATACCCGTACTCAGTCAGTACACATGTGATTTATGTGGAATTTTAAAAATGTTTTATCATTTTTTACATTTTACATTTTTGCTACATCTGTCATCGACATCTACATCTACATCATCTACATCAGTTCTCAACAACACACGCACACTGCACGAGGCAGCATGTTTGAGCGTGAGTGTGCGTGTGAGAGAAGCTGCAGCAACAATCAACCCAATAATTGACTTACGCCGCAAGAGGAGGTGGGGATTGCTGCTGAAAATTCATTTCATCATTGTGGCTATAATAATGATCCGATCTGGACCAAATTCGGGAATCTGGTAGATATGGTCATTCTCTACAATACTGCATTTTTAGTTTTTGCTATCTTCGATATTGTGGATTTTCGTCTTTTGTGGTGGCGGAAGGGGCGGGGCGAAATTTTGAAATACACTTGTTCAGGTTTGGTATCACAGGAGTCTTGGCCAAAAGTTTGGTTGCTCTAGCTCTTATAGTCTCTGAGATCCAGGCGTTCATTTTACGAAAAACCAAATCGACTCGATTTTGTGTGAGTGCGAAAGAGAGGGAGCGAAGTTTTTTTCGTACATTTGCCTCTATTGTGGCTATATTAATGATCCGATCTGATTCAGATTTGGGCACCTGATAGATATAGGCTGTCTCTATGATTCTGCATTTTTCGTTTTCTGATATCTTTCAAATTGTGGACGCCACAGATGTGCGCCCTTTGTGGGGGGCGCAAGTGGGCGGGGCGAAATTTTGAAACACTTTTCTAGGAGTGAGATATCACATCAGTCTGGAAAAAAAAATTTGATTCTAGCTCTAATAGCCTTCGTGCAATGAGTGAAAAAACAAGACGGACGGACGGACAGACATGGCTATATCGACTCGGCTATTGATGCTGATCAAGAATATATATACTTTATGGGGTCGGAAACGCCTCCTTCTGTGTGTTACACACATCCACTTTTACCACAAATACAATATACCCTTTTACTCTTCGAGTACGGGTATAAAAACGAGAAAGGACGCGTTGTGTCACTGTTAACGCGACACTACTTTTATACCCGTACTCAGTCAGTATACATACACCCAGCGACAAAAAAAAGCCGCACTCTGTCATTTCATGCATTTCTGACTTTGGAAGACTGGTGTTTCCCCAAATTTTATTCGATTTGACTAATTTTTTTTTGAGATTCCCCGTGAATGTTTCCTTCTGTTTTTTGTGTAGTTTTTGACGTCTTAGTTGCTGGAAACACTTCCTAAAAGAATTTTTAACTTTGAACTCTTCAAAAATGATGCCTAACGGAATGCAGATATCGGTGACTGAAAAGTCAAAAAATTATTGAATTGGCAAAACAAAATGTTTCAATTAAAAATAGCAATTAAGACTAAGATCAACGAAAGCTCTGCGAGACGATTTTTGAAAAAAAATCGAAAGACTGGAAAAGTGGAGAGGACGAAAGGATCGGGAAGAAAACAATCAACAAATATAATAGAAGATCGTATTATTATTAGAACGACCCTACATAATAGATTTTTTAAATGCTGTTAAGATAGCTTCCGAAGTGCAGCAACGATTTTCAAAAACTATTTCGGCTCGAACTATACAGCTTCGGCTAAAGGAGATGGGGCCTAATGGCAAGGACACCTGCCAAAAAGCCACTTCTGTACAGTAGAATTAAGAAAAGCTCGCTTAAATTGGTCTACAGAAAAATCTAATTGGGGTGAATCCGAATGGTCACGTGTCATATTGTCGAATGAGTCCAAATTCAACCTCATTGGACCCGATGGTTCGCGCACAGATCGCCGGAGAACAGGGGAACGATATTCCAAAGATTGCTGCATTAGCACCGTAAAGCATTTGCCTTATATTATGGTATGGGTTTCAATATCTAAAAATAAAACTGAATCGATAATAATGGTAAAAGGTATGGTCAATGCAAAAGTGTATAAAGAAATTATTCTCAGTGGCGTTGTGCCTAGTATGGAATCAGTTACTGAGAAAGAAGAGGATCCCATCTTTCAGTACGATTCTGCACCTTGTCATCGAGCGCGCTCTCTAAGTTATTTTTCGTCGTTTGCTATTTTTAAAAATGCATTTATACTAATTTTGACTATTCTTTAACGATAGGTTAACATTTTTAAGATGGAATTGGGTATTAAGTCCTTAGATTGGCCAGGTAACAGTCCCGACCTCAATCCGATAGAGAATGTCTAGGCCCTTATGAGTTCAAAAATAGGAAAAAGGATTCAGAAAACTATGGTTGAGTTACGCCAAACTATAGAAAAAGTATGCTTTGATGATACAACGGACGAATATCTGAAGGTTTTATACGATTCGATGCCCAATAGGACCAAATGTCTCTTAAACGCCAAGGGTGGTCCCACCAGATATTAATTAGTTCTTAATTTGAAAAATAAATTTTTTAAATATTAGCTTTTGTCATTACTTTATAGAAAACAAAAATAACTCATTGGAAAAAATTTAGTTTTTGTTGGAATAACACGTTTATATATTTTAATTTAATTGTTACTTTTGTTATGGTGAAATTACTAAATAACCGTTGAAAACGGTGTGATTGGCAAAAAATATTTTTCTTTCACTATATAATTATGATACAAACAAATTTAGTAACTTCTTTTGAATAAAAATGATTGTGACAAAAAAAAAAAATAACTAGTCGAATCGCATGAAATTTGGGAAAACACCAGGCTTCCCAAGTCAGAAATGCATGAAAAGTCAGAGTGCTTTTTTTTTTTTTCGCTGGGTGTATGTACATGTGTGGAATTTTAAAAATATTCTATTATTTTTTACATTTTAAATTTCTTTCTGCATCGTCATCTACATCTACATCGCTTCTCACAACAACACTGCAAGGCTGAAGGGTGGAAGGCTAGCTGCTGAAAATTCATTTCGTCATTGTGGCTACATTAATGATCCCATTTGAACCATATTCGTTTCGTATTCAATCTGGTAGATATGATCATTCTCTTCAAAACTGCTGTCGGGTTTCCCAGCCTGATGTTTAGTTAGTGGAGCAGCCTAAAGTAAATCTACCTACAAATGTTTGCTTATTTGATTGAACACTGTATTGTAAAGATTGTAATTGTTTACGCTTATGCTCATTTCGCTACTACAGCTGCAGCGTCTATGGTGTTCTCCCGCGCGCTCTCTCCCTCTCTCTATCTATCGCTCGCACTCGGCTCAGCAGCAGCCCGAGCTTATTTTTGTTCTCTCTACCTCTTGCAGTGGGGCACGGGCGAATTCGGTCCGCCTGCCCTCTAGCAGTCTGGATATAACTATCATAGTTTTCGGTGCACTTTTATACCCCAGCTACACACGCGTATTGCCGCTACCTCATATAATAAATAAAATTGTATTTCCAATTGAAATCCTCGGCTCTTTATTTAAAACCTACCTTTTTGCAATAGCTATTAAAACGCTTAATAGCTCAACATTTGGTGACCCCGACGTGATTGTGCAATAATTAATTGATCAGTACAATCACAAACTGCATTTATAAACAATAATTTTCGTTCGTTCGTCTGTTTCGCTCTTCTGTACATAGCCAGTGCCATCGACCACATAGCTGCTATACAAGCATATACACCAGCCGCTCTTACATACACGAATTGCGCTTGAGTTTCCCGTTTGTTACACGCGTTTCGTTTTGCGTTCCTCTTCCCGCTACGAACGGCTGCTAGAGCGGCTGCTGCGGACGCTGCCAACGACACTATAGTGACAGTAACAAGGGGAGCAAAACAGGGTGTCTTTTTGAGGATGAAGTCAACGGAACTCTGCGAGAAGGTTAAGAGATTGACTACCGCTTGGGAAGATGAGGCCGCTGTCTCCGATTATTACACACTAGTGGGAAAGTTGGAGCAGATTAAGAAACTGATCGGGCAATTTGAGACATTTCTCAACGAGCTCGAAGAATTGGACTGCAGCGAAATTCACAGTGGACTGTGCGATAGTTTTGAAACGCTTGCCAGTGCTCTCAAGGCTTCGATTCGGCGTGAAATTGATCGGATTAGCGGCTACATGCCTCTGCATTCAACGGTTGCTGGACCGAATGTAACTTCTGGTTTTGCTGGTTCTCAGCCGCCACCTCGTCGCAGGCCAGCATCATCCCTGCCTCCCATACAATTGCCAAGTTTTAGTGGAGGATATGCGGATTGGACGGACTTTTATTCGATGTTCACCACCATTATCGACAACCATCCAGACCTCTCCAATATTGAGAAGTTCCAGCATTTGCGATCTTGCCTGCGTGATTCGGCGTTGGAGACAGTGCGCGCCCTGGAAATTTCTGACAGCAATTATAATATAGCCTTAGAGTTGTTGGAAAAAAGGTTTAATAATCGTCGTTTAATCTTTCAGGCGCACATTACTGAGATCCTGGGGCTGCAGTCTGTGGAGAATGGGTCAGTGTCGATGCTTCGGGAGATCTCGGACAAGTTTAACGCTCATATTCGGGCGCTCCAGGCTTTGGGCACTCCTGAGCAGATCGCAGGATGCATCATTGTGCAGGTGCTGCTTAGTAAACTGGATCCAGCGACTCAAGCCAAGTGGGAGGAGCGATTAGAGGACTCAGCCTTCGTTAACTTGATTCCTTCATGAGAGTCCATGGCCTCGTTTTGGAGCAGCGATGCAGGACGTTGGAAACAGTGGATTTCGTTATGACAACTTATGCGCCGAGCGGTCAGGTGGGCAGGAGCAGTAAAGCTAGCCATTCCAAATCCATACTTGCTGCCTTTAAGCAAAACACATCAGGTTGCGTTCTGTGCAATGACAGTGCTCACGGAATCCATCATTGTCCCAAGTTTATAGCACTGTCTCCATCAAATCGCTATAAAGAAGCCAAAAGGTGCTCCTGTGTGTAAATTGCCTCAAGGCAGGCCATCGGTTGAGTAAATGCAGCTCCAGCAAATGCCGTACCTGTGGGCGTAGGCACCACACTCTCCTGCATTTTGGAGGTCCTGGAGCTACTGCAGCCCATGGTGGATCTGTGCTACGACACGTCGTCGCATCTCATCACTGAGTCCTCTGCTTCAGCCTCTGCATATTCTGCACTTATTGCCCAGGATCTCAGTAATGATGATGTGCTATTACCCACGGCCACCGTCCTAGTCAAAAATAGTTCTGGGGCCTTCGTTTCTTGCCGAGCGCTGCTAGATTCTGGCTCTCAACTGCATTTAATAACATCCCGTTTAGCTATTCAGCTTCAGCTTCGGAAGATAAAATCATCCACTGCTGTTTCTGGAATAGGCGACTCCAGCCTCGTCACCGATGGAATGTCAGTGAAAATAAGCCTTCACTCTCGTTTGTCGACATACTCGGCTCCCATCACTGCTGTAATCGTCCCTAATATCACTGATCGGCAGCCAAGCCGCAGCGTGAACACTTGCAGCTGGATGATCCTGGAAACCTGCCACTCGCCGATCCAGGATATCATATACCTCAGGGCATCGATCTGCTGATTGGTGCAAGACTGTTTTTGAGCTCTTATGTGCTGGGCAATTCAAGCTTTCGCCAGGATTACCAATACTTCAGGAAACTCTCTTGGGATGGGTCGTGTCTGGAGGTTGTGATCGAGTCAAAAACGTGTCGTTGATGAGCTTAACAAGACCCCAACATCCGATTTATATGCGAAACCCTGCAGATTCTGTTGAAAGACAGGTTTCAACGGGGAGGGGATGTCGGGTTTCCCAGCCTGATGTTTAGTTAGTGGAGCAGCCTAAAGTAAATCTACCTACAAATGTATTGTAAAGATTGTAATTGTTTACGCTTATGCTCATTTCGCTACTACAGCTGCAGCGTCTATGCTGTTCTCCCGCGCGCTCTCCCTCTCTCTATCTATCGCTCGCACTCGGCTCAGCAGCAGCCCGAGCTTATTTTTGTTCTCTCTACCTCTTGCAGTGGGGCACGGGCAATTCGGTCCGCCTGCCCTCTAGCAGTCTGGATATAACTATCATAGTTTTCGGTGCACTTTTTATACCCCAGCTACACACGCGTATTGCCGCTACCTCATATAATAAATAAAATTGTATTTCCAATTGAAATCCTCGGCTCTTTATTTAAAACCTACCTTTTTGCAATAGCTATTAAAAACGCTTAATAGCTCAATATTTGGTGACCCCGACGTGATTGTGCAATAATTAATTGATCAGTACAATCACAAACTGCATTTATAAACAATAATTTTCGTTCGTTCGTCTGTTTTCGCTCTTCTGTACATAGCCAGTGCCATCGACCACATAGCTGCTATACAAGCATATACACCAGCCGCTCTTACATACACGAATTGCGCTTGAGTTTCCCGTTTGTTACCCGCGTTTCGTTTTGCGTTCCTCTTCCCGCTACGAACGGCTGCTAGAGCGGCTGCTGCTATGGACGCTGCCAACGACACTATAGTGACAGTAACAAGGGAGCAAAACAGGGTGTCTTTTTTGAGGATGAAGTCAACGGAACTCTGCGAGAAGGTTAAGAGATTGACTACCGCTTGGGAAGATGAGGCCGCTGTCTCCGATTATTACACACTAGTGGGAAAGTTGGAGCAGATTAAGAAACTGATCGGGCAATTTGAGACATTTCTCAACGAGCTCGAAGAATTGGACTGCAGCGAAATTCACAGTGGACTGTGCGATAGTTTTGAAACGCTTGCCAGTGCTCTCAAGGCTTCGATTCGGCGTGAAATTGATCGGATTAGCGGCTACATGCCTCTGCATTCAACGGTTGCTGGACCGAATGTAACTTCTGGTTTTGCTGGTTCTCAGCCGCCACCTCGTCGCAGGCCAGCATCATCCCTGCCTCCCATACAATTGCCAAGTTTTTTAGTGGAGGATATGCGGATTGGACGGACTTTTATTCGATGTTCACCACCATTATCGACAACCATCCAGACCTCTCCAATATTGAGAAGTTCCAGCATTTGCGATCTTGCCTGCGTGATTCGGCGTTGGAGACAGTGCGCGCCCTGGAAATTTCTGACAGCAATTATAATATAGCCTTAGAGTTGTTGGAAAAAAAGGTTTAATAATCGTCGTTTAATCTTTCAGGCGCACATTACTGAGATCCTGGGGCTGCAGTCTGTGGAGAATGGGTCAGTGTCGATGCTTCGGGAGATCTCGGACAAGTTTAACGCTCATATTCGGGCGCTCCAGGCTTTGGGCACTCCTGAGCAGATCGCAGGATGCATCATTGTGCAGGTGCTGCTTAGTAAACTGGATCCAGCGACTCAAGCCAAGTGGGAGGAGCGATTAGAGGACTCAGCCTTCGTTAACTTGATTCCTTCATGAGAGTCCATGGCCTCGTTTTTGGAGCAGCGATGCAGGACGTTGGAAACAGTGGATTTCGTTATGACAACTTATGCGCCGAGCGGTCAGGTGGGCAGGAGCAGTAAAGCTAGCCATTCCAAATCCATACTTGCTGCCTTTAAGCAAAACACATCAGGTTGCGTTCTGTGCAATGACAGTGCTCACGGAATCCATCATTGTCCCAAGTTTATAGCACTGTCTCCATCAAATCGCTATAAAGAAGCCAAAATGTGCTCCCTGTGTGTAAATTGCCTCAAGGCAGGCCATCGGTTGAGTAAATGCAGCTCCAGCAAATGCCGTACCTGTGGGCGTAGGCACCACACTCTCCTGCATTTTGGAGGTCCTGGAGCTACTGCAGCCCATGGTGGATCTGTGCTACGACACGTCGTCGCATCTCATCACTGAGTCCTCTGCTTCAGCCTCTGCATATTCTGCACTTATTGCCCAGGATCTCAGTAATGATGATGTGTTATTACCCACGGCCACCGTCCTAGTCAAAAATAGTTCTGGGGCCTTCGTTTCTTGCCGAGCGCTGCTAGATTCTGGCTCTCAACTGCATTTAATAACATCCCGTTTAGCTAATCAGCTTCAGCTTCGGAAGATAAAATCATCCACTGCTGTTTCTGGAATAGGCGACTCCAGCCTCGTCACCGATGGAATGTCAGTGAAAATAAGCCTTCACTCTCGTTTGTCGACATACTCGGCTTCCATCACTGCTGTAATCGTCCCTAATATCACTGATCGGCAGCCAAGCCGCAGCGTGAACACTTGCAGCTGGATGATCCCTGGAAACCTGCCACTCGCCGATCCAGGATATCATATACCTCAGGGCATCGATCTGCTGATTGGTGCAAGACTGTTTTGGAGCTCTTATGTGCTGGGCAATTCAAGCTTTCGCCAGGATTACCAATACTTCAGGAAACTCTCTTGGGATGGGTCGTGTCTGGAGGTTGTGATCGAGTCAAAAACGTGTCGTTGATGAGCTTAACAAGACCCCAACATCCGATTTATATGCGAAACCCTGCAGATTCTGTTGAAAGACAGGTTTCAACGGGGAGGATGTCGGGTTTCCCAGCCTGATGTTTAGTTAGTGGAGCAGCCTAAAGTAAATCTACCTACAAATGTATTGTAAAGATTGTAATTGTTTACGCTTATGCTCATTTCGCTACTACAGCTGCAGCGTCTATGCTGTTCTCCCGCGCGCTCTCTCCCTCTCTCTATCTATCGCTCGCACTCGGCTCAGCAGCAGCCCGAGCTTATTTTTTGTTCTCTCTACCTCTTGCAGTGGGGCACGGGCAATTCGGTCCGCCTGCCCTCTAGCAGTCTGGATATAACTATCATAGTTTTCGGTGCACTTTTTTATACCCCAGCTACACACGCGTATTGCCGCTACCTCATATAATAAATAAAATTGTATTTCCAATTGAAATCCTCGGCTCTTTATTTAAAACCTACCTTTTTGCAATAGCTATTAAAAACGCTTAATAGCTCAATATTTGGTGACCCTGACGTGATTGTGCAATAATTAATTGATCAGTACAATCACAAACTGCATTTATAAACAATAATTTTCGTTCGTTCGTCTGTTTTCGCTCTTCTGTACATAGCCAGTGCCATCGACCACATAGCTGCTATACAAGCATATACACCAGCCGCTCTTACATACACGAATTGCGCTTGAGTTTCCCGTTTGTTACACGCGTTTCGTTTTGCGTTCCTCTTCCCGCTACGAACGGCTGCTAGAGCGGCTGCTGCTATGGACGCTGCCAACGACACTATAGTGACAGTAACAAGGGAGCAAAACAGGGTGTCTTTTTTGAGGATGAAGTCAACGGAACTCTGCGAGAAGGTTAAGAGATTGACTACCGCTTGGGAAGATGAGGCCGCTGTCTCCGATTATTACACACTAGTGGGAAAGTTGGAGCAGATTAAGAAACTGATCGGGCAATTTGAGACATTTCTCAACGAGCTCGAAGAATTGGACTGCAGCGAAATTCACAGTGGACTGTGCGATAGTTTTGAAACGCTTGCCAGTGCTCTCAAGGCTTCGATTCGGCGTGAAATTGATCGGATTAGCGGCTACATGCCTCTGCATTCAACGGTTGCTGGACCGAATGTAACTTCTGGTTTTGCTGGTTCTCAGCCGCCACCTCGTCGCAGGCCAGCATCATCCCTGCCTCCCATACAATTGCCAAGTTTTAGTGGAGGATATGCGGATTGGACGGACTTTTATTCGATGTTCACCACCATTATCGACAACCATCCAGACCTCTCCAATATTGAGAAGTTCCAGCATTTGCGATCTTGCCTGCGTGATTCGGCGTTGGAGACAGTGCGCGCCCTGGAAATTTCTGACAGCAATTATAATATAGCCTTAGAGTTGTTGGAAAAAGGTTTAATAATCGTCGTTTAATCTTTCAGGCGCACATTACTGAGATCCTGGGGCTGCAGTCTGTGGAGAATGGGTCAGTGTCGATGCTTCGGGAGATCTCGGACAAGTTTAACGCTCATATTCGGGCGCTCCAGGCTTTGGGCACTCCTGAGCAGATCGCAGGATGCATCATTGTGCAGGTGCTGCTTAGTAAACTGGATCCAGCGACTCAAGCCAAGTGGGAGGAGCGATTAGAGGACTCAGCCTTCGTTAACTTGATTCCTTCATGAGAGTCCATGGCCTCGTTTTTGGAGCAGCGATGCAGGACGTTGGAAACAGTGGATTTCGTTATGACAACTTATGCGCCGAGCGGTCAGGTGGGCAGGAGCAGTAAAGCTAGCCATTCCAAATCCATACTTGCTGCCTTTAAGCAAAACACATCAGGTTGCGTTCTGTGCAATGACAGTGCTCACGGAATCCATCATTGTCCCAAGTTTATAGCACTGTCTCCATCAAATCGCTATAAAGAAGCCAAAATGTGCTCCCTGTGTGTAAATTGCCTCAAGGCAGGCCATCGGTTGAGTAAATGCAGCTCCAGCAAATGCCGTACCTGTGGGCGTAGGCACCACACTCTCCTGCATTTTGGAGGTCCTGGAGCTACTGCAGCCCATGGTGGATCTGTGCTACGACACGTCGTCGCATCTCATCACTGAGTCCTCTGCTTCAGCCTCTGCATATTCTGCACTTATTGCCCAGGATCTCAGTAATGATGATGTGCTATTACCCACGGCCACCGTCCTAGTCAAAAATAGTTCTGGGGCCTTCGTTTCTTGCCGAGCGCTGCTAGATTCTGGCTCTCAACTGCATTTAATAACATCCCGTTTAGCTAATCAGCTTCAGCTTCGGAAGATAAAATCATCCACTGCTGTTTCTGGAATAGGCGACTCCAGCCTCGTCACCGATGGAATGTCAGTGAAAATAAGCCTTCACTCTCGTTTGTCGACATACTCGGCTCCCATCACTGCTGTAATCGTCCCTAATATCACTGATCGGCAGCCAAGCCGCAGCGTGAACACTTGCAGCTGGATGATCCCTGGAAACCTGCCACTCGCCGATCCAGGATATCATATACCCAGGGCATCGATCTGCTGATTGGTGCAAGACTGTTTTGGAGCTCTTATGTGCTGGGCAATTCAAGCTTTCGCCAGGATTACCAATACTTCAGGAAACTCTCTTGGGATGGGTCGTGTCTGGAGGTTGTGATCGAGTCAAAAACGTGTCGTTGATGAGCTTAACAAGACCCCAACATCCGATTTATATGCGAAACCCTGCAGATTCTGTTGAAAGACAGGTTTCAACGGGGGAGGATGTCGGGTTTCCCAGCCTGATGTTTAGTTAGTGGAGCAGCCTAAAGTAAATCTACCTACAAATGTATTGTAAAGATTGTAATTGTTTACGCTTATGCTCATTTCGCTACTACAGCTGCAGCGTCTATGCTGTTCTCCCGCGCGCTCTCCCTCTCTCTATCTATCGCTCGCACTCGGCTCAGCAGCAGCCCGAGCTTATTTTTTTCTCTCTACCTCTTGCAGTGGGGCACGGGCAATTCGGTCCGCCTGCCCTCTAGCAGTCTGGATATAACTATCATAGTTTTCGGTGCACTTTTTATACCCCAGCTACACACGCGTATTGCCGCTACCTCATATAATAAATAAAATTGTATTTCCAATTGAAATCCTCGGCTCTTTATTTAAAACCTACCTTTTGCAATAGCTATTAAAAACGCTTAATAGCTCAACATTTGTGACCCTGACGTGATTGTGCAATATTAATTGATCAGTACAATCACAAACTGCATTTATAAACAATAATTTTCGTTCGTTCGTCTGTTTTCGCTCTTCTGTACATAGCCAGTGCCATCGACCACATAGCTGCTATACAAGCATATACACCAGCCGCTCTTACATACACGAATTGCGCTTGAGTTTCCCGTTTGTTACACGCGTTTCGTTTTGCGTTCCTCTTCCCGCTACGAACGGCTGCTAGAGCGGCTGCTGCTATGGACGCTGCCAACGACACTATAGTGACAGTAACAAGGGAGCAAAACAGGGTGTCTTTTTGAGGATGATGTCAACGGAACTCTGCGAGAAGGTTAAGAGATTGACTACCGCTTGGGAAGATGAGGCCGCTGTCTCCGATTATTACACACTAGTGGGAAAGTTGGAGCAGATTAAGAAACTGATCGGGCAATTTGAGACATTTCTCAACGAGCTCGAAGAATTGGACTGCAGCGAAATTCACAGTGGACTGTGCGATAGTTTTGAAACGCTTGCCAGTGCTCTCAAGGCTTCGATTCGGCGTGAAATTGATCGGATTAGCGGCTACATGCCTCTGCATTCAACGGTTGCTGGACCGAATGTAACTTCTGGTTTTGCTGGTTCTCAGCCGCCACCTCGTCGCAGGCCAGCATCATCCCTGCCTCCCATACAATTGCCAAGTTTTAGTGGAGGATATGCGGATTGGACGGACTTTTATTCGATGTTCACCACCATTATCGACAACCATCCAGACCTCTCCAATATTGAGAAGTTCCAGCATTTGCGATCTTGCCTGCGTGATTCGGCGTTGGAGACAGTGCGCGCCCTGGAAATTTCTGACAGCAATTATAATATAGCCTTAGAGTTGTTGAAAAAAAAGGTTTAATAATCGTCGTTTAATCTTTCAGGCGCACATTACTGAGATCCTGGGGCTGCAGTCTGTGGAGAATGGGTCAGTGTCGATGCTTCGGGAGATCTCGGACAAGTTTAACGCTCATATTCGGGCGCTCCAGGCTTTGGGCACTCCTGAGCAGATCGCAGGATGCATCATTGTGCAGGTGCTGCTTAGTAAACTGGATCCAGCGACTCAAGCCAAGTGGGAGGAGCGATTAGAGGACTCAGCCTTCGTTAACTTGATTCCTTCATGAGAGTCCATGGCCTCGTTTTTGGAGCAGCGATGCAGGACGTTGGAAACAGTGGATTTCGTTATGACAACTTATGCGCCGAGCGGTCAGGTGGGCAGGAGCAGTAAAGCTAGCCATTCCAAATCCATACTTGCTGCCTTTAAGCAAAACACATCAGGTTGCGTTCTGTGCAATGACAGTGCTCACGGAATCCATCATTGTCCCAAGTTTATAGCACTGTCTCCATCAAATCGCTATAAAGAAGCCAAAATGTGCTCCCTGTGTGTAAATTGCCTCAAGGCAGGCCATCGGTTGAGTAAATGCAGCTCCAGCAAATGCCGTACCTGTGGGCGTAGGCACCACACTCTCCTGCATTTTGGAGGTCCTGGAGCTACTGCAGCCCATGGTGGATCTGTGCTACGACACGTCGTCGCATCTCATCACTGAGTCCTCTGCTTCAGCCTCTGCATATTCTGCACTTATTGCCCAGGATCTCAGTAATGATGATGTGCTATTACCCACGGCCACCGTCCTAGTCAAAAAATAGTTCTGGGGCCATCGTTTTTTGCCGAGCGCTGCTAGATTCTGGCTCTCAACTGCATTTAATAACATCCCGTTTAGCTATTCAGCTTCAGCTTCGGAAGATAAAATCATCCACTGCTGTTTCTGGAATAGGCGACTCCAGCCTCGTCACCGATGGAATGTCAGTGAAAATAAGCCTTCACTCTCGTTTGTCGACATACTCGGCTCCCATCACTGCTGTAATCGTCCCTAATATCACTGATCGGCAGCCAAGCCGCAGCGTGAACACTTGCAGCTGGATGATCCCTGGAAACCTGCCACTCGCCGATCCAGGATATCATATACCTCAGGGCATCGATCTGCTGATTGGTGCAAGACTGTTTTGGAGCTCTTATGTGCTGGGCAATTCAAGCTTTCGCCAGGATTACCAATACTTCAGGAAACTCTCTTGGGATGGGTCGTGTCTGGAGGTTGTGATCGAGTCAAAAACGTGTCGTTGATGAGCTTAACAAGACCCCAACATCCGATTTATATGCGAAACCCTGCAGATTCTGTTGAAAGACAGGTTTCAACGGGGGAGGATGTCGGGTTTCCCAGCCTGATGTTTAGTTAGTGGAGCAGCCTAAAGTAAATCTACCTACAAATGTATTGTAAAGATTGTAATTGTTTACGCTTATGCTCATTTCGCTACTACAGCTGCAGCGTCTATGCTGTTCTCCCGCGCGCTCTCTCCCTCTCTCTATCTATCGCTCGCACTCGGCTCAGCCTCAGCCCGAGCTTATTTTTGTTCTCTCTACCTCTTGCAGTGGGGCACGGGCAATTCGGTCCGCCTGCCCTCTAGCAGTCTGGATATAACTATCATAGTTTTCGGTGCACTTTTATACCCCAGCTACACACGCGTATTGCCGCTACCTCATATAATAAATAAAATTGTATTTCCAATTGAAATCCTCGGCTCTTTATTTAAAACCTACCTTTTTGCAATAGCTATTAAAAACGCTTAATAGCTCAACAACTGCATTTTTCGTTTTTCGTATCTTCAAAATTGTAACTTTCATCTTTTGGGTCGGCGAAAGAGGGCTACGCGAAATTCAGAAATACACTTGTCTTGATTTGGTATTACAGGAGTCTTGACACAAAGTTTGGTTGCTTTAGCTCTTATAGTATCTGAGATCCAGGAGACACAAGATACGAAAAACCAAAGCGACTCGTTTTTGTGTGAGAGAGAGCGAGAGGGAATGATGCCTTTCGAAATGATTTTCTCCGTTGTGACTACATTAATAATCCGATCCGATTCAAATACGGGCCACTGATAGATATGGGCTTTCTCTATGATTCTGCATTTATATTTTTCTGTTATCTCCAAAATTGTAGACGCCAAACTACTGATGTGCGGATTTTGACTTTACGAGTACGGGTATAATGCGTGATATATTTAATAATTGAATGAACTAATTTATCCTTATCGAGCTAATGTTTTACAACTATCCATTATTTATAGGTTTTCAGTTGGTAATGAAGTACCTAATTCGATTAGATAAACAGTTTTTATAACATTCCAGTAAGTGAACTTGTTTTAATTTGTTTCCAATACTTATTGATTACGTTAAATTTTTCATTAGTACCATGTATGATTCGCGGGATACTTATTCTATACCCCACGAAGAACCTGAAACCAGAATAGTCTTGCGTCGGAGGCATTTGAGAGGTAATCTTTTTTTTGATACATTTTAATTAAAACTTAATCGCTTGAAAAACGTGCTATTTTCTTCGGTATTGCTGTGGAGCTGCAAATTTTGAATGTATTGTATTGTATGTATTTTGAATTTTTTAGAAGAAGCGGGTGCGATAATATCGCGGGGGTAACGAAATAGCGGAGCGGTAATGAATACGCGTGCGGTTTAGCTAAAATCTTACGTTGTACTGACTCAACGCCACAAATGAAGTGGAGCCCAAAAGAGGATTAGAAGATCACGCAATGAGACGCTCCAATACAAGAACGGTGCACATCGATGTATTCGTGTGCCACTGCGGGTTTTGGCTATACGCTTTGATCACAAGCAACACAGCGACTAATATATGCATGAATATCGAACGTATACTAATCGACTAATTTCTCAACATACCGGCCCCCTTGAACGACTGTTCAGCTAAAGGGAAGCAGAGCAATTTTGGTGATAGGTCGTACACTCCCCAGGCCGTTTTACAGTGACCACTGAACTATTTCGTCTTGACTTGTTAGGCGGCATCTTGTTAGGCATCTTGACTTCGAGCTCGATATGAATTGCTTTAGTGGACAGACATACAAAGATGGCAAACCAAGCTTTGCCAAACTTCGGTGTCCGACCTTCCGTTGTCTTGATGGTAACTGGTGCAGCGTTATCCAATCCAGAATGTAGAAAACAGCTGGTAGGTTAAGCTCGAAAAGATCCGCGATGAGTTGTATGCTCGTACTTTTGCGCTCTGCGAAATAATTCTTGCAGTTGAATACAATTTTCCGGACTATGTTGCGGGCACCGAGAATCCAATACTTCTGTCCCAAGGGGTGGAATATTAATTCAACTTCACCGTGTAGCGATGTGATGTGCTGGTGTCTAGCTAGTAAAACAGCACCTGGTGATTCCTTTGGAAGAAGTTTGGGATGTATTGCATCGTAAGTTGCCATTGAATTGTCAATGCGTCCTCCTACGCGCATTTTTCCTGGTCGTCAATAAATGGAGTGTGGCGAATCAGTTTGGATTTTTGGGAAAGTGGTCGTCCAGTGTACCTGCTTGTACTCCACTTGGAAGAACTCCATCTGAACGTGTTTGATTATCTTGAGCGTGCATATTGAAGCTCCCATGACGATAAAAAAACGATGACAGGCGTTCCTTGCAGCTAAGGCGATTTCAAAGCAAAAGCAGTAGCTTATTGTCCGCAAGAGATGTGACCAGGAGGAAGACATTTTGATCATACATTGAAGATCATTTCCTTCATCGCAAATGTGTAGATTAACTTGAGGCTTGATATAAACTTCCATGCACGCAGCCTCCTCAGTCGACAGTGCCAGCAGCTACGTGGAAAAGCATCCAGAATCTTAGCAGTGCTATTGCAAACATAAGTGTGCCAAGTCCGAGGGGGTGATGAGAGCCAATGCAGCACAATTTTATGAGTCAGACCAACAGTTAGTTAGTGCTTGCTCAACCATCAATTTGACAAGTAAATGGGCTGCATTCAATTCGAGCCGCAGGATGGATACAGGTTTGATGGGCGCACAAGGGTTTTGCGGAGATCAGTTTGACGACATTATTGAGTTTCACGCGAGTGTACATAGCAGCGGCATTTGTATGAAACGACGCATCAGCAAATCAATACAGTCCGTTGCATTAAGTTGTGAGGATATTCTTGTTGCCAAGAAATTAATTTCTGCTACAAACTGATGCCAACGTGAACATAACTGCGGGTGTAGTGGTTCGTTCCATTCGACCGAGCTCAGCCAACTATCTTGAAAGAGAAATCGTCCACAGTCGGGTCCCAGCTTATTCCAAAAACATTCACATGTTGAGTTGGGCTCTCTTCTTTTAGAGCTTTAAGTGGATACTCAGACATGTCTCGTAAATGTCTCGTTGCCCCAGACGTCGACTAAAGGGGCCAAATTTTTTGGCAATATAGCTTGAATCGTGGCCAAGAATCCTTTTCCCAACGTATGATGGCTGATCAAGGCAGGATCAGCCCCAGCCGAATGTATGGGCGAGCGTAAGTTTGGGTCAGCAGATGTATTGACAGCAGCACTTGAGGTGGATGGGCAAGAGTGTGGTGCCTCAACTTGCACAGACTGGCATTACAATCCCTCACTTGATGGAATCGACTCAAACAGTTGAAGCATAAATTATCTTCCATTGTAAACGTGCGACGTTCCGCAACGGTTTTTTTTTTTTTTTTTTTTTTTTTTTTTTTGTGTGTTTGGAAATCTTAATGCCGACTCGGCGCTTAGCGCCGAAGTGTGGGACTCTAACCCACTAAAACCAGTATACACACCAAGCCCGGGTCCCGGCGGGACTGTCGCGAGACATTACTTCGCCGGGCGGAGATGCCTTTCGGCTCATCTATTTGACGAATTTCTGTCTATCTCCTTTCCTTGCGTGCTCTTTCTTCGCGACGCAGTTTGGTTAACATTACTGCGGCCATGTTGCTTATCGCAGCCCAGTTTCGTTTCCCACTCCAGTAGGCATTGAGCCAGGTTTGCAACAGCAGGTGCCCTTCCAAGCTTGTTGCTGAGGACTTCCCGATCCTGCTGGAACCTAGGACATTCAAAGAAGCATTGTTCTGCGTCTTCGGCGACCCCGTGCAGAGCTCACAGAAAGGGTCGTCCTCGTGCTTGAACCTATACAGGTAGGATTTGAAGCATCCATGCCCTGTCAGCAGTTGGGTCAGGTGGTACTCCACTTGTCCATGCTTACGGCTCAGCCAACTCTGTACGTCCGGGATTAGCCTATGGGTCCAACGCCCCTTGCTGCTATTGTCCCACCTCGATTTGCCATCGCCTCATTGTGCGCTGCCTTGCGTCATCTCTGGACTCCTGTTCATTCGTGCCTCGGTGTGTCCTTAACCCTGAGGCTTCTGTTGCCAGCAGGTGGATAGGTATCATCCCTGCCACCACTAGTGCGGCGTCTTGGGATACCGTCCTGAATGCGCAGCATACCCTCAGGGTGCACAATCTCTGCACCGCGTTGCATTCGCGGGCATACGACTTATGCCTCACTGCATCTGCCCATATTGGCGCAGCGTACATCAGCGTCGAGCTGACTACGCTCGCTAAAAGCTTCCGCCTCGGCTGTTTCAGACCTCCAGTGTTTGCCATTATTCGAGCAAGAGCAACTGCTGTCTTGCCGGCTTTGCTGCTGGCATACTCCATGTGCTGCTTGAAACTGAGTCTATGATCTTGCATGACTCCCAGGTACTTTAGACTTGCGCTGGACCTTATAGTGGAGGCGCCAACTTGGATAGTGGCCGTCTCAACCACCTTCCTGCTGCTTATGAGCACCGCCTCGGTCTTGTGGGTGGCTAGAGCCAGTCCCCTCCCGGATAGCCACGATTTGGCTCGATCTACGGCGTCGTTGCAGATTCCTTCTGCCTCTTCTTTATATTTTGCCACTGCGACTATAGCGATATCGTCGGCAAAACCTACCACCGTGGCACCCATTGGCATGTCCATCTTCAGAATTCCATCATACATGATGTTCCACAGCAGCGGTCCGAGTATCGATCCTTGGGGAACACCTCCAGTGATTTGGTGCTCACGTGTTCCCTTATCTGTCTCGAATATGAGCACTCGGTCTCGCAGATAGTCGGAGATAATCATCTGTAGATACGCCGGTACTTGGAACTTTTTTAACGCTTCCAGTATGTGGTCCCAACAGGCAGAGTTGAACGCGTTCTGGACATCGAGTGTTGCCACTATGCAATACTCTTTGCTTCCATACATCCATCGGGTGCCATCTATAGCTCGCTTTGCTATTTCGCATACCTCGCCGATTGCGTCCACCGTAGAGCTACCTTTGCGGAACCCATACTGCCTCGGTGAGAGCTGATGCGTCACTGCTTCCTCCAGCCTCGAGTGAATTATGCGCTCGAGTATCTTACCCACTGTGTCCAGCATGCAGAGTGGTCTGTAGGATGATGGCTCCTCAGTCGGCTTGTTGCCTTTGGGTATAAGTACCAGCCGCTGTCGCTTCCATGGTCTGGGAAAAGTTCCTTCGGCCATGCACGCATTGAAGAGCCCCACATACGCTTGTGGATTTGACTCCATTGCAATGCGGAGTACAACATTTGGGACACCATCAGGTCCGGGGGCTTTGCCATCCTTGGTCCGCTTTATGGCTTCGAGGATTTCTGCTCCTGTAGTGGCTTTTAATTTCGGGTGGCTGGATTCTGTCCATCACCCTTTGGGCTGCCACTTGCTCTGGGAAAAGGGTTTCCACAATGTTTTCCAGCAGATCTGCACACATTGGCGGCGGGGAGCTGAACACTCGCAGCTTTTTCATCACCAGCCTGTATGCGTAGCCCCAAGGGTTCGCATCTACATCATCGCAGAGCTTTCCGAAGCATTTTCGCTTGCTCTCTTTGATCTGCCTCTTCAGGAGGCGTCTGCTCTCCTTGTATTCCCCTTGGAGCCTCTCGAATTCCGGGGATCCTCTTGAGCGTTGATATTGCCGTCTTTTTTGGTGACAATTGGCTTGCTCTTTCAGCGGCTGTCCCGCTAGTCTGAAAATTTTCGAACATAGCTCGGACCATATCTGGCTCTAGCGTGTCGATCTTGTACGCGATCTGCTTGCCTAGGGACGCGTTGCGTGTTTTCGCATCCTGGATTTCGCAAATCAGGACTTGATGATCGCTTCCGGTGTATAGGTTGCTGACCTTCAAAGTTGTTCTCGAGCTAAGGCTGCTGCTCACGAACGTTAGGTCTATTATAGACCCCGTTCCTGCTCTGCAGAATGTCTGCTGGGTGTCTGTGTTTAGCAATACGGCATCGAGCGTTGCAAAGCATTCCAAGAGCGCCTGCCCCTTGGGTGGTCCGCGGGCATCCCCACTCTGTTGCCCATGCGTTAAAGTCACCGGCTATGAGTGTAGGGTGTTTGTCCCGTGCATCATCCGCAATACCTTCCAACACGGCAGTCGCCTGTTGCAACGTGACACGCGAGTGTCGTAGTTGCTGCGTAGGACTCCCACAGCTCCATATCGCTGCTTTTTGTTGCAATCAGCGATCCACTCACCGGAGTTACGATTGCGGTACTGCTCACTTATGACGGCTACGTCAATACGGTGCTCTCGGATGGTTTGCTCCAGTAGTTGCTGGGCCACCTCGCAGTGGTTGAGGTTGAGTTGGAGGATTTTCATCTGTCCCTCGTCTGCTGGATCGCCTTTTGGTACTGCGGGCACCTCGAACTCGTCGTTTTGTGCTTCGTGTCCTTCGCCCGGTGGCGCTTGCAAACAATGCATGTTGGCTGGACTTTGCAGTCTTTGGCCTGATGATCCGCTCCTGAGCAGTTATAGCAGCTCTTTGAGAAGTCCTGAGCACTCTTGCAGTTCAGCGCGATGTGCCCAAACTCCATGCACTTATAGCATCTTTTAGGTGTTATTTTGGGTCGTATCCTGCAATACCCCCATCCCAGGCGGATTCTTCCTTTCTCTATAAGTTTCTCTGCTACTGCCGGTGAGACTTTCAGCGTCAGTGTCTGGGTGCTCCTGTAGGCTGGTCTGATGGCAATGACTGCAGCCTCATTGACGTCCACCCCTGCCTGCTCTGTGAGCTCCGCTAGCACTTCCTCTTGAGTGGACTCCTCGTCTATGTCCTTTACCTCCACGATCACCGTTTCAGTAAGACATCTTACTTCGGCCGTGCTTCCTAGCGCCTCTTTGACAGCTGCCTGCATTTCCTGAGTTTTCGGGTCCGCCGATTTCTCCAGGACTAGCAGAAGCTCTCCTTTCGCTGTGCGTCGAACCCCTTGCACCGATTGGCCCAGCTCCTTAAGGCTTGGCTCGTTTTTCACCTTCCTTAGTATGTCCGCGTATGAGACTGCGGCAGTGGTGGCAATGACTATAGCATCGCTACGTGGGGGTCTTGGTCGGTGCTGCTTTGGCTTCGGCTTCGGCTTTTGCCTAGCTGCGACCGTTACCCAGCCATCCGCTCGCTCTTTGGGAATTTCCCCTGGTCCCTTGTGTGGTGCGGCATCCCTTCCTGGGGCTTCTTGGGGATTCTTCATATTTTGGGACTTTTTGTGCCCATGTTTTGCCTTCTTTGAGGTTGGTGAGGTTGGAGAGGGGTGGGTGGCATTTCGGGCCTCTTGCCGCGCCCTCTTTCCTACCCGCTCGGTTCCTTCCGGTTCTTCCGGTTCTTCCGGCTGGCTGGCCTTGGTTGCAGGCTGCTCCGCAGTTGCCGCTTGCTCCGCACTGGCCGCCTGCCAGTACGACTCCACCTCTCTTTGTAGATAATCGATCTCATCTACCAGATCCCTCATTGGATTGGTGATGGATCTCTTCGGAAGCACCATCAGCTTCCTCAGCTCTCTAGCCTTCTGTCCCAAGCTCGCCAGTTGCGCCATGGCTCTCTCCCTCGGGCTAGCATGCTCCACTTGCGGGCGCTGCAACGATGGGGAGAGGACCCTGCGCGCTCTTCCACTGCCTCAATCGGCAGCGTTGGTGATCTGGCTATCGTGGCCCTTCTCCTAAACGGATTCTCATCATCCCATGCGAACGAGCTTGTCAGCGGGGTACTGCAAGCTGCCGCTGGTTCCGGTTCAGGGTGGCTGCTCATCACTGATCGGAACCTTTTTCCGCCAGTCTGGCAACGCTGTTGCACCGCTGAGATCGTTTCCGCACACTTATTTGGTGTGACTGATCAGCAGCGCCTTGTCAGCTGTTCCGTGGTCGTTTCCTAACACCACTTTCAAGATGTTTGCAAATTAGCACAAAAACATGTGAACAAGCAAGTGGCGCCAATAAAGGATGGAGGCAAGGAAATCAGGCACTTACCTGCGGTTCCTCCCCCCCCTCTTCGACCGTGGGTCCGCTGGCGTCAATGTTTCCAATTGGATTTGAGGAAAAAAGAAGTTACTTCCCCGACCTGTGAGCGTGGCGTGGTTTGCAGGTAGGTACTGCAGCACTACCGTGGCTCTTGCTGACGTTGTTTTCCTTTTCGTAGGCAGATTCCTGTGTTCAATTCGACAGATTCACGGAGCGATACAAAAACGCGACCGCACTCATAGAATCACACACTCTCCACGTTCCGCAACGGTAATATCTTTTTAATTGAGTGCACGTCTCTACAGACTGTGTGGCCCGTGAAAATATTCGCAGCCACGAACAGACGTAGTTGGCACATCCACATGATGAGAAACTGCACGACGTTTGTATAGTACATTGGGAGAACGACCGAGCAATCAGGGATTTTTATTAGAACGATTTTCTAGGCTCTCCCATGCTCCCCTGTAGTTATCATCAGTAACGGGAAGATCAGAGACAAAGCTTCACCATCGTTATAGGACTTTAAAAAGTGGAACTTTTAACATTTGGAAAGACTACTCTTTTGTCGATATCCGAATTCGGATCCACAAATCCCTCGTCCTCATTAAATTGGACTAGGTCCTCAAAGAGCTCCATGAAGCGGTTGAAAGTTGCAGCCAGTCTGTCCAACTTGTGTTCAAATGTTTGCACAAACGTGCACAATTCTTAAGCCTCTGTACCTGCGCGAGGTAGTTGGGATTTGCACGCACCAAGCTGCTGAATTATGCGATGCACGTGAGCCTTCATGACGAACAGTAATATCAATCAATATATTAAAAATAAAATCAGACGCGGCGATCCGGCTCGAAGGACTGTATTAATCATTTATGTATTTTGATTTTGTTTATTTGTAATATAGGTGATTTGTAGGTTATTTTACAGCGGGTTATAGAAGAAGCGGGGGGTGAATTTGTGTGCGGTTTAGCTAAAATCTTATTTTGTACTGACTCAACGCCACAATTGAAGTCGAGTCTAAAAGGAAATTAAAAAGATCACGCGATGCGACGCTCCAATAAAAAACGGTGCACATCGCTGTATTCGTGTGCAGCTGGGGTTTTGGCTATACGTGTGAGAACGTTACATATAGGTTTTGGACTCAAGAAATAAGAACAGCGGGCAATACAATAGGGCATATGAATAGATTTATGAATGAATATCGAACTATTATTAAGTAACTAATTTCTCAACACTAACAATATACATTTCTAAAAATGAATATACAGAAATATACTGTTCTAGAAAGCACGCGCGCTTCGCTGTTTACTTATTCAATGTTTAGTAATTCATCGAAATTAAACAATGATAATTTTGAAGTAATAACATATTTTATTTATTGCAATGCTTTGTGATAAACAAATATTTTTGTTTTGCCGTCGGTACAATAATTAAGGCTGAAGGTTTGTCTACTCGTAAGCACGCTACATACAGTTGACCATGTGAAAATACCGGAGGCTCCAAATTTAAAACACAAAGTCGCAACAACTGTCCTTGTGATTTATGAATAGTCATAGCTAAAGCAAGACGAATGGGAAATTGTAGTCGTTTGAAATCAAATGGCATGTAAGTCGGAATTCTCGGAATAAAACGTTTTTACCACAAACTTTCCCAGGCAAAATAGTTGCTTTACGTAAATTAGTCATATCTTTTTTCAGAGCAAGTCTTGTAACATTGCAGGTCGTGGTGGATTAAAAGTTAGAGCCACCATAATTCTGCTGCGTAATCATAATTATGGTGGCTCTAACTTTTACTTGTAAATAGTATGGCGGCAATCCTGGTAAATGCAATGAATTTAGAAATTCGACTGGATAATTTACATCATATTGATTGATGATTGTATCAATCGACCGCAATCATTTCTCCTGGAATGGAATTCAAAATAGATGCGTTGATTTCATTGACATCTTTATTTGTTTCGGCCAAAATGGCGCGACTCCTTCTTCTGGCCTTAACCCTGAGGACAACTTAGTTCCGAGCTAAGGGACATTTGGACTATTTGGACAGAATCCCTGGTTTGGTTTCGGAGAGGTCCGGAGCAATGTGCTCTGCTGAGTCTATATAGCTCTTTGGAGGGTTTTTTCGAACGATTTGGCCAGATCGCTTTTGAAGTTTTACATGTGATGGCCGTTGACGGTCGCTGAGTTCGACGAAATTGAGTCAAGTGCCTTGAAGACGCACACTGAGTGTCAGTCTAGAGAGAGTTTGGAGACGGGAGAGATCGCCTCCTTGATAGCTACGACCTCTGCCTGGAACACGCTGCAGTGGTCCGGAAGTCTGAAGAAGAGACTGATGTTGAGCTCGTCGCAGAAGACGTCCTCTATGCTCAACTTCCAGTCGAGCTTCCTGTCGAGGATAATACCATGGTACTTGGCTTGGTTGCTGAAAACCAGTGGTTCTCCACATAGTTTCGGTGGGGTAAGTGTTGGAATCTTGTATTTCCTGGTGAGTTCCGTCTTAGATGGGTTAGCCTAGCCCACATTTGGCTGCCCACTGTGACAGCTTTGTGTGAGTGCTTGTCATGCACTCGCATAGACTCTGTGGAAACTTCCCATAGAATGGTATAGCGACGTCATCCGCATACGGCACCACGCGGCATCCACCAGCCTCTATCTCCCGCAGCACTTCATTTACTGATACGTTCCATAGGAGGGGCGAGAGGACTCCGCCCTGCGGGTTGCCTCTGCCAACAAATCAGTGGACGTTGATGTCCCCAGTGAGGCCTCAACGGTCCTGGATTGCAGCATCCGATCGATGGGACTCACCGTCCGGGAGTCAATCCCCAGGTCAGTAAGTGCTCCCGTGATGGCGGAAGGGATGATGTTGTTGAAGACCCCTTCTATGTCAAGAAAGGCTGCCAGGGTATATTCCTTACAGCTGAGGGACGATTCGATGATCTACGTGATCGCATGTAGGGCCGTTTCAGTGGATCTTCCCCTCCGATAGGCATGCTGAGACTCAGGGATTTAACTCGGCGATATGGTCGCCCTGAAATGCATACCTTAAAGCCGTTCCATCGCCTTCATGAGGAAGGACAACAGGCTTATGGGTCTGAAATCTTGCCTGCCTTGGGTATGAAGACAACTTTGGCCCAAAGCCATGTCTTCGGGATTAGCGACGTCATCCACGTCGCTAATTTTCTGTGGAAGAAAAACCCCCTCGTAGATCCGTTTGAGCCAATTTATGGCTCTTTGTCCGCGGATTTATAGGGCTTGAAGATTTTTATTGCCAAGGATATATTCTCCCGACTTAGCAGGCTCAGAATGAGACCCGTGGCATTGGAAGGATGCGCTCTGTAGGTTGGTCTGTTTACAGCGCAGCCTGGGAAATGTGTACTGAGAAGGAGGTTTAGCGACTCGGAACTGGACGTCGTTTAGGATTGGTCGGTGATCGGAGCAGCCGCTGGCAACAAGCTCTTTGCGCTAGCTGTCGCTTTTAATTACTCTTAAGTATAGTGCACGCTCGCTCACTAATCGCAGATTATGTATTGCTGTCCGAGAGAGGCCCGAGTGCATAGCGTCGAGCGGGCAAAATTTCTCTTGAGAGCAGAGCGGAGTTTTATAGTCTAACGACCCTTGCCAAATATTTGTTATATATTCAATAACCCTTCGCCACGAACACACGTCGAAAATTTGTCGCTACATAATTTTATCGTAGAATAAAATCAAGTTTAAGTTTAACGATTTCGCGTTTTACTTTTTGTGGACTTTATTCAAAGCGGTCGGAAAAGCCCGGCAGCTCACAACAGTCGGCTTTCCTCAAATACTCCAAGGTTGGAGTTGATTTCGAGAGTACTTTACGTAAGCGCGAGGCTTCGGAGTTGCTCTCGATTTCGGTGCAGAACTTGCGCCATGACGCGCGTTTGGCTTTCCTGAGTTCTTTGTTGTATGTTGACAGACTGACCTTGTAGTTCGGTCCAGTTCTGCTCAACGTTAAGAGCTTTCGATTTGTTGAAAAGTCTCCGTGAGGATTTTCGGAGGTCTCCTAGCATCAGAGTCCCCCATGCCGGTTTCTTCCGACCCCTGGTTTTGCCAGGTGGACAGGCTCTATCGAGCGCAGCGTTACAGGCGTCGGTAAAACCTTTACCAAACAAGTCGTGGTCTCTCTTGAGATATCCTCCCTGGGTGGGGTCTCAGGGAGAGTTTGGCAAAGGAAGTCCACATAGCGTGTCCAGTTTGTCCGCCTGAGGTTACGGAACTGGGCTGGACTAGGTATGGAGAACGTGAAGACAGTTTCAACGTACCTGTGGTCCGAGAAGGAGTGATCTTCAAGGACGCTCCAGGATACTTTGTTATTCTGAAGTGTATGAGAGGCAAGCGTGAGGTCCAGAACCTCCTTGCGGTTCTTAATAATGAAAGTGGGATCATCTCCACGGATTAAGATGACCATCTGAGTGGTCAATAAGTAGCTAAAAAAGAAAGAACTCACCCCGTTCGTTTGTGTCAGTGCTTCCCCACTGACTGTTGTGAGAGCGTTGGCGTCGCATTCCACTATTAGGCCGATGTCCTTGGCCTCGCAGGCTGCGACGAGCGCCCTCCAGGGCGCATGTGGAGGAGGGTCCGGCTGGTCATGACTCAGCAGACGAGCAGATACGGAGTGAGCGCTCCTGGCCTTCGAGGCTCACCGCGTGTGTATACACTGGTGCGTATTTTACATGGGGCGTCAGCGATGTATAGCTTATACGAGTAGTCAGGAGTCGTTAGTCCGGAGACCCTGTTTCCGAGGATCCAGGGTTCCTGAATGAGGACTATGTCGGCCCCTTTGGCTATGTGGAGCAATAAGGCTGCGCAGACTGCCTTACAATGGTGGAGGTTTATCTGCAGGAGTGTCAGGGACATTCCTGAGACTCGCCTCCGTTGTGTCGGCATCGCTCTCGGTCGCGAGGCGCTTACCAGCCGCGATGACGATCTGTTTGGCAGCCACCACGATGACCGGCTTGACCACGGTCCCCCCGACGTGGATGGGCCGGATTGGCTTATCGGAGCTCTCCTCGCAGCGGCTTCTGCTAGAAGACGGTGGACCGACTTAGTCTTCTTCTCCGTCTTCTTAGTCACCCGAGGCATAGCCCGCGTGCCTCTGGGAAGCCTGATTTAAACTGGATGTCGGCAGGTATCCAGCGTTCGCATACTAACGACCGAGCACCCCCTCGGCCATGCATCCATCAGCGCATGCTGTTCCGCTTAGAATTGGGGTAATTACACTGAGAGTTTTCTTCTCTCCACCCGACTACCATTAGCCAGCATCCGTGGCAGAGCCTTGACCGTGCCAGGACCTGTTACCAGCCGCCCTCACGAGGAGAGTATAGTCGCACTTCCACTGGTGTGTACAGTTACGGCAGGTGTCGGTGGTCCCACTGTGTCATAGAACCGGGGCATGACAGTAGCGGGTTAGGGCAAGCCCCAGCCCCAGGCAACCCTGCCCACGTCTGGAATGTTCAGTGATCGCGAGTCAGACCGTCATCCGTGATTCCCCCTGTATTACCCGAGTGGCTGACGGCCATGTGGAAGCGTTATATAGGCAGAATTCTCAACGGGATGTATGCCATTACCAATGTCTAACAGTTGTCCGGAAAACAAATCTGCTGAAGCATCGTTTTGCAAGCACTCCCGCCATCTTTTTGAAATGTTGCATGTAGGATTATCGTCAGCCTGCATGTTCAAGGGCAACTTAAGGGCAGAGTGCGCCGTGCGACCACCATCCAATAATGTGGCAGCGATACCAGACCAAGCCAGAGCCAATGCGATCCCACCTTGTGCTCGAATGGTAGCCAAAATAATCGAAATGACAAACGTTTTTTCGGTACCTCCAGCTGCATCCAAAAAGAACAGTCCACCATGTTGTTCTACGAAAGCTCACAATATTTGGTTGTAAACCGTTCTTTGATTGATATTTAACCTTGGCTCATTGTTTTGCACAAACCCATTAAGCTCGGCACGATCGTGCTGTTGTTCACGCTCCAGTTCTTTGTTGAAAAGATCGTGTATTTCACGATTAAGCGTTGTCATACCTAATTGAGCTAATGCTTTGATTGCCATTATCAAGCAAAGGTCTTCAAAAGCGATCAATTCTTCGTTGTAAACTTCCGGCGTATAGCCCTGGTTTATATCACCCGTTTGACGGGTAAAAATCCTCTAACAAATGATTTTGATGTTGTTTCCCCAATTCAGTTGGCTTTGCTGGACTGCACGTGGCTATAATAATTGCGAAAAGTGTCTGAATTCGATGTGGACTTGATGACAGTACTGCATCTTCAATGCAATGTTTTCGCATAATCATCTGCTTGACACAACGCAAAAAATTCAGTGCTTACAAATGTATTTAATAGATTGAACTGAATTGCAGATCTCTACTTTTATGTGCGCATTATAAATCTTTGATAATAACGGGAATATGGCACAACCCAATCCAAATCTTGGTTTTGAACTCTCAAGCTTACCGAAAGTCCATTATCTTCAGTTGATCGACGCCGATATTCGGGATATCCATCGTTGCCCGTCACTGCATCGGAGACCAAATTGTTTGGAAAACGTTTGGAGCATTTCCCTTCAACCATACATGGTGAACTCATATTCAACGCACCACATGGACCGTGAATCATATTTTTGGTGACCACTTCAAACAATTCAGGATCCACTGTCCGATCTGGAATTTCGGCCGAAATCACATCGTCAATTTGATTAGGCCTTATATTTTCAATCAGCCAAATCAAAATATGCGCATAAGGCAAACCCCGTTTCTGTTATTCAATTGAATACATCCATCATTGAACCATGAACCCAAAATTGAATGCACCGTGTTTGACAATTAAATCCATGAGTGAATTCAATTTTTGTCCAAAAACACGTGCTAAAATATCATGGCGATCCTTCGATGTTTGGTCAAAAAACAATAATTCCGAGATTTCTTCCCATTGCGCATTACACGTGAGTGTAATTAAGAGGTCTGGTCGACCGTAAGGCGAACGTATGACATCGAATCTTGCGCGTACTCAAACATTTGGCGTGAACTTCCAACATACGATGACGGTAATATTATCATAGTTCCAACGTTTTGTGCATTACTATCGTATCATACTAACGTAATTTGGCTTGGTTGAATCGAAGAAAATTCAACCGATCCCATTAAATTGTTGCATACATGTCAACAATATACTGGTGGGAAAGTGCTGTACACTTCAATATGTGGTTGTTTTGATTGTGCCGTATCTGCAGCATGTATGTGTAATAATTCATTGCATTAACTTTCTTTGTTTCTTTCTTGACCTACGAGGGCCGCACCAGAAATAGCCGACCAACTACTAAAACACAAAAAATTTGTATATGTCGCAGAATCATTGAACGAAATATGTTAAGTTTAAACGCAACGGAAAGAATGTTAGTCATTAAGAAACTTGAACATTTGAATAATGGAATGAACAGAATAATATTCTGTTAAACTGACTGAGCATCACTGGGGAGTGTAACTCAAGTGAGCATGGCGCCGGGTGTTTTTCTGTATGTGAGAGTTATTGCAAAAAATGATGCAATGGTTATGCGAAATGGTGAAATAGAAGAAGTGAGAGAGAGTGAGGACGATGGCCTGCGAGTCAGTCGGTTTTTGAGTACGCATCAGAAAACATCACTTGGTCGACTTGCCGTGCTTAAATAAGAAATTAACAGAAAATGGAGGAAGAAGATGCACCGTTGTCTCCGACGCCACAACCTTTTGTTCCGACATCAGAAGTGGGATCGGCCTCGCCACAAAACTTATCAAACGATCAGTGGCGTGCGTTATTGGAAGCGCAAAACCAAACTTTTCTGGACCTAATTAAATCCATGCAAACTCCCAGAATGGCGACGCAACCCAGCAACAAAGTAACGCTGCCAAAGTTTGGTCCCGATACTGCGAATTCAGATGCCGCTGCATGGTGTAAAACCGTTGATATAATCATGGCAGAGAATATGCTGGAAGGTAGCGCCCTCGTCATGGCGTTAAGTAACTCTTTAGAAGGAGGAGCATCTCAATGGTTGTCCCAGATCTGCTACAGTGGAATAAAGTGGCCGGAGTTTTCGGGAATTATTTATTCAACGATATGAAGGTGTAGAGACGCCAGCCGCCATATTGTTAAATATGTTCAGCAGTAGGCCAAGGCCAAGTGAGTGTGTGTCTGTGTATGCCAGTAGACAAGTAACGGCATTGCTATCGAAGTGGAAAAAAAATGAGCTACGAAGAAATTGCGGTATAGTTCGTTCTGGCGCATACCGCACAAATAGACAAACGACTGCAGCGATTACTATTTACAACGAACATCAAAACCCGAAGTGAGCTGGAGCAACAATTGCGTGCCTATGCGTTTGGTAAGCGCAGTGACTGCGAGACACCAGACTACACCAGTGCCCCTGAGCGGAAGAATCAGCGATCCTCGTGGCAAAGGAAGTGTCACTCTTGTGGCAAACCTGGGCATAACATGGCGGAATGCCGAAGCAGAAAATCTGGAGACACAGGTGACCCAAAAAGTAATTCGACTCGCAGCAGCACCATACCGAAGAGGGACATGTCAGCCGTAACCTGCTACAAGTGCGGCCAGCTAGGGCCATATTGCAAACTACATGTATGGCCAAGTCATCGTCAAGCAAAGGCAACATGTATGAGAAGCGAGTGGATGTGTGCATCGTCGTCGAACCCAAGGGGATCTTGTACCAACAGGGTGAGCCCGTTCCATATTTCTTTGATTCAGGGGCAGAGTGTTCCCTATTGAAAGAGAAGAGGACAAATAACACTGTACTTATAAGTGGTATAGGTGAAGGCTGCGGCAGTAGCCCCTCGGTCGGTTGGGCGGGAGGAGGGCTGCGTATCTGCCTGGGATCCGCGCGTAACAGGCTTCGGCTTGGTGTCGCATGGGCCCACTTGATGGTGCAGTCATTGCACATCAACGTCCTAAAGAAAAAAAAATGTTCAATGCAAATTCTTGCTACTGTAGGGATATGTGAATTTTCCATTGAGATTTTGTTTCACGTGGTCGTGGCCGTGATTGGCCGTGAAATTTTAGGTCAAGGCTTTGGCGTAACAATAGATGCCAATAAGTTTACTTTACATAAAAATAACACTGTCAATACACTGTCAAGCATTGCTGAGTGGAATTTCATGGATTCTATAAATAGTGACGTGAATTTGAGTCAGTCCGACCGGGTCGAACTGGCAGAAATATTAAAAGTCGCATGCACCAACATTCATAAGGGTATACCTAATCGTCGGGTTAACACGGGTAAGTTAGAGATTCGTCTGATTGATGGCAATAAAACGGTAATTAGGCGTCCGTATAGACTGAGCATTGAAGAAAAACTACTAGTGAGGGGTAAAATACAAGAACTCCTTGCCTCCAAAGTCATACGTCCAAGCTGTTAGCACAAAAAGAGGAGGCTTATATTAGACTTTACTAGGTATTGAAAAAGGCTGTCTGATGCCGGGTTTTCTTACAACATTAAAAGTGTTCCTTCCTGCAGCCTAGCGTTGAATATCTAGGGTATAAAATTGAAAATGGTGAAATAAGACCAAACCCGCGAAAGATTCAAGCATTGGCTGCATTGCCACCCCACAGACGGTTACGCAACTAAGACAATTTATTGGCTTGTCATCCTACTGTCAACAATTCGTCCCTCGATTCTCCGAAGTAATAAAACCTTTATATTTGCTAACGTCAAAAATAGAAAATTTGAGTGGCGTGAGAAGCACGAACTGGTGCGCCAAGAAATAATATCTGCATTGGTTAGCGATTCGGTTCTAATCATTTATAACCCAAATCTTCCGGTCGAACTCCACACTGACGCTATTGCAGATGGCTATGGTGCCATATTGATGCACAAGGTAAACGGTAAAACAAGAGCCATAGAGTACTTTAGCAGGTGTACTACGGGAGCAGAAACAAGATACCACTCATACGAGCTAGAAAGAAACGCTAGCTGTATACAACGCAGTTAAACACTTTTGCCATTATCTACATTGTCGTCCATTTGTTGTATTCACAGACTGCAATTCACTCAAAGCTAGTCGTCACAAAAAGATTTGACACCGAGGGTCCATCGTTGGTGGGCGTATCTACAGTCCTTTGAGTTTGAGGTTGAATATAGAAAGGGAAATAGTATGGCACATGTAGACTGCCTTTCGCGCAATTCACTACCAGTTGTCAAGCCTACTAGTGCAACTAAAATAGCTGAAGTGTGCATATGCATGGCTGATATAACGGATAACTGGCTACTTGCGGAGCAACATCGAGATACAGCAATTTCGGATTTAATGACAAAGTTGCAAAATAATGAACTGAAGCATGAAAACGCAAAAAACATATGAAATGCGATCAGGGATGTTGTATAGGATAATACAGAGGAATGGACGAGGTCGATGTCTGCCGGTAATACCGCGAGCATTTAGATGGTCGGTGATTAATCACGTACATGAGGCCATAATGCACTTGGGGTGGGAGAAAACGCTAGACAAGGTATATACTCAGTATTGGTTTCCAAATATGTCCAAATACGTGCGAAAGTTTGTTGAAAAATTGCATCACATGCAAGCAAGCAAACTCCATCCCATACCAAAAGTCAGCATACCATGGCATACAGTGCATATGGATATCAGTGGCAAGTTAAGTGATAAAAATGACAACAAAGAGTATGTGATAGTGCAAATAGATGCTTTCACTAAATATGTTCATTTGCACCACGCTCTTAGCCTCGACAAAAATAGTTGCATAGAGGCACTAAAGTCTACCATATGTATGTTTGGAGTACCTAGTCGTGTCATTGCCGACCAAGGCCGTAGTTTCGCTAGTAATGACTTTAAGCAGTTTTGCACAACACTAAAAATTGACTTGCATCTTGGTGCAACTGGTGCAAGCCGCGCGAATAAACAGGTAGAGAGTGTTATGAGTACTATGAAAGCAATGTTGACAGCGGTGGAGACGGAGGCGTAGGGCAGGAGGCGTTAAAAGATGTGCAGTTGGCTATGAATTGCACGACCAATAGAGTCACAAAAGTTAGTCCATTAGAGTTGTTAATTGGTAAAAGAGGCTAGACCAATGGGTATGATGCCAATGGTAGAGGAAGAAGAGATTGACATTGAATGTACAAGATCAAAAGCTTTGCAAAATATAAACAAAAATGCACAATATGAGAAGCAACGATTTGACAAAATTAGGGCCAAGATTGTAGCTACAATGTAGGTGACCATGTCCTGCTCAAAAGTGAAGAACGGCACCAAACAAAGCTGGATCCAAAGTTCAAAGGGCCTTTTGTGATTGTAGAGAAGCTTGATGGTGACCGATATACGTTGAAATCTCTTTCAAGTAAACAAACATACAAGTATGCCCACGAACAGCTGCGTGCGATGCCTGATGAGGTAGATGCAGATGAATGCGAGAGATCGCCGACTGAAGCACTCGTAGGTACCATGGACTCTAATTGAATCATTTACAAGGCTATGTGCGTCCAGAGGGACCGTGACGCAGAGTGTGCGTGTGAGCGTTGCAATTTGTGCAGCAAGAGCCTGAGAATGTACAGTGATGTAGAGACATTGTGGACGAGAGAGAGAGTTATGGTACGAAGAGATGAGAAAAGTTTAAGAGAAGAAATAAATGAAGAGTAGCGTGGCAAGAAGTGTGTTCGATGGATTGAAAGTAAAAAAAAAAAAAAGTGAGCAGAGCAAGGGAACCCATTGTAATTCAACCAACTTTGATTTTATGATTATTCTATTGATTTTGATTTTCACTTTATAATGGAAGGTAATGTTTAGAAACCTGGTTAAAGCCGGACATCCTTAGTTCCGAAGTTTTGCCAGATCGGTACACAATATTTAGAAATGACCGGAACATTTCATATTCCAGGTTCAACAAGACCTGGAATTCCTGTGCATAAAACTGATTCTTCCAGCCTTTTCTATTTTCATTACCTGCTCGTACATTCCTCCGTCTTCGGATATCTCTATTTACGAGCAGCACCTATCCGCTTTAAAAACTGTTTCTTCCTCGCTATCAGATAAAGACCACATGATAGTTCTGGGGAATTTTAGTTTGCCAGGAACTGTTTGGTTTTCGGTAAACGAGTCGAATAACCTTGTACCCATATCACGACATGACTTTATTGACGGCTTGCTAGACCTGTCCCTGTCTCAAGTCAACCATGTGAAAAATTCCTTGGGTCGATTGCTCGATCTGTGCTTCGTCTCGGATCCGACCATAGCGTTGTTAACCCGGAGCCCTTCCGCTCACTAAACCTGAAGACTCCCTACCATCCTACTTTCAGTATCGGTCGATATTGGACCTTCTGTATTGGATCGATCAGGTAAGCTTTCTAAAACGTGTCCGCTGCTTTCGTAAGGCCTTTGATTCTTGTGTCCCATATTTTTTTCCGATTAGATTTGGGAAGTCCCTTGGTTTACCAAAGAGCTCTCCAGTCTAAAAACATAAAATCAAGACTTTATAAAAATTTCAAGAAGTAGGCTCTCCTTCTTCTCTCTCTGGCTATGTAATAGCTCGGTCAAATTCACCATTGTAAACGCTCAATGCTAGATAAGTTACCTAGCTCGATGCAGGATGCGCTTTTCTCAGGACCCTAAAACAGTTTTACAGCTTCGTAAACAGCAAGCGTAAAACGTCCGCACATCCATCTACTCGCTATCATTTCATAATTCGTCGGCAAACAATGATCAGGCCATTGCCGATCTTTTTGCACAATTTTTCAAACAACCTTTTCCCATCAAAGCTACTCTGGTCAGCCGTATCCATACAGTTTACCTAGATCGAACGGCATTTTCAGCCCCTTGTTAAATGAAAGCTCACTACTTCATGAACTTCGACTAGTTAAGCCGGTGTTCTCACCAGGTCGTGACGGAGTCCCCGGCTGTGTACTCAGGTACTGCGCCTCTTAGCTCCTTGAAAGGTAGTAAGTCTAACGCAATGAATTACAGAGGTATATTGAAGTTATCCGCTATTCCTAAAATGTTTGAGAAAATTTTAACCCCGCACTTGCAACATTATTGCAAATCACTTATATCTCCAGCTCAGCACGGATTTATAAGGCGATGATCAACTACTACAAATTTACTAGAGTTTACCTTTTTATAATAAAAGGCTTCCAAGGTAACATGCAGACGGATGTCATTTACACCGATTTCAGTAAAGCATTCGACTCCGTAAACCATTCCCTTCTAGAACAAAAACTTGACATTTTAGGGTTTCCGCCCAATCTCTTGAAATGGATTTCCAGCTACCTATGCTCTAGGTCTCAAAGAGTCCTCTTAAAAACTCCTTGTCTTCACCTGTTCAGGTTACTTTCTGAGTACTACACGGCAGCCATCTAGGCCCCCTACTTTCACACTCTTTATTAACAAATACCTTCAGTATTAACAAAGAAAGAGTACTCATGTATGCGGATGACGTTAAACTCTGTGTCCAGTATAAGGACATTTCATTTAACTCTCGCTTGCAATCCGATCTCAATAACTTTCAGTCATGGTGTTGTGCAAATATGTTACACCTAAATGACTCGAAATGTAAAGTAATGACATTTCATCGCTCCAGCCGTTGTTGGCTCCTTACACCCCCTGCTGTGGTTCTCTTGCGAGAATTACATTGGTTGATGATCTTGGTGTTAAACTAGACCCCAAGCAAAAAAATTTTCTGAACAGATTTCTACCATGGTAAATAAAGCCGTGGGAGTGCTTGGGTTTATAAAGAGGTGGTCAAAGGAATTTTACGACCCCTATATAACGAAGACTCTCTATATTTCGCTTGTTCGTTCGATTTTTAGAATACGGCTCTTGTGTATGGTGCCCTCAGTACAAAAGTACACCAAGACCGTATAGAATCAGTCCAGAAAAACTTTTTACTTTTGCTCTGCGTGGCCTCCACTGGGATAAAGGTGTGAGACTGCCTTCTTACTCTCGTAGATTGCTCTTAATAAACCTTTCATCCTTAGCTTAATCGTAGAAAAATGCTTGGTGTGATTTTCATGCACAACTTGATCAGGGGGTGACATCGACAGCCCTGACTTGTTGAGCCGCATAAATCTTACGATTCCTATTAGATCCTCTAGAAATTGTATTCCTGTGTACATTCCGCTGTGTAGGTTATAATATTTATAATTCGGATTATAATTCGTTCTACCATATAATATCCACCACTAAATCACTTCCTCTACTTAAATCACTAATACTAACATACCTTGCCCGTAATGAGTAATCGTCTTTTGTAACTTTGCATGTTTAGCGTTGTGTTTAGCCCCTAATTTTCCTCGAATATTAGTCTAACACCTATCTTTCCTGCATGTTCTCGATCGGTTTCGGTACACGTGTCGCGCGTCATGCGGCAGCGCCCCTCGGTCGGTTGGCCGGGAGGAGGGCTGCGTATCTGCCTGGGATCCGCGCGTAACAGGCTACGGCTTGGTGTCGCATGGGCCACTTGATGGTGCAGTCATTGCACATCAACTTCCTAAAACATAGTTCTAGACGTGAGACGTCTAGACGCGGTGGTTGCCACTCGAGATCTTGTGCAATGTAGTCGCTGATTGTTTTTGTACGTGGCTCGTACGTAAACTGCTTCCCCATAGGCTCGTTCTGATGCATCTACAAAGGTATGTAGATCCTGGGTGCCTGGAACCTTTCATTTTACGTTTGTAGGTCTTCCTGGTATTCCTTCCATTCGTGTTGGAGTTTTTATGGTAATTCATCGTCCCAATCGAGCTTAAGCTCTCAAAGTTGCTGCATAAATATTTTTCCTTTAACTACCACCGGTGCAAAGAGACCTAGTGGGTCAAAGATTTGGGCCGATTCTGCACACGACGCGTTTGGTGATGTCGCTTGGCCTTTTGTTGTTCGTCCACGCAGTTAGTCCTGTTCGAGCATCCAAATTAGGCCTACAGTTTTTACGCTGTGATGCTTCAAAGTTTCGCAATATTGTCGTTGCTGATAATGTCTGCTTTGGCGATTCCTTGTAAGAGCTGCTCGTTGTTTGAGCACCATTTGCGTAATTTGAAACCGGACGGTAACAATATTTTATTAAGCTCTTGTTGAGTTTGTATTACTTCTGCAATGGTCTTTGCTCAATTGAGACAGTCATCCACATAGAAATCATTTTTTGTTTTGCTGATCCTATAGAAAGTCTGTTTACACTCTGCCAAATGATTCAAACATTTGGTTACCAGGAATGGAGCCGATGTTGTCCCATATGTGAAAGTTTTTAGGCGATAGAACCTGATGTCTTCAGATGGATTGTTCCTACAGACTATCATCTGATGAAACACGACGCTCCTCCGGGATTATCCACACTTATCGGTACATCTTCTCGATGTCCGCTGTGAATACATACATACTTGTGTGTTCGAAACAGCAATAGTATGGAAATAAGCTCACTCTGAACTGTGGGTCCAGCGTGCAGAATTTCGTTCAACGATTTACCGCTAGTTGATTTGCATGATGCATCAAACACGACTCGAAGTTTGGTGGTGGTGCTTTCAGGCTTGAGCACACAATGATGTGGTATAAAATAGTGTCTCTTTGGAACTTGTCCTTCATACTCGTTCATAAAGTCCTCATAGCTTTTCCAGGTGTCTGGTGAGATAAGTCGCTCCAGGGACAGGAATCTTTTGGTTGCAATTTCCCAAGAATCCCAGGGGCGGATATATCGATGCCTAATCCGTTCATGCAAGGGATTCTATTGCTGTTATATGAAATTCTTTTAGTGACTTGGCATCGTCATTGATTGCGTGATGGTTGAGGAAGCGGTTCAGCACGGTATTCGCAACAACTCTGGGATCGTTGTATGCGTCAACTAGAATTTTCCAGGCGTTTTCATTATTATCTTCCTGTAGATCGATATGTCGGATCAATCCTTCTGCCTCGCCGGTAACGGTGGTTTTAAGATACCACATCTTTTTTGTACTGTAGGCATGTTAGTTTCATGAACCATACATGAGAACAGTTCACAAAACTGAGTTTATTTTAGTAGATCCCCATCAAACTTCCGGGATACTGATGTGTGGGAGATGTACGTTGTCTGTGTTTAATGTGGCTGTTTTAGCCAATCCCTTTGAACTTCTCTTTCCGGTGTTAGTTAGGCTTCCATGTCGTATCCTCCTTCCACTGGATTCTCATATTTCTCATGGATCGTAAAGTGGACTTCTTGAACTTGAGTCCATAGTGATTTTATCAAATTACTTGATGTGCGTCCTTCCGCCTCTGAGAATTCTTTCATATTGCGTTTTACGGACTCGACTATGGCTTTTTGTTGTCGGCGACATAGTGAAGGCAACTTGCAGTAAGCTTCCATTTTCGGTTGGCTCCGATCGCGATTGTGGATCGACTTTATATTCCATATGAGCACCTAATGACTGCATAAAGCTTTGCCAATGTTTTTCGCTAAAGATAGCAAGGTATTTTTAAGGTTTAAGAGTCCTCACGAACTTTGATATAATCAACGGTTTTATGATTTTTATACCCGTACACGAAGAGAAAAAAGGGTATATTGTATTTAATGGTAAAAGTGGATGTGTGTAACATAGAGAAGGAATCATTTCCGGCCCTATAAAGTATATATATTCTTGATCAGCATCAATAGCCGAGTCGATACAGCCATGTCTGTCCGTCCGTCTGTCTGTCTGAGAACATGTCCGTCTAAGGAGAGTTTTTGAGACGATAAGATCGCTTTCTTGATTTCTACGACCTTTGCCTGGAACAGGCTACAGCGATCCGGAAGACTGCAGGTCCTCAGTGAGGCCTCAACGGTCCTGTATTGCAGCGTCTGATCGATGAGACTCACCGTCCGGGAATCAATCCCGGACGGGATGGCGAACGGGATGATTTTGTTGAAAGATTCTCTATAAGTCAGAAAGGCTACCCGGGTATGCTCCTTACAGCAAAGGAACGATTCGATGATCGATGGGATCGCGTGTCGGGCCGTTTCGGTGGATCTTCCCCTCCGACAGGCAAGCTGAGAGTCAGAGATCTGAATAGGCATTATAGTCGCCTAAAATTCAATCCCTAAAAAGCCGTTCCATCGCCTTCAAGAGGAAGGACGATGGACTTATGGCTCTGATGTCTTTAGAGGCAGTGCGCGAGGCCTTGCCTGCCTTGGGTATGAGGACACCTTTGGCCTGAAGCCATATCTCGGGGAGTTTTTCGTGGGAAATCCGTTTGAGCCAGTTTATGGCTCTTTGCCCGGCGTAAATCAGCTAAGATGAGATGATGCCCTCTGTTCACGCGGATTTGTAGGGCTTAAAGCTTTTGATTGCCCAGTATATATTCTCCTGACTTAACAGGTTGAGAAGGGAACCTGAGGCAATGGAAGGAGGTGCTTTGTAGGTTGGTCTGTTTACAGCGCAGCCTGGAAAGTGTGTGCTGAGAAAGAAGGTTTATCGACTGGGTACTGGACGTAGTCCATAAGCCAACGTCGGCTTTCTTCAGATACCCCAAAGTTGGAGTTGACTTCGAGAGTACTTTGCGTAGGCAAAGTCAAAAAAGCTTCAGAGTTGCTCTCGATTGCAGTGCAAAACTTACGCCATGAGTCGCGTTTGGCTTTCCTGAGTTCTTTGTTGTAGGTTGACAGACTGAATCTGTGCTCGGTCCAGTTCTGCTCAACAGTTTTGCTTTGTTGAAGAGTCTCCAAGAGGATTTTCGAGCTCTCCCAGCAACGAAGTCCAGCATGCAAAATATTTTGCAGGGTGGACAGGCTCTACCGAGCACAGATTGCAGGCGTCGGTAAAAACTTTTACCAGACGGGACGTGGTCTCCCGTGAAATAGCTTCCCTGGGTGGGGACTAAGTGAGAGTTTGTCAAAAGTATGGAGAAGTAGCGGGTGCGTCTAGGGTTCCATTGGAATGGACTCGGTATGGGAATTTAAAGATAGTTTCCACGTAGCTGGGGTTCTTCAAGGACCGTCCAGGATACTATGTTAATCTGCAGCGTATGAGAGGCAAGCGTGAGGTCCAGGACGTCCTTGCGATTCTTAATAATGAAGGTGGGATCATCCTCCTGGTTTAAGATGATCATCTGAGTGGTCAGTAAGTAGCTAAAAAGGAACTCACTCCGTTCGTTTGTGTCAGTGCTTCCCCATTGACTGTGGTGAGCGTTGGCGTCGCATCCCAAAATTGATTAGGCCTATTAGTCCTGTGGTGGCTTGGCCTCGCAGTCTGGTTGATGAGCGCCCGTAAAGGTCAGATCGGATTAAGCGCTCCTGGCCTTCGAGACTCACCGCCGTGTGATCATCATTGCTGAAATTTGATAGCAAAAATAGGTGCAGTTCTCTTTTTGCAAGAATGCAGGTGCGTATTTTCCTGAATGAGGACTACACTAGTCGGCATAATTATTTTGACGAAACCTCTTTTTGACTATTGAACTTAGCGTTACTTGAAATCGCCAATTAACGGTGCGAAAATAAGGCGCAAAACAAAGAATATATTTTTAGCTATGTGCATGCGAAATTTTATTTCGTTTTACCTTTTGCATTCTCTTTCTGCTGATAAAAATACATGCAGGCAACGGCTTTTTGCGTGGCATAAGTATTTTGACAGCATCTTTATGGAATTATTTTCACTCTTTTTGAGTACGTGAGAATCAAACAACTTTTGTGTTTAACTTTGATCAATATTAAACGTTGTTATTAAAATATAAAGTAAAGACGTACCACTCGTATTTTTTCAAGTTTTCAAGTCATATGACAAAATGTTGATTTAATTATTTTTAAGTTTGTATTAGCACTAAGTAAGAAAGAAAAAAAATCATTGAGTTATATTAAAGTATAGTGAAGTTACATACAAAATTGCACCATTTGTTTTTCGTCAAAATAATTATATACCGACTAGTGTATGTTGGCTCCACCTTTGGCTAGGTGGAGTAGTAAGGCAACACTACAGCCATACAATGGTGGAGTTCTATCTGAAGGAGTTCCAGGACACTCCTGAGACTGACCTCCAATATCGTTGTATCGGCATCGCTTTCGGTGGATTCATCGCACTCCCCGACGTCGATGCGTCCGAGACCCCTGGCTAGGTCGCTCGAGTCGGACTCATAGCAGTCCATGATATCATCCGATACCATGCACTATGGGAACTGTGACCACTTTTTGTGGCAATAATTAATAACTTCCAAACGAAACGATATTTTTTGATGAAGGTATTTTGAAAAAATGGGCGCGGCAACTCCTTTTTTTCATAAGAAATAAATTTTTTATTTTATTTGTAAAATTGTAAAAAAAAAATATTTCGGGAACGTGTTGGGAAATTAATGTTTTTATTCAAAAGGCGTGGCACGCCTAAAAATAGGTAAACAAAATATTAAAATGGCTGATTTGTCAAGATTTGGTCCAACATGAGAGCTAGTGCCCCGTTAGTAGGAACTTTTGTGGGTACTAGAACTGGCGCTAACTCAAAAGTGCTGCGAATGGATTTTTTGCTTTTTTCTGGACATAAGGTCGATAACTTTAAAACGTATCAAAGGTCAAGTTGCCCGCGGTTTTTCGCCAGCTGCGCTCGCTGCTTGAATCAATAATATTAATTTTCGTGCCCTAGATATCGCTAAATCTGCACTTCTCTTCGTTTGCATTCTATCACTTTTAGACAAATGTACTATATATACCAAATACCAGCCACCATCTGTTTTTACTTTCAATTTATGTTAATTTTTCACCATTGTAAATGATTTAAGCACGCAGATTGAGCTTTCTTTCATCTCGCAGCAACATTCTATGTCATTTATTCCATTTTTTTTTGTACATTTGGTAAAATGTTTTATTTTTGGTCGGTAAACATAGCCCTCATCGTCCTCAGAACAATATAGTATCAACTAATTCGTAATGGCTCTCTGGCTTTTTAAAATGATTTTTCGTACTTCCTGCATGCCAAATTGCAAAAAAATTCGGAAGTACAACCCTTACCTTTTAGTCTAAATCGAAATATCAGAAAAAACGCACGAAAACGCAGATAATGATAATATGCACTTGAATGGGAATTAAATGTTCTACAAGATGCATTTAGATGGATGGACAAGACCCTGCACAAATTTTGTACGCCTCTTCAAAGTCAAATTTTTATAAAATATTTATGCTTGTTAAAAATTAGCCAAAAACATAATTATGAGAGCCATTTCTACAGTTTAAACTCACAAACACATATAATATACCTGTCTGATTCTAACCCATTGTTAAAAATTCACTTGAATTGATGAATGTACTACTTTTAGCAATTTAAAGTTGATGAAAAATAATTTGTTGCATCAACATTCGTCTATCGACAACAAACAGCTGACTTTAACAGCTGTTAACTTAACAGTGGTGCGCACTTTTTTTTGGTACGTTAAATTAAAGAACAGTGTTATTCGAATATATTAGCGCTACAAATATATTATTTTAAGTACTTTTGAAAAATGGGTTTTGGCCAGAAAAAAGTGGTCAAAGTTCCCCATAGTGCCATGGACGCTACGTCCGACGCCTCAGGTTGGCTACCCGCTTCCGGGACCTCAAGCTAATGGTCTGGCTGGACCCCAGCTTGCCTGCCGTTGGAGTCGTTTTTTGGGGACTATGGCCTTACGGCAACTGTACACTACTCCGGCCGACTTTTCAGGGAGCTGCAATGACTGCTCATTCAGAACGGTCTAATCGGGCGCCTCTGTCTGATCTCCTCTACCACCTTGGTAGGAAGGTGGTTGCAGACCTCACAGAACCTTGGGGATCTTCTCGGGCTTTACAGGTTTTCACAGACACCCATGCTCGGGCCCTCGATCTGCTCAGGATATCTTTCCATCTAACGGCATCAGTTCGTCTTCTGTGTAGACCTCCTTGGGTGCTGCCACCGCCTTCATGAAGGGCCGCCGAGGCGAGAATCTTGGCAGGCAATGGCTTTCACCGTACGCTGATGCCACCCGGCTTCCTCGCATTTCTACAAGCTCCTTCAGAAACCTCCAGAGCCCAGAAGGTTAAGACTCTGCCTTCACCTCTTGTGTGGGTATTACGGCTTCCTGCCTGGTGAATCCAGTACCGCCGCCTTCCAAGGTTGAAAGGTTTCCCCGGTCGCAAGGCGCTTACCAGACGCCATCTCGCTCTGCTTGGTAGCCACCTCGATAATCGGTGTGCCCCCTGACGTGGATGGGCCCGATTGACTTATCAGAGCCCTCTTTGCAGCGGTTTGTGATTGAAGACGGTGGACCCGCCAGTCTCCTTCCCGTCTTCTTAGTACCTGATTTCCTCGGTATTGATGTAGAAGGATTGGCTTGTCCTCCGGTTCTTTAAGGGAGTACCGAGCTCGTTAGGGTATGTTTTTGATATATGTTTTTGGCATTTTTGGACCCACACGCGGGAAGGAGTTGGTCAGCCGTCGCAACTCTGGACACCTGCCGATCTTCAGGCTTCCTGGGGCACACGGGAAGCTGAAGATCAGCAGATGTCAAGTTCCTGCTGACTGCAACGATCGGACACCACCTCGGCCATGCATCCATCAGCGTATCCTGTTTCACCTGATTGGGCTGGTTTCGCAGAGTTTTATTTTTTTTCCGACTACCATTTAAGCCAGCATCCGTGGCGGGGCTGCCGACCGTACCAGGACCAGCTGGTTACGACGGGTGTTGGTTGCAAATACGTGATGCCACTGTATCAGAACCGGGAGCATGACTGCATCGAGTTAAGTGCAAGCCCTAGCCTGAGGCAACCTATATCCATCTGAGTGCCTGTCATCCCGTGATTCCCCTGCATCACCCGAATGGCTGGACGGAAATTTTGGAGTTATGGTGTTTAGGAATCCGTTTCTCAACCGAAATGCCCGGGTTCAACTCCCAGTATGGGAGGGAGGAGTTAGGATGGAATGATGCACTCCCTGAACCTTGTCGACTGTGTGGTCAGATATGGCCCCAATCACGTATAATTCAGAACTTCGAATTTCCTCGTTTTGTCAAAACAGAACTCACCTCTCCAAATAAAAGATTGAACAAGAACATAGAACATCTAATTTCCTCTGCTCAAAATCTAAGGTGGCGCCTCACGGGCGCTAACCATACCCAAGTTTGAATTGTCTGCTGCATTGCTATAGGCTGAGCTCGTCGTTAGAAGTTAAAAGCATCTTATTACCTGTGATTACAGAAGTTGGTGTTATTCAACTATTATTGTTGTCCTGAATACGTGAAGCCTCATCGAGCGCACCGTTTTGTTTCAACTTTTGCAAATTCAAAGAGTTGACTAGGGAAATAGAGTGGCATCACGTTCAATGGACCTGAACCCAGAAAATGTAGTATCAAAATGATGTTCTACAAAAGATTTTGAATTGTGGCTAAATGGACCACCGTATCTCTGTTTTTCGGACTCGTCAGGGAGGGGCTTACTCGGAGTTCGAACAACTGTGGAGCTACCAGGCGCAGATAGACGTCATTGGTTTGGAACAGTTTTTAAAGACCTTTCATGTGACAGCAAGAACACAGACAGGTTTGGCAGGCTCCAACATGTCTTTGGATACATTTATCGTTTTATCTCTCTCGTACAGGAGCTGGACGGAAGCGTCTGCCTATAAAAGTATCGAGCAAGGAGCTGAAGCATTTTTGCTACGGGCTGAACGCCGGTAGAGTACTTTCTGCCAAGAACAAAACTACTTTCCTTGCTCCCGCAGCTCTGTAGAGATGGACTTTTTCGAGTAGGGAAATCTTCAAATTCGAATGCTTAAAAATACGATGCAAAGCACCGTATATTGATTCAAGAGTGTCATCCGATCACGAAAATCATTGCTTTCTACCACGAAAAATTCTTGCTTGCACAGGCAACAGGGTCTACTGGCATCGCTTGGTTAAAATAAATAGCCTGTTGGGGCAAAATTTGGTTGCAAGCGTCATAAACAAATGCGCTCGTTGATTTCGGACCAAACCAACGTTGTTAGCCAACGTTAGCCACGTGATAGGAGGTTTGCCAACGGATCGACCATCAACCAGGCCGCATTTCAAACAACTGCAATTGACTTTCGTGGGCCCGTTCTATCATAAGGCTGATGCTCGAAAAGGCCACATCTATTTTATACCCGTACTCGAAAATTAAAGGGGTATATTGTATTTAATGGTAAAATGTCGTCTGTCTGTCCGTCCGTCTTGCTTGTTGCCCATTGATCGGAGACTGTAGGCTGAGCAAACCAAATTTTTCAGACTGATGTTATAATATCTCTCCTAGAAAAAGTGTTTCAAAATTTCGCCCCGCCCACTTCCGCCCCACAAAAGGGCGCACATGCAATGGCGTGCGCAATTTTTGAATACAACCAAAACTAAAAATGCAGTATCATAGAAAGGACATATCTATCAGGTGCCCAAATCTGAATTGGATCGGATCATTAATATAGCCACAATAGAGAAAAACATACGAAAAAACTTCGCTCCCTCTCTTTCGCACGCACACAAAAACTAATCGATTTAAATTTTTGTATTTTGTGTCGCCTGGATCTCAGAGACTATATGAGCTAGAGCAACCAAACTTTCTGCACACACTCCTGTGATACCAAATCGAAACAAGTGTATCTCAAAATTTCGCCCCGCCCCACAAAAGACGAAAATCCACAATTTTGAAGATAGAAAAAATAAAGTATCGTAGAGAATGACCATATCTACCAGATTCCCGAATTTGGTTTAAATCGGATAATTATTGTAGCCACAATGATCAAATGAATTTTCAGAAGCAATTTCCGCCTCCCCTTGCAGAGTAAGTCATTTATGGGGATGATTGTCACTACAGATTCTCTACACCACACTCACGCTCAAACATGCTGGCTCGTGCAGTGTACGTGTGTTTTTGTGAAACTGATGTAGATGTAGATGACAGATGCAGCAACATATGTTAAATGTAAAATGTAAAAACTGATACAACATTTGAAAATTCCACATAAATCACATGTGTACTGACTGAGTACGGGTATAAAATTAGAGTCGCGTTCAAAGCGACTACGTACGTTCTTTTTTTTTTTGTAAGAAAGACCTCGCATATAGAGGTCGTCAGAGACTAACAACAGCCTCATTCCTTGCAGCATTCAGCCTAAAGGGCAAGTCTCGGACCTTGTGGACGGACAACGCAACCAATTTTGTAGGTGCAAAATGGGCTGGTGGAGTTTTAAATAAAAACAGAGTGCTAATACAAAAAAAAATATGTGGAATTTTAAATTATTTTATCATTTTTTACAAATGAATTTTTGAAACACATTTGTAGGAGTGAAATGTCACATCAGTCTGGAAAAAAATTTGATTGCTCTATCTCTTATAGCCTCCGAGCAATAGGCGACAAACAAGACGGACTGACGGACGGACAGACATGGCTATATTGACCCGGCTATATATGTATATATATCGGAAAACAGTTCTTCAGCCATTTGTTCAATGGAAATAAATTAACTAATGGAAAAATTCTGGACTCTGGACAACTTAGAAGGAAGAAGACAGACAGACGGACGGATGGACGGACGGACATGGCTATATCGACTCGGCTATTGATACTGATCAAGAATATACTTTATATGGTCGGAAATGATTCCTTCCCTATGTTACTCACATCCACTTTTACCACAAATACAATATACCCTTTTACTCTTCGAGAACGGGTATAATAAAGTAAATGCCATCGAGCATAATTGTTTGTGTGATATGCTCTGAAATCGTTCTATCGCTCTGTTATCTCTCTCGCGCTAAAAGCTTGCGCTCTTGTGTGTGAGCTAAGATCAGATTAGTGCAGCTCCGACCACCAACTTAAATTTACAACATTTGAATAAATCAATTTGAGCACTGATTTTTATATTTTATTTATTTCCCACGATCAAATGTCCGGTACCTTCCCTCACCCACTCTGCCCATTCTTCTTTTATGTTACGGTAGGTCACGAAATTTTAATGATGTAAAACTAAATTCCTATTTTGTATATTTAATTCAACACCATGAAGCAAACAATCACTAAAATTAAATAAATTATTAAGCATTATGTGTGAGCTGATACAGAGAAATAAAAACTAAAAACCTCTCTAAAACGGTTATACTTTTTAAGTGTTATGTGTTTTAGGGGTTAATCACAACAAATCTATAGCCATATGACTAAAGAATTCACCTAGAATTCCAACTCACATAGAATTTGGATGCAATGAATACCTGTATATACCTGCATATATATTATATAACCTTATATATTGCACCCTGTATGTAAAGGACCAATCGATATGGAAGACTTCGGAAACCGAAGCTAATTTTCTTTATGTTTAAAATGGTAAAATGTATTCAGTTACTACGTTCTTTTAATAGGGTTGAATATCAAACAATTTAAATTATAAAAAAACCGATTTTAATATTTCAGACAAAATTCCTGCTCGCTTGGTGCTGTATTTTCTTTCATGGTCTGGTTTTCTTGTATCATTTATGATGCGTAATGATATGAACTTTGCTTTAGTTGCAATATATCCAAATGATAATACAAACCAGAACACAACTAATACCTCCCAAACAATCCCGGTAATGTGATTCTTAACAATTTACATAGAGAACTTATAAATATGATTTATTTTTTAGGGAAGTGGTACTGAAGACCAAAGATCCATAGTAAAATCCGTAATAATAAGTTCATTTTATTGGTGTTACGTACTATCCCAGGTTGCAGGCGGGTTGCCACTCAAGTTTTGGAACCAAGTGCGTATTCGGATGGTCACAACTGGCAACTGCTCTTTGTAGTCTACTTATTCCGTTGGCAGTAGAATTACATTATATTGCTGTTATTGTGTTACGTTCTATTCAGGGGTTTGCATCTGGCTTAACTTGGCCTGCTATGTATGCCATAGTGGGGTACTGGATACCACTTACAGAACGTTCTCGTTTTATGTCAAGCTTTCAAGGATTTAGTATTGGAATCGGCTTAACATATCCATTATGTGGATTTATATTATCACAGTTTGGATGGCAATATGTATTTTATACTACGGGCACTTTAGGACTTGGATGGTGTTTATTATGGTATTTACTTGCTTATAACACACCTCGTGAACATCCTCGTATTACTAGAGAGGAACTAAATTACATTGAGCTAAATGTTAGTAAAGAAGGTACTAATACCAAATTAAAAGTGCCATGGCCGCAAATATTTAAGTCTCTGCCAGCTTGGGCAATTGCAATTACAACATTTGGAAGGATATTCCTGCATTATATTTTTATTGTAAATGGACCCACATTTATGGGCAACGTCTTAAAGTTTAACTTTGAAACGAATGGTTTTCTATCGGGAATGCCTTTTATTTGCTCATACTTCTCATCGGTATTGTTTTGTTATATTGCTGATAAATTTATATTGTATAAAGTTTTAAATCTTACTAATGTGAGAAAATTATTTACAGCATTATCACAGATCATTCCAGGGTTATTAATATACTGTATAGGATATGTAGATAATATACATCTTTTATTATCAATTTGGTTTATAGCAGTGATATTTATAACGGCATCCTATGCAGGAGCAATGGCAAATATAATTGACTTAGCACCGAATCATGGACATTCTGCGGCCGTATTAGCATTCTGCCAAACTATTCATATGTCAGCGTCTTTTATTTCACCATTAACGGCTGGATTTATTGTAACCCAAGAGGTAAATTATAATAAATGGATAAATCGTTACTTTTAAAAAATCTGTCTTTTTAAGGATGATATCTAAGTCTAAAATAGTAACGGACTTAGGTATAAGAACATTAAAAATTCTAAAATTTCAGTTTTTCAAAATGATTTGTACCATATTTTAAAAGAGAACATGTTGATGTGTAATTGTTTAAATGGTTGAATACGGTACATAAACCGTCTGCAGTTTAGTCGTCGCAACTAGCACTTGAATCAGTTGGACTTCGGGTGGGTTTCTTTTGATGAGCAAGGTGAAGTCTGAAGACACGGCGACAGCGTCTGATGATTGCTATAGAAGATGAGTACAGGCAGAATGTTGTACCAGGACGAGACTGATTCTGATACTGATTTTATTAAAAAAATGCATCTACTTATATAGTATAGCTAACAGTCGTAATCTTATTGTATAGGAAAAGGGGTGAACAGGCTCCTGCGGTATGTATTTTTAGAAAGGATGTACTTACCTATATGGGGGATTGTATTCGGTGCATGTACATACGTAGGTACTTGACCGTAATAAATTAAACAGTTTATTGCTTGATCCCTAAACGTCGGCTTTCTTCAGATACCCCAAAGTTGGAGTTGACTTCGAGAGTACTTTGCGTAGGCAAAGTCAAACTCAAGCTTCAGATTTTGCTCTCGATTGCAGTGCAAAACTTACGCCATGAGTCGCGTTTGGCTTTCCTGAGTTCTTTGTTGTAGGTTGACAGACTGAATCTGTGCTCGGTCCAGTTCTGCTCAACAGTGAGAGCTTTCGCTTTGTTGAAGAGTCTCAAGAGGATTTTCGGAGCTCTCCCAGCAACGAAGTCCAGCATGCCTAGTTTTGCAGGGTGGACAGGCTCTACCGAGCACAGCATTGCGGCGTCGGTAAAACTTTTACCAGACGGGACGTGGTCTCTCCCGTGAAATAGCTTCCCTGGGTGGGGACTAAGTGTGATTTTTGTCAAAAGTAGTCAAGTAGCGGGTGCGTCTAGGGTTTTTCGTGGAATGGACTCGGTATGGAGAATTTAAAGATAGTTTCCACGTAGCTGGGGTTCTTCAAGGACCGTCCTGGATCCACTATGTTAATCTGCAGCGTATGAGAGGCAAGCGTGAGGGTCCATGGACGTCCTTGCGATTCTTAATAATGAATTTGGGATCATCCTCCTGGTTTAAGATGATCATCTGAGTGGTCAGTAAGTAGCTGAAAAAGGAACTCACTCCGTTCGTTTGTGTCAGTGCTTCCCCATTGACTGCTTAAATGGTGAGCGTTGGCGTCGCATCCCACTATTAGGCCTATTAGTCCTTGGCCTCGCAGTCTGCGATGAGCGCCCGAAAGGTCAGATCCGGATTAAGCGCTCCTGGCCTTCGAGACTCACCGCCGTGTGATCATCATTGCTGAAATTTGATAGCAAAAATAGGTGCAGTTCTCTTTTTGCAAGAATGCAGGTGCGTATTTTCGTCCTGAATGGGACTACACTGGTCGGCATAATTATTTTGACGAAACCTCTTTTTTGACTATTGAACTTAGCGTTACTTGAAATCGCCAATTAACGGTGCGAAAATAAGGCGCAAAACAAAAGAATATATTTTTAGCTATGTGCATGCGAAATTTTATTTCGTTTACCTTTTGCATTCTCTTTTCTGCTGATAAAAATACATGCAGGCAACGGCTTTTTGCGTGGCATAAGTATTTTGACAGCATCTTTTATGGAATTATTTTCACTCTTTTGAGTACGTGAGAATCAAACAACTTTTTTGTGTTTAACTTTGATCAATATTAAACGTTGTTATTAAAATATAAAGTAAAAGACTTTTACCACTCGTATTTTTCAAGTTTTTCAAGTCATATGACAAAATGTTGATTTAATTATTTTTTAAGTTTGTATTAGCACTAAGTAAGAAAAGAAAAAAAATCATTGAGTTATATTAAAGTATAGTGAAGTTACATACAAAATTGCACCATTTGTTTTTCGTCAAAATAATTATGCCGACTAGTGTATGTTGGCTCCACCCTTGGCTAGGTGGAGTAGTAAGGCAACACTACAGCCATACAATGGTGGAGTTCTATCTGAAGGAGTTCAGGGACACTCCTGAGACTGACCTCAATATCGTTGTATCGGCATCGCTTTCGGTGGATTCATCGCACTCCCCGACGTCGATGCGTGGAGACGCCCTGGCTGGGGTCGCTCGAGTCGGACTCATAACAGTCCATGATATCATCCGATACCATGCACTATGGGAACTGTGACCACTTTTGTGGCAATAATTAATAACTTCCAAACGAAACGATATTTTTTGATGAAGGTATTTTTGAAAAAAAAATGGGCGCAGCAACTCCTTTTTCATAAGAAATAAATTTTTATTTTATTTGTAAAATTGTAAAAAAAAAAAAAAAAATATTTCGTAAACGTGTTGAAATTAATGTTTTATTCAAAAAGGCGTGGCACGCCCTAAAAAAATAGGTAAACAAAATATTAAAATGGCTGATTTGTCAAGATTTGGTCAACATGAGAGCTAGTGCCCGTTAGTAGGAACTTTTGTGGGTACTAGAACTGGCTTTGCTCAAAAGTGCTGCGAATGGATTTTTGCTTTTTCTGGACATAAGGTCGATAACTTTTAAAACGTATCCAAGGTCAAGTTGCCCGCGGTTTCGCGCAGCTGCGCTCGCTGCTGAATCAATAATATTAATTTTCGTGCCCTAGATATCGCTAAATGCACTTCTCTTCGTTGCATTCTATCACTTTTAGACAAATGTACTATATATACCAAATACCAGCCACCCATCTGTTTTCAATTTATGTTAATTTTTCACCATTGTAAATGATTTAAGCACGCAGATTGAGCTTTCTTTCATCTCGCAGCAACATTCTATGTCATTTATTCCATTTTTGTACATTTGGTAAAAATGTTTTTATTTTTTGGTCGGTAACATAGCCCCTCATCGTCCTCAGAACAATATAGTATCAACTAATTCGTAATGGCTCTCTGGCTTTTTAAAATGATTTTTCGTACTTCCTGCATGCCAAATTGCAAAAATTCGGAAATTGCAACCCTTACCTTTTAGTCTAGAAATCGAAATATCAGAAAAACGCACGAAAACGCAGATAATGATAATATGCACTTGAATGGGAATTAAATGTTCTACAAGATGCATTTAGATGGATGGGTGCAAGACCCTGCACAAATTTTGTACGCCTCTTCAAAGTCAAATTTTTATAAAATATTTATGCTTGTTAAAAAATTAGCCAAAAAACATAATTATGAGAGCCATTTCTACAGTTTAAACTCACAAAACACACATATAATATACCTGTCTGATTCTAACCCATTGTTAAAAATTCACTTGAATTGATGAATGTACTACTTTTTTTAGCAATTTAAAAAGTTGATGAAAAAAATAATTTATTTGCATCAACATTCGTCTATCGACAACAAACAGCTGACTTTAACAGCTGTTAACTTAACAGTGGTGCGCACTGTTTTTGGTACGTTAAATTAAAGAACAGTGTTATTCGAATATATTAGCGCTACAAATATATTATTTTAAGTACTTTTTGAAAATGGGTTTTGGCCAGAAAAAGTGGTCAAAGTTCCCATAGTGCCATGGACGCTACGTCCGACGCCTCGGGTTGGCTACCCGCTTCCGGGACCTCAAGCTAATGGTCTGGCTGGACCCCAGCTTGCCTGCCGTTGGAGTCGTTTTTTTAGGGGACTATGGCCACCTTACGGTAACTGTACACTACTCCGGCCGACTTTTTCAGGAGCTGCAATGACTGCTCATTCAGAACGGTCTAATCAGGCGCCTCTGTCTGATCTCCTCTACCACCTTGTAGGAAGGTGGTTGCAGACCCTGCAGAACCTTGAGGATCTTCTCGGGCTTTACAGGTTTCACAGACACCCATGCTCGGGCCCCCTCGATCTGCTCAGGATATCTTTCCATCTAACGGCATCCAGTTCGTCTTCTGTGTAGACCTCCGGGTGCTGCCACCGCCTTCATGAAGAGGGCCGCCGAGCGAGAATCTTGGCAGGCAATGGCTTTCACCGTACGCTGATGCCACCCGGCTTCCTCGCATTTCACAAGCTCCTTCAGAAACCTCCAGAGCCCAGAAGGTTAAGACTCTGCCTTCACCTCTTGTCTGGGTATTACGGCTTCCTGCCTAGTGAATCAGTACCGCCGCCTTCCAAGGTTGAAAGGGTTTCCCCGGTCGCAAGGCGCTTACCAGACGCCATCTCGCTCTGCTTGGTAGCCACCTCGATAATCGGTGTGCCCCTGACGTGGATGGGCCCGATTGACTTATCAGAGCCCTCTTTGCAGCGGTTTGTGATTGAAGACGGTGGACCCACTTAGTCTCCTTCCCCGTCTTCTTAGTACCTGATTTCCTCGGTATTGATGTAGAAGGATTGGCTTGTCCCTCCGGTTCTTTAAGGGGAGTACCGAGCTCGTTAGAGGTATGTTTTGATATATGTTTTTTGGCATTTTTGGACCCACACGCGGGAAGGGTTGGTCAGCCGTCGCAACTCTGGACACCTGCCGATCTTCAGGCTTCCTGGGGCACATGGAAGCCTGAAGATCGGCAGGTGTCAAGAGTTCGCCAGCGATACCAGCGATCGGACACCACCTCGGCCATGCATCCATCAGCGTATCCTGTTTCACCTAGATTGGGCTGGTTTCACTGAGAGTTTTATTTTTTCCGACTACCATTAGCCAGCATCCGTGGCAGAGACTTGACCGTACCAGGACCAGTTACGACGGGTGTTGGTTCGCTCGTGATGCCACTGTATCCTAGAACCGGGAGCATGACTGCATCGAGTTAAGGCAAGCCCTAGCCTGAGGCAACCCTATATCCATCCGAGTGCCCGTCATCCGTGATTCCCCCTGCATCACCCGAATGGCTGACGGAATTTTTGGAGTTATGGTGTTTAGGAAATCCGTTTCTCAACCGAAAGGCCCGGGTTCAACTCCCAGTATGGGAGGGAGGAGTTAGGATGGAATGATGCACTCCCTGAACCTTTGTCGACTGTGTGGTCAGATATGACATCTCAATTACGTATAATTCAGAACTTCGAATTTCCTCGTTTTGTCAAACAGAACTCACCTCTCCAAATAAGATTGAACAAGAACATAGAACATCTAATTTCCTCTGCTCAAAATCTAAGGTGGCGCCTCTGAAGACGCTAACCATACCCAAGTTTGAATTGTCTGCTGCATTGCTATAGGCTGAGCTCGTCGTTAAGTTAAAAGCATCTTATTACCCTGTGATTACAGAAGTTGGTGTTATTCAACTATTGTGTTGTCCTGAATACGTGAAGCCTCATCAAACCTTTTCGTTTTTTGTTTTCAACTTTTGCAAATTCAAAGTTGACTAGGGAAATAGAGTGGCATCACGTTCCAATGGACCTGAACCCAGAAAATGTAGTATCAAAATGATGTTCTACAAAAGATTTTGAATTGTGGCTAAATGGACCACCGTATCTGTTTTCGGACTCGTCAGGGAGGGCTTACTCGAGTTCAGACAACTGTGGAGCTACCGGAGCGCAGATAGACGTCATTGGTTGGAACAGTTTTTAAAGACCTTTCATGTGACAGCAAGAACACAGACGGGTTTGGCAAGCTCCAACATGTCTTTGGATACATTTATCGTTTTATCTCTCTCATTACGGGAGCTGGACGGAGGCAAGCGTCTGCCTATAAAAAGTATCGAGCAAGGAGCTGAAGCATTTTTGCTACGGGCTGAACGCCAGTAGAGTACTTTCTGCCAAGAACAAACTACTTTCCTTGCTCCCGCAGCTCTGTAGAGATGGACTTTTTCGAGTAGGGAAATCTTCAAAATTCGAATGTAAAAATACGATGCAAAGCACCGTATATTGATTCAGAAGTGTCATCCGATCACGAAGAAAATCATTGCTTTCTACCACGAAAAATTCTTGCTTGCTGGGCAACAGGGTCTACTGGCATCGCTTGGTTAAAATAATAGCCTGTTGGGGGCAAAAATTTTTTGCAAGCGTCATAAGCAAATGCGCTCGTTGATTTCGGACCAAACCAACGTTGTTAGCCAACGTTAGCCACGTGATAGGAGGTTTTGCCAACGGATCACGACCATCAGCAGGCCGCATTTCAAACAACTGCAATTGACTTTCGTGGGCCGTTCTATCATAAGGCTGATGCTCGAAAAGGCCACATCTATTTTTATACCCGTACTCGAAGTAAAAGGGTATATTGTATTTGTGGTAAATGTCCGTCTGTCTGTCCGTCCGTCTTGCTTGTTGCCCATTGATCGGAGACTATTAGAGCTAGAGCAACCAAATTTTTCCAGACTGATGTTATATCTCACTCCTAGAAAAGTGTTTCAAAATTTCGCCCCGCCCACTTCCGCCCCCACAAAGGGCGCACATCTGTGGCGTGCACAATTTTGAATACAACAAAACTAAAATGCAGTATCATAGAGAAAGGACATATCTATCAGGTGCCCAAATCTGAATTGGATCGGATCATTAATATAGCCACAATAGAGAAAAACATACGAAAAAACTTCGCTCCCTCTCTTTCGCACGCACACAAAAACTAATCGATTTAAATTTTTTGTATTTTGTGTCGCCTGGATCTCAGAGACTATATGAGCTAGAGCAACCAAACTTTCTGCACACACTCCTGTGATACCAAATCGAAACAAGTGTATCTCAAAATTTCGCCCCGCCCCCACAAAAGACGAAAATCCACAATTTTGAAGATAGAAAAAAGATAGTATCGTAGAGAATGACCATATCTACCAGATTCCCGAATTTGGTTTAAATCGGATAATTATTGTAGCCACAATGATCAAATGAATTTTCAGAAGCAATTTCCGCCTCCCCTTGCAGAGTAAGTCATTTATGGGGATGATTGTCACTACAGATTCTCACACACGCACACTCACGCTCAAACATGCTGGCTCGTGCAGTGTACGTGTGTTTACCAAAAAAACTGATGTAGATGTAGATGACAGATGCAGCAACATATGTTAAATGTAAAATGTAAAAACTGATACAACATTTGAAAATTCCACATAAATCACATGTGTACTGACTGAGTACGGGTATAAAAATTAGAGTCGCGTTCAAAGCGACTACGTACGTTCTTTTTTTTTTTTTTGTAAGAAAGACCTCGCATATAGAGGTCGTCAGAGACCAACAACAGCCTCATTCCTTGCAGCATTCAGCCTAAAGGGCAAGTCTCGACCTTGTGGACGGACAACGCAACCAATTTTGTAGGTGCAAAAAATGGGCTGGTGGAGTTTTAAATAAAAAACAGAGTGCTAATAAAAAAAAAAAAATATGTGGAATTTTAAAATTATTTTATCATTTTACAAATGAATTTTTGAAACACATTTGTAGGAGTGAAATGTCACATCAGTCTGGAAAAATTTGATTGCTCTATCTCTTATAGCCTCCGAGCAATAGGCGACAAACAAGACGGACTGACGGACGGACAGACATGGCTATATTGACCCGGCTATATATGTATATATATCGGAAAACAGTTCTTCAGCCATTTGTTCAATGGAAATAAATTAACTAATGGAAAAATTCTGGACTCTGGACAACTTAGAGAAGGAAGAAGACAGACAGACGGACGGATGGACGGACAGACATGGCTATATCGACTCGGCTATTGATACTGATCAAGAATATACTTTTTTATATGGTCGGAAATGATTCCTTCCCTATTTACTCACATCCACTTTTACCACAAATACAATATTTTACTCTTCGAGAACGGGTATAATAAAGTAAATGCCATCGAGCATAATTGTTTGTGTGATATGCTCTGAAATCGTTCTATCGCTCTGTTATCTCTCTCTCGCGCTAAAAGCTTGCGCTCTTGTGTGTGAGCTAAGATCAGAGTTAGTGCAGCTCCGACCACCAACTTAAATTTACAACATTTGAATAAATCAATTTGAGCACTGATTTTTTATATTTTTTATTTATTTCCCACGATCAAAAATGTCCGGTACCTTCCCTCACCCACTCTGCCCATTCTTCTTTTTATGTTACGGTAGGTCACGAAATTTTAATGATGTAAAACTAAATTCCTATTTTGTATATTTAATTCAACACCATGAAGCAAACAATCACTAAAATTAAATAAATTATTAAGCATTATGTGTGAGCTGATACAGAGAAATAAAAAACTAAAAAACCTCTCTAAAACGGTTATACTTTTTTTAAGTGTTATGTGTTTTAGGGGTTAATCACAACAAATCTATAGCCATATGACTAAAGAATTCACCTAGAATTCCAACTCACATAGAATTTGGATGCAATGAATACCTGTATATACCTGCATATATATTATATAACCTTATATATTGCACCCTGTATGTAAAGGACCAATCGATATGGAAGACTTCGGAAACCGAAGCTAATTTTTCTTTATGTTTAAAATGGTAAAATGTATTCAGTTACTACGTTCTTTTAATAGGGTTGAATATCAAAACAATTTAAATTATAAAAAAACCGATTTTAATATTTCAGACAAAATTCCTGCTCGCTTGGTGCTGTATTTTCTTTCATGGTCTGGTTTTCTTGTATCATTTATGATGCGTAATGATATGAACTTTGCTTTAGTTGCAATATATCCAAATGATAATACAAACCAGAACACAACTAATACCTCCCAAACAATCCCGGTAATGTGATTCTTAACAATTTACATAGAGAACTTATAAATATGATTTATTTTTTAGGGAAGTGGTACTGAAGACCAAAGATCCATAGTAAAAAATCCGTAATAATAAGTTCATTTTATTGGTGTTACGTACTATCCCAGGTTGCAGGCGGGTTGCCACTCAAGTTTTGGAACCAAGTGCGTATTCGGATGGTCACAACTGGCAACTGCTCTTTGTAGTCTACTTATTCCGTTGGCAGTAGAATTACATTATATTGCTGTTATTGTGTTACGTTCTATTCAGGGGTTTGCATCTGGCTTAACTTGGCCTGCTATGTATGCCATAGTGGGGTACTGGATACCACTTACAGAACGTTCTCGTTTTATGTCAAGCTTTGGGGATTTAGTATTGGAATCGGCTTAACATATCCATTATGTGGATTTATATTATCACAGTTTGGATGGCAATATGTATTTTATACTACGGGCACTTTAGGACTTGGATGGTGTTTATTATGGTATTTACTTGCTTATAACACACCTCGTGAACATCCTCGTATTACTAGAGAGGAACTAAATTACATTGAGCTAAATGTTAGTAAAGAAGGTACTAATACCAAATTAAAAAGTGCCATGGCCGCAAATATTTAAGTCTCTGCCAGCTTGGGCAATTGCAATTACAACATTTGGAAGGATATTCCTGCATTATATTTTTATTGTAAATGGACCCACATTTATGGGCAACGTCTTAAAAGTTTAACTTTTGAAACGAATGGTTTTCTATCGGGAATGCCTTTTATTTGCTCATACTTCTCATCGGTATTGTTTTTGTTATATTGCTGATAAATTTATATTGTATAAAGTTTTAAATCTTACTAATGTGAGAAAATTATTTACAGCATTATCACAGATCATTCCAGGGTTATTAATATACTGTATAGGATATGTAGATAATATACATCTTTTATTATCAATTTGGTTTATAGCAGTGATATTTATAACGGCATCCTATGCAGGAACAATGGCAAATATAATTGACTTAGCACCGAATCATGGACATTCTGCGGCCGTATTAGCATTCTGCCAAACTATTCATATGTCAGCGTCTTTTATTTCACCATTAACGGCTGGATTTATTGTAACCCAAGAGGTAAATTATAATAAATGGATAAATCGTTACTTTTAAAAAATCTGTCTTTTTAAGGATGATATCTAAGTCTAAAATAGTAACGGACTTAGGTATAAGAACATTAAAAATTCTAAAATTTCAGTTTTTTCAAAATGATTTTGTACCATATTTTAAAAGAGAACATGTTGATGTGTAATTGTTTAAATGGTTGAATACGGTACATAAACCGTCTGCAGTTTAGTCGTCGCAACTAGCACTTGAATCAGTTGGACTTCGGAGTGGGTTTCTTTTGATGAGCAAGGTGAAGTCTGAAGACACGGCGACAGCGTCTGATGATTGCTATAGAAGATGAGTACAGGCAGAATGTTGTACCAGGACGAGACTGATTCTGATACTGATTTTATTAAAAAAAAAATGCATCTACTTATATAGTATAGCTAACAGTCGTAATCTTATTGTATAGGAAAAAGGGGTGAACAGGCTCCCTGCGAGTATGTATTTTTAGAAAGGATGTACTTACCCTATATGGGGGATTGTATTCGGTGCATGTACATACGTAGGTACTTGACCGTAATAAATTAAACAGTTTATTGCTTGATCCCTAAGAGGGGGTTCTCGTTGACAAGTGTTATTGTCTATTCTTAGAGGATAATGCATATTTAAGTTATGAGTATTTGTATGTGACAGTGCTTAGTATATTTTTATTTTTAGGTTTAATTCTGCGACTGAACAAATGTGAAGAATATAATCCGTGACACTGGAATACGACCTATAAAATACTGATAATCTTATAAAAGATATATTAAATTATCACATGCACCCTTGGGAGTACACTGACATTTTATTTATGTACACTGACGCAAAACTGTAACACCATTTCAGTATACGTACTTCAACGGTCTGTATCTTTTCTTCTATTCGATGTATGACAAAAGATTTTAGTACTGTTTTGTTGGTGATTTAATTTACTATGTTTCCAGAAAATTTGGATCCGTTTGATAAGCTGAAAAAAAAATGGCAAAGGAAAATGTGAACATAGTCAAATGTTACAGTTTTGCACTCCGTTGACTTTTTTTAACCATTATTTTTTTTTTGAAAATTTTGTAATAATAAGCCCTCAGCCCTTTTTAATTTTTTGAGTTCATCAATATGATTTGGCATACTTTTGGGTGTATTTTAGCAAAAAATTCGGGGGAATAGCGTTCCAGACGTTTTTCGTACTCTACCACAACTCCATCATGCCAATTGGAAGGAGCCAATATTTCGCCAGCTGTGATTCGACATTGCTCCATAAATTTTTAATGGGATTCTATCGGGAGATTGCGGTGGCCTTTTTCATGGACTGTAATCTTTGCTTAGACATCTCATTTTTGACCAAAAAAGGACGAGTATTTCGTTGCATTTTCTTTGCTGAAAGATGCATTTTTAGAAAAAGACCCATATTTCCGATGACATCTCCAAGATTCTGTTTTAGAATGCTTAAATATTGTTTTCCTTTTGCATTATCCCATTGATCAATTCAAGGATCGAACTCCATTTTGATTTATACCGCCTCAAACCATAATTGAGCCGCCACAGTGCTTGACGGTTTGGCGCACAGTACTTGGTATGAGAAGAGAAGATAAGATACAGACCGTTGAAGTGCGTATACTGAAATGGTGTTACAGTTTTGCTCGTCAGTGTATGTTCTAATACTTAACTTCGTCCCTGTATAATTTAATAAAACTCATTTTGACATATTAACAAAAGTAAGTTCTTCTAAAAAAACTAATTGTAGTGGCCGAGTGGTAAACGCGCGAGATTCTAGAGAGTGTGTTTTTGGGGAGTGTTCTGCGGATCGGCCTACAATATAGGAGACTAGGAACTTGTTCAGGACGAACCACTTTTCCAAATTACTGAACCTAGCCTGGCTAGTGGCTATTCTACCCCTTTTTAGGGTTATTTATTCTCTCTCTCGCTCACACACTCTGCCTCGTGCATTGTGCGCCCTCTGGCGAAGGAGAATGAGCTAGAACTCGACAAAATCACCTTTTATTTACGCTTCTAACCAAATCTACTTTTTATACCCGTACTCGAAGAGTTAAAGGGTATATTGTATTGTGGAAAAAGTTGATGTGTGTAACAACACAGAAGGAGGCGTTTTTCGACCCCATAAAGTATATATATTCTTGATCAACATCAATAGACAAGCCGATATAGCCATGTCTGTCCGTCCGTCTGCCCGTTCGTCCGTCCGTCTTGTTTGTCGCCCATTGCTCGGAGGCTATAAGAGCTAGAGAAACCAAATTTTGTTATCACACTGATATTATATCCCACTCCTACAAATGTATTTCAAAATTTCGCCCCGCCCACTTCCGCCCCACAAAAGATAACAGAAAACTAAATACGCAGATTCATGGAGAAAGGCGATATCTTTCAGGGGCTCAAATCTGAATCGGAGCGTATCATTAGTATAGCCATAATGGAGAAAACCATTTCGAAAAACATCGTTCCCTCTCGCTCGCACTCACACAAAAAACGAGTCGAATTGGTTTTCGTATTTTGTGTCGCCTGGAACTCAGAGACTATAAAAGCTAGAGCAACCAAACTGTCTAGACTCCTGTGATACCAAACCTGTATAAGTGTATTACAAAATTTCGCCCCGTCCCCTTCCGCCTCCCCAATTTATGAAAGTCCACAACTTTGAAGACAGGAAAAAAACGAAAAATTCAGTATCGTAGAGAATAAGCATATCTACCAGATCTGGTTCAGATCGGATCATTATTATAGCCTCTATGAAGAAATGAATTTTTAGCAGCTAGCCACCAACCTTTCAGCCGTGCAGTGTTGTTGTAAAAAGTGATGTAGATGTACATAGATGACAGATGCAGAAAAAATGTAAAATGCAAGAAATTATAAAATATTTTTAAATTTCACATATGTATGTATGTATGTAAATCAAATGTGTACTGACTGAGACGGGTATAAAAGTAGTGTCGCGTTAATAGCGACTTTCATCTTTTGAGGTGGGAGAAAAGGGCGTTCGAAATTTGTAAACATACTTGTACTGTGGTATCACAGGGGTTTGGACAGAAAGTTTGGTTGCTCTAGCTTTTATAGTCTCTGAGATCAGGCGCTCATCTGGACGAATAGCCATGGCCATTTGTAGCTATACTAATGATCCGATTGAGAGGAAACGTTATGAGTCGCAGTGGCCACGACTCTACTTTCAGTATACATATACATATATGAGCTTTAAAATGTACATATGTGGAATTTCAAACATTGTACATATCTGTACATCTTTTTTATACCCGCACTGGAAGATTAAAAGGGTATAATGTAGTTGTGTTAAAAGTTAATATGTGTAACATAGAGAAGGAATCATTTCCGACCCCATAAAGAATATACATATATATTCTTGATCAGCATCAATAGCCATGTCGATATGACCATGTCTGTTTGTCTCCGTCTTCTTTGTGTCCGAGTACTCAGAGACTATAAAACTAGAGCAGCCAAAGTTTGTTTCCACTCGTCAACGAGTTCCCCAGATGAAATCAATGCCGATCGCCAGATGCGGCCACCTTCTCATCTAAGCCGACGCATCTCACACGTCTCGCAAACGTAGGCCAACGTATCGCTTATCACCCGCTCTCACCAAAGCAGCGCCTTTCGCAGCCCAAGCCTTCTCTGCCAGATCCCAAGACCGAATCATCACCGAAGTGAAAAACTTAAGAAGTCGAGCTTTAAGCTTTCTAAAGGTTTCGAGATCGAGATCTCGAAATGAAGACATCAGTTCCGTTTGAGACGTTCCGACATTACATTAGGTCGTTACATCCATGTTCTAAATTACGCTTACGTTAAATAAAACATTTTTTAAAGAAAAAATGAAGACTTTTTTCAAATATCTTAAGTATCTTACATCTGGTTGTAATAAACATTCTGAAAAAAAAAAAACGTTCGCTTTTGTTGAATAATGTTTTTAAAAAACTATTTGCCCAAATCACCAGAGCAAAAAGAAAACACAACAATTATAAATTTCTATTCAAATAATTGCACTACATATTAAATGCAGCATTAAACCTTCAAGTGACTTTTTTTTTTTTAGGACTCCATCGATCAGTGGCGAAGCGTTTTTTGAGTTGCTGCAGTAATTTCCTTATTTACTTACATTGTGTATCAAATATTTGGAACAGCAGAAATTCAGTCCTGGAATATAAAACTACCCAAAACAACTGACCATTCCAATGAAGAAACTGCAATTTTTCCAAAATCAAACCGAGAATTCAATGCAATTTCTGAGCCAATATGAAAATAATTTACTTAAAATTCTGCTTGTGTCTTTTGTAATATTGCTTTTAATTATTTTTGGAAAAACAGACCTGTTATATAAATACAATATATCCACATAAATTTTTTACTTGATCATTTTAATGTTACGATTTAAGATTATAATATACTGTATAGAGCTGCAAAAGTAATCGTCCTAAGTTTTTTCTACCTGTCAATGAAATTTATCGCCTCTGCACTGAGTAAATCCCCGAGGAGCGGTGGGAACTTTCGACAAATGTCAAATGGATGGTGTCACTGGCACCATCCACTATCCATTATCCATGCAAAATCAGCAGAAGAAGAAACTACAATTTTTCTGAAATCAAACCGAGAATTCAATAAAATTTCTGCGCCCATGTAAAAATGATTTACTTAAAATCCGGCTTATATCTTTGTAATATTATTATCAGTGTTGCCAACTCTTTGGGACTTTTAAAAGCTAAACTAGGCTCTGAAGAAAGGTAGAAATAGCCAGACAATTTTGATGGTAGCTAATAAAAAACGATAAGGTATTTTAACGACTTTTTTTTTATTGATTTAATCAAGTACACCCAGCGACAAAAAAAGCCGCATTCTGACTTTTCATGCATATCTGACTTTGGAAGCCTGGTGTTTCCCCAAATTTTATTCGATTCGACTTCATCATTTTTTTATACAAATGAAGTTACTAAATTTGTTTATATTATAATTATATAGTGAAAGAAAAAATGTTTACACCGTTTTCAAAAATTATTTAGTAATTTCACCATAACAAAAGTAAAAATTAAATTAAAATATATAAATGTGTTTTTCCAACAAAAACTAAATTGTTTCCAATGAGTTATTTTGTTTTCTATAAAGAAATGACAAAGCTTATATTTTTTAAAATTTATTTTTTCAAATTAAAATTAATATTTATTTAAAATTTAATTTTAATTTTTTTTTTTATTAATATTTAAAATTAATATTAATATTAAGTGGGACCACCCTTGGCTTTGATGACACATTTAATCCTATTGGGCATCGAATCGTTTAAAACCTTCAGATATTCGTCCGTTATATCATCAAACCATATTTTTTTTTATAGTTTGGCGTATCTCAACCATAGTTTTCTGCTTCCTTTTTTTCTATTTTTTGAACTCATAAGGGCCCAGACATTCTCTATCGGATTGAGGTCGGTACTGTTATCTGGACAATCTAAGGACTTAATACCAAATTCCGTCTTTAAAATGTTAACCTATCGTTATAGAATATTCAAATTTATTATAATGCAATTTAAACAAAAAGCAAGCGACGAAGAATAACTTACACAGCGCGCTCGATGACAAGGTGTAGAATAGTCCTAAAAGATGGGATCATCTTCTCTCTCAGTAACTGATTCCATACTAGGCACAACGCCACTGAGAATAATTTCTTTATATACTTTTGCATTGACCATACCTTTCCCCATTATTAGCGATCCGTTTTTATTTAGATATACAAACCCATACCATAATATAAGGCGAATGCTTTACGGTACTAGTGTAGCAATCTTCGAAATATCGTTCCCCTGTTCTGCGGCGAACTGTGCGCGAACCATCAGGCCCAATGAGGTTAAATTTGGACTCTCCGAGAATATGACTCGTGACCATTCGGATTCACCCCAATTCGATTTTTCTCTAAAACAATTTAAGCCAGCTTTCTTCATTCTGCTGTTCAGATGTGGCTTTTTGACAGGTGTCCTTGCCATTAGGCCCATCTCCTTCAGCCCACGCTGTATAGCCAAAATATCTTTTGAAAATCCTTGCAGCATTTCGCTATATTAACAGCATTTTGAAATATATTATGTAAGGTCGTTCTCATAATAATACGGTCTTCCCTTATATTTGTTGATTTTTTTTCCCTGATCCTTTCTTCCTCTCCACTTCTTCAGTCTCACGATATTTTTCAAAAAACGCTTTCGTTGAACTTAGTTTTAATCACTATTTTTTATACCCGTACTCGAAAGAGTAAACGGGTATATTGTATTTGTGGTAAATGTCCGTCTGTCTGTCCGTCTTGTTTGTCGCCCATTGCTCGAAGTCTATACGAGGGTTGCTATTTATGTTTTTAGCCTAGGTCACTTCCAGCCATATTGGGGCCAAAACGTTATTTGCATAAAAAATTTGGAGTATTGTGGGCTAAACCTACATACAACTTTTTAATGTACGACCACGTTTGATATCGATTAACGATCAATAAAAAATTTACCTTGGCAGAAAAATTAAAATAGGCCGTGAACATTTTCGTGTAATTATTTTTCACAACTTTCGACGTGGATTATGTAGACAAGAATTCATCGATGAACTAAAATTATTACACGGCGAACAAAGCACCTTCCTTAAGCTCTATAAAAAATTAGTACATTGAGTTTTTCGTGGTCGCTGTACGCTCAGCGACTAATTCCGTGAAGGTCTTCCAAAATCAGTTGTTGTGCCACAAAAATCGATGCTGTGCAAGAACTGATTAACAAAGATCGTCATGTCACATACCGTGAGATAGAGGCTTCCTTGGACATTAGTATGACGACCATCAATAAGATTTGCCATGATCCCTGGGCATAAAAGGTGGGTTCCCGTTGGACCCCACATAATTTAACAATCCAGCAAAAAAGCCGCGTGTCGATTGGTGCAAAAGAAATTATCCAAAAGTACGATCGTGGTACTTCAAAAAGTCTATATCATATTTACACAGGTGACGAATCCTGAATATATTCATACGAGCCGGAAACAAAACAACAATCGAATCCAAATACAAAAAAAAATGTTCGCTTGCAAAGCACAGTACATTGAGTTTTTCGTGGTCGCTGTACGCTCAGCGACTAATTCCGTGAAGGTCTTCCAAAATCAGTTGTTGTGCCACAAAAATCGATGCTGTGCAAGAACTGATTAACAAAGATCGTCATGTCACATACCGTGAGATAGAGGCTTCCTTGGACATTAGTATGACGACCATCAATAAGATTTTGCCATGATCCCCTGGGCATAAAAGGTGGGTTCCCGTTGGACCCCACATAATTTAACAATCCAGCAAAAAAGCCGCGTGTCGATTGGTGCAAAGAAAATGATCCAAAAGTACGATCGTGGTACTTCAAAAGTCTATATCATATTTACACAGGTGACGAATCCTGAATATATTCATACGAGCCGGAAACAAAACAACAATCGAATCCAAATACAAAAAAAAATGTTCGCTTGCAAAGCACATCGCAGCAAATGGTGGCCTGTTTTTCGGCATTAATGGTCATGTGTCTACAGTGGCCTTAGAGAAACGTGAAACAGTTAATTCTTATTGGTATACAACCATTTATTTGCCAGAAGTTTTCGGTGAATTCGAAAAATTAACAAAAGGACACGAATCCACCTTAACCATGCCAATTTTTAGCTTTCACCAATCGGCACAGACCAAGCCAGTTTTGACCGACCAAAACGTTGAATTTATGGGTCACCCGCCGTACAGCGCTGCCTTAGCCCCCAATGACTTCTTCTTGTTCCTAGCATCAAGAATAAATTACGCGGTCAACGGTTTACGACGCCAGAAGAAGCGGTTGATGCATTTAAAATGCATGTTCTAGAGGTCTCTCATTCGGACGAGAAAAAAAGCTGTGAAAATGGGTTTAATCGAATGCAAAAGTAAATTAATTAAAAAAGAAAATATTATGAGAAACAATAAAACCATTTTCAGACGCCTAAGTTTGTGTTTTCATAGTTAGACCAAAAATATAAAGTGCAACCCTTGTAAGAGCTAGAGCAACATTTTTTTTTTCAGACTGATGTTATATCTCACTCCTTGAAAAGTGTTTCAAAATTTCGGCCCGCCACTTCCCCCCCACAAAGGTCGCACATTTGTGGCGTGCACAATCTTGAAGAATCGGATCGGATAATTAGTATAGCCACAATAGAGAAAATCATATCGAAAACATCATTCCCTCGCGCTCGCACTCACACAAAAACGAGTCGATTTGGTTTTTGGCATTTTGTGTCGCCTGGATCTCAGAGACTATAAGAGCTAGAGCAACCAAACTTTCTGTCCACACTCCTGTGAGACCAAATCAAGACAAGTGTGAAAAAAAAATTTCGCTCGCCCTTTTTAAAGATAGAGAGAAACACGAAAAATTTAGTTTCGTAGAGAATGAAAATATCTAACAGATTCCCGAATTTGACGCAGATCGGATCATTATTGTAGCCACAATGATGAAATTAATTTTTCAGCAGCGTTTCCCCGCGCCCCTTGCAGCTTAAGTCATTTAAAGGGGATGATAGTCGCCACAGATTCTCTCTCTCGTTTACAAACTGCTTACACATTCTGCCTCGTGCAGTGTACGTGTGTGTTGTTGTGAGAAGTGATGCAAAAAGTAAATAAATAAAAACTGAAAAAAAATGTCTGTCTTGTTTGTCGCCCATTGCTCGAAGGCTATAAAAGGTAGAGCAACCAAATTTGTTTTCCATACTGATGTTATATCTCACTCCTAGAAAAGTCAAAATTTCGCCCCGCCCACTTCCACCCCACAAAAGGGCGCACAGCTGTGGCGTCCACAATTTTGAAAATAACAGAAAACTAAAAATGCAGAAGCATAGAGAAAGACCATATCTATCAGGGGCCCAAATCTGAATCGGATCGGAACATTAGGTTTTCTTTAGGACGTTGATGTGCAATGACTGCACCATCAAGTGGCCCATGCGACACCAAGCCGAAGCCTGTTACGCGCGGATCCCAGGCAGATACGCAGCCCTCCTCCCGCCCAACCGACCGAGGGGAACTGCCGCATGACGCGCGACACGAGTACCGAAACCGATCGCGAACATGCAGGAAAGATAGGTGTTAGACTTATATTCGAGGAAAAATTAGGGCTAAACACAACGCTAAACATGCAAAGTTACAAAAAGAATATTACTAATTACGTGCAAGGTATGTTAGTATTAGTGATTTAAGTAGAGGAAGTGAATAAGTGGTGGATATTATATGGTAGAACGAATTATAATCCGAGCATAAGATCGAAACGGTTCATGCAAGGAATAATTCGATCTACACAGTGGAAGGTACAAAGGAATAAAATTTCTAGAGGATCTAATAGGAATCGTGAAGATTATGCGGCTCAACAAGTCAGGGCTGTCGATGTCACCCCTGATCAAGTTGTGCATGAAAATCACACCAAGCATTTTTCTACGATTAAGTAAGGATGGAAGGTCTATTAAGAGCAATCTGAAAGAGTAAGAAGGCAGTCTCACACCTTCATCCCAGTAAAAGTTTTTTCTGGACTGATTCTATACGGTCTTGGTGTACTTTGTACTGAGGGCACCATACACACGAGCCGTACTCTAAAATCGGACGAACAAGTGAAATATAGAGAGTCTTCGTTATATAGGGGTCGTCAAATTCCTTTGACCACCTCTTTATAAACCCAAGCACTCCCCATGGCTTTATTTACCATGGTAGAAATATGTTTAGAAAAATTTTAACTTGGGGTCTAGTTTAACACCAAGATCATCCACCAATGTAATTCTCTCAAGAGAACCACCGCAGAGGGTGTACGGAGCCAACAAGGGGCTGGAGCGATGAAATGTCAGGTGTAACATATTTGCACAACACCATGACTGAAAGTTATTGAGATCGGATTGCAAGCGAGAGTGAAATGAAATGTCCTTATACTGGACACAGAGTTTAACGTCATCCGCATACATGAGTACTCGAGAGTTTTGTTAATACTGAAGGCAGGTCATTAATGAAGAGTGTGAAAAGTAGGGGCCAAGATGGCTGCCCTGTGGTACTCAGAAGTAACCTGAACAAGTGAAGACAAGGAGTTTTTGAAGAGGACTCTTTGAGACCTAGAGCAAAAGGTAGCTGGAAATCCATTTCAAAAGATTGGGCGGAAACCCTAAAATTTTTTTGTTTAATTGTTTTTGTGCTAAAAGGGAATGGTTTACAGAGTCGAATGCTTTCCTGAAATCGGTGTAAATGACATCCGTCTGCATGTTACCATGGAAGCCTTTAATAATAAAAGAGGTAAACTCTAGTAAATTTGTAGTTGTTGATCGTCGCCTTATAAATCCGTGCTGAGCTGCAGATATAAGTGATTTGCAGAGATGTTGCAAGTGCGGGGTTAAAATTTTCTCAAACATTTTAGGAATAGCGGATAACTTTGGTATACCTCTGTAATTCTTTGCGTCAGACTTGCTAAATTTCTTATGGAGAGGAATAATAAAAGACTCCTTCCAGATCGGCGGGAAACATGAAGACTGAATCGTTAGGGTGAATAGTTTAAGCAGGGGTCCACACAGAGCGTCGGCGCAGTACCTGAGTACACAGCCGGGGACTCCGTCAGGACCTGGTGAGAACACCGGCTTAACTAGTCGAAGATCATGAAGCAGTGAGCTTTCATTTAACAAAAGGACTGAAAATGCCGTTCGATCTTGGTAAACTGTATGGATACGGCTGACCAGAGTAGCTTTCATGGGAATAGGTTGTTTGAAAAAATTGTGCAAAAAGATCGGCAATGGCCTGATCATTGTTTACCGACGAATTATGAAATGATAGCGAGGATGGATGTGCGGACGTTTTACGCTTGCTTTTTAAAAAGCTGTAAAACTGTTTAGGGTCTTGAGAAAAGCGCATCCTGCATCGAGCTAGGTAATTTTGTAGAATTAAGCGTTTACAATAGTGAAATTTGACCGAGCTATTACATAGCGAGAGAGAGGAGAACGAGAGCCAACTTCTTGAAATTTTTTATAAAGTCTTGATTTTATGTTTTTTAAGACTTGATAGCTCCTTGGTAAAGTGGGCTTCCCAGATTTAATCGGACAAAAATATGGGACACAAGAATCAAAGAGTGTGTCAAGTACATTATAGAAAATGTTTGTGCCTTTCATAACGTCAGTGCACAAGTACAGAGCGGACCAATCGAAATCCCTAATCAGGCTATTAAGCTTCGTAAACTCGGCCTTACGAAAGCAGCGGACAAGTTTAGAAAGCTTACCAGATCGATCCAATACAGAAGGTCCAATATCGACCGATACTTCGAAAGTAGGATGGTAGGAGTCTTCAGGTATAGTGAGCGGAAGGGCTCGGGTTAACAACGCTATGGTCGGATACGAGACGAAGCACAGATCGAGCAATCGACTCAAGGAATTTTTCACATGGTTGACTTGAGACAGGGACAGGTCTAGCAAGCCGTCAATAAAGTCATGTCGTATTATGGGCGCAAGGTTATTCGACTCGTTTACCGAAGGCCAAACAGTGCCTGCCAAATTGAAATCCCCCAGAACTATCATGTGGTCTTTATCTGATAGCGAGGAAGAAACAGTTTTTTTAAAGCGGACAGGTGCTGCTCGTATATAGAGATATCCGAAGACGGCGGAATGTACGAGCAGGTTGTGAAAATAGAAAACGCTGGAAGAATCAGTTTTATGCACAGGAATTCCAGGTCTTGTTGAACCTGGAATATGAAATGTTCTGACGTGAAGTTAGAGTCCACTGCGATGAGGACCCCTCCTCCACGTCGAGACGAACGGTCATTTCTGAATATTGTGTAACGATCTGCCAAAACTTCGGAACTAAGGATGTCCGACTTTAACCAGGTTTCAGTTAACACAATAATATGGGACCAAAATGTGAAACTTTCAAGATAGAGAGTGCTGAGCTTAGTACGTAAGCCTCTAGCATTCTGGTAAGTAATTAAAAGAGAGGAAACTAGTTTTTTGGATGGGTGGAAGTAGAGCGGGAAGATGAGGATGGAGCACTGGTCTGACTGCCGGGGAGAGTTATGGGGGCCTATTCTTCTTCTTAGCCTTATACTCTTTCACAACCAAGTGCTCCGGCCAAAAATTGGCAGAGCAAATGGTGTCGAAATGAGATGGGGAGACGCTTATCTTAAAAAAGCTATCTCCCTGGCATAAGCGAAATTAAACTTCTCCACCTTTAGGCCTTCGGCTTTTTTTTTTTGCTTTGTATAAAAGCAGTTACATCATTAGATGTAAGATCAGGGGCAAGCCGAGAGACAAAGCTTTTGCCGCTTTGGTGGGACACCCACCAATGGTTTTAGCACCACTGGTGCGGTACCTGTGATGGCAATATCCGGTGGTCCCGGACGTTCAACAACTGGCGGGTTCGTAATCGATGGGATGGCTATGGAGTTTGGTACGGACTCTACGGACACGGACGCTACAGTCGGCTGCATGTTCTCCGAGACGATGCATTCGGCTACCGAATCTGCATCACCAACACCGATCGTTGCCCTTGGGTAGCAAACGAAATCAACTGCTGCACTGGCGTAGTGGTCGGAGTTAGTTTTCAGATGACGGCGGGCGTGAGGCAGTTGGCACTTGCAAGTCTTGTGGAGTGGACTTCTTGCGCCGCGGAGACTCAGCCAGCAGCTGTAAACTGCTGAACTGAGTGTTCATGGCTAAGAGCCGATCGTATTGCTTTTAAAGCCCACGATCAGCTCCTTAAAGCCACTCCTCGTCTGCCTCATAAACGAGCGCATTTCGCTTTCTACCGCACGACAATCCTCGCAACTATAATGCAAGCCGTTGCGTTATGAGATGGCATCACCCACACGGCCAGAAATACCTGCACACTTTGCGTGCACTACGCTATCGCAAAAGACAGCAAGGTATGTTCGGCTGATCGTGAGAGATCTGCTTCTTGCAGGTTTTTTTTTTGCACAGACCACTGAAAATTCCATATTAGTTTTTTTTTTTTCAATGACAAAAGAAAGATCAAAACAAATAGCAATCAGACCACAGTGCAAGCAGTTTCTAAAAACTATTCTTAAAGAAGAAATGGAAAAAGGAGAGAGAACTGCAACAGCTTTTAAGTGAGAGAGCTACTGCACAAAAGGTTTATAAGCGAGAGAGAAAGAACAGTTAGTTTGGGTGATAGAGAGAGTTTGCTAGACAAAAGCTAAAAGAGCGGCCAAATGTATTTTCTTACTTACTGTAAGCAACAACAAAACACAATTACCCGCCGCACAAAATTGGTTAAAAACGTCGTGTTTATACATAAAAAAAATAGGCATGCACCCGCGGTTTTTGATAGAAAATCAGATTAGGAGTGAAATTATTAAATTTATTAGGCCAAACACCGGTTGTTTGTAATATATAAGAGAAAGAAGCGGAGCGCAAGAAAAAAACACGTCTGGTCACTACAAAGAGAACGAACGGTTAGGTTAGGCTTATATGGCTGCTCCACCGAAGTCGAGTTTACTCGGAGGCAAAAAATTGCCCATTGTGATGCCCTCTCTGGTCATGGGATTTCGTCCGGTGCCTAGGGAGGTTTCGCGAATCATCTCGAGGCCTCAATAAAGAGCATCAGATGTTTGCCAGGCTATCCAAGTCCTCGTGAAAGGCGATGCCGAGTATTCGTAGACGCCTTTCCATGAGTGCAGGACAGCCACAGAGAAGATGCTGGATGCTCTCTATTTCCTCCTCGTCCCTGCAGCTGCGGCAGAAGTCATGATGGGGCAATCTGTACCTAGTGGCCCATGTGGCCGATGACACAGTGCCCCGTTATAACTCCCGTCAGTGTTCGCACCTGACTCTTCCTGAAACCTAGGAGAGTCTTAGTGCGTTTAGGGTCATAGTGGGGCCAGAGCGAGCGAGAGATCTCACAGTTGGGTGTTGCGTTCCACCGTCTGTCTGATCTCGTTCTAGCTCGACCCATCATCTGCGAGATGATGTCTCGCAGCGGCCTCCTAATTTCGCTGATTGCGTCCGCCAGTGGCTTAGCCGATCCATTTCTGGCACAGGCGATGGCTTGAAGAACCGCGCGGCTAAAAGCCTCACGGCACTTGTCCAGCCTTGCACTTAAGGTGTAAGTCTATAGGCTCCAGGTTTAGCATGGTGTCCAGAGCAGCCTGTGGGGTGGATTTGAGAGATCCAGTGACCCCAAGGCATGCCATCCGTTGGACTTTCCGGAGGTTCTCTAGGTGCGATTTGGTGTTGGCCGCTTCCCAAAAGTCGTCCTACACAAGTAGAAAGCTGCCATTGCCTTTTTATTCTTTTCCTCCGTGTTTCTCTTACAAGAGAGTTTGGAGTCAAGGATGACACCAAGATACATGGCTTCGTTCGATAACTCAAGTGTCGTTCCAACAATTGCTGTTAGTTTAAGATTCGGTATCTTATATTTTTGTGAGAACAACACCAGTTCTGTTTTTTGGGGGTTGACCCACAAACCGTTCTGGCGTGCCCACCTAGCGGTCGTTCCCAGTGTAGATTTCAGAAGGATTTCTGAAAGATTTGTTTGACCGTTTTCCTTGACGAGGAGGTGCCTAGATTGGTGCTGATCGTTCTGCTCCTGTGAACGCTCTCCAGCCGTATGGTTACCGTAAGGTTTGTGTCAATCTTCGTCAGTGCGGCTGTTGGAGATGAAGACCACTCTCACCTCCCTCCACGCCTGGGGGAAGTACCCCATTTGGAGATATCCTTCGAAGATTTTCTTCAGCCATGTTAGCAGGGGCAGGCAAGCTACTTGTAGCATGGCTGGTCATATCTCATCAGGCCCCGGTGACTTGTAGGGACCGCAAGATATAATGGCCCAGATAATCTTGTCTGGTCCCATAATGTCTCGTATGAGATCCTCAGTTTCCTCTCCTTGATGTCGCTCAGTGTCGTTGATGCCGTTGGATTCGTGAGCAACCCGGGAAGTGTGCTCAATAAGATTTTGTGGATAGAATGTATTCGAACAGCGACTCTCCTCTAGAATTCGTGCCTAAGACAATGTCACTGGTGATTTCAGTCGAAAATGGCTACCTGTAGCTTAGGCGGCGATCCTAGGCTAGCTAGAATGCCTTTGGTCAGAAAATTTTTTGTGGATCTGTCCTCTGCCACTTGAACCTTGGCTCTCGACGGTTCCACCATTGCCTTCTGTACAGAAGGCGTTGATGGTGCTGCCGTGTTCTGCGACTGAGGTGTCGTCCTCCCCTTTTGCTTTCCTGGATATCTTCTTCCCCTTTCTCCCTCGAGCGGACGATGACGTTGAGGGTTGGTCCACCATCGTCTTCGTGCCAGTTACTGCTGACGGTGGAGACGACGGTTTTGAGTCCTCTGGCTCCGTGTGCGTTTGGTCTCCGCTGGCAGGAGCGACTCCGATCAGCCGCTGGTACCTTCGCACGTTCTGTTCGTGCTTCTTCTTGAGGCTTTCTTTCCCTCGCGGTCAGCGTTTCAGTTGGTCATAGCCAACTCTGCCTCTGACACTGAGGGACCAGTGAAGACGAAACTTCCGTCGGTGGTTTCCGGTGCCAGGTCCTCTTTCGTCCCTTTCTGTCTGCGGATCTTTTTTGTCGCTTGTGACATTACACGATTTGGCAGCCAAGCACTCCACTGCCATTTCGGGTTTCCTGCAGTCACAGGACATCGACGCCGGGAGGCCTGTGTTCGCACCCCCAATCACCGCCGGTCAGAGGCAGAGTTGGCTATGGCCTTCTTTCGCCTTGGATAGAGCGAGCAGCCGCAGAAGGCGAAGCAACAGTCACGGCGCCCAATATCCAGGTCGACTCGGGTCCAGTACCTAGCCAGTACCAGTCTGCGTTATTTGGCTCCGTCTCGTGTTTCTCCACCCAGTCTTTAAAGAACCTAAGCATTTCGGACATTGTGCCCTACAGCTTCACCCCGCCTGACTGGCCACATTAAAAGCAGGTCCTCCTTCCTTGAGGATCCATTGTCGCTCCTCATTGTACACTCTTCAGGACCGTCTGCCCCAGTCATTTTACCAATTTACTTATATAAAATAAACCGCTCCTTAAATACCTTTCGCGTCTACCCAATGAACATGACCTTGTTATTGTACCCCCGCAACACTCACAACTTTAATGTATGCCATTACGTTTAGAGATAGAATCACACACATGCTTTTTGGAGGTGTTAGCGCAACAGAGACCTGAGACAAAGTGTAAAAAGATATATCTTATATATATAAAAGAAAGTCATGTTAGTTACCTCATTTATAACTCAAGAACGGCTGTACCGATATGTCTGAAAATCGGTGGGTAGGTATCTTAGGTATCTTATAGTAAAATAGGATACTGTAAACGTCAGTCACTATAAAACGTACTACAAAAAAAGAAATCCTCGAATTCGCATTCTCAATCACATTGAGTCGACATGTATGTCAAAATAGATGTATGTCAGATATGTTTAACTTTCATTTGGTTGAACAAAGCCAACCTACGTTCGATTAACTATTAACAAAAATGCATCAGACTTGGAATAACAAAACGCATTGCATGGTTGAAAATTTGAGTTTTCAAATAAAATTTTAGGTGAATTGAGGTGAAGTGAAGTTTATTTAAAAATGCCACGACCAAGACGATCGAATCTTTCCCAACAAAGCCGTATTGCAAGAAGGATACGAAACACTGCGAATGAAAGGACTGAAGAAGAACAAGAAATTGCACGTGAACAGCGCCGCGTTAGTATGGCACGACTTCGTGTTTCTCGATCACAAGAGCAAATTGAGGCAACCCGTGTAACGGCTCGGTTGACAATGCAAAATCGTCGAGCGAACAACAGAGGTCAACAAATAGATAATTTGCGACACAGAATAAGAGATTTGAATCGAGCAGCGTTTCGATACGATTGCAGCAATGATTACAGCTTGCATCCTAGCGTTGGCATTGGGCAAATGAACGTTGTATGCGAGTATTGTGGTGCATTAAAGTTTCCGGGGAAACGCCCGGACTATGCTGCCTTACTGGTAAAAGTGAAATTGCCATTGTTGACCCCGCCACCTGAGCCATTGTATTCATTGCTTTGTGGCGAAACACCAAAATCACGCAACCTTCTTGCAAATACTCAAAAATATAATGGTTCTTTCCAAATGACGTCATTTGGGGCAGGTATTATCGAAGAACGAAGATTTAATCCGACATTTAAGGTGTTTATTTTTGCTAATTCTGAACCCTAATTTCACACCGAAAAAAGTGTTAATAACTCAGTTGCTACTGACTGGTTTTATTTTGTAGATACAAAGGAAGATACACAGAATACATTTTTACCAATATATTTCATGGGCAACATGGAAGAACAACTTGATCGACGTCTTCAAGACTTGCAGCAACTGCTTCATGAACATCATGCGTTGGTCAGGTTGTTTACGAGTGCTTTAGAGCGCATTCCAAACGATGACTATAAAGTTGTCATCAAAGCAGATACACCTGTCGATGAATCGAGCGGATTGATATCATTTCCAGATATTTTCTGAAATTTTGTCTCATCAATAGACGAACTTATCAACAATGTATTTCCAAACATTATTTCTAGCTACAAAAATAATGAATGTTTGAGTGAGCGAGCAATTTAAGCGGCTAAGAATATAGATGTAGAAGACGTCAACTACATAATTCAAAATAATATCATTGGAACATTGCATTCATTAAAATCTATTGACTGGGTCACAAATGAAGATGAAGCCACCAACTATCCAATTGAATTTTCAAACTCCTTGGATGTGCCTGGCTTACCACCGCACAATTTACGCCTAAAGGTTGGCTCTGTAGTAATCATGCTTCGAAACATAAACCAACCAAAACTGTGCAACGGTACGCGTTTGGTGGTTAGAAAATTGATGAACCATTTGATTTACGCGACGATACGGAAAGGAAAATTCAAAGGTGAGGAAGTTCTCATTCCGAGGATCCCGATGATCCCAACCGATATGCCGTTTTGAATTTAAAAAGTCTTCAATTTCCGATCCGACTTGCATTTGCCATGACCATCAACAAATCACCGGGGCCAATCCTTAAAAGTTTGTGGTTTGAATCTAAAACATCCATGTTTTTCCCATCGTCAATTATATGTTGCATGTTCACGGGTCGGAAGTCCATCTGCGTTGTTTGTTTTGCGCCTGATGGTAAAAACAAAAATTTCGTGTATCACAAGGTACTTAAGTGAAGAGCAAACTATATACTTACAATTTTTTAATAAAAAATTAATTAATTAATTCAAAAATCTGCTTATTTATTGCCTTTAAGGCGGAACAGGGGAGTTCGCCGGGTCAGCTAGTATATACATGTATATAAATAAATTAAAATTCAGCAGTACCACTTCAACCTCCGAAGAGGCAGCAGTATAAAACCTCGAAAAAATATCAAACTCTTATCAGCAAACCTGAAACAAAAAAATATTAAACAGAAAAAGAAAACATACAACAACAACACATCACACGATCTCAAGCCCTGTTCGGAGCAGCAGCCGTTAACAGCTCTTAAGATAGTTTAATATTCTCTTCCTTACGTCTTCTCCTACAACTATTGTCACGCTCATCTAAAAGCGCGCTCACAGTGCGTAAACGCACAACCCTAAATGTGTGCCCGCTCTACTGCTTATATTGTAGTGCATCACCCTTTTTGCATTCAAAATGCATCGCATTCCGGCTCAAGTAATATCAACACGGCAACGGCCCCATCGAACAATAAAAATTGTACTAAATTTAACAACGGAGACTATTTTTTGTAAATGTGAAATCTGATTTCCCGAAAAAGCTCGGCAGCCTCCAACATTTTGGTGACCCTGACGTGATTCCGTGGGCTTATAGTGCGTGAAAAACAGTTAAACCATTTAATTAAACCATTTTTGAAGGTTTAAGGTGCCATATTGTGAAAAAGGTAGCGAACCAAAAGACGTTGTGACCGACCGTAGCAGTTCTAGCGGTCCGATATTCGTTTTCGAATAGCTTTTCACCGTCTGCTTCAGTCTACGGAACGCACTGTCGAGATCGGCTGCATAGAGTTCTAAGCGTGGTCCATTAGTTTTTTCTTTTCTTCTCTCTCTGGAATTTGAACTCGAAATCAGAGTACATCTCGAGCGTTCTCTCTTGTGCATATTTGTTGGTTTTTGGTCGTCGTTTCGTCGCTTTACCGGTGCATACGTTTCGCACATCGCAAGTGCCGAAAAATGTGAGCACACAAACGGTTAAAATACTCTCTTTAACTATGATCGACTAACACACTCCGCGTCCACAGTTTATAGCCTATATGAGCAAAAGGGAAAATAGCAGGAAAAGTGGCCCAATTCGGCATCTCGTATTTCCATCATGAGGCTAAAGATAAGCGCTATTTTCAATTGGCTAGAGTCCATACGCTCAGAAATGGATAGTAAAAGTTGCGCCAAATGGATGAATAAGATCGTTCTCAAAAACTCGTTCGTTCTCTTTGTAGTGACCAGACGTGTCTTTATACCCGTACTCGAAGATTAAAAAGGGTATATTGTATTTGTGGTAAAAGTGGTTAAGTGTAACATAGAGAAGGAATCAAATCCAACCCTATAAAAGTATATATATTTAATTTAATTTATTTCATGCTTTATCCTAGCGCTACAAGTATAAACTTATTTTTTATTGCGTTAGTCACTCGGTGAGTTTATAGAGTTCATTTTGGATCTGTTATCTACTAAAAGCTAATAATTATACATGAACATTTTGACAAAAATTATGTACTTAAAGTAAATACTTATATATTAAAATTTTTTTTTGTTTTTTTTTATTTTTTTTTTTTTTTGTTTATTTTTTAATGGTTTCCTAAATGCTCTTTGATTTTATTTTGAAATTGAGTTGCGCTCCTAATTGATTTAATGTGATGGGGAAGACTGTTCCATAAACGGATTGCAATGACAAAGAACTGCCTCTTCGAGCAAAGCGTATGAGCTCGAGGGCATAAATAGTTGTTAGTTCTTTGTGAAGTAGCAGGGTTAAGTTTGCTGTGAAGGTAAATTGGTTCTTGAGTCGTTACAATTTTATGAAAGTATACTAGAGTTCTAAAATCTATCAAGTGGTCAAGTTAAGGTCAAGTATTTTTTATTTGTCAAGTGCGATACATGGTCAAAACGTCTTAAATTAAACACATATCGGACAATTGAATTAAAGGCTAATACCAGTGTGCGCTTGTCGCGGGCGTCACTATGTCAAAATATTTCAACACCATAGAAAAAGAGTCGGGAGAAGAATGACTTTTAGAAATCAGGAGTCTTATATCTTCTGGTAAGAATGTTTTGGACACTGACGGTTGGCGTAACAGTCCATAGGTACGTCCTGTTGCCTTTGAAATATGTTTGCTCCATGATAGTGTGTTACTAAATGTTATACCCAGGTTAACTGCGTGGTCTTCATAGGAAGTGGGTGCATTGTCAATGTATAGTTTCTCCAGATTATTTGTGCAAATACTTTTTTTAGCAATTACCAAACATTTTGACTTTTTTGGATTTATTACCAGGCCATTCTCTTTTTGCCCATTTCTCTATTATGGAAAGCATCTTGTTACTCGTACTGACAAAAACATTTATTTCGTTAACGGGATTACTAACATAAATTTGGACGTCATCAGCATATAGATGTACTTCACATTCGGACAAGACACTAGGTAGATCATTAACATATATTGAAAACAATAATGGTCCCAACACAGAACCCTGAGCAACTCCCCGCGAAAGTTTAAAAAAAGTCGAAGTTTTTGTTCGTGAGACTACTGCTTGCAATCGATTTGTAAGATAGGACTTAACAAAGTTGACTGCAGTGTCTGAGAAGTTGAATAATTTCGTCAATTTTGCACAGAGTATGTTATGGTTTTATAGAGTCAAATGCCTTACTATGGTCAAGAAGTGTCAAGAACGTAACCCAGGTTTTGTCAAGTTGCTGTCGTATATCTTCCATAATATCCGTTATAGCACGTATACAACTTCGTTTCTTTCGAAAGCCCGACTGTTTTTGACTCATCAGCGAGTTTTGAGTCAAAAAGTGTTCAATCTGTGAAGACATAAGATTTTCAAGAACTTTGGAAAGAAACGGAAGTATTGAAATAGGCCTATAGTCATTGTTTTGTTTTGGGATGGGTAATATTTTTGCCTTTTTCCATTCAGTCGGAAACGTGGATGTAGTAATGGCGTTGTTAAATATATACGTGATGTGGGACAACATCTTCGGAAGTAAGATTTTTAGGAATTTTGGACTAATGACATCTAAGCCTTCGGCATTGGACTTTACCTTAAGAATACACGCAAGGACATCACATTGATTGACACACACAAAGCTAAAACTAGTATCACAGAGTGGGGTTGAGTTCAGGTACATGTTGCTTGTCGCTTCAGGTACACCAGTCATCGAGAACCTTCGGTTGAGCTCTTCGACATTGACATCGTGCTCAGTCTTCTGTAGACATTTTCCTATTCCCAAATTTTTCATTTCAGTCCACCTTTGTTTTGATAGTGGAGCAGTTCTGGAATTTGGACTTATAGAAGTTACCCTTAGCGGATCTTATATCCTTGGTAACCGTTGCTCTTATCTTTTTGTAAGTTAAACGAAATTCCTCTGTTTTATAACGCTTCCATTTAAGGAAAGCATTGTCTCTCTGATGCATAAGATTTTTTGATATCTCTGCTGAACCATGGTTTATGTCTTAGCTTTGTTACTTTAGTTTTAAGAGGAACAAACTTATTAAACAAGTACAGTATATTGTTGTTTAAAACACTCAATTGACAATCAACACGGGGAGATTCGTAAATATAATGTAGTATGCGCATATATTGAGGGTACACTGTACCAATAAAGTAATATCGGATAAGCATAAATATAACATATATATATTTGAGGTGAGCGTGTAATATGATCGCTCACTTATGAGCTACGCTATGTCAGCAGTCCCACGCTGACCACTCGTGGCATATATGTATATACATGCAAATATTTACGTAAGACTCTCTCGCCGCTCCGCTGCTGGCGTAACCGGCAGCGTAGCTATGCGGTCTTAGCCATAAGAATATATTGAATAAAAATATTCATAAAACAAAAGTCAAACGGCACAGACGTGCCAGTGCACTATGGGTAAAAACCCGGTTTAGGTGCATAAACCTATTTATTTTTAAAATTAATTTTTAAGAATGCACTATGGGTAAAAACCCGGTTTAGGTGCATAAACCTATTTATTTTAAAATTAATTTTTAATAATGGCCCATTTTAATTGAATCTAGATACCATAATTAAAAAAAAACCGCCATACAAAAATTTTAGGTGGCAACCCTATAGTGTTGCCACAGCAACAAAGTCAGCTGTTTGAGAAACTTTTGCAATTTGGTAAATTGGCGAAAAAAATTTGCAAACTTTGTGTAATTGTTCTGCTGTGTGAAAAACAATATTCATAAATATGTACATGGAAGATCCTTTGCGAAGGTATTTTTAATGTACATTAGCTTATATTTTTTGAATTATGTATCTTGTTGTCCAACTGTGAGCTGTTTTATATGTGTATCTTTATAGATTTGTACTAACTATTGTGTTTGTGTTTTGTGGAGTATAACTTATCATTAGCACAGACTAGCAAAGAGTAAGAACGTGAAATTAACGACAAAAGTGTCCTTGTTATAATACAATTAGCCATTTTTGCTACTTTTTGCTCCTTTTCGAAAAACTTGTATTTATCTAGCAACATATGTGTTTTGGTCACGCGGCTCTTCTTGAAGTTTGGGAAAGCAACAATCGCTCGCGAGAAGCCCTAAAGTCTTATATACTCGACAAATTGAATGGCGATCGCTTTTGATGAAAAGAATAATACCAGTAATATCAAACAAAATTGCTAACTTTATTTATTACATTAACAAACATTTGCCACAACGCTGCCGAAACATAAAGCGATTTAAACAAAAACACGCCGTGTGGCTAGCCAGTGATATGACTATACGGCTTTTTGATAGAAATGTATCCCCACGGATCAATATGGATTAAGTTCCCTTCATGCGTGGATACGCTTTTTTGAATTCTTACTCAAATTATCTTACAGAATTGAGATAAAAATGTGGCATGTCAAGGGAAATGATAAAATTGAATTGGCGGCACGCAAACATAAAAATTCAAAAAGCGTTTTTGGAAAGATATGGGCCTTCATGTAGACAAGCCGAGACAAAAAGGCAGTGGCAATACGAATAATGGAAATATGGCGAGGCGGGCATTCTCAACCCAAAATTGTTGTCCTCTATATTAGGAATAGATCATTATTTGATTCAGCGCTTACACATAATTTTGATTGCCATAAATTGTCATTACCCTATAAATTCAGAGAAATTCAAAATATTCTGTTCTGAAACGTTCACTATGTATAGGGCTAATTACTTTTGGTACCCCATGTCGCCAACAGTACACAAAACTTTAGTACATGGATACATCATCATTGAAAAATCAATTGTTCCTGTTGGCTCCTTAGCAAAAAGTGCTTTAGAAGCAACACACAAACTTTTCAAGGCTGACAGAAAATATCATGCCAGAAAATGTAGCCGGCTTGACAATATGTCAGATATTTTTTTCACAGAGCTATGGATTCATCTGATCCCTTACTATCTAGTATTTGCATTACAAAAACCAACAGGATGCGCCTGCCAACAGAGGTTGTCGATCTTTTGGAGTCACCTTAGGTATTGGCCACAAAGACGGAGGTACATCCCAAAATTCGTGCGAAGATGATACAGATGAAGAATATGATAATGATGATGGAAGTGACACTTTTGATATAGATTTAGAGACAGATTCAGATGAAATAGAAAAGTAAAAAATATTAAGAAAGAAATATGTATAGTAATAAGTTAAAATTTTAGAGTTTTCACAAAAAAGTAATAAACTATTTTTTCAGTGTTCTATAAATTTAACAATGGATCCTGAATAAATGTATAGCTGCATTTAACTTCTTTTTTTTTTCATGTTTTACTAAATTTAATTGAAATTAAAATTGTTAAAAAATTATTTAATTAAAAATTATTTTTTACCCACTGTGCGGAGGATAAATTCCAAAAACAAACAAAAATCAAAATTTTATTTAACTTTTAAATAATTTACCAAAAAATTTCAAGTTGATATCTTATAAACTAGAGTTTATGCACCAAAAACTGGTTTTTGCCCATAGTGCAGTGGTTCTATTACATATTACAATTACTCGATACGACAATATTACATGGCGACCGTGACTCGGTCTGAGTCTGCCACAAAGGAACACCAACAGGAACAGCAACATCAACTGTAACAGCAACAAAAGGGAGATTCTGAAATACATAACTGTAACTGAGTGAGTAGAATTTGTGAGTGTAATGGGTCGCGGTGGTATAGTCAAAAAACTGAATAAAGAAATCGCACATATAAAATGGCAATTATATTCAGGTAACTGTACACCATCGTGGAAAGCAAGCGTGAAGCTACACACTAAGCTTGAGTTCTATCAAAAAGAACTTCAAAAGATAAAAGAAAGAAAACCCACACCACAATCTCACTCAGTTAATATACAAATTATAAATGACAAGAAAATAATCACACCTCCTCCAAGAAAACCAGTGCCGCAGTACATCGAGAGCTGCCCAAACGATTGCCCCGGACCGCTATATAGCCCGGCGTGCAAATCAACTTGTATGGTACACCCACGACCAGTGCGAAGACCGGCACCGGCACCGCCTGAGCCAATAGGCCCAGGACAACAGCAGCAGAGAAATCAACAAGTGCGAGAGGCAACCCCGCCCCTTGCGCCTTCGAAGGGAACGTCAGCACAACCAGACCGGTGACGACCAGCTGACGTATGATGAATGATGAGGATCAGCAGAAAATTAAACATTAAAAAATTATATAATATTATATATATATTTGTAAACTATTTTTGTAAAAAGTAGAGCGGAACATTTTCCGCCCGACTAGAAAGTATAGCCCGTAAAGCTATACGAAATAATAGGCAGGAACATTGTTAAAATTAATGAACAATAATTCTATAAGCAAATATTCAGAAGATTTCCCAATCAATATGGGACTAGTAGACGTTAAGTCAGTGGATTCCACTGCTAACGTTATAAATAAAGTAGAATCACAAAACACAGATCTAGAACTAACCAATACATTGCTGATAATCATAGTTGTTATAATGTGTGCAAATTGTTTTTATAAAATATATAAGTTGCATAATAAATGCTTAAAGAAACGATTTATGAGCCAAGCAAATGGCTTGGACAAAATTTAAATTTGCTCAGCACAAACAACAATGATTCATCGTAATTAATAATGGAAATAATGTAAAAAAAATTTTTGCAAATTTTAATAATAATTTACTTTACAATGAAATGGAATGGCAAAATATTAATGCAGAATTAACTAAAATAAAAAGACAATTTTGACAAATCATACAAGTGTCTATCACAAAATAGGAATATTTCAAACGAAACTATAAGTAGACACGCAACTATACTAGTTGCATGCTTTAACCAAGCTCGTTCCCTGATACACGACAATAAAGAAAGGCTAAATACTCAACATTGGTCGAATGTTTTCAAGATTTCTGCATAGAATAAAAACAAACTTAAATGTCATTAAATCAAAATATTCGCTAGACATAACTATACCTTCTATTTTGAATACCCCAGCATTAGTCGAAGAAGAAATAAACACAGACTTAGAGACAGTAAGTGAATCTGAAATCGCAAGCGGTTCAGATAAACATATAAAAAGAGGAAGATTTAGGCGATCTTACGATACCAGCGGTAATCACACTAGCCGAACTATCTGAACCAGAATCAGAATCTATTACTGAATTAAAAACTCTAAATATGGCCATGTCACAGGTAAAAATTTCTTAAGCTAGCCTCTTCACTAATACCTGAGTTTAGTGGAAAGTCTGAGAACCTACAGAGTTTCATTGATGCTCTTAGTTTAGTGGATTCACTAAAAGGAACACATGAGACTACAGCAGTCAGCCTAATAAAAACTAGACTCAAAGGCTATGTTCGAAACTTAATCAGTACTGAACAAACAATAGTGTCCATAATAGACAAACTAAAAAGCGGTATAAAAGGCGAATCAGCTAAAGCATTATCCGCTAAATTGTCCAATCTGCAGCAAAAGCAGAAGACAGAAAGTCAATATATTCAAGAAGTTGAACAGTTGACAAGGGCTTTGCAATCAGCACATATGATTAACGGTGTATCGCAAGAATATGCCGAAGAACTCAGCCTACAAGTTGCCGTAAAATCAATCATAGCGAACAGCACAATTAACGAAGTTAGGTCTGTAATGAAATCACGAAATTTCAATACAATGAGTGAGATTACAACTGTGTTCGTCGATAGTTGCACAGACGCAGTAGGACATCCAAATACAGTCTTATATGCTGCGCAGCAACAAAGAATATAGACCCAATCGAGGGTATAACCGCGGAAACTACCGTGGAAATTACCAGAATAATGGTAATAGATATAATAATAATTATGGCAACAATAGAAATAGAAGCCAATATAGAGGAAACTCTAGAGGTCGTGGTAATTCAAACAGAGGCCACAATAATAATAATGGCTATAATGTGAGAACTGCCCAGAATGCTTCGGGAAACTCACAACAGCCCTTAGATACACTGCAATAGACAGTAAAAAAAGGTTCATTCGATTAATCTTAGTGTAAATATATTCGTAACATTCACAAACGTTGCTACGGGCAAGAAATTAATATTTTTGATAGATACTGGTGCAGATATATCCTTGTTAAAAGACAATTCTGACACTTTAAATGATATAAACATTGACAACAAAATAAATATTCAGGGAATAAATCAAGGATTAATTCAATCTAAAGGACTGACACCCTTAGAAATACAAACATCTAAATATATAATTCCACACAACTTCCATATTGTCGAATCAACTTTTTCTATACCGTGTGTAACGAATTACGTTCAAACCTAATATTCTCAGGCGCGGTGTTGTGCATGGGAGAGGAGCGCACGCGGAATGTTCCGGCTCAGGCTCGTCGGCTAGGGGTGTGGTGGTCTTGCTTCCCCTCCCATGAAGTGCCTTTTTCTTCATTATAACCCTTAAATGATTTGCGTGCTAGCGACAAGCTAATCCGGGATCGAGAACCCCCTCCTCGAGACCACGCCAAATTTCCCTAAAGATCCCTCGTTGTGGCTCTGTGGATTTTCGCAGCCGACCTCCGATGTCCCGAGGCCCTATCTGCCCACCCTACCATTGGCCCTTCTGCCCCTGGCATCCATCCGAAGGGGGCCCCTTTTCATGGGTATTTCTAACGATGCATGGGGTCAATCGATGTCAAATCTCTTCTAACTCAGTACATTATAAAATTTATTTAAATACTAACAATAAACGTCCACTTGACCAACATCCACGACTCATAGTCGTAAGAAAAACAACAAAAATATTATATGAGACAAAAATGATGGTATAAATAATTAAATTAAAATAAACTAATATAAATGAATTACGTGACGATGCCTAAAACATAAATTCCATAAATATAACATTTGATTTATAAATCCACAAACAAAACCCTATATGAGCAATTTACGCTCCTCGAGCTTCGTCGCTGAGAGCAGACGAGAGAGTTGCACTTCAACTCGAGCGAAAATGGCTTGGCTGAGCCGTACTACTCTCACCGATCGTCTCTTTCTTTTTCACGACTCAATTGTCGGCAGTCTGCGTTCTCTCTGCCTTTACTCCCTTCCTTTACGTTACTTTTTCATTACTTTTTTTTTTTTCAAAGACAAACATTTATTCCACTCATACCTTTTCTGCAGCTGGGCTCCATCGACGAAAGCGCTTTCTCGAAGAATGCCTGAAATGCTGTGGGTGGAAAATAATTTAGGGGCATTGGGGACGGGAAAGAACCCAAATCTGATCGGCAAGTCATTGTCGGCGGGGCAAACGGATGCTTCACCTAATCTACTTCACTCTCACTCACTCGATTTGCTCACGCTTTCTCACTCGACACTAGAACTTCTTTTTCCTACACTTTCTTAAATATTCATCACCCCCCTCCTTCTTCCCTCTAGCGGGGGTTTACGTCGCGCCGACAATAACGTTAGACGAATTTACAATTTGGTCCGCAATCCAAGGGCGTCTTTTTCCTCTTCTTCACGGAGATATGACGGAACCTTCAGTCAAGGCACGATTAGGGCACAAATTACGCACAAATGAGGCACAACCGGGATAAACTAAAGGCACAAATGAGGCACCAGCGGGATAGATTTAAGATAGCATCAGATCCCTTGGGCGCATCTCTCGGGCACCCGCAGCTCTGCCTATATAGGAGACACTGCCGGGCGCCGGTCGCTTGCGAACTAATCCCGTCCGCTCTCCAACCACTTCGGGTGGCGCTTGCGCTGGCCGCTCCGTCGCTTGATTCCTCTTGGGGGGGATCTTCTCAGATTTGGCGTCCGCCACTGCCGTTTCTTCGGGCCTCTCCGAAAGAACTTAGGTTTCGTGCGCCTTACTGCCAACAACAATGTTTTAAAGCTACATTAATTATTCTTTGCGCCGTTTCGGCTGCTACTCACTGGCTCTCTCCGCCTTTCCACTTGCTTCAACGCGATGCAGTGCGCTTGGGCTTGCCTTCTTGGCTCCGGTTTTTTTCAACGTTTGTAAGTGCACCACAAGAAAAGACCGCCTTGAACAAATGTTCCCATGGAACTACCGATAGGGACGCTTGCGTTCTGGCGGCAAACTCCTTGTGAAAATTTCCCCGCGAATCAATACTGACACTTGTGCCTGTAAACGCACTTTTACCTTTTTTTTTACCCCGCATTCGCATAGGCATCCTGACCACTGGATGGCGCCCTAAAAAGATTTAAACCTCGGTGCTACAAGTGTTACAAAAGTCCCCCCCTCAAGATCTGGCTTGGGGTTCAACGTCCCAAGACGGATCACCAGAACGCTTGTAGCTATTTTCTGATATCCTTGGCATGGAAGCGCCCCACTGAATGCCCTTCCAAGTCTTCCAGCTCATAAATGGAATTCCCTAATTTCCTGCGAACTCTCGACTTGAGATAAGCTGGCCCCTAACTTCGCACTATATCCCGCTTGGAAACTGCTCTGCTTGAAATTTCGCCGGTAAACTTCCTGCCCTTCAGCATAGGATACCTCTTTGGACCTTAGATTGTATTGCCGCTCGTTCTTGTCATACTGCGCTTGCATAACTTGACCTGCCTTCTGACGCACCAAATCGAGGGAATCTTCGCGAGAAAATTTTGCCGACCTATCCTCCAACAGGCTTAAAGCTCTCAATAATTTATATTGTGAGCCGGAAGACACATAATGCTGTCAAACACCATATAAAAGGCGTGGTGCCAATTTCTGCGTGCACCGAAGACCTCAGCGCGCAGCATATACTGCTCAGATGTTCGTCCCAATCCTTTTTGGTCTGCTCTCACATAGGATCGAATCGCCGCGATAGCCGACCGATTCACCCGTTCAGAGGCATTGGCCTGTGGCGAGTAGACCGCAGTGAGTGTGTGGGATATTTTATGTTCCCCTCAGCAGCTTCTGAAAAGCTTCTGCCTTGAATTGCGATCCATTGTCGGAAACAATTGTCTCAGGAACGCCGAAGGTGTGGAACAAATCCTGCCGAAGGTACTTGATGACCACATCAGCCGTTAATTTCTTGACAGCCTTCAAAAATACAAATTTCGTGTGATGGTCCAATACTATAAAGATTCCAATATGCCCACTACGAGAACGAGGGTATGGGCCAGAAAGTCCACATACAGTCTCTGAAAAACCTTTGAGATTCAGGTGCAACGCCAATTGGAGGCCGTTGCACGGTATTCGGTACTTTGGTCATTTGCAGACCTCACAACCACGAATATACTCCTTGACATCGTTGACTAACCCGGGCCAATAGTAGTACCTTCGTACCCTTTCTAGTGTTTTATGCACGCCTCCATGAGACGCAAGCGGATTATCGTGTGCCTTCTCCAACACTTCGCCAACCAGTCCTCTTGGAATCCAAAGTTTCCAAGCGAACGTATCGTGAAGCTGATCGCCAGTCGCATGGTCTGACCTGCGATATACCAAACCCTCCACAACTTTTAGATCAGGCAGATTTTCGATGTTGGCCTCCACTCTCTTGCCCATCTCAACATACTCTTCCGCTTTGAAGTCTGGCGCCTGAGGATCCACTAGCAGCCCTTGGTTGGCCTCTATCGCTGCCAGCTCTTGCTCATTCACCCTAGACAGTGCATCAGGGACGACATTCAACCTGCCACTACGGTGTTCGATATTGAAATTGAAGCCTTGTAGTTTCAACGCCCAGCGAGCCAAACGAGAATGCAGATCCGTCTGTGACATGAGCCCTTGAGTGACGCGTGGTCAGTTATGACCGTGAACTCATGTCCTTCGACATAGGCTCGGAAGCGCTTAATGCAGACGATGGCTGCCAGGCATTCTTGCTCAGTAACTGAGTAATTCCTCTGAGCTTTGTTTAACTTTTTCGAAACAAACGCTATTGGGTATTCGTCGCCTTCTGGTGTTTTGGACTAATACTCCCCAACCCCTGTTTTGCTGGCATCACACTGGATGAAGAACGGCTTGCCGAAATCTGGACTTCGGGTACTGGCGCAGAGCACAGCATTTCCTTTAATTTCTCAAACGCCGCCTGTCCTTCCGTGGTCATTACAAACTTCTTCTTAGGCTTCAATAAGTCTGTTAACGGCGTTGCAACGGAGGCAAAATTATCAATAAATTTTCTGTACCATCCTACCATCCCTAGGAAACCTCGCAGGGACTTCAAACTCTTGGGCAGTGGAAAATCTTTCATGGCCGATATCTTTTCTGGGTCCATACGAATGACGCCATTCCTACAATATGGCCCAAAGTACTTCACCGAGCGCATGCAGAACTTGCTCTTCTCGACATTGAGCGTCAATCCCGCCGATTTCACCTGTCTTGCCACCACGCTCAGAACCTTCATATGTGTTTCAAAACTGTCCGACACCACCAACAAGTCGTCAAGGTATACAAACACTCATTCCGGAGATCTGGCGAAATAAATTTGTCCATCAAACGGGTCATCGTTTGTGAAGCATTGGACAAGCCAAAAGGCATTACCTTGTATTGAAAAAGTGGCTTGCCCGGTATTGTAAACGCCGTCTTGTCTCGCGAGCTGGGCTCAAGCGGAACTTGCCAATATGCATCTTTAAGGTCTAAGCTGGAAATATACATGGCCTTTGGAAGCCGGCTCAATATTCCATCAATTTGGGGCAATGGATAGGCATCCTTTTGGTCACCGCATTGACCTTTCTGCTGTCTAGGCAGAGTCGAATCTTACCCGGCTTCTGCACCAGAACAACGGGCGAAGACCAGGCACTATCTGATTCCTCGATGACCCCCATTTTGAGCATCCTATCGACCTCAGCGTACAACAATTTCTCAACCGCTGGAGATACCGGAAAATGCCGTTGTTTTACCGGCTTGGCATCTCCAACATCTATCGTATGTGAGAAAACTTGTCTTCCCAAGGCCCGATACAGCAAAAGGACGGAAATTGAGCTATGACCTTCCTCAAACTGCTCCTCTGATCCTCCGAAAGCTCATGAGAATCCAATGTGAGTTCTGAGACTTGCATTAATGGAGGAAGAAGGTCAAAAGTCGACCAGAAATCAATCCCCAGGTAGAGATCTTGGCTCAGTGAGGGTATTATATGTAGCTCCAACTCCTTGGTCACATCCTTGTACCTCACCGGGATTTTAAGACGTCCCAGGACTTATTGTTTGGTGCCATCTGCCGTACAAGCTGCTGAAGAACTTATTTTAAAAAGGAATCCTGCTTCTAACTACCTCTTCAGCCAATTTTCCCCTATCACGCTCATCGCTGCTCCTGTATCCATTAATCCTAAAACTATCCTATCTAATAATCTAACTTCGGCATAAGGCCGTCTATCATTCTTCTTATATCTAATCGCATTGATGGCCTTTAACGAGCGCCAGTATGCCCGCATTCTATTTGCGTTTCTGGAGGTCGATTTTACCCTCGCTAATGTGTGACTAGCTGCCTGTTTCTTATTCCAGTCGATGAGCTGAGGCCAGACAATCGACTGATCCTCCACTGTATTCGCTCCAACTCCCACATCGAATGGAACAGTATCCTCTAGGCTCGGGGTTCTTGGTTCGCTGGCTTGTTTTTGGAACACACAACTGTGCGCGCAATTGCGTGTTCGCCTTTCCGTTTTTGACAACGAACACAAGAAGGCTTATAAGTGTTTGCTTGTCCGCACCCATAACAGAAAATTCGGAGCTTAGCCTCACAGTCTTGGTACCGATGACCTTCTTTTGCGGCAATTCCAACACACTAGCGCCATTGCACCAACCTCTTCCTCACCATCTAAATCTGAGAACTCCGTCGCATCATCTGACTGAGCCTCCTCGATGAGTTCAGCTACCTGCTTGCGGAACGGTACCACCTTCTGATAGCCCTGACTCTTCCTCACATCGTCTAAAAAGCTCTCCTTCGACGACATATTTCCCTCAAACGATCCACCGAAGGTATTGAGAGATTCAGCAACTCAAGCCTTATTTCTGGACGCAGGTTTCTCCGCACTGTCTCCACAGTTTCCCGTTCCGACAGCGGAGTCTCCAGATTATCCATCAGTAGCACAATGGAATCGTAGAAAGAGTCGAAACTTTCTCGATCACGCTGTTTACGGTCACGAATGGCCTCCCTCAGATCGACATCTGTCCTCGTGTCTCTGAATTGCTTCCGCAAAGCCTCACAAAGGAGATCCCAACGCAAATCCCGAGCTGTCTTGTGGTATCGCCAAAAATCCCTCGCCTTTCCATCGAACAACAGGCTGGCATTGCTACAGAGGATTGCAAAATTGCCTTCGAGTGTCTGGTGTGTGAGCGCCTCTACCCTATAAATAAAAATTGTCGATGCTGAGTCCCTCTGGACACCCACTGAATCGCACCTTCCACCCGTTCAAAATGTGGCCCACTTTATCGGGTCTCTGCAGCAGATCGGAGACCGCACTCCTTGGAGTTTCCCGAGCCGAAGCTGGATAGTTGGACGAATATGGCCGGTCAAAAAGTTGTCTGACGTTGGGTATCATGGTCGGACTCTCTTCCTCTCTGCGAAGCTGTTCCTGTGGCCGAAGATATTCAGCCATATTTGCCTGAAACAGCTGAGCCATTTGACTTGTTAATTGGGTTAGCAGATCACTCTGCATGGCTTGAACAGGGGTCACCGTGTGGGTCGGGAGTTCAGCTTGTAGTGCCCCCAATTCTGTAGGCTCTCTGGCTGCGCTAGTAACCTGACTACTCCAAGCTGGTGACTTCGTACGGGCCTGTTGCCTGGTGTTTTTCGCTATCGATTCCGATGAGGTAGCTGCCTTCTCAAAACACACAGTTTTGCATACAGGACAAGAAGTTCTCGTCTGCGCATACGTAGAGATGCATAACTTATGGAACTCATGCCCACATTTAGTTTTAAACAAAGCCCCTTCTAACAAACTCTTCTCACACAGTTTACACTGCGGTGGGGATGGGGCGTTAGCCTCCCCTCATCATCGGAGCGCATCATCATATTAATAACAAAGGTAAATAAGTAATTCTAACCTTCGAACGTAACTGCTACCTAACACCTATATAGCCTACTACCTAAAAAAAAAATTTACCTATTGTCTAATTATCTAAATACCCAAATACCATGAAAATCAATAAAAGAAGCACTCAATTTAAAACTCGACGAAAAAAAAAACTCATACAGAAGTAAAACAAAAGAAATAAAAACAAATCAAACGTCTGCGTTACGGACTGCAATCCCAACGCAAGACGAAATAAAGAGAAGAAAAAGGCAAACAAAAATAATTCGGAACAAACAAAACTGCAACGCTCAGTACAAACAAAAATAAACAAGATTATAAAAACAATTTGACATCAACCATACCCCAAAAACACAGAGAAAACCCAAATTAGCTTAAAAACCAACAAAGCGCAAAACGAAACAAAAAAAACAACAACTATTACATTATGCGTTACAGTGCGTCAGTAATTTGTCAAACACAACAACAAACACCTGTATCAGCTGTGGAACAGCGCGCGACCGAAACGATCGCTCCGTCTGTGATCGAAGCCTTAGCGGCTACGCACCTTGTAATAGGAATTTTTTTAGGCGTACCTCTTTTTTTCTTATCTTCCGTGGCCAATCAATCGTTGCCAAACAAAACGGATTGGTTTCTATTCGAAAAACGAGACTGATTGAGCCTAAAACTTTTACTGGTTGAGACTCTTGGTTGGCCTTCATCCGTGGACAGACAACGTTTTACTTGTAAATAAAAGTCTGTTAGACCTATGCGTCTGAAAGACCGAACCCATGGACTCAACAAATATACATATACTGGGTATGTACCTACATATATGTTGGGAATGATCTATACGTATATCTACAGTTTGTATACATCCTCCCTCAGCCGTGGCTGGGCGCCTGATATTCTGATATCTGAGCAGCCCCATTTCGAAGCGTCTGAGAAGTGGGTGTTGACAAAGTAGAAGATAAAATGTTGTCTCGAGAAAGTGGGTGTGTGAGCTACATCTGGACGATGTGGCCCCACGTTGGGCGCCAATTTATAATTATAATGATTATCTATTGAATAATAAATTATAAATGTAACGAATTACGTTCAAACCTAATATTCTCAGGCGCGGTGTTGTGCATGGGGAGAGGAGCGCACGCGGAATGTTCCGGCTCAGGCTCGTCGGCTAGGGGTGTGGTGGTCTTGCTTCCCTCCCATGAAGTGCCTTTCTTCATTATAACCCTTAAATGATTTGCGTGCTAGCGACAAGCTAATCCGGGATCGAGAATCCCACTCCTCGAGACCACGCCAAATTTCCCTAAAGATTCCTCGTTCTGGCTCTGTGGATTTTCGCAGCCGACCTCCGATGTCCCGAGGCCCTATCTGCCCACCCTACCATTGGCCCTTCTGCCCCCTGGCATCCATCCGAAGGGCCCCTTTTCATGGGTATTTCTAACGATGCATGGGGTCAATCGATGTCAAATCTCTTCTAACTCAGTACATTATAAAAATTTATTTAAATACTAACAATAAACGTCCACTTGACCAACATCCACGACTCATAGTCGTAAGAAAAACAACAAAAATATTATATGAGACAAAATGATGGTATAAATAATTTAATTAAAAATAAACTAATATAAATGAATTACGTGACGATGCCTAAACATAAATTCCATAAATATAACATTTGATTTATAAATCCACAAACAAAACCCCTATATGAGCAATTTACGCTCCACTCGAGCTTCGTCGCTGAGAGCAGACGAGAGAGTTGCACTTCCAACTCGAGCGAAAATGGCTTGGCTGAGCCGTACTACTCTCACCGATCGTCTCTTTCTTTTTCACGACTCAATTGTCGGCAGTCTGCGTTCTCTCTGCCTTTACTCCCTTTCCTTTACGTTACTTTTTCATTACTTTTTTTCAAAGACAAACATTTATTCCACTCATACCTTTTCTGCAGCTGGGCTCCATCGACGAAAGCGCTTTCTCGAAGAATGCCTGAAATGCTGTGGGTGGAAAATAATTTAGGGGCATTAGGGGACGGGAAAGAACCCAAATCTGATCGGCAAGTCGTGTCGGCGGGGCAAACGGATGCTTCACCTAATCTACTTCACTCTCACTCACTCGATTTGCTCACGCTTTCTCACTCGACACATTCTTTTTCCTACACTTTCTTAAATATTCATCACCCCCCCTCCTTCTTCCCTCTAGCGGGGGTTTACGTCGCGCCGACAATAACGTTAGACGAATTTACAATTTGGTCCGCAATCCAAGGGCGTCTTTTTTCCTCTTCTTCACGGAGATATGACGGAACCTTCAGTCAAGGCACGATTAGGGCACAAATTACGCACAAATGAGGCACAACCGGGATAAACTAAAGGCACAAATGAGGCACCAGCGGGATAGATTTAAGATAGCATCAGATCCCTTGGGCGCATCTCTCGGGCACCCGCAGCTCTGCCTATATAGGAGACACTGCCGGGCGCCGGTCGCTTGCGAACTAATCCCGTCCGCTCTCCAACCACTTCGGGTGGCGCTTGCGCTGGCCGCTCCGTCGCTTGATTCCTCTTTTGGGGATCTTCTCAGATTTGGCGTCCGCCACTGCCGTTTTCTTCGGGCCTCTCCGAAAGAACTTAGGTTTCGTGCGCCTTACTGCCAACAACAATGTTTTAAAGCTACATTAACTATTCTTTGCGCCGTTTCGGCTGCTACTCACTGGCTCTCTCCGCCTTTCCACTTGCTTCAACTCGATGCAGTGCGCTTGGGCTTGCCTTCTTGGCTCCGGTTTTTTTTCAACGTTTGTAAGTGCACCACAAGAAAAGACCGCCTTGAACAAATGTTCCCATGGAACTACCGATAGGGACGCTTGCGTTCTGGCGGCAAACTCCTTGTGAAAATTTCCCCGCGAATCAATACTGACACTTGTGCCTGTAAACGCACTTTTACCTTTCTTTTTTACCCCGCATTCGCATAGGCATCCTGACCACTGGATGGCGCCCTAAAAAGATTTAAACCTCGGTGCTACAAGTGTTACACGTGTGATGGAATTTTAGGAATAGATTTTTTAAAAAAAATATAATTGGCAACTAGATTTCACACCTTCAAAAGATCTGCTCATAATAAGACCAGACAATCTAAACTATCCTATATATTGTTTAAGCCGAAAAGTATGCACCGGCACCTGTAACTCCCCATCCAAGCAGTGTTCTCTTTCCATAACTCTCATATCATATGCATGTAATTATGTTAACCAATATTGTACTTATGTTAGCAGCCTGCTGAGCAAGCTCAACATTACATTACAACCAGTATTAATCCAACATTAAAAGAAGTACAACCCACACACAAAAACCGCGCGTTAGTTCTTTTAAACCGCTCTTTTCGCTAATTATTAAAACACGGGTATTAAAATACTTATTGTGTCGTGAGTGCTGTTTTGTTCACCCCTCCACGATTTTACATGGTCCTTCGAGCCGGATAATTTGATTTTTTGGAAGCTATCCCCTCGCCCCAGCTTGCTACGGTGGACAACACACATCACAACATCTTTACACCACAAAAAGAACAGATAAGTAATATAATTGCTTTTTAATTCATATTACTGTCCATGTGCATTTCATCTATTAAATACTAAACGCAGTTTAATATTCTCCAATATATTTGGTATTTGCACATTGTCCGACTTTTTTTGTGTCTGTTCTTGCGTTTTTTCGTTATCCGCATTCACCCGCTTTTTCTGGCGCCACTTGAACATACATACATATGTACGTATGTATGTACATACGTGACCAAGACCTGTGCTCACAATTTCGTCCAAACATATAAACGCGTCATATTTTATGTGCGTTTTTTTAATTGTGTCCAAGTTCCAGCTTTTGCCTTTTTGTGAATATATGCATACATACATATATGTATATACATATATTTATAACATAAAGGTGCAGAAGAAACTAACAAGTGTTCTCTCTTAATCCGCCACCACTTGTACCTCCACAACATTAAACATATTTATAACAAGTGATTATATATTTGACTTCAAAACGTTAACCTTGGTTTGACCTACTGGCTGTCAAATCAAAGCTCTCATACATACATATCCAAATCAACGGTGACACTCAGCGCATACTCAAACACACATATACACGTACATTCGTACATATGCTCTGGTCACTCCAGCTAGCTGCAGCTGTCCAAGTGTGTTTACCGCTGCACATGTTTTGTATACCCTGCACTTTTTTTTTGAAACAAGTGGGGTATATGCGTTTCCGAGTCAACTTGTATAATTTCTCAGACACCCTTCCGCAAGTGGGGTATATCCGTCCGTGCAATACTTTTGCTCGATAAGTGTGGCATATCCGACTGCGAGACACTTTTGTTAATAAAATAAAAAACATAAAATAAAAATACATAAAAATTTTTTTTTGTGTCTTTATTACTCCAAATAAACATCCTCACTGCATCCAGATAAGTGTGGCATATCCGACTGCGCAACACTTTGTTAAAAAAAAAAAATAAATACATTTTTTTTTTTTTTTGTTCCAAATACATTTCTCCACCTTGTCGTTTGTGAGAAATATCCGACTGCGCAATACTCTGTTTATAAAAAAAAATAAAATAAAATACAAAAAAAATTTTTTTTCTTTATTATTCCAAATAAACATTTCCACTGCAATATAACCAAATCTGGTATATTTTTTGTTGTTTATTTTTCCTGGTATTTGTTTTTTTGTTTGTTTTTATTTACTCCAAATAAAAACAATTATCCGTGTCCGTTTGCGACAATACCCTAATCTGTTATTTTGTTGTATTTTTATACCCGTACTCGAAGAGTAAAAGGGTATATTGTATTTGTGCTAATTGCTGTCTGTCCGTCTTGTTTGTCGCCCATTGCTCGAAGGCTATAAGAGCTAGAGCAACCAAACTTTTTATCCAGTCTGATGATATATCTCACTCCTAGAAAAGTGTTTCAAAATTTCGCCCCGCCCACTTGCGCCCCCACAAAGGGCGCACATCTGTGGCGTCCACAATTTTGAAGATAGCAGAAAACGAAAATGCAGAATCATAGAGACAGCCTATATCTATCAGGGGCCCAAATCTGAATCGGATCGGATCATTAATATAGCCACAATAGAGGCAAATGTACGAAAAAACTTCGCTCCCTCTCTTTCGCACTCACACAAAATCGGGTCGATTTGGTTTTTCGTAAAAATGAACGCCTGGATCTCAGAGACTATAAGAGCTAGAGCAACCAAACTTTTGGCCAAGACTCCTGTGATACCAAACCTGAACAAGTGTATTTCAAAATTTCGCCCCGCCCCTTCCGCCCCCCACAAAATTCGAAAATCTACAATATTGAAGATAGCAAAAACTAAAAATGCAGTATTGTAGAGAATGACCATATCTACCAGATTCCCGAATTTGGTCCAGATCGGATCATTATTATAGCCACAATGATGAAATGAATTTTCAGAAGCAATCCCCCACCTCCTCTTGCGGCGTAAGTCAATTATTGGGGTTGCTGCAGCTTCTCTCACACGCACACTCACGCTCAAACATGCTGCCTCGTGCAGTGTGCGTGTGTTGTTGTGTGAACTGATGTAGATGATGTAGATGTAGATGTCGATGACAGATGTAGCGAAAAAATTTAAAATGTAAAAAATGATAAAACATTTTAAAATTCCACATAAATCACATGTGTACTGGCTGAGTACGGGTATAAAAGTAGAGTCGCGTTCGAAGCGACTCCGTACGTTCTTTCTCGTTTTTTGGTATTTTTCTCGGAATTTTCCATTCTGACGAACAAATAAAGTCCCGTTCATACGCACCACTGTATACGTTTTTGGATTTTTTGTACCTCGTGTGAACGTTTTCGGCTCCGTAGTGAGCATATTATGTCCGAAGGCTCCAAGCAACAAGCGACACGTCGTCTTTCCGTCCGTCGCTCTTCCTTGTCAAGCGCTCGCAGCTCTTCAGCGCCAAGCGAAAAAGCCAGGTCTAGCAACTCCAAACTTCCGTCTGGATCAAAACAGTCCGCTGTCAATCCAAATCACTAGCTATCACTCAATCCAAGCTTAAGGCAGAGAGTGTAGCAGATCAAGACAGCGCCCCGTGTAACAAGACAAACTTCACAATAAATAGCTGACAATTCCACAATGGCGCTGAATGCCTTTATTGCCGTTTTCGGACAGATTAAGCCAATTTGAGGCGAGATTTGCAAGCTCAGCAGGCGTATCGCTGTTCACATTACAGGTGCGTCGGGATCAAATCCGATCCTTATGGGAAAAGATAGAGCTTGCGTTCGAGCAAGGTTCCCAAACTATAACGCAAGGCGCCGGTTCCAGCGACGATCTTGCGATTATGACCAACAAATATGAGCATTGCTACTCCATATATGAGCGGTGCGTAGCTCAGTTAAGCGAAAGCATAGACGCAGCTTCCACGCAAAATAAGCAACCCCAATCCTCTTCTCCTTCCATGTCAAGAGGAGGTAGTCTTCCCCAATTGACACAGAAATCTTTGATGGAGACTATCTGCGTTGGCCCACTTTTCGGGATTTATTCACAGCAATCTATATAAACAATGCTAGATTGTCCCCAGTCGAGAAACTGTTTCATCTCAATGCTAAGACAAGCGGCGAGGCAAGGGGTATTGTTTCTAAATCTCCTTTAACAAATGACGGTTTTCACTCCGCGTGGCAGAATCTTTCCGAAAGATTCGAAAACAAGCGGCTGTTAGTGAACAGCCAACTCCGAATTCTTTTCAATTTGCCGTCCGTTTCCCAAGAGTCTGGAACTGCACTGAAAGAGCTCCAGAGCACAATCCAAGGGTGTTTGACAGCCTTCGAGTTAGCAAAGGTCAGCATCGACAATTGGGATTGTTTGCTCGTATTCCTATGCTCGTCCAGACTTCCGAAACTTACCCTATCCTTGTGGGAACAGTCTCTCCACAACAAGTCCGATATTCCGACCTGGGCAGAATTTAATGCTTACTTAACTGAGCGCCATCGCACTTTGGAAGCGATTGAGGATATGAGGCCTATGAGCGGTCCAAATCACTCCAATGCAATTCAATCCAAGAAAAAGATCAACTCCTTCGAAACAAAGGTTAAGGTAAAGGCACAAACAGCCAAGCCCAATTCTACTTGCAAGCTCTGTTCCAAAGAGCCTCATCCGATTCGTTTATGCCCCCGGTTTCTGCAAATGACAGTACCGGATCGGGCTTCCTACATAAAGCAGCAGCAGCTTTTGTAGAAAAACTGTTTCGCCAGAGGACATCAGCTGAAAGAATGCACAAGTAGCCATAACTGCTATACGTGTAAAGGTCGCCACAATACACTCAAACATCCACAATTACTTCACGTCGAACACGCAAGGTGTTCTATTAGGCACAGCCATAATTAACATATGCCACCTTGGCACTAGTTATAAGGCTCGTGCGTTGATCGATTCTGGTTCCGAAGCAACATTCATTTCTGAACGAATGTTTAGAATCATCAACCTCCCGTTCAATCGTGTGACAGCCCAAGTTGCCGGACTAAACCAAGCGGTGTCAGCCAATCCTGAGAAGTTATGTCACTTCAATATTGGATCCCCAACAAAGCCGAGAGTTCGCATTGAAGCATCGGCGTTTGTTCTTCCTAGCGTGGCAGGAACTCTCCCTTCGCATCCGATTCCCGGAAGTGCCTTGCGAGGACTGCCCAATATTCCTTTAGCTGACCCTCTCTTCTACAAGAGCTCGCAGATAGATGTACTTTTTAGGTGCAGATATCCTTCCATCAATCCTACTTGGCGGCTCGATTCCTAATATTTGCGGCGCGCTATTGGGTCAAGAAACCATTTTCGGTTGGATTCTTACCGGCCCAATTCCTACCTGTGCTTCATCCTCTATCTCCGCGTTTTCAACCCGTGTCACGGTCAAATCAGACCATCGGTTGGATAACCTCCTCACAAAGTTTTTGGGAGGTGGAGGATCTCCCAAGGAAGCCAGTAAAAGAGTCTGATGCCATTTGCGAAGACATCTTTATGCGCACCACAACTAGAGATGAGAGTGGCAAATATATTGTCACACTCCCCTTCAAAAATCCTGATCACATCAACTTAGGACATTCAAGGTCAATCGCACTGGCTCAGTTTCTGAGAAACGAGAACCGTTTAAACAGAAACATTCCATTGAAAGAGCAGTACGACTCCGTGATCCAGGAGTATCTGGACTTAGGTCATATGAGACAAGTCCCCTTCTATAGATACTGGGAACTTTTACCTTCCGCACCATGCTGTCTTTAAACCAGACAGCACTACGACAAAAGTTCGCGTTGTATTCAATGCCTCCAGTCAATCCACAAACGGTAAAAGCCTGAATGATGTCCTCCATGCAGGTCCCGTTTTACAATCCGATTTAACTATTCAGATCTTGAAATGGCGTTTTTTTTCCGTTACGGCTTCAACGCTGACATTACTAAAATGTATCGTCAGATTTTAGTAAAGCCAATCCACACGCCTTTTCAGAGGATCCTCTACCGTAATTCCAACCAAGAGCTTTTTGTGATTATGAGCTCAATACTGTCACGTTTGGGGTAAATTGCGCGCCATTCCTGGCAATTCGCGTGTTGCAGCAGCTCGCTAAAGACGTATTAGCTAAATTTCCGCGTGCTAGTGACATCATTTCCAACTACATGTATGTTGACGATGTACTAGCAGGAGCACACTCCAAGCAATGCGCGATTTCCAGTATCAAGGAACTCCAAGAAGCTATGGGTACAGCGGGGTTTCCACTTCGCAAAGTGGACTTCCAATGAAATGGAGCTGCTTCGCGACATTCCTAAGGACCACCGGTTAAGAGAAGATTTTCTAGAACTTGATGAGGCCAGCGTTGCTAAGACATTAGGGATCCGATGGCAAGCAAACACCGACGAGTTCTTCTTTGCGCCTTCCAAGATAGCGACAAAGGATTCGTTCACAAAACGTGAAGTCTTGTCGGAGATAGCCAAGCTCTTCGATCCAGCGGGATGGCTGGCACCTGTAATCGTTCGCGCGAAGATTTTCATGCAGGAAATCTGGCTTCACGAGCTTGGCTGGGATGATCCGTTGCCGTCTGAATTGGTTGAGCGATGGGAAGAATTCCTCTCCTGTCATCCCCGTCTTGGTGATATTCGGATACCACGATGGGTCGCCTATCAGCCAAAAGCGACCATCCAGATTCATGGCTTCTGCGACGCCTCCCAAAAGGCATACGGAGCAGCGCTGTATGTTCGCGTGGAAGCGGGTCTCCGAGTGTCAGTCCATCTCTTAACGTCCAAGACCAGAGTAGCGCCAGTCAAAACAGTGTCACTGCCGCGACTCGAGCTGTGCGGAGCCGTTCTACTCGCAGAGTTGTCTTCAGCCCTCATCCCTCAAATGCCAGTTGAGAATTGCAAAATTGTTTCATTGGACGGATTCAACAATTGTTCTGGCCTGGCTTCGCAAATCTCCATGTTCCTGGACAACGTTCGTCGCCAACCGCATTTCTAAGATCGGCCAAGAAACCGATTGTCAATCGTGGTCTCACGTACGGTCAGGAGGACAATCCAGCTGACTTAGCCAGCCGCGGAGTTTCGCCACAGGAGCTGAAGGACAGCCATCTGTGGTGGAATGGACCTGATTGGTTAGGCTTGCCTCAAGAGCAATGGCCAGTCCCAGCTGACTCGTGTCTGGAGACTGACATAGAGCAGCGTCCCATTAAAGTCCACATTGCGGAGCTGTCTCCATCAGATCCTCTTGACCGCTTCTCCGACATCAGCAGAGCATTACGGGTTCTCGCCTACGTTTTTAGATTTTCCAAACGGTGTCGTAATCCCTCGGTGCTGTTTCCATCTCAGCAACTTCAAAACAGTGAGCTTAAAGAAGCTCAAGAGCAACTCATTTGTCTTAACGCAACGCAACTCATACTCAAGGGAGTATAAGTGCCTTCGTGACAAGCATGGCTTGCCACCTTCCAGTCCCATACTCAATTTTAACCCATTCCTTGATCCAAAAGGAATCATGCGAGCTTCCGGTGGAACAGCAGATCGTGCAATTTAAATTACGATGAACGCCATCCTATTATCCTCCCATACTCTTGTGCGTTTTAGTCGTTTACTCGTCCAATTCACGCATCGGATCTCGCTGCATGGCGGAAATCAACTAATGATGCGCCTTATTCGTTCGAAGTACTGGATTCCGAAGCTCAAGAAGCTTATTACATCCATGACCAATTCCTGTCGAGTCTGCGTGGTGTACCGAAAAGGCTTCAAACTCAGCTCATGGGCTGTTTGCCGGAAGAGAGGTCGACTTTTTCACGCCCTTTTACGCACACTGGTATTGACTTTGCTGGGCCGTTCGACATTAAGAACTACACCGGTCGTGCCTGTCTTATCACCAAAGGCTATGTATGTGTCTTTGTGTGCTTCAGCACAAAGGCAATCCATCTTGAAGCCACATCCGACTTAACTACGGACAAATTCAAGCAGCGTTTGCTCGTTTTATAGCAAGACGCGGCTGCCCGTCGAAGTTTACTCCGACAATGGTAAGACGTTTGTTGGGCCTCGAGAGCCTTTGCTCGAGATTTTCCTGGAGGCTACCAAAAGCAAGTCGAAACAAAGCACAGTCTCTCGTGGCATTTCAATCCGCCAGGTGCGCCTCACATGGGCGGCCTGTGGGAAGCCGGCGTCAAAAGCTTTTAAGACGCTATTTTTACAAGTCGACCTCATCTTTTAAATACACTTTTGAAGAGCTTTCCACCCTCCTCTCCAAGATTGAAGCCTGCCTTAATTCGAGACCAATCTCCCTCTGTCCGAGGACGTGACAGATTTGTTGGCTCTGACTCCAGGGCACTTCTTAGTAGGGGGGCCCACTTCTTTCCGTGACGGAGCCAGAGATAGAAGGAAATGCGGCATCAATCCTCAATAGATGGCAGCGACTTAAGGCTCTCAACCAACACTTCTGTTTCCGTTGGAAGGAAGAGTACTTGAAGGAGTTGCACAATAGAAACAAAATGGCAATTACCTGAGAAGAACCTGAAGCAAGGTGACATGGTAATTATCAAGGAGGATAACCTTCCATCACACGAATGGCGCTTGGGACGTCAAGGAAACTTACCCGGGACAAGATGACCAGGTCCGAGTGGTCGACGTGCTTACGACCCGCGGAATTATTAAGAGGCCAGTGGCCAAACTTATCCTCCTTCCACTCCTTTCCGAGTCCAATCCAACTTCTGTGTCAAAATCGTGACTAGTCGTTTCACTTACTAATATGTGTGTTTTATGTTTTTCCAGAACCTCCTCACGACGCAACATGGCACCAACCAAGGCAAAAGAAGCTAGCACAGAGGCTGCGTGGCACAGCATCCTTCCGTTGCCGTGTGTGCCGGGGGTCCACGCCCTAAAAAGTGCCAGCGCTTCATGCATTTAACTGCAGAGAAGCGTCTCCGGGCAGTGCTGATCAATAAGTACTGTCCTAATTGCCTGGCACACCAGCACTCGGGGCGTTCGTGCAGGAGCGGCGACAAATGCCGCGTTTGTGGTGGTGAGCACCACACCTTGCTCCATCTGGAGGAAGAGAGCTCGCCCCGTTCCCCGTCAACAAGCAGATCGCCCCGCTCCAGATCCAGATCACCCGTCGTCAGGAGAAGCGCATCGCCCAGGAACCATTCACCCGTCCGAGTGCGTCCATCAACGCCACCCTCAGTCGGAGGGATCACAATTTTGCCCTACTGTGACGGCTATCGTTGCGGTAGGTGAAAAATCCTTTTACACTGCGAGCCCTGATTTATCCGTGCAGCCGTGTCAGCCGCATTGACGCCTCTTTTTGCGGGGCATTGGGCCTTTCCGCAACCTGGCTCAATGCGGGTGAACGAGTCACGGCTCGCATAAAATCCATTAGTGGTCCCTTCGACCGAGAGGTGCGACTGGGCATTGAGGACAACTTCGAATTCCTGACACCGGACGCGCTGATAGGCGAAGCATACCGGAAAAGGCGTGGCCAACATTGTCCTAGCGGACGACGGATGGTTTAGGCCATCGACGGTCAGCTTGGTGCTAGGCGCTGATGTTTACAGCCTGATCATACAGCCAGGGGTGCTTCCAACGGATCACGGCTTAGTGATCCAGAATACCGTGTTTGGGTGGATCCTGTCCGGAGTTTGCAGTCAGTAATATATCCCCCCTCCATTCATTTTTTCTTGCAATTATATTGCAAGGGGGCGGAATGTTTAAGCCGAAAAGTATGCACCGGCACCTGTAACTCCCCATCCAAGCAGTGTTCTCTTTCCATAACTCTCATATCATATGCATGTAATTATGTTAACCAATATTGTACTTATGTTAGCAGCCTGCTGAGCAAGCTCAACATTACATTACAACCAGTATTAATCCAACATTAAAAGAAGTACAACCCACACACAAAAACCGCGCGTTAGTTCTTTAAACCGCTCTTTTCGCTAATTATTAAAAACACGGGTATTAAAATACTTATTGTGTCGTGAGTGCTGTTTTGTTCACCCCTCCACGATTTTACATATATGTTCCCATAAATTACAGCTCTGGTAACAATACAATAGTGTTACCAGCAAGATCGAAGTTGTCCGAAAAAATTGAGTTAACTTCAAATGAAGAGATAGCATTTTAATTCCGAACCAGGAAATTCAACCTGGTATATTTGCAGCAAACACAGTCGTAACAACTGCCAATGCATTCGTCCGTTTACTAAATACAACTAGTACCGATCAAATGATTAATATAAACAAGTTGAATTATGAACCATTAGCAAATTATGATATATCCGAAATAAATAATGAAACTAGAACTAACGATGTAATGTCAAAGTTAACTAAAAATTTTCCAAAACTATTTAATAAACAATTAAAAGAACTTTTGTTGTAAATACATAGATTGTAGTAGCCAGCTAAAATTAGGGAAATTTATTTTGTCAACGTTTTTATCTTGTGGCACCCTAATAATTTCCTAATGTCAAGCTTTAGCCGCTCTTAAACGATATTCAGAGCTTAAGCCCTCTTATCGTAACTACACCCACGCATACTTTCAAGCTACGAATAGTGGGAAGCGTAAACAGCAATCGTACGATTGCACAGTTAAGAACCGCCTAATGCTGCTTCTATGTTTCGAGAACATACGATTGCACCGTTAAGGTAGAGCTTAAAGCTCTAATGACACCGTGCATAGACAATCGTCTGATGATGCTACGATCATTACCGAAAATTTAATGAACGAGTGCAGACGTACGTAGATTCTGTTCCAGATTATTGAAAATAAAACGTGCGTTAGATTTTCCACCCGCTTTTATGCGAAGAGATCTTATACAAGATCAAGTTACAAAATTGTTAACAATAACTCGAAGTGTGTGCAGTGAATATCTTGAAAAGGGTATGTTGCCATGTTCGTGCAGTGCCCATGTGCTTACATAACAAATTTTACAGGAAGAGCATCCTAAGCTGCCCACAGCAGTGGAGTCTGATTAAGACTACCCCTGGGTAGTCACCCTGCTATTGTGATCACTGCAACATTCTTGGCGGAGTTCCATCACTCTACGTGGACCCTGTATGTCCAGATCTACACGCACAGAGCTGCCGAAGGTGCTGTCCTACTCCACCCGGGGTCAAATCAAGAGTCTCCATCGGCACACCGGAGACGCCTATATCTCTCCCAGCGCCACTTACATCTGCTCGACACGATCTTCGAATCCCAACATGCTGACCTGTCATGATTCATTTTGGATGGCAGACTAAGTTCCAATAAAACCCACCGTCGCATATATAGTCAGCATAGTAATTCAGTGAACGTGAACTTTTTAAGCAACCCTCGCTAAGGGGCTAATTATGTTCCTTTTCATTTGATTTTATATTTTTTTTTTTGCTATAATGCTCCTTAATTGATTTAAATATTCTTATATATGTAGCTATAAAGTAAATTAATAATCCGGTAAACTGAGACAACTGGCTGATAAATATGAACGGTTTTTGAATTGTTAATTGTAGATATATATATTTAATTAATTTTAATATTTTAAACAGCCAACACCGACACATATATACGTCTTCATTGGGCCCAACGATACACGTAAAAAGTTTTATGGCGGAGTGAGTAAAAACAACAGAATGTAGTCAATTTGTTTCTTCATTCGTTCATGCTGGACGATATGAAGTCATACACACATATATATCCAATTACCTGATTTGACCCTCGTTTATAAAAAAAAAAATGCACTTTTGTCTTAGTTTCCACACACTTGAATTCCTATTATCTAAATTATACAATATATATTGATATTCTTTTCTACCTTTACCTTGTCTTATGCTAATACATTTATATAAATGTCCATAGCCAACATCTTTGAAATGACTTATCGAATTTAATTGAATAATACCTAGTTATTAAGGAATTAGTACCCTTATTCAAAAATCTATATGTACATAAATGCAGCTTCCTAGAGTTAACATTATGATTACCCGTATTGAAATTATCTTTTATATTAAAATATGAAGTTTTATGAATCTAAAATGATTCTTTTTGAACGTTGTGTAATAGTCGGTCAGTATCCATGCCAGGATCTAGTAATATGTAGTGAATCTCATTTGGAGATCATCAAGGACAATGCAGGGATTCTAACGCATTGTCATGGTAGGGTGGGTAGAGAAGAGAGGGACAATCAACACCTATGTTCCTTCCAATTAGAAATGGATTCAGTAGGGCTTTTATTTGGCGTGTCGGCGCTGTTCGAATTTAACCTTGTTTTTTGTATTATCTTATATAATTCTGTAAAGTGCACTTATTAAATGTAGTAGAGTACAAAAAGTATAGTTTGGTAAGGAAGAACCCCGACAATCCGGCGAGCTAGATCCGAGCCTAGCAAGAGTGCATACGACCGAACCTAGCTGTTCGCCGTCCTTAAAGTTCAGTTGCTATCATCTGCTGATAACAAGGGCATGTATATTTCTTTAAATATATATATATAAACTCTGGTACACTACACATTTATGGCGCCCAACATATATGGGGCCAGGCAACTGCCTCAGAATCTAAAACCTATTCTGAACTGTTATTAAAATTTGGATTTATAGTTTCGTACATATAGGCCGTTTTATTTTAAAAGAAATATGCAAACCTTGCCTTGGTTCACCAAGCTCAACCGCTTATCCATTAAATAACAACGACACATTTTTTTATATTGCTTAAAGACCAAGATTTCCAGATTTGTGTGTGGACTCTGTTTTAGGATTTAGTAACTGCAATTCTTTTCGTTAGGATTGGTTAACCAAAGCAGACCCACAGCGCATAACCGCGAGTATCGGAAGAAGTTATGCAATGCCAAAACCATGATCAGTGTAAACAGGAATTGTTTTAGGATTTTTGCGACCTCGATTCGTTTATCTGGATTGATCGACCAAAGCAAACCTGCCTTACACACATTGCATCCTGAATTATTTGGATTTACAATTTATATTGCGGAAACGCGATAATTGTCCAGTGGTTCAACGCAAGAGGTCATGCGTGATTAATTGTCCATATTAATAACAATAGAAAAGCCTACTGAAACCTATTAAATAACTCTAAGTATTCTGGCATGTGAGAAAGACAGACATTATTCGTATTACAACCACCATTTTTTGCAAATTATTTATTTGGTTATTGTTTTTTGGTTATTGTATATTTAATTCTTTTAATTCGCTTAATTTTCTCCGATTGATAATGGCTGTACGACGAAGTACAGACGATATTGTAACTGCTTTGCAGGAAGCAGAACCATTTTGTGGTATTTGCAACGAAGTATTAGGAGCTAATGAGCTTATTGCGAATACACCTTGTAAACATAAATTTCACAAACTTTTGTATTTTGGAACAGATTAAGACAAATCCAAAATGTCCCACCTGTTCATTAGATTGTTCTGCTTTAGCACTAACATTCTCTAACAACACATTGTTAGCAGAGCTTAACGCTAACGCTGCCCCAAAAATGGGCAAAAGTATATTAGAAGAGGTATGAGTACAAGATCAACTCAACGCTCAAAGTTAGACTGCTCACTAACTGAACCAGTAACCGACAACGCAGCTCTTCCTATAAACACCCAAATTGAAATCGCTAATTACGTCCAGTCTGCTGTTAGCATGCAACAAGCTCAGTTAATGGAACAGCTTTCTTCCTTTTTTAAGCAAGACTATTGAATCGTCAATTTAAAGTCAATTAGCGTCACTTCAAATGACACAACCGGCACACAATACACCAGATGTTTCACGTAACCAGACGAACAACAGTGGTAGCGCTCAAGCACGAGATAGTCATGCTGAAGTTCTATTAGATTTTTTCAAGGGCTAGTGCGAACCGAAGTAATTCGAGCTCACACGTAGCACCAGAAAAAGTTTCGAGCATAATGCAGAATTGGCGCATAAAATTTGATGGCTAAAAACATGTATGAGGATGGATGAATTTATATATCGAGTCCGTTCTCTAACTCAACAAAATCTTAGTAACAATTACCAATTGCTTTGCGATCACTTGTATCTTCTATTCACGGGGAAAGCTAGTGATTGGTATTGGAAGTTTCGCCGCACTTACCCGAATTTCACTTGGGATACCTTTTTGTATAGAGTTTAGACGAAGATTTGAGGATGTAGAGACCGACTACGACATCTGAGAGAAGATACGAAAACGCCGTCAGGGCGAAAACGAATCATTCGATGACTTCCAATATGCTGTCGAAGACCTAGTTGACAGACTCCAAAATTCCGTTGCAGAAGAAGATGTTGTCGATCTGTTAATTAGAAACTCCAAGCCCTCCCTTCATCTCGAACTTCTTCACTTAAAGATAGCCAATAGGTCGCAGTTACGACGAGAAGTAAGGAAGCATGAGCAATTTTACAATGACATAAAATCGGTGGAGCCAAGGACTCCACGCTCGCACGTCTCGGAACTGTCCAATCCAGATGATAGTGACAAGCAATCCGACGACAATTTAGATTCCAACGAAGTATGTCAAATACAACGTCGCGCTGCGCAGACAGTTCCAACTTGCTGGAATTGCGACATCAAAGGTCATAGATTTGACGATTGTATAGGTCACGTAAGATCTTTTTGTTGCGGTTGCGGAACAAAAGATACCTACAAGCCAACATGCCCCAAATGTAAACCCTTCGGGAAACAGGCAGAAGGATGTGTCACACAACAACAAGCCTACACATCCTTAGAAAACAGTTTTCAAGAACCACCTACTGAGTTGACAAATGACCAAAGTTTAAGAGAGCCAAAGACCAGCTCACAACCAGTAGAGAAGCCACTGCCTACGGCAGTTCACTTTTCATTTAAACCTTTATCTAAAAGGGAAGCAAACTATAAGATAGCTCGTAAAAGAAATTTTTGATAGAATAGATAGTTTTAAATTTATAAAGAAGCCTAAACGTTCAACTAAACGTTTAAGAAATTTTTGGAAAATTGTTCGGATAAACAAGAACAAGTTCGTTTCAGCTTTATTTCTTAGTTCGGATAATAGGCTGTATACCAATATTACCATTGAGGGTAATGAGTACGTAGCATTATTGGATTCGGGAGCCACAATCAGTTGTATTGGAGGTTCAGCCGCAAAAGATTTGGTAGCGAACAGAAAAGTTAAGAAGTGTTCAGGAGCAATGCGAACAGCTAACGATACGGAAAGCAAGGTCATTGGCAAGCTGTTAACGCAAATTAATTACCGCGGACGCACAGCTGACTTAGAAATGTCCCTTATTCCAGAACTCAAGCAAGACATTTATTTAGGGATAGACTTTTTGGCAAAAGTTTGGGCTTTTGGATCAAATAACACACACTGCCGAGGTATCAGAATTAGATGTCGGAGGTACTGATGAGGCAGAAGAACCGCCAAACCTACATAAGTTAACACCAGTCCAGAGAAATCGCTTAAATAAAGTGATAGGTATGTTTCCATCTTTCGCTACTGAAGGATTAGGCCGTACTAGTTTAGCCACACACTCTATAGATGTTGGAACAGCTATTCCGTTAAAGCAGAGGCATTGGCCAGTATCGCCAGCAGTAGAAAAATTGATGTTTGCCGAGGTTGACAATATGCTTGCGCTCGATGTTATAGAAGAGTCAGCTAGTCCCTGGAGCAGCAATTCCGTCCTGGTGAAGAATGGCGAAAAATATAGACTTTGTCTCGATTCAAGAGAAGTAAACAAAGTCACCAGACGTGATGCGTATCCCTTGCCACATATCGATGGGATTTTGAGTCGTCTACCACCCGCTCGGTACATCACCGGCTTGGACATGAAGCATGCATTTTGGCAAATCCCGCTAGACGAACAATCGCGCCAATATACTGCCTTTACAGTTCCGAACAGGCCATTGTATCAATATAAAATGATGCCATTTGGTCTTGCCGCTCAAACCCTCTGTAGATTAATGGATCGAGTAATTCCAGCGCATCTTCGTACTCGCGTCTTTGTGTACTTAGACGATTTACTTCTGTTATCAGATGATATCGAGTCGCATCTATTGTTGTTACAAGAGATAACTTGGTGTCTGCGGAAAGCAAATCTTACCATTAACATAAGTAAATCGAACTTTTGTATAAAAGAAATCACATATTTGGGTTTCATTATTGAAATGGTCAGATAAGAACAAATCCTGACAAAATCAAGGCCATCTCAAAGTTCCCTGTGCCAACTACGGTTAAACAACTGCGTCGATTCCTGGGACTATCCGGTTGGTATCGACGATTTGTCGAAAACTACGCCACCGTTAGTTTTCCCCTAACAGAGTTGCTGAAGAAAAAAAAGAAGGATCTACAGTGGAATGAAAGTGCTCAACAGTCGTTCGAAACGTTAAAGTCCTGTTTAACCGCTTCACCCATACTTATAACACCTGACTTTTCAAAACCTTTCATTTTGCTTTGTGACGCTAGCACTTACGGAATTGGTTTGTGTTTTGGCTCAAGATCGCGACAGCGTCGAATTGCCTATTGCCTACATGTCGGAGAAACTATCAAAAGCACAACGTAACTATTCGGTTACCGAGCTAGAGTGCTTGGCCGTCATTAAGGGTATTAAAAAAATTCGCTCTTATATTGAGGGACAAGATTTCGTAGTCATAACCGACCATGCTGCACTGCAATGGTTAATGCGACAGAAAGATTTATTAGGAAGGTTAGCGAGATGGTCAATGAAATTGCGAAGTTTCACCTTTAATATTTTACATAGAAAGGGTCACTGAATGTTGTAGCTGATACGCTATCGCGTCAGGATGAACCGACTATAGAAGAGCTCACGCAAATAAAGCCAATGGTAGATCTAGAGTCAGATCAATTCAAATCAGCTGATTATCTGAGTTTAATAGAGAGCATTAATCAAAATCAGAGTAAGTTCCCAGACTTGAAAGTAATGGACGGTCAAGTCTATAAAAGAACAGTTTTCGCATCGGGAGATGAGTCTCAAGAAAACGCTTCATGGAAACTTTGGGTTCCTTCAGGGTTGATCGCGAACGTTTTGTGTCAAGCTCATGACGCCCCTAGTTCCGCGCATTGTGGAATGAGTAAAACCATCGAAAAGCTAAAAAGATATTTGTTCTGGCCTCGCATGGTTAGCCAGACGCGGAGATACATATCGGAATGCACCGTCTGTCGTACGACCAAGAATCCGAATACGATTCTTAGACCTCCTATGGGTAAACCATTCACTTCTGAAAGACCGTTTCAGAAACTGTATATAGATCTCCTAGGGCCATACCCACGTACCCAAAAAGGGAAACATAGGACTGCTCATAGTTGTCGATCATAACACAAAGTTCCATTTTCTATGCCCACTTAAGAAATTTACAGCCCCTAAGATTTGTGAATATTTGGAAGGATCTCTCTTTTTTACATTTGGTGTGCCAGAAGTCATTTTATCAGACAATGGATCTCAATTTAAGTCTAGCTACTTTCAGGCATTTTTGAACAGCTTTGGCATAACACAAAAGTGTACTGCAATTTATTCGCCGCAAGCTAATGCCAGCGAGCGATTGAACAGATCCGTGATAGCTGCGATACGAGCTTATATCGGTAATGAACATACCAATTGGGATGGTAACCTGAATGCCATCAGTGGTTCGCTTAGATCTACCTTGCATAGGAGTACAGGGTATTCTCCCTATTTTCTGGCTTTCGGGCAAAACATGTTGTTGAATGGGAAAGATTACGCACTTTTACGTAAGCTAGACCTGCTAAATGACGATACTAGAATAGAGAAGCCAGATTCATTGCAGTTAATCAGACAAAAGGCAAAAGAAAATGCCAACAAGGCACACGAAGAAAATGCGCATAGATACAATCTTCGCTGCCGTAATGCACAACTAAAAGTTGGAGATTTAGTGTACGCTAGGAATTTCACCCAGAGCAGTGCTATTAAAAGGTTTAATTCTAAACTAGCGCCTGTATTTATTAACACTCAGGTACACAAAAAGCGAAGTCCATATTATTACGAATTGGTCGATGATAACAAGAAAAACCTCGGTGTGTATCATCTGAAAGACATACAAGTCAGGAAATAATTCTTTCTTCTTGAGGGTCTTCAGATAATTCTTCGTCGAGCAGGTCTTGTAGTATTATCTGTGCTGTAGTAGCCAGCTAAAATTAGGGAAATTTATTTTGTCAACGTTTTTATCTTGTGGCACCCTAATAATTGCCTAATGTCAAGCTTTAGCCGCTCTTAAACGATATTCAGAGCTTAAGCCCTCTTATCGTAACTACACCCACGCATACTTTCAAGCTACGAATAGTGGGAAGCGTAAACAGCAATCGTACGATTTCACAGCTAAGAACCGCCTAATGCTGCTTCTATGTTTCGAGAACATACGATTGCACCGTTAAGGTAGAGCTTAAAGCTCTAATGACACCGTGCATAGACAATCGTCTGATGATGCTACGATCATTACCGAAAATTTAATGAACGAGTGCAGACGTATGTAGATTCTGTTCCAGATTATTGAAAATAAAACGTGCGTTAGATTTTCCCCGCTTTTATGCGAAGAGATTTTTATACAAGATCAAGTTACAAAATTGTTAACAATAACTCGAAGTGTGTGCAGTGAATATCTTGAAAAGGGTATGTTGCCATGTTCGTGCAGTGCCCATGTGCTTACATAACAAATTTTACAGGGAAGAGCATCCTAAGCTGCCCACAGCAGTGGAGTCTGATTAAGACTACCCTGGGTAGTCACCCTGCTATTGTGATCACTGCAACATTCTTGGCGGAGTTCCATCACTCTACGTGGACCCTGTATGTCCAGATCTACACGCACAGAGCTGCCGAAGGTGCTGTCCTACTCCACCCGGGGGTCAAATCAAGAGTCTCCATCGGCACACCGGAGACGCCTATATCTCTCCCAGCGCCACTTACATCTGCTCGACACGATCTTCGAATCCCAACATGCTGACCCTGTCATGATTCATTTTGGATGGCAGACTAAGTTCCAATAAAACCCACCGTCGCATATATAGTCAGCATAGTAATTCAGTGAACGTGAACTTTTTTAAGCAACCCTCGCTAAGGGCTAATTATGTTCCTTTTCATTTTGATTTTATATTTCTTTTTTTTTTGCTATAATGCTCCTTAATTGATTTAAATATTCTTATATATGTAGCTATAAAGTAAATTAATAATCCGGTAAACTGAGACAACTGGCTGATAAATATGAACGGTTTTTGAATTGTTAATTGTAGATATATATATTTAATTAATTTTAATATTTTTAAACAGCCAACACCGACACATATATACGTCTTCATTGGGCCCAACGATACACGTAAAAAGTTTTATGGCGGAGTGAGTAAAAACAACAGAATGTAGTCAATTTGTTTCTTCATTCGTTCATGCTGGACGATATGAAGTCATACACACATATATATCCAATTACCTGATTTGACCCTCGTTTATAAAAAAATGCACTTTTGTCTTAGTTTCCACACACTTGAATTCCTATTATCTAAATTATACAATATATATTGATATTCTTTCTACCTTTACCTTGTCTTATGCTAATACATTTATATAAATGTCCATAGCCAACATCTTTGAAATGACTTATCGAATTTAATTGAATAATACCTAGTGATTAAGAAATTAGTACCCTTATTCAAAAAATCTATATGTACATCAATGCAGCTTCCTAGAGTTAACATTATGATTACCCGTATTGAAATTATCTTTTATATTAAAATATGAAGTTTTATGAAACTAAAATGATTCTTTGAACGTTGTGTAATAGTCGGTCGAGTATCCATGCCAGGATCTAGTAATATGTAGTGAATCTCATTTGGAGATCATCAAGGGACAATGCAGGGATTCTAACGCATTGTCATGGTAGGGTGGGTAGAGAAGAGAGGGACAATCAACACCTATGTTCCTTCCAATTAGAAATGGATTCAGTAGGGCTTTTTATTTGGCGTGTCGGCGCTGTTCGAATTTAACCTTGTTTTTTTTTATTATCTTATATAATTCTGTAAAGTGCACTTATTAAATGTTGTAGAGTACAAAAGTATAGTTTGGTAAGGAAGAACCCCGACAATCCGGCGAGCTAGATCCGAGCCTAGCAAGAGTGCACACGACCGAACCTAGCTGTACGCCGTCCTTAAAGTTCAGTTGCTATCATCTGCTGATAACAAGGGCATGTATATTTCTTTAAATATATATATATAAACTCTGGTACACTACAAGATATATTCGGACTTGAAACCGAATCAATAACAACCAATAATTTTTATAAGCAGAAACTAAGATTAAAAGATGATGAACCTGTATATATAAAAAATTATATAAATCCTCATAGTCAAAAAGACGAAATTCAAGATCAAGTCGATAAACTAATAAAAGATAGAATAGTTGAACCTTCAGTCTCAGAATACAACAGTCCACTGTTACTAGTACCAAAAGAAATCCATAGACAACGAAAAGAAAAATGGCGATTAGTAATTGACTATCGTCAAATTAATAAAAATTATTATCCGACAAATTTCCACTCCCTAGGATACTCTCCCCTAGAGAGATACATATAACATCCTTTTCAATGAGCAATGGCTCTTATCGCTTCACGCGATTGCCATTTGGTTTGAAAATAGCTCCAAATTCATTCAAAAGAATGATGACTATTGCATTCTCTGGACTTGAACCATCACAAGCATTCATTTATATGGATGATTTAATAGTAATCGGTTGTTCGAAAAACACATGCTTAACAATTTAGTTAGTGTTTTTGACATGTGTAGGAAACACAACTTAAAAGCTACATCCTGAAAAATGTTCATTTTTCATGCATGAAGTCACATTTTTGGGACAAAAAATGGACAGATAAGGAATCTTGCCAGATGACGAAAAGTTTGATGTCATATTAAATTATCCAGTTCCACATGACTCTGACAGCGCTAGACGTTTTATTGCATTTTGTAATTACTACAGACGATTCATCAAAAATTTTGCCGACTATTCTAGGCATATAACAAGATTAAATAAAAAAGAATGTTCCATTTGAATGGACTGATGAATGTCAAAATGCATTTGAATATCTTAAAGCTCAATTAATAAAGCCTACTCTGTTACATAATATCCAGATTTTACAAAAGAATTTTGTATAATCACAGATGCTTGTAAGCAAGCCTGTGGTGCAGTGCTAGCACAAGCCCACAATGGAACTCAACTTCCAGTAGCTTACGCATCGAAAGCATTTACCAAAGGAGAAAGTAACAAGAGTACGACGGAACAAGAGTTAACAGCTATTCATTGGGCAATCACCAAATTTAGACCCTATATCTACGGAACTCATTTCATAGTAAAACAGACCATAGACCACTAACATTTCTGTTCTCAATGACAAACCCTAGTTCTAAATTAACGCGAATGAGACTTGAATTAGAGGAGAATAATTTTACAGTAGAGTATCTAAGAGGCAAAGATAATTTTGTAGCCGATGCATTATCACGGATAACAATATCTGAACTAAAAGACATACAAAATAAAGTCCTGAAAGTCACTACCAGGTATCAAAGTAGACAAAAATTCTGCGCAGAAAACAATAAAGTAGAGATGCCAAGGCAATCTACCGAGTCAGCTTCTCAGCCCAACGTATACGAAGTCATTAATAATGATGAAGTACGTGAAGTAGTGACCTTGCATATAAAAGATATTCTATGTTTCTTTAAACATGGTAAGAAAACTATAGCAAGAATTGATATTGGAGATTTATATACTAACAATGGAAATATTGACTTTGGACAACTATTTCCAAGGCTCGAAAAAAGAAGCCGGTATATTAAAAAATCAGCCAATTGAAAATGGCACTGTGGGAAAATATCTTTGAAAAAGTTTCAATAGATAATTTCAAAATTATGGGCAATAAAATATTGAACACATTGAGAGTAGCGCTACTCAACCCGGTGACCACATTAACAAATTTTAAATAGAAAGAAGCTATACTGTCTACACTACATGATGATCCAGTACAAGGAGGTCATACAGGAATTGCAAAAACCTTGGCCAAGGTCAAAAGACATTATTACTGGAAAGGTATGACTCGTGATATAACAGAGTACATCCAAAAATGTCAGAGAAATGTCAAAAAGCAAAACAACAACAAATATTAAGACCCCTTTAACAATTACTGAAACCCCGATGAAGGCTTTTGACAGAGTGATAGTGGATACAATTGGTCCACAACCAAAGTCAGAACGAGAAAGAACGTACGGAGTCGCTGTAGGCGCGACTCTACTTTTTATACCCGTACTCAGTCTGTACACATGTGATTTATGTGGAATCTTCAAATGTTGTATCAGTTTTACATTTTACATTTTACATTTATTTGATGCATCTGTCATCTACATCTACATCAGTTCTCACAACAACACACGTACACTGCACGAGACAGAGCGTGCGAGTGTGAGTGTGAAGAATCAGCAGCAGCAACCCTCAAAATTAATGTATATTTTTTGTTATGGTTGTAGCAGGAGGTGGGGCAGCTCGCTGCCGAAAATTCATTTGATCATTGTGGCTACAATAATGATCCGATCTGAACCAAATTCGGGAAACTGGTAGATATGGTCATTTTCCTACCATACTGTATTTTTGGTTTTTTTTTTCTATCTTCAAAATTGTGGATTTTCGTCTATTGGGGGCGGGAGTGTGCGTGGCAAAATTTTGAAACAAACTTGCACTGAAGCGATATCACAGGAGTCTAGGCAGAAAATTTGGTTGTTCTAGCTCTTATAGTCTCTGAGAACGAGGCGCTCATTTGTACGAAAAATCAAATCGACTCGATTTTGTGTGAGTGCGAAAGGGATGGAGCGAAGTTTTTGCGTATGTTTTTGTCTATTGTGGCTATATTAATGATCCGATCCGATTCAGATTTGGGCCCCTGATAGATATGGTCTTTCTCTATGATTCTGCATTTTTCTGCTATCTTCAAAATTGTGGACGCCACAGATGTGCGCCCTTTTTTGGGGGCGGAATTTTTAAACTTTTTTTCTAGGGTGAGAGAACACATCAGTTAGGGAAAAAAATTTGGTTCCTCTAGCTCTTATAGCCTCCGAGCAATGGGCGACAAACAAGACGGACAGACGGACAGACAGCAATTACCACAAATACAATATACCCTTTTTACTCTTCGAGTACGGGTATAAAAAGGCAATGAACATGCAGTCACACTCATATGTGACTTGACTAAATATTTAGTTGCTATACCTGTCGCTAACAAAAGCGCAGCAACTGTTGGAACAGCAATATTTGAATCATTTATTCTCAAGTACGGTCCAATGAAGACGTTCATTTCGGACATGGGAACGGAATATAACGAGAAAGAACGTACGGAGTCGCTTCGAACGCGACTCTACTTTTTTATACCCGTACTCAGTCAGTACACATGTGATTTATGTGGAATTTTAAAATGTTTTATCATTTTTACATTTTACATTTTTTTTTTGCTACATCTGTCATCGACATCTACATCTACATCATCTACATCAGTTCTCACAACAACACACGTACACTGCACGAGGCAGCATGTTTGAGCGTGAGTGTGTGTGTGAGAGAATCTGCAACCACAATCAACCCCAATAAATGACTTACGGCGCAAAGTGGAAGGGGGCAGCTCGTAGCTGAAAATTCATTTGATCATTGTGGCTACAATAATGATCCGATCTGAACCAAATTCGGGAATCTGGTAGATATGGTCATTCTCTACAAAACTGCATTTTTATTTTTTTTCTATCCTCAAATTGTGGATTTTCGTCTTTTGGGGGCGGAAGGGGGCGTGGCGAAATTTTGAAATACACTTGTTCAGGTTTGGTATCACAGGAGTCTTGGCCAAAAGTTTGGTTGCTTTAGCTCTTATAGTCTCTGAGATCCAGGCGACACAAAATACAAAAACCAAATCGTCTCGATTTTGTGTGAGTGCGAAAGGGATGGAGCGAAGTTTTTGCGTATGTTTTTTTCTATTGTGGCTATATTAATGATCCGATCCGATTCAGATTTGGGCCCCTGATAGATATGGGCTGTCTCTATGATTCTGCATTTTTTCGTTTTCTGCTATCTTCAAAATTGTGGACGCCACAGATGTGCGCCCTTTGTGGGGGCGGAAGTGGGCGGGGCGAAATTTTGAAACACTTTTCTAGGAGTGAGATATCACATCAGTCTGGAAAAAAAATTTGATTGGTCTAGCTCTAATAGCCTTCGAGCAATGAGTGAAAAACAAGACTGGCTATATCGACTCGGCTATTGATGCTGATCAAGAATATATATACTTTATGGGGTCGGAAACGCCTCCTTCTGTGTGTTACACACATCCACTTTTACCACAAATACAATATACCCTATTACTCTTCGAGTACGGGTATAAAAATTCAATTATAAATGATTTGTGCAAATATTTAAAAAAATAAAGAATATAACATCAACTGCATATCATCATCAAACTGTTGGAACAATAGAAAGAAGCCACAGAACATTTAACGAATATATACGATCCTATATATCAGTGAATAAAACTGATTGGGACGTATGGCTTCAATATTTCGTTTATTGCTTCAATACAACCCCTCTATGGCACATAATTATTGTCCATATGAGTTAGTATTTGGTAAGACTAGTAATCTACCAAAAGTACTTTAACAGCATAAGTAATATAGAACCTATATATAACATAGAAGATTACGCTAAAAGAAAGCAGGTATAGATTAGAAGTAGCATACAAAAGAGCAAGAAATATGCTTGAATTAAATAAACAAAAATAAGGAATTATATGATTTAAAACTAGGAACATAATTCTATCAATAGGAGATCAGGTTTTACTAAAAAAAATGAAGTAGGCCATAAGCTAGATTTTAAATACACAGGGCCCTATAGAGTTGAAAAAAATAGAAGTTAATGATAATATTCCGGAAATAAGAGTAAAAACAAACAGTTCATAAAGATAGGTTAAATTTTTTTCATTCATAATAGACACACACAAAACTACATTTTTTTATACCCGTACTCGAAGAGTAAAAGGGTATATTGTATTTGTGCTAAAAGTGGATGTGTGTAACATAGAGAAGGAGTAATTTCCGACCATATAAAAGTATATATATTCTTGATCAGCATCAATAGCCGAGTCGATATAGCCCTGTCTGTCCGTCCGTCTGTCCGTCTGTCCGTCTGTCCGTCCGTCCGTCTTGTTTGTCGCCCATTGCTCGAAGGCTAAAAGAGATAGAGCAACCATATTTTTTTCCAGACTGATGTGTACTCTCACTCCTAGAAAAAGTTTCAAAATTTCGCCCCGCCCACTTCCGCCCCCACAAAGGGGCGCACATCTGTGGCGGCCACAATTTTGAAAAAATAACACAAAACTAAAAATGCAGAATCATAGAGACAGCCCATATCTATCAGGGGCCCAAATCTGAATGGGATCGGATCATTAATATAGCCACAATAGACAAAAACATACGCAAAAACTTCGCTCCATCCCTTTCGCACTCACACAAAAATCGAGTCGATTTGGTTTTGTATTTTGTGTAGCCTGGATCTCAGAGACTGTAAGAGCTAGAGCAACCAAACTTTTGGCCAAGACTCCTGTGATACCAAAACCTGAACAAGTGTATTTCAAAATTTCGCCACGCCCCCCTTCCGCCCCCCAAAAGACGAAAATCCACAATTTTGAAGATAGAAAAAAAAATAAAAATGCAGTTTTGTAGAGAATGACCATATCTTCCAGATTCCCGAATTTGGTTCAGATCGGATCATTATTGTAGCCACAATGATCAAATGAATTTTCAGAAGCAATCCCCCACCTCCTCTTGCGGCGTAAGTCAATTATTGGGGTTGATTGTTGCTGCAGCTTCTCTCACACACATACTCACGCTCAAACATGCTGCCTCGTGCAGTGTACGTGTGTTGTTGTGGGAACTGATGTAGATGATGTAGATGTAGATGTCGATGACAGATGTAGCAAAAAAAAATGTAAAATGTAAAAACTGATAAAAACATTTTAAAATTCCACATAAATCACTGAGTACGGGTATAAAAAGTAGAGTCGCGTTCGAAGCGAAGCGACTCCGTTCTCTTTCGTTTTTTTAAATTATCAAGATATGCAAAATTTATACGAAAAAAAAAAAAAATATTTTAAAATACACTTAATACATTATAAATATAATAAAAATTTTCAAATTTCAAAAAATTTTAATACATAAATGAAAGTAAAAATAACTCCACTAAGTTATGTTATTTTTTTCAAAAGGAGGAGATGTAGTATGCGCATATATTGAGGGTACACTGTACCAATAAAGTAATATCGGATAAGCATAAATATAACATATATATATTTCAAGTGAGCGTGTAATATGATCGCTCACTTATGAGCTTTACGCTAAGTCAGCAGTCCCACGCTGACCACTCATTGGCATATATGTATGTATATACATGCAAATATTTACGTAAAAACTCTCTCTCTCCCAATTATGCTTATAAGACAAAATATGTATGAAGCCGCTCCGCTGCTGGCGTAACCGGCAGCGTAGCTATGCGGTCTTAGCCATAAGAATATATTGAATAAAAATATTCATAAAACAAAAAGTCAAACGGCACAGACGTGCCAGTGGTTCTATTACATATTACAATTACTCGATACGACAATATTACAATAAGACCAGTCACATGCATTAAAAGTCTAGTTCTAGTTCATTAAGGTCTATATTCTTATAGTCTCTATACGTAAAGGAATCAGTTTTGTAATCTAAAGTCAAGTCATATGTCAGGAAAATAAGGTCATGTTTGGAAAAAGCTGGTACTGGTACCTGGTCATAGAGTAAGGTCTTATTAGGGTCATTGATGAAAAAAATGTCAAGAAGTCTATCACAGGTGTTGCTGAAGTGTGTAGGCATGGATACATTGACGGCATACAACCCCAGAGAAGCAAAGCTATCTAAAAAGATGATTCTCTTTCAAGATATTGCTATTGAAATCGCCGGCCAGAATAATGTACGTGTAAGTCACTGAAATGTCCGAGATGGTATTGATTAATGGCTCATAGTCAATTGTCCTATTGGGTCTATATATACATCCAATAAGAATTTTCTTATTTTCTTTTGCTTGAAATTTCCAAAAGTAGATACTCGATGGGACATTCACTTGGTTGTTTACATTTAACATTACATTTAATCTAGTGTTAACATATATAGCCACACCACCTGCATGTCCAATACGATCAGAACGAAAAACAACATAACCATCACACATAATTGACAAGTCACAGAACTCAGGCACGAACCACGTCTCGGACACACATATAATATCTACTTTTGAGTTTGTAAAGAGTAATCTAAACTCATCAATTTTCCTAAGCAAACTTTGTGCATTAATGTGGACAACTTTAAGACCATTTCGCTGTTTGCCAATAATTTTAAGCATGCAACCGGTTAGGGAACTACTTATATCACCACGCATTTTTTAAACTGGAAATTATAACGGGCGCAACCTCAATATCAGCAGAGCAAATTTGTATTAAATTTAAATGAAAGATATAGAAAATTAATGATGTAAATAACCCAACTATTAAATCTAAGAGTAATCGATTAAGAGCGAAAGCTCGCCTACTGCATCTTTCGATCCAGCCAAAGCGCCAGTGGGAGAGGCAGAGGATGATGGTTGGAGAGGCTCGGCGGGTACGCTAGCTGGTGTTAATAGCAAAAGCTCATCCATGCGTTCAATGCATTGAACGCCCTCTCATTACAGCGCACGTGCACTAGGCCTCGTTGAGTGAAGACTGCGGAGAGAATACGGTGCTTCTTCATTTTCATGGCCTCTTTGAAAATGAGGTAATGCTCTCTTAAAAGCTGCTCGTTCTTGATTAGCATCAATAGCCAAGTCGAAATAGCAATGTCAGTCAGTCTGTCTGCTCCCATTGCTCGGAGGCTATAAGAGATAGAGAAACCACATTTTTTGTCCAGACTGATAAGATATCTCACTCCTAGAAAAGTCAAAATTTCGCCCCGCCCACTTCCACCCCCACAAAGGGCGCACAGCTGTGGCGTCCACAATTTTGAAAATAACAGAAAACTAAAAATGCAGAAGCATAGAGAAAGACCATATCTATCAGGGGCCAAAATCTGAATCGGATCGGAACATTAGGTTTTCTTTTAGGACGTTGATGTGCAATGACTGCACCATCAAATTGGCCCATGCGACACCAAGCCGAAGCCTGTTACGCGCGGATCCCATGCAGATACGCGGCCCTCCACCCGCCCAACCGACCGGGGGCGCAGCCGCACGACGCGCGACACGAGTACCGAAACCGATCGCGAACATGCAGGAAAGATAGGTGTTAGACTAATATTCGAGGAAAAATTAGGGCTAAACACAACGCTAAACATGCAAAGTTACAAAAAAGAATATTACTAATTACGTGCAAGGTATGTTAGTATTAGTGATTTAAGTAGAGGAAGTGATTTAGTGGTGGATATTATATGGTAGAACGAATTATAATCCGAGCATAAGATTCGAAACGGTTCATGCAAGGAATAATTCGATCTACACAGTGGAAGGTACAAAGGAATAAAATTTCTAGAGGATCTAATAGGAATCGTGAAGTTTATGCGGCTCAACAAGTCAGGGCTGTCGATGTCACCTGATCAAGTTGTGCATGAAAATCACACCAAGCATTTTTCTACGATTAAGTAAGGATGGAAGGTCTATTAAGAGCAATCTGCAAGAGTAAGAAGGCAGTCTCACACCTTCATCCCAGTAAAAGTTTTTTCTGGACTGATTCTATACGGTCTTGGTGTACTTTGTACTGAGGACACCATACACACGAGCCGTACTCTAAAATCGGACGAACAAATTGAAATATAGAGAGTCTTCGTTATATAGGGGTCGTCAAATTCCTTTGACCACCTCTTTATAAACCCAAGCACTCCCATGGCTTTATTTACCATGGTAGAAATATGTTTAGAAAATTTTAACTTGGGGTCTAGTTTAACACCAAGATCATCAACCAATGTAATTCTCTCAAGAGAACCACCGCAGAGGGTGTAAAGAGCCAACAAGGGGCTGGAGCGATGAAATGTCAATTCTTTACATTTCGAGGCATTCAGGTGTAACATATTTGCACAACACCATGACTGAAAGCTATTGAGATCGGATTGCAAGCGAGAGTGAAATGAAATGTCCTTATACTGGACACAGAGTTTAACGTCATCCGCATACATGAGTACTCGAGAGTTTGTTAATACTGAAGGCAGGTCATTAATGAAGAGTGTGAAAAGTAGGGGGCCAAGATGGCTGCCCTGTGGTACTCCAGAAGTAATCTGAACAAGTGAAGACAAGGAGTTTTTGAAGAGCACTCTTTGAGACCTAGAGCAAAGGTAGCTTGAAATCCATTTCAAAAGATTGGGCGGAAACCCTAAAATGTCAAGTTTTTGTGCTAAAAGGGAATGGTTTACAGAGTCGAATGCTTTTACTGAAAGCGGTGTAAATGACATCCGTCTGCATGTATTTACCATGGAAGCCTCTAATAATAAAAAGAGGTAAACTCTAGTAAATTTGTAGTTGTTGATCGTCGCCTTATAAATCCGTGCTGAGCTGGAGATATAAGTGATTTGCAGAGATATTTGCAAGTGCGGGGTTAAAATGTTCTCAAACATTTTTGGAATAGCGGATAACTTTTGATATACCTCTGTAATTCATTGCGTCAGACTTACTACCTTTCTTATGGAGAGGAATAATAAACGATTCCTTCAGATCGGAGGGAACAGGAGAACAGAATAGGAGAAACACCCTATCCCTGGTGAATAGTTTAAGCAGGGGTCCACACAGAGCGTCGGAGCAGTACCTGAGTACACAGGCGGGGAATCCGTCAGGACCCGGTGAGAACACCGGCTTAACTAGTCGAAAGATCCTGAAGCAGTGAGCTTTCATTTAACGTAGGGCTGAAAATGCCGTTCGATCTTGGTAAACTGTATGGATACGACTGACCAGAGTAGCTTTCATGGGAATAGGTAGTTTGAAAAAATTGTGCAAAAAGATCGGCAACGGCCTGATCATTGTTTGCCGACGAATTATGAAAAATGATAGCGAGGATGGATGTGCGGACGTTTTACGCTTGCTGTTTACGAAGCTGTAAAACTGTTTGGGGTCCTGAGAAGCTTTTTCTCCTGCATCCTGCATCGAGCTAGGTAATTTTTGTAGCATTGAGCGTTTACAATGGTGAAATTTGACCGAGCTATTACATGTTTTTAGACTGGATAGCTCCTTGGTAAACCAAGGGGCTTCCCAGATTTAATCGGACAAAAATACGGGACACAAGAATCAAAAGAGTGTGTCAAGTACATTATAGAAAATGTTTGTGCCTTTCATAACGTCAGTGCACAAGTACATAGCGGACCAATCGAAATCCTAATCAGGCTATTAAGCTTCGTAAACTCGGCCTTACGAAAGCAGCGGACACGTTTAGAAAGCTTATCTGATCGATCCAATAAGAAGGTCCAATATCGACCGATACTTCGAAAGTAGGGATGGTAGGAGTCTTCAGGTATAGTGAGCGGAAGGGTCGGATCCGAGACGAAGCAGAGATCGAGCAATCGACCCAAGGAATTTTTCACATGGTTGACTTGAGACAGTGACAGGTCTAGTCATGTCGTGATATGGGCACAAAGGTTATTCGACTCGTTTACCGAAGACCAAACGGTGCCTGGCAAATTGAAATCCCCAGAACTATCATGTGGTCTTTATCTGATAGCGAGAAAGAAACAGTTTTAAAGCGGATAGGTCCTGCTCGTATATAGAGATATCCGAAGACGGTAGAATGTACGAGCAGGTAATGAAATAGAAAAAGGCTGGAAGAATCAGTTTTATGCACAGGAATTCCAGGTCTTGTTAAACCTGGAATATGAAATGTTCCGACGTGAAGTTAGAGTCCACTGCGATAGGGACCCTCCTCCACGTCAAGACAAACGGTCATTTCACAAATATTGTGTACCGATCTGCCAAAACTTCCGGAACTAAGGATGTCCGGCTTTAACCGGGTTTCAGTTAACACAATAATATGGGACAAAAATGTGAAACTTTTCAAGATAGAGAGTGCTGAGCTTAGTACGTAAGCCTCTCTACAACATTCTGGTAAAGTAATTAAAGAGGAAACTAGTTTTTTTGGATGGGTGGAAGTAGAGCGGGGAAGATGAGGATGGAGCACTGGTCTGACTGCCGGGGAGGAGTTATGGGGGCCCTATTCTTCTTCTTAGCCTTATACTCTTTCACAACCAAGTGCTCCGGCAAAAAATTGGCAGAGCAAATGGTGTCGAAATGAGATGGAGACGCTTATCTTAAAAGAAGCTATCTCCCTGGCATAAAGCAAAAGTAAACTTCTCCACCTTTTTAGGCCTTCTTTTATTTTTGCTTTTGTATAAAAGCAGTTACATCATTAGATGTAAGATCAGGGGCAAAACCGAGAGACAAAAACTTTGCCGCTTTGGTGGGACACCCACCAATGGTTTTAGCACCACTGGTGCGGTACCTGTGATGGCAATATCCGGTGGTCCCGGACGTTCAACAACTGGCGGGTTCATGTCGATGGGATGGCTATGGAGTTTGGTACGGACTCTACGGACACGGACGCTACAGTCGGCTGCATGTTCTCGAGACGATGCATTCGGCTACCGAATCTGCATCACCAACACCCGTCGTTGCCCTTGGGTAGCAAACGAAATCAACTGCTGCACTGGCGTAGTGGTCGGGTTAGTTTTTCAGATGACGGCGGGCGTGAGGCAGTTGGCGCTTGAAGTCTTGTGGAGTGGACTGCTTGCGCCGCGGAGACTCAGCCAGCAGCTGTAAACTGCTGAACTGGTGTTCATGGCTAGAGCCGATCATTATTGCTTTTAAAAAGCCCACGATCAGCTCCTTAAAGCCACTCTCTTGCCTCATAAACGAGCGCATTTTTCGCTTTCTACCGCACGACAATCCTCGCAACTATAATGAAAAACCGTTGCGTTATGAGATAGCATCACCCACACGGCCAGAAATACCTGCACACTTTTGCGTGCACTACGCTATCGCAAAGACAGCAAG